>OZ020574.1:25675474-26875474 GCA_963971525.1 Cephus spinipes
GTCAAGTTGTGCGAGATAATGACGATAATTTTTGAATTTATGTCATTCCTTAAAAGTCGTGCATCGACGCACGTGACATTTTAAATAATTTGAATAAAATGTATAGTTATCAATGGCAATTTAAAAATTTCGAATTATTTTTACGACAAGCTTATTGATGGTATTTATTAATAAAATATTGTCGAATTGCCATTTATCTTAATGAAAGTTAATTTGCTCGTTTTTATTATGAAAAAAAAAAAATGGCTCACACTTTCTTTTTAATTCCCTCGGTCATTCCCATTTTGGATTTTTGCCTCGTACCAATAAATCAAGTCTGTTTCTCTATCTAGTAGCAGTCGCGAAATGGAAACTTCCTCGACCGTCGCTAATTGCGAACGATTAATCTGCCTTGTCTCTGTATTTACAGTCGGTACGTAGTTTCGCCCTCCTTTGAAAATTTTCATGAAACCAAACCCTGATTGTCATCCCACTACGTAAAATCCCATAACGTCCACGACGTAGACTGACAAAGGCAAGTGAAACGCGATTGAGCTGCTTCATCGAGAATACGTTTACATCGATTTTCCATGATACCAGTTAATACCCGTATCTAAAATACTTTTGCAAAATTCCTGATAACTAAATAATTCAGCGCGAAACTAGTGAATTCAACAATTTCACCGAAAACTCGATATATCGATAATCGATAAAATTCCTAAAACACATTACAGAATACCGTAAGCTCATAATTCTTTAACAAAAAAAAGTCAGTATTGCATAGACATAAAAAAAAAAGACGAATCATTATTTACAATCGCAATATTTCAATCGTACGTCACAAAAAAAAATATAATTGAAAAAGAAAAGTTATTTATTAAAAAAATTCTTCATCCAAATTATTTCACCTTCTCTCGAGCTTGTTAGTTTGCGTGGTATAACAGTTACTAATAATTAGTCTTATAATTTAAAATATTAGTAATCATATACCATACGGTTAACAGAGGGGTGTGTCCCTACTCCCAGTTCCGTTCTGTTATCACAACTAGCGGCGATTAGAGCCACGTTGCGAGCGACTATCGTCAGATGATATTCTAATGGTATGAGGCTTACCCTGTGAGATGCAGTACATGATTTGGCGGGGCACCTTGAGCCCGGCCGCGAGGCAAGCCGCAAACGAGGCCGAGAAGTTTATAGCCATCCTCGCGAGCCGTCCTCCTCCTCCTCATCCGCGTAGTCTTTGCCCTCCCTCGTCCTCTTCGACTATCACTCACTAGCTAACCCCACGCCCGCCCCAATGATCTAGCCTGCGGAAAAAGATCAAATCAATCCTGCGTCGGCAGCGGGATTCCTAAACGAACGATACCGGCGTGGACGACGGTTAATTTGATCTTTGAGAAGCGCGCGCTCTCTAGGGACTTTCGGTAAGGCGTCTGGGCGCATGCGCAGTAGTCAGCACAGGTATACGACCCGACCCAACGGAACGCGCTGTGCTGTCAACACGCCAACGGAATCCTGTCGAGACTTGTGATTTTCGGTTACGGCTCTTGTGCGTCGCGTTTGTCTCTCTCCGAATTACGAGAGACGCCGTCGTGTGTTTGTACGTAAAATTCTCGTGACTGCAAGTTCGCAGCAGTGTGCTCGCACGTACGTACGAACGTTAACGGGCTTGCGTGTCTACCGCAACGCTCACGCGAGAGGTTATGAGTGATTTTGTTAACCGCACGGACTCGAGTGAATATGCTTTCGTATTTTACGAAGTAAATTGATGACGCTCGTTTAAGGGAGCTCGATGATCCGAAGTTTGCTTCGGTTTTAACTCTACACGATGGATATTAACGTATTACCAGCACGGTTGGCAGTACTTGTTACTGGAATAATGGCCGATTTACTACCGTCCATTTATCATCCAGTGTGTGTTACTTGTGTACGTATGCAATACGTATACGACGGTAGAATTTATCGGCGGGGCCTCGATACTTTGATGACTTTATCGATGGAACTTTCTAAATGGATGATCGAGAAACGAACGCTGGGTACAATGGAGGCTTGTGTGTTTATAAATTTCAGTTTTCTCAATTGACCCTCGTGTGCTGCTTTGCGTTTGTCATAATTCACACTGAGTGTTCGCTCATTGATTTTCCAGTGTGCATAGCTTTTTTTTTTTTAATATGACAAGGTACGTGGTGACATTTAGGTACGTTCCGAAATTTACTACCAGTTTTACGAGAATGCTCGTGTCTCTATCAGTTGGATGTACGTAAACAAGGATACAATGATGGCAGTTACTGGCAGCCAATTTTGGAACAGATTGATTTTCGTTTTTGCATAAGGATATACGTGATAACGGAGGAGATTGTGATATATCGAAATGAATAAATGGATCAGCGATCATTAATCAACGATCTAAGGTCCGATCGATTCTATTCCTGAATATAATTTTTGTTTTCTAGTCCAAGACATAACCTATATTTTTTCAATATTTTCGCGCACATCGATTATTCTTTCTGACACGTGCTCCTCGTACTCTATGATGTAGGCGAACGAAACGATTATAGATAATTCCATAAACGACAAAGAAAAACGTACCTCGACGCTGATAAATGCGACTCGTCAAATTACTTTTTTTATGCCAAAACTTTTTTGTTTCTTTAATGCCCACACGGAACCCCGGACAATATTTTTCGCTTTCACGGCAACTCCACCAATTGCCGCTTATCGAGTAACGACGCCAGAGCCGCACTCTTCAACTTTCCACGTATCAGACAACGCTCAACATTACCTGTACAAGAATATCCAAAAATAATTCAACTCCAATAAAACTCTGTGCGCGTGGCGTCAAACACAAAAAAAAGTCACTCAAAACTATCGCGTCTGCTCGAGTCACAGATCAACTTACAAAGCAATAATGATCAACGGAAAATAATAATAATCGATTATCAGCATAGAAACTCAAATATCACTGATATTATTGTATGCGGAATCTTTGGTCGAAAATGGGAGTCAAATCTATCTAAGGTTACGGGACGTAATTGGCAATTTTCTTTTTTTTTCAATATTGTTTTTTTTTTATATCAAAATCTGCGCACGCGCGACAAACTGTCGTCTATTATCGTCTACGCGCTTTACGTACGTGGGCGCGTAGTACTATTTACGTACACACATTCACGCATGACGAATATTCCGGAATTGCATTACGCACCGTAATTGCTACCGACTCGATATATACTCGCACGCGACAGTAGTAGTTTACAGTAGTATTCCTGGCGGCAAATTATTTGCTGTGTGGGTATAATCCACGCGGGATTCTGCATTGAAGCAATGTTTAACGAAATTCCCTCGGATGCACTGCCAATCCGTATATTCGCGTGTCCATTGAAATTGTGCACATAGGTAAACAAGCGTGAAGCTAATGGTTGGCAATAATTTTGAAAATTTAACACTGTGCCACAATTTTCCTTTCTACGTACCAAGTGTCATTAGCCGTTTCTAACGTACAGGTGTCTTTGCGAAAAAGACCATTTCTGGAGAGGGTAAAGGAGACAACTGGAGTTGCAATTATATTACGAATTTAACGTTTCCTTGAGATTTTGCACGCACGTGTACAATTTTTCAAATACAATTTTTCTTTTGCACAATTTTTGCATAGATCTTTCGTCGGTAAATTTTTCTGGCCTCGAGCATTTTTTTGCAATTGCATTTAACACGGCCCATACTTTCAATGCAAATTAATGAATCGGTATCAATTTCGCTACTGTTGATTCTCTACAAATTTTCTGGAATTGCGGCAGAGACAGGTGGCACATTGTTGAATGGCCATTTTGATACTTTATTCTCATTGTTACGCAATTCCGATCGCCCTGCATTTAACACGAATGACTCACAGTTTATTTAATCGTTACTATGCTGTAACTCGTTTCTAAGTATTGTTGTGTCTCGAAAGTATCATTTTACGCCGATAACATATTTTCCTCAATTATACGAGAGACCAACTTGATCCAAGTCAAAAATATATTCGGACGGAAGATAAATAGTGAAAACGTGCATGAATTTACGTTAACAAGACATACCACGATGATTTTAAAACCCGGCATTAAGTAATAAAGCGATTAATCAACGAATCGGCTGATATTTTGAAAAAATAAGAAAGATCCGAAAGACAAGAGAAATTTGCCATGAAAAAAATGAGAAGTCAAAATAATGCAAAAAAAAAATAAAAAATCCGCTAAAAATGTTTTCCCTAGATCGTCAAACCTACCAAGATACAATAAATAATAAAAAAGTCACTAGCAAAGAAAATCATCAACAATCCAAAATAATTGTCATAGAGTCATTCAAAAATTACCACCAATAAAACGTACGTGGTCTCCCATCAATAAAATACTTCACACTGCAATGTCATCCCATGGACCACAAGCGCAACGAACCTATCACGTCGAATCTTCATTTTCCTCGTAAACAAAAAAAAAATAAAAGAAGAAAAATAAAAAATTTAACGAAAATAAATACCACTCTTACCGGTTCACAATAATATTTCTACTGCTTCTTGACTAAGGTAGACAATGATTAATTATACTAATAATAATAATCATCAAGGTATTCCCCCGGTGACTCGAGGATCCAATGACGTCTCAACGACGACCGGTTCCCCGTTCCAAAGACGACGCCGAATGGCGCATCGCATGTGCATCGCATGTGCGCCGTTCAACCTCCTCAACTGAGAATAACGATATACAGGATCATCAACGACTCATATTTGCTCTCTCCGAGTAACGTGTCAAGTATTTTCCAGTACGGCAATGTTAATCGACCAAGAAACGTCATCGAAGTACGTATTTACGTTTCTCGAGTTAACGTTAGAAATACTACGTCGTGCACTTGATTCGTACTATAGTATGTTATAGGGGGTACTGTATTATACTATAGAAAGTCATACGCATTGCTTTACGTTGTGTATACTAGTTGCAGGGACTATAGCGTCAGGCTTGCGCTATACTGTATGAATGGCTGTGTATATATATATATATATCGCTGTACTAATCTTGTTCAGACTCGCGCAAACACGTGGCTATGCACAGTCAGGTCTCTCGTAAAACTTTGTAAAGTTGTCGAAGCGTGGAATTGCCATTATTGCGAAAATCTTAAGGATATGCTATTTCTCTGTTTGTCTTTTTGCTTGTTTCCCTTTTGTTTTTTACTCCTCCCTCCCTCTATCGCACTCTCTTCCCATTGGCTCCATGGAAATTGGTCTCTTGCCACAATGGTCGTCTTGGTAAAAGCGTTTAATTCGCTCGCGATGCGATTCGAAAGTCGGGCTTGGTATTATTTGTTGGCGGAAGTTCGATACTCAATGGAGCGACGGATCTCAAAATCGTGACTCTCGTGAAAAGAGACAAATGAGAGAGAGATAAGAAAGTTTTGGTTGATAAATCGAGAGCAAGTGAAAGACTTGGCCAATTCTTTTTTTTTTTGACAATAGAACTTTTTATACATTTTTACGATCGATAATCGATCGGTAAATATCCTACGGAAACAGACAGAACGATTTTGATGTAGTTTTTGATATTTTTCTAACGTATTTGCGACAATGCCGTCACTTCCGGTATTTTCCCATTCGAAATCCTCTCTGTGAGCGCGTCGGGGCAGAGGGGAGAGAGGGGGAAGAGGCTGCGGTTAAAGGATTTTGAAAAATATCACCATCAAGAGCTAGACATACTCTGACCCGCTTTTGGAAACTCTGCGCCGGTTTTAAAAATATTTTTTTTGGAATTACTCTGCACGCAATAGCATTTTCGTTCATCGCGATCATCCCTGGTCGTCGGAGGCTCCTGGTGAAGCAGCATCTTTCAGGAATGTCCGGAGAGGAGAGAGTCTGGGGTGAGAAAATAGTCCGGAAGTGACGTGCTGCGGAGACTTTATCTCAATGACGTCACTCTCCTACGCATGCGCACGCATACGGGGCGCGGAAGATTTTGTCTCCTCGTGTGTTGTTGAATTTAATTTAGTAATTGAAAAATTGAATCACCGCTAGTTGATAATCATCTCGTTGTAGCTGATCATCTCTTTTACGAGATTATGAGAAAAAAATATTTGAAAAACTTGTAAATTTTTGAAAAAATTTTTTTTTGGGAAAAATAAAAATTTAAGATTCTATTTTTTAAAAAATTGGTCCATCCTCCACAGCATCACCATTTATGATCCTGGACCATAGGAAATTATTTCTTCGTGTGTTTCTCCTTCCGAACAATTTTTGCAGGACGGATTTTTCAATCGCTATTAAGTTGGTGGAAAACTCGACGCCTACTTTTATAATGGACACCCTGTATATACAGGTATTGGAATTGTCATGTTTATTAAGTAAGTATTACACGAGTGAATTCACGTATCGATGCAATTTCTGTGCAATTATATTTCTCAAGAATTTATTTTTTTTCCTGATTACATTTCGCCCGTTATACGAATCGAAACGACAGATCTGGCGCTGTGGACACTGGAGAAGGAATTACGCAAAACTGCTTTATCGTCCAGTTCTCGTTGAACCTTATGTAAGCAACGTTAATCTTTGGAGGACAGACGGATTTTTAACTAGTACAGTTTTTGACTTTGAGTTTTTAATATGTATGCTAAAGTCTGTAGAAAAAATTTGAGGACTGATATAGAGTCGAAAAATCATTTACAGGTTAAGTGTACAGTATATATTTTATCTGTTTACTAATTTTGAAGTCTGATGAGATTTTTGACTCGATTCTCCGTAAAGATAAAAACGGGTTAGTGCATAGATGCGTAGAGGACTCGATCGGACGGATGAATTTTATTGTCAAAAAAAAAACTGAATTAATAAAATGTGGTTATTCGTCAGTGCAATTATTATCGTCTCTTGACATTAGAAACATTAAAACCGCAAAAATGATGGATCGTTTGAATTAAGTCGCAAAAATTATTCAGATCCTTTTTTTTTCAAATTTACGTTCACTTTTGCCGAGATAAACGAATTAATAAATATGCAAATTTATTTTTCATCGATCACTCTAATTTCCAAGTTCTTTACATGGGATAACCTGGATACGCCAAAAATGACACTGGTCGTCGTAACGTTAAATCTCGGCCGTAAGTCAATCGCTGTTTTTCGCGAATAAAAATTTCGCGCTATCGTTAACACGTTACGTAAGGAACGACACTGGCAACGATTAGCTCGCTATCATTATTATTCATTATTTGGATTCACGTGACACGCTGATTAAGTTACCGAATCGTTCGCCTCCTCTTAATTACGCTTGCTGCAAGAGCTGATTGCGGTTAAGCCGAGTTTGAACGTGGCAATTTCAATTTTTTCGAATTTTTTAATGCCTCTCGGCGCGAGACAAATTGAACGAGTGAAATTAAAATTTTTTACGCGAGGCCATTATTATTTTTTTTTTCGTTCTGCGTGAAATGGAATCAATTTTTCTTTTGCCAATTTTTTTTAACCAAATTATCAATATTTTCTGTTTGACGTTCCCATTGAAAATAACTAAACCCCGTGTTAAGTTTGCAGCTGTAAAACAAAAAATAGACACGCGGTTCGTCGAAAACGACCGAACGTATAAAAGTAATTGGATAATTGAAATTAATAGATATCGGCATTTCACCGTGGATTACGAAATTACCATGTAAATAGACAGTCCAAGATAATGAAGTATCGTAGAATCGGAAATGCACACTACGCTTCAATCATACCAGATTATATACGCAAGGTGTGTACTCAGCTTAAAGATTGTACGTCGTTGCAAGTGAAATTACAGAGTGCAGAAACACGTGAATGGGGGCGATTGATAAAAGAAAAGAGATTAAAAAAGTCAAAAATGCATCGAGAAATGTCGCTTGTAATTATTTTGTTTTTACAAATTTGCCAAAAAAAAAAAAAAAAAACCGTACCGGAAGTAACATCATTTTTTATCAAATAAAATCATATAATCCACTTATCGATTATCGATCTCGTATAATAATCAAGATCCTTTCTTACCTCCCGATAAGGCTCCATTTACGTCACGATCAAAATGACAAATCACCGAATCATAATTAATTCATACACGACCCCGATCGATAAGAGTGTATAAAATAACATCCCAGCTGAAAATGCGTCCGCTTCACTGATCATTTAATTTTTGAATTTCAAATACGTAAAAATGGCTCTTATTACCATCCAAGTAGTACAAGACAGTTGGGCGTCCCAGATGCCACGTCAGAGTAAACGATAACAGTAATTATCCCTGTTAGATATAAAATATCAGAAACGAGCGTGAGAAATATGCTGTATACGCATGTACGAACGCCATTTTGTTTCGAAAACAAAAAGCAAAATAGATTTTTCTAAATTTTTTTCCTACGTTCAGTCGCTGGCAATCGTATAGTTACTCGGACACGTGACGCTTCTGCGCATGCGCAGTACCGGCACTCGGCAGTTAATCCACGAAGCTACTCGGAACGAAGAACAGAAGAAAAGATAGTAAAGAATCAAGAATAAGAGTGGCGGCGTCTCGTGATATTCGAGCTTTACTCCTTTTTTTCCCCATCTCTTTCCGTCCTGCATCTCAGCGAACGACACTTGCATTACATCTCGAGGAGAGGCGAACGACCCAGCGTTTGAGTCAAGAAAAAAAGATGGCCGACGGAAGTCAAGTGAAATCGTGCATAATGTCAAATGACTTGGTTGCTACTTGTAATCAGAATACTTTTCTCTGCGTCTCTTTTTCTCCTTCGCGTTCTTCTTCCTCCTTTTTTTCGGTTCTCTTTCTACGAAAAGATACTGCCACTCGTTATCCACAACGGTGCAAGGGTAAATCCGCCGCTTGACCTGGATTACTGGTGTTAACGACGTCAGCCGACGGACTGACCGTTTCACTCGAAAAAGTCAATAAACCCATCGTCGTATCGACGTGAAAACGTTATTTCGTCAATACCGTTAAAATCACGTTTTATATAATGATTCAAAATTTTTTTGAATTCAAAAAATGTCTGTAACCGTCAATTTACGATTGCGCGGGAAATATTCGAATTCAAAAATTCCTCAACTACTACACGCAGCGGTTATACGCAATGGTGTCTGTAAAATATTAATTTATCAAAAAAAATTTTTTCCTGGGAATTTAAAAAATTTCAGATTCGATTTATGCTGGGAAAAAAATGGAGCTACGTCCCGGAAGAATTGCACTAGATAAGCGTTAGCATGCAATTACAAGGAAACTCCGTGAAAGCTGTGGTTTGCGAGGGAAAGAAGAGAGAGAAGGGGGAAAAAAAAGAGAAAAGATTTTTAAAAAGTTGGAAAAAGAACGAAACCTGTTTCGTAGTCGCCGCGGTAACTTCGGGATCCCAATAGGAAACCTAATAGGTATCTCGATGGCTCTATAGTTCGCGGTGAAGTTTATCTCGGCATAACCTTCGCATCACCTTGTTGCACTACTAGCGCACACGTAAAGTGCATACGAAATGCACGTGACGACGTGGGACACAGATTTAGCGTGGGAGCGAGTGTGCGAGGCGCATGTGTGTGCGCTTTGCCTGCTTCACCTTGAAATTCGACACTGCGACCAAGCCTCCCAGTGGACTCCTATAGATACGCACCCGGTTGCACCTGCATATAGGACAAGTGTAATGTATTAAATTATAAAAAAAAATATTTTCAAAATTTACGAAAAAAAAAGGGGAAAAAATATCCCTCTTAGAAAATATACCGAAAAGAAAAAAATGCATCTGCATGACCAAGGATATTTTTTCATTTTTAAAAATTGCATAATTCCACGCGGCAGATGCAAACGGAACGAATGTTCAAAAATGAAAATAAATAACAAAAATTGAATAATTTAATATTTTTGTTATTCCGCTCGAAAGAAATTTTCAATGCCCAACTTTTATTATTATATCGCGCAGGAATTTTCGTAAAAGTTTTACGTGTCGCCACGAAAAGAGCATGCAACGAAAATTCGAGGCTTTGTTTATTTTTATAACCATCATGCACGTCCATCGTTTTTCATGTTACTCGAAATTCCTCGGGAGTCCCAAAAATTCTGATCCAGCGAAAATTGTGGAATTTTTTTGGGCAAAGGCAACGATCAATTCGCGCAGGTGCGTCGAAAAGTCTGCAAACAACAGACTGCATCGTTGTCCCTAAATGGAAGAGCCGAGAGCTGCAGAGATTCTCAAGTACGACGCTTAGGAGTTCAAGCGAGTGAAAAGTCTGTTCGCTTTATGCACGGGCGACCCGAGAGCCAAGAGGAAATTTTTCGTCCGGGTTTTTACGAACGAGACGAGAAGAGACCCAGGACGAACCCGCGTGCATCCGCACCTGCCTCAACGAGAAATAAGTTGCGCAGCTGACCGAGGAGTTGCTCCTCTATAAATGTTCTTTTATTTTTCTACGACTCGCAATGTGGTCTTGTGATTTTTGTTGTTGATCCTCGAGAAAGGAGAAACGGTCACGTCCCGAAGATTTCATATAGGTTAGGTTAAGCAGGTCCACCTCGACTTCGACGTACGCATATCCTTGACGATATGTGTATATCGGAATACGTATATAGGTATAAAAGGACGGTGGTGGTGGCGGCGATGGATACTGCGACGGTGGAGGTGGAAGTGGCGGTAGACGACGTCTTTACGATTTGTTTTGATGGCGCGCACCGACTGCGCGGCGGAGGGGCAGAGGGGGACGGCTCGCGGCAGTGCGCATGCGCGGGGCGCATGCGCGTCGGATATCTTTTTCGTCTGACCGTCGGATTTTTAAAGATTTTCCGAGCTCAGCGGCTTTAGGGTTAAGCGGGCGGGTCGGTTTCGAGGCTGGAGACCCACTCCGTTCGTGTTTTTATCACGGCACGGCTTTCCTTTTTTACGTGGCTTGAAAATTTGCCTGAATGCTTTTCCCATTTTTCTTTTTCTTTTTTTTTTTCTTGACAGACATCGAAAGGTCCGAAGGAAATTTATACCAGTCCTCAGACGTTTCTTTGAATTGCTTTTACGATAAATTTAACATTTCTTGTCCGGGATCACATACATTTTTCATTCGCCAGGTACTAAACATTCTTTGGTCACCGATTTTCCTTTATATTCTTATGGCTTTATTCCCGCACGGAACATGTGCCTTGAGATAAGATTTCGAAAATTCTTAAATGACAACAAAAAATCGTAGCGAAGTCGCTGAAAAAATTTGGAGAATATAGGAGCTTGGAAAAAATTGACAAAATCTTTATCTGCGCTCATTTTTTCGAATTGTTTTTTTTTAAGTGAAACAACCGACGTAATCGGAATGGAATTTTGATTCGCGATGAACCGATATGACTTTTTTAATTTGAATGCCCATGCGAAAACTCTCGTTTTTCTTCGATCCCATAGTCTTGAAAATTTATGGCTGTCCAAAAAAAATTCGAATGCTACTCGAAATTCGGGCTTGAACCGAAATCGTCGAATTTCTAGTAAATTGTTCGTCCGTCATTGTTTTATCGTTTTAAATAATTTTCACTATGATACAATAGTCTCGTATCTCACTGTATTGTTACACGTAACTATTACCACAAAAACTGAACATTGTATATTCGTATTTTGACACTGAAAAATTTGGCACACGTATATGTTGAACCACTGTAAAGAATGATATACCGTCGATAAAGAAAAGGAATACAAATTTCTGCCGATACCTTACAAGTAAAAAGTTAAGGTATTTCCAAATTTTTCTTTCCCAAAAAGAGAAGCAAAGTCCACGCTTCATAAATTTACGTAAGAACGACCATCACTCACTTCTAACCACTGTCGGCTTCTTAACGACAAGAGTAGTATGAACCCAAGTGATTCGCAATAATTATAGTGAATAATTTATTATTCCGCGAACTACACGCGCGTACGAAACGCAACGTATGAAGAACATATAAGCGTTTCTCGATAACCATTCGCCGAAAAATGTGACGCGTGAAAACCGCCGGCGAGACGTAATTTTGCCATTTATCAGTCGCCATTTTAGCGACAATATTAAATTGCCCCATTAATTCGACAACATTTAGTCAAACAAGTGCACAATTAACTACCTCGAAAGAGCTTCAAATGTGAAATTGAAAGTTTCAGATTTCAAAATTTCATTTCAAAATCCATTGAAAAATGTATCATTTTTAATATTTTTATTTTTTTGCAAAAAAATAATTTTTTATTGACCTTCGTTGATTCGCCAAAGGCCACATTTGGCAGAAAGTCATTGCCAATTAAAAGTTTTGATAAGGGTAAGTTTACGCGTTTATTCATATTTCCCGCGCATGCGCGTTACCAATAATTTCACTTTCAAAATTTATTCACCTATTTTGGAAATACTTCCTCCACGGTCCGACGTGCGCATTCAGTATCCGCTTATTTCACTCGAATAATTCTACTGTAGTCGCGACTGTATCGTTGTAATATTCTCGCGAGTTTAAAGACACATTGTAATAACGTAACCATAAAGCGTATAATAATCTCGTAAGAAATTCCTCCTACGAGGATCGTATATATATATATTTTTTTGAATTAAAAAGTGAACTGTTTCTTTGGATACAAACTGTAGGATATAAATTTGCGATCATTTTTGTACAGAAAATTCCAATTCGACAAGACGTGTCTAGTTTCCATGATAAAAAATTTCACTTTTCGAAATTGCATACGTAGTCACGTGAGAGAGTAAAATGACGAAATTTATGGAGAAAAAAAATGTACAGACTCGTAGCTTCCTAACCTGAAATATCCAAAAAATTCTAACCGTTCGAAGTAACAAAACCGGTAAATAATAAAAGTGAATAGAGTGACGATTTCATTTTAAAATTCTATCGTGTGAATCGTAAGAACCTTGTTTACGAAAATAAAAGTCATTTTATTAATCATAAAAAAAATTTAAGCTATCCATTCAATTCAGTATCGAAACAAGCTTATTTTGCCTTAATTTTAAATATTAACAGTCAAACGCCAATGAGAAACCGAGAGCTGTCAATTTCCTTGAGAAAGCTTACAGCGCGATATTAAAGAAACATAATGATCCAAACTCTTCCATGAATTTAGTCTGCGAGCACAAGAAAAGAAAAGTTGCGCAACTCTTCAAATTTCCTTTAGGTCATCACGTCACGTGCACACAAATCGACGAAGTTTAAGGTCGTGTTTACGATGCGAAAATCGCCGGGAATAATTGACGCAACGACCAGAAAGGAAAGCCACACCAGCTGGGCAGTATCATCGAACACTGTTATTGTCATCGAAACAAAGAAACAATAGATTAAAGGCGCAGGCTGTCCCTGCCTTGTATCATAAGAATCCTAGTTTGTACGTACAACGTTGAAAAATGCACATAAACAATGAACAAGAAAACGAAACAAGATGGAACAATAACATCGACCGAAGCCACAACAACAGTAAAAAAGTAAGTGCAACAACAACAAGAAAAACTAGTACTGGACACTCCCACTGTTCTGCAGCATGAAAAAGCCCAGTTGTCAAATACGAATCAACAACAAGAAAAATCGTGACAGCCATAACCGTTCGTAAAAAAAACGGTTGATACGATTCAAAAAATCGGCGAGTTTCGACGATCCCCGTATCGATAAAAAGTAAGAACAAGTCTGAAAAAAATGGCGGCGCCAGCAACGTAATGGCGGGAAAGAATTTTTTTTTTTTGGTATTTGAACCGTGAATAACCGTTGCAACGCGGTTGCGAATGTTTGTCTAAAATTTTATTGCACCGACGCACGGTGGAACTTTTTCATTTCGTGCTGGAGCGCGTTCGCGTGTGGGTGAGCTTTTACTTCATGCCGGATATGTCATCGGCTGGGTCGAATTTTACCCGGCGCGACCGAACGACGATAACGAGACTACGACTCGTGTATTTGCTTTCCGATAGAACATGCTACTTTTGCGAGTCGTTACTTGACTTAATACCAGTACGGCTGAGGTCTGGGCGACACATGTTCGGCAAACTTTTTACGAGATTCGACTTTGCGCGAAACCAGAAAAGAGAAACGAATGTGGGAAGAAAAATGCATGAAAAAAAGGTCGGGTAAAAATAAAAAATTCACTTGGATATGAAAACGGGAAAATAGTCTAACTGATAAATGATACAAAAATATTTTCAAAAAATCTTACGTTGCCGCGTCTTGTTGCGCGTGACAGATTGTCATAAATAAATAGTGAGAAAGTTTTGAATTATTTTTAAAAAATTTCTGAGCGGTCTCTTTTACTTGATCGATGGACCCTTATGTACGACAGTTACATTTTTCTTATGGGTTATGGATGCTATGTACGACCGTCTACGCTATAGGCATAAGCCTGACTGATTTTTCGAAATTTTGTTCTTACCCGGTAGAAAAAACACTTGAATCCGAGATAAGGAGCAAAGTTCGGCACATGAGATAAGCGCGTGTGAAAGCGCGTCTTTCTCGACGGTACTTCAGAGATAAAATCCCAATATGCTACTCCGCGGTCCATGTATAGGCCATAAAGTTTTTGGCTATCCGATAGATCGGAAACTCTGTTCATAAATAGTGCGCCAGCATGGGCAAAAGGATGCACGTGCAAGATATTGAACATAACAAAAGTAATAACGCGAAATAAAAATAAGATTTGCCGTAATTGAAAACCGAAAAAAAAATAATTCCTATATCGATCACTCGATCACGCGTTCAAAGTCAACGTTTCGATATTTCTAATCATAATGGGGGAATCGCACGTGTCTAGTCTCTGCGTTACTATGCGGTGCGATATCCGCGTTTTAATCAGACGGGAAGTACGCTCGACTTCCGGTCTGATGAGAAGTATCGTAGCAAAGGGGGCGCGGAGATACGTATAAGCGGGAAAATTCGAAACGGAAGAAGCGCAATTGCGATTCAAGTGCGACAACAAAGAAAAAAAAAAGGACAAGGAACCGTTCGCGCCGAGACGGTCCGTCGGATTTGACTTGGCACGTAGATACTAAACCGAAGGCGGTTTAACGCGTGAGAAAAAAAAAGGTAAAAAAAAGAGAGAGAGAGAGAGCGTTACATAACAAACATAAAACACCGAGAAAAATGACAGTAGCGACCAACGACAACAACAAGAGCAGCCGTAAAACTACACAGCCAACTTAACTGACGACACACGATATTGTTGTCACACTCTTGACAGGTTGTCACACTATCCGGTTCGACGGCGCATTCTGATAATCCTAATACATACATATATACATTAATAAAGGTATAATATTATCTATTACTCACCGGAATTGTAATATTCCTTAAAGTAGCGTGTCGCAGCGCGCTGGACGATCGAGTAATACAAGTTCACATACGACGTCGACTGATTCTGTGCGGAGAGCGCCATTTACACCGAGTTTAACTGCAAAACTGGTATAACGGCCGAATGCGTCGGTAATATCCCCGAGCGTGCGTGGTGTTGGGTTGGGTTGGTCGGACGTGCGTGCGTGCGTGCGTGCTTGCGTGTATATATTATTATAATCCTCGCGCGGCGGCCTTCCTCGGTTCACGTCGCGACAACGTTTCGCATGCCGGCTTCGAAACCCCGCGACTTATCTCCACTCTTTTGGTACCCGCACCGGTAGACAAACTCGGTAGACTCGGCTGGCCCCGAGTAGTCGCCAAGACCGAGACGCCGCGACGTTGCCACACTTCCGTCGCCGGCATACACTGGAGTGGGGATTTCTGGACTGGATTAGGTTCGGGGACGGGGATGGAAGCGTCGGGAGGACGCGCGGAGAACTTCGGGAGGTAGGTACGAGAGTGCCTGGGCTCCTGGACGAGGGGTAACGGGTATAACAGAGGGCTCCTCTACAACCTTCCCTCTTTTTCACGTTCCCTCGTTCTGGCGCTGGTTTAACTCCCTCCCCACCCCTCCCACCCACCTCACCCATCCACAACCACGATCTGCTGTCCCACACTCACTCTCTGTCTTTCCCCCTACCTACCTACTATGCTGCGCTACCGCCGGCACTAGTGCTACTACCATTGGTATTCTCTCTCTCTCTCTCTCTCTCTCACTCTCTGTATCCCTCTTACTCTCTCCCTTGACTCTGCTTACCCGCCCTTCTACACTCTCATTCCCTTGCACGTTACTCCGTATAGCTGTATATATTCCCTGGTACAGCTGTGTGTACGTTCCCGTATAGCTAGGGCCGCCGTTGGATCCTAGATGGCACGGGGAACGTGGGGTTTGGAGGTGGCGGCAGCAGTAGCGACGACGACGGCGACGGTGACGACGACGACGACGGTCGCTGCGGTACTGGGTTGGCGGGGGCGGCGGAACGGAGCGATACGAGAAGACAGCGGTCCAGGACGTGAGGGGAATCACTGTGAGAGACGGTGGTGGGGGGGCCAGGAGTGGCAGTAGAGGGGGAAGTTATGCTCGTCGAATTCACGTGGTGGGGATTGGTACGGCCAAAGCTTGTGGATCACGATGAAGCGGTAGGACTCGGAGGGGAGTGATTTCAGTCGCGGTGGGGACTTTTACAGAGCGAGTGGGACAACGTCGGCGAAGGGTGGACGGGAGGATTCTCTACGGCTACTCTGCTACGGATGCGCGCGACGCCACGATGCATCGGGCTGCCCGACGCTTCGCGAGTTACACGGTATATTCGTGCCACGATTACGGAGCCTCTCCCAAATCAATATCACTCGTCTAAAAAAGCACCTGTAATATCGTACAAGTTTCGAGACCACTGGAAAGAGGCTCGCTTCGTTAGCGTACGACGCGACCAACGCGCTTCGCTCGGTTTTTCGTCGGATTTTTATAGAAATCGCGATATCTTTTAGGTTAGCTCTTCACGGCGAACGTCAACGACGACGCAGTCGCCTCTCGCCAACCCGATTAGGCTCCCACCGCGTATCGCACGCATGTTTTCGTTTCCCGCCAACGGAAAGTCCACACGCGCAGGACTGCGCACCCGAGTGCCGAGTCATCGAATGACTTCCAATCCGTGTACCGGTTTCGAGCACCCGCTTGATACGGGCCTGACACCAGCCAGATGTCCCGCGGCTTATACAACTTGGACCGAAGTAGCCGGATCTTCCTGGACGGACCATAAGATCCTTGTAGTTGAATATTCTTCAGTTGATTTTACGTTTTTATTTATTTATCGCATTGCAAATTTCACCAGTTACTTTTAATTGCGTTTTATTGTTACTTTACGTGTCGCATCTGACTTCATGGTGATTTCGTATATGCGATTGTTCTTTTTTTTTACTCTCATATTTTTATTATGGGATACAAATTTTGAATACCTGCCTGTACCTTGACTCTACGTTTAATATTATAGACCTTTTAAGATGCCTTTCTCTGATCCTTAACGTGGCGCCTAACCTCTTATACCCGCGAACGCAATATAACTTTACGATTCTCCGCCGGTACAGTAGACTTGCGCGGAATTCAAAGTACCATCGAAGAGGATACGTACGAAAACTTTTTTTTTTTTACATGACATCCTCAATATTCAAAACAGACGATTCTTCGGATTGGTAAGCGCACAAGTATTTGGAAAATTTAAACGTGGCGCTTTATTGTTCGCAAAATTTTTTTTACAATCGAAAAAAGAAATGGCGTGTGATTCCTCGGAAATATTTTTGACGTTATTTTTAAAAAGTGGTAAAATTAATATACAAAAAAATTATTCTACTAATATACCAGATTCGAAATTACGAAACTGCATGTCCAATTTTCAACAACGAAATTCACTATTTTTTAGTCTTGTTGGATATGCTTCGTTTATTGTTGAGACAACGATAAAGCTCAGCACATTCAGATTTGACTGTACTGGAGAATCACTTCTAGCATAAAGGCACACCGGACCGGAATTACCGTTAGACATGGCGAATAGAAATAGCCGAAGTACAGAGAATGGTAACACGAATGCTGTATGACGTAATGCCTAACCTGCACCAATTAGAGGTACCAACATAGCGAAGTCTTCTTTTGTAAAAGTACCGACATGGCAACGGTACTAAAAACGGCTAACGTCTTTTTTGTGCTTGGAACAAAACCGAAAAAAAAATTTGATTCAAAATTACAATTCAATTTTTTTTTTTATTATATCTTTCACGTTATCAAAATTTTCTATGGGGAATTTACCTGCAATATGGTTAAAGTGTCACTCGCGTACTCTGATTTCTGCTTATCACGTGTGTGCATGTGCATCCACGTGTGCAGTCGGTAACACGTGCACACACGTGGTACGTACTTGCGCTATGATACTATATATATAGGTATATTCGTGCAAATGGAAAACGAGTTTCCGTCTCTTATACTCAGAGCCACGTATTTCCTCTGATGAGCCGACAAGTTTTATGGTCAAATCGAGGAAAGACTGGACGTCGAGCGTCGGTCAACATAAAATCGACGCTTAGGCGTTGATATATTTTTTATCGAACCAAAAATCTGTAACTGGTTTTAGATCTTGAAAAATATGAATAGAATGATTTTTTTGTAAATATCATAAAAATATATTAAAAAATCGTTTTCCTACAATAATAGTGAAATTCCATTTTTTTTCAAATTTCTTACGATTTTACAAAAATGTAGCTGACGATGCTATTTAATGAAAGTAAATTAAGCGGAATTTTCGAAATTACGCTTACACTGTAAACCTTTACCTAATGATACAGGATATTCAATTTATTTAATAGCACCCTAGGCGATTTCATCTTTCAATTTGATATCAACGCGTGCCGCGTCGTATAGAATTTTGACAAAAAAAGGATATTTAAATAGAATAACACAACAGTGTCAATGGTAAAATCGATGAAATATATTTTTTTACTCGAATAAATTTTTCGAAAATATTTGTCTAAAAATGCATTTTATTTTTATTTTTTAGCTAATGCTCGCTCACCCCTATGATGTATCTATACATATATATAAAGAAAATATTTCTATTACTAGTCAGACAATATTTTAACGTACCTTATGGAATCTGGGTATTATGTTCCAGTCTTTCTTGGTATGACGTTCCTATGCACTCCCTGAAGAACCTAACCTAAATCCACCATAGTAAAACGAAATTGCAGTCATAGAAATTAAAAAATTTTTCATTTCCAATAATTCTCAGTTTAAATACAAACCTATGTTATTCTAACACGTGTATACGAATAGGTATATAATATCATTCGGACTAAACCACCTGAAGTTAGCCAGTCTAATTTTTATGGTAAAACCAACTTCAGTAGGTAAAATTCGTACGGAATAACCCTGTATAATATATTATGCAACTGGACAAAAAGTAATAAATAGTCAACAAAATAATATCTATTTTCAAAAAATATTCAATTTCAATAATTGTAAATTTTGCTTTGCATGCATAAGTATATTAGTTTTTTTTTAATAATCCTTAATCTCTTTCATGCACTGATAACAAATGTCATGTACATGTATACTGGTCCGAACGAATTTTAGTAAATAATATAACAGCAGTAATACACGGTAAATTATTCGCCGAATTTGAAATTCGTCTGCGTATTTATTTAAAATGCGTAAATTTTTTTTCTTCGATCGAACTTTTCGAAAAGGTATTAATTCCAGCCACTGGATGCTCTATCAGTGAATTTAGTTAATTCGTTCAGAAATTATTTTTTGAAAATTCGAGTACTGCGATTATTTTTTTATTTTTTTATTCTTTACGTAATCCCCCCCCCCCCCTATCTTACCGTTACGTCAAACAATATTCTCGAACGTCGAATTCGCAACGTTCGAGCTATTGCAATTTTTTAAATAAAGTTTTTTGGAAAAATATATCAAACAGCCGGATCGATGCAACTTTAACGAGTTCGGTCCTATTCTTCGCGTTTGCTAATTGCATTTGCGGACCGCAAAGATTTACGTGGCGGTACGTTTTCTGACCCAGTTCGTTCCTCGCATTACAAAATTAAATAAATTCGCGTTATCTTTATTTGACGTTTGCGCGTCTGGTTTTCCTGGCTTTTTTGAATTTTGATAAATAAGTCGACCAATTCATCGAAGTACTTCGGAGTGTAATTCTAGAGAAAATCCAAAATATATACCAGTCGAATGAAATAGGAAAAATTTTACAAATTTTTCTGATAGCGAAAAGTAAAAAAAAATATTTCAAGGTAAATTTATATATATATATATATCTTAAACTTACATTAACGTTAGCATTTATTTCTGCTACACGGGAGTGGCTACATGCGTAATTGCGGTAACGCGATACATTTGCATCATGATGTGCGAACCAAGTGGCGATTCTTCTTTTTCTGCGCGAATGGCGACTCTTTCGTTTTTGCTGGGGCAAAGTAGGTCGAGAGAGGTATAAAGAGAGAGATAGCGAAACGTAGCTAACGACAGACGGACAGATGTCCTGCCGATACCTCCTGACAGATCCTATCCCATTGGTCGAATAGAAGATAAAAGATAAAAAAAAGATAGAAGCCTGATAGTATAATCAAACGAGTGGGAAAATGCAGTGAAACCTTAGTAAAGAAAAAAAATTTCCAAAAACCTAACCTAAAAATTTGATAATTTTGCTAATCGATTTTTGGTCGAAAAAATGAACCCGATAGAAAATCAAGTTTAACCTAAATATCCTCCAAAAAAGATCACAAAAATAATATGTATATTTTTGAAAAAAAATTTTAAGGGTTACACGTTATCGTCGACGCCCCCACCGAGTGGTACCATGGAGAAGTTGCAGGCGTATACCGACAGGACTCCGGTATAATCGTCTAAACCTAAAATCGATACACTAGTGGAGAAAAATGTCGGCGAATGTCCCGAGAGATAAATGGCGGCTCATTGGAAACCCTTCTGCCTTTTGCCCCCATCCGCGTCGTTCCCATTCCCAACCTCCTCCTGCATCTCTAGCTTCTGCTCATCCTCATCCCCGTACCCCTGCTCCAAAGGTTGTCTCCCATTTGGTGGTGCAGCCACCATCATTCCCCTTTTTCACCTCCAGCATATCCTCTTCTTCCTCTAACGCCAACCTCCCCCTCACGAACCTCGTACATGGGTACACCTCCTAGTGAACCACGTTAAACCTCCATACTTACCTCCTGAACTCACCCACTCATCCCGAAGAATCCTTCACCTTTATCAACCCTTTTTAATTCAGACCTAACCTTAACCTCCCTTATCTTAATTCTTATCCTATATATATTTATCATATACGATAAAAAAGCATATAACCATACATAGATAAGATCAGTAGCACATGGGTCCTGATTTATAATAATTTTGTTTATTAATAATAATAATTTTGACTTACGACGTTCATAAGTAAAATATAATACGTATATACGTAGAATGTTCTAGAAGGAATCGTGTTCGTTAGATACGTCACTACTTAAGTAAAAAACTATCATGGCGCTGAGACTCAACGACGGCCGAAGAAGGTGGCTGCTCTGTGGAGGTGATAAAATTATCTGCAAGCTAAAAAAAAAGGTAAGTTCTGGATGCAGGTGAGGGTGGATAAAAAAAGAGTGTGTCTTCGTAAATTTCCGTTACGTGCCGCGCTAGGGCAAATATTCTCTTGCCGCCCTACGGGCTCTACACTAGCGCCACTTTTTGCCCTCTCGTGAAACAGGCTTCTCTCCTATACCTCGGTACGTACGCTGATTCTCACTCGGTCTCTATCCCTCTCCCCTCTCTCTTCCTCTAACGCGTTGGTTATATCCACCGTCTCCCTCCCACTCCCGCATGCAACACTAGCGCCCCTCGGTGCGTCTTTCTCGTCCGACCTTCGTCCCTCCGCTCGCTCGGTCGGTATGCCCTTTTCGTCTGGAGCCCCGTGGCCTCTCCTTTTTTCCCCCTTTTTCGCATTATTTTTAATTAGCATCAGCCAGGAGCATCAGAAGCTGCGACCACATGACTCGACGCGGCGGCCACGGAGTTACGGACCGTGAGGGACTCTGGAAAAAATTGGAGCCCTACTTTCTTCTTTTTTCCCCACTTTTTTTTTCCCTTCTACGATAACGTCGAGAAAAATTCTTATGCGCGGCCGCGCACGTTCATCAAATATTTTACGTTCGGAAGAACGAATCTGGTAATGCGCGCGAAAAATAAGTTTTACGAAAACTTCGTGCACGACGTTCTCGAAAATAATTAATACGGACGATAAGACCGGAACGAGATAGAATTTTCATAAAAATTTCATAGGTCCTACACGTCGTAATTATTTACGTGTACTCCGCCCGTACGCTTCGTTAGTACACCCGACTCATTTTCAAATAAAATTCCGTTGAAAGGAACCTTGACGATAGATCCTCGACCGAGGTACGAACCGAACCGAGAGCATCGGACTGTCTCGATTCGGTCTCTTGCCGACTTTATTTATAACCTAGGATGCAATATCTGCCGTCTTCGTGTACAGTGGCATCGCGACGCGTCTCCACGAAAATGGGAACGGACCGACGATGTTGAACGGAACGACGGAACGCGGGAACGAAGAAACACAGTGAGTCGTTCTACGGTTCTACAATGAGCACGCACGACTGTACCATATGTATTATGTATTATATATATATGCACAAATACGAACCAGTCCACATATCGCCCGACTCATACCCAACCATGTATTCGTAACACGCGTACACGGTAGCTGGTGCAGGCGTGGTTCCTTGCCCTCTGTCGCGTATTTATATCTAACGAGTAGCAAGCGAATGCATTGGCTGGCGTGCGACGAGTGTTATAGCAGTGGCCGTCTTGATTCCTCTGCGCTGCCCACGAAACAGAGTTTTAATAATTTAAGAGAATTTCTAACGAGTAACGAAAGAAGAATCGATTCGTCGAAGACGGTGAAAAAATTTCTCGCTACCGACGAACTCTGGTTCGATCCCGGTTGAGGGAAAAATTTTTTTTTTCTATATTTTTAAAATTTTGTCTAGATTTTTTCCTACGCAGTTTTTTTATCCCAACCAGACTATCCGATCGCGAAGGTTTTAACCTTTTGCCAAGGGTTCGACGACTGGCACCTACACCCCCTTTGCGCATGGCTTCCCAACTTACGACGCAGCGAACCTTCGGTTCGACGACTTTGCCAGGGTTAAACAACTCGTCGCCAGTCCGAATGTATTATCGCGTTCAATGGGAATAACGTAATTGTATCTGTAAACATCTGTTAAACAGCCCGTAATTAATAGGAATGCTTTGTATCGTATACTATCGATGTATTACGATCGATGGAAAAATTCGTATACGATCCCACTTCTTTTTCGCGTTGCCATAAGCCGCGCCCCCATCGATCATCCGCGTTGGACGTTGATCGATAATGCACGCCGAGATAATCGGATCGTCGATGTCCGCGGGCTTCTACGATCGTAAACAAAACGTTGAACCAATGTTAAAGCATACTCGGTGTGATCTTCAAGCCGGTCGTACATTGCGGATAACCTTAACGACATAGAACCTTTCGTATAATTTCATGGATTTGACCCTAAGAGATTTTCAGACTGTCCGCTAGGTTTGGGAAGAGTCCGAAAAATATAAAAAAACTTTGACGACCATAAAGCTACGTTCACACAAAATTTTGGAAAATTTTCAAAAAACTAGATACCTGGACAGGGTTAGGGATAGCGATATATGGTTGGATTAGGTTAATTTTTTTTATATTATTTCCCGCGATTCCTGCATAATTGTCCGTGTCCTCGAAACAGCCACTTGGCTGATGTTATTTATATTTATTATCATATATTATATATACAGTTAATAAAATTTATTAAATTCTATCGAATTTAAGATATATTATGCATAGATTAATTTATACAATATTTTCTTAACTCTACTTCGTCCTTTATTCCTGTCTGGACCGATGAGGATCTTATCGATTTCTCTATCGATTATTCCTCGAGACCGTCTGCCACGTCGATTCGATCTATTCTCATAAGAGATTGTCTCTCAAGTAAATTAGTTCATAACGGTTGTCGCCCTGTCACACTAGTTTAATACCAACGCGACCAGATCGCCATGGGGCGGGCAGCACTCTAGTTTTAAAAGTTTTTGTGCCTTGATAACCGACGGAGGAACCTTTCACCTAGTGATTATTTTCCAGTATGATTATCTCATTTAAATTTTTTTTCATTTTTTTTTTTCAAGTTGCACCATTCGGCTCGGGGATTTTCAGGTAACGTTACCGTTCAGGTAGAAAGCAAAGGAAGTAAATACAAAGTGGCCCAAAGTTTGTTCTGGACACCCGGTATATTTTCGACGGACTTTTACCCTAAAATATTCGTTTGTCTTTTGGATACGTGGAAAGTAAGAATCGAGCTACCCAAAAAACACGGAATTTTTTATCAGGATCATTTTGGATCTCCTCTTATCGGGTTTGCCAAAAGTGGAGCATCCTCGCTAAAAATTCATCCGTTTTCGAAGAAATCGGGTTTATGGACTCGAGCCCACGGAATGCCGGGTAAACGTCTGGGACGTCCCGATGCTTTTTCGATGCGCAGCTACGCGATACTGTGCGATCACAAGGCGGAAAGACAAAAGAGAAAAAAAAAAGCTTGTAAGTAGTAATATTATTTTCATCACATTGTTTTCTAGTCGCTCTCGCAATTATGCAATGAGTCTCTCGATAAAAGAGGGCAATGGCTGGGTCACGATACTGTTAGCGATTGCGAGCCGGTCGTTTCGCGATTATTGCGAGAAAATCGTAATGGGATTGACCGCTGCTTCTTTTTTCATTAATTAATTAAGCTCGCGTTCGATTACGAAGAATTCGTCCCAATTACCGTAATACAGCCTTAATATCGTAATAAATGCGAGATACGATTCCGTGGAAAATGTAAAAAAAAAATTTTTTTTTTATAAAAAAATTAATTTCACTAATCGATTTTAATTAGCGAAGTAATACTGTTTTTTTTTTAAATAAAAATATTCGAAATTTTTTTTTAAAATTTTAAAACACCCTCGGCGCACTGCAGTGGTATACCGGAAACGCGGTATCTACCGATACGCGAATAGGAAACTGGACGTATAGGATTGTTCGCGCCCCTTTAAAACTATCGGGAAGCGTCCGATCTCCCCGGTCGGGCCACACGCTACAGTTGCCACTGTTACAATTTCCAGCAGTCCTGTTTTTCATTTATTTTTTATCGAGCCGAAGTTTGTTGACCTTGCAGCGCGAAACGCCAGGAATACAGCAGCGTAGGCACGGACGGAGAGGAGCCGGAGTCTGGTGGCATCGGGGCGGCGTTGCGAGAGAAGACGTGGGAGCGAGAGAGACAGAAGTAGGAGCAAGAGAGATAGACGTAGTGCCAAAGAGAGTAAGAGGAAGAGAGAGGAACGTATCTAGGCGGGCAGAGGAGACGAGGGAGAAGGTGATGCTGCCGGTTGCCGGTGGAGGTAGAGGTGAAGGTGGAGCTCCTGCTAGGCCAATTCTACCAACAGTAGGGAGTGCAGGTAAGTATGAGTGAGAGAGGCCAGAGAAAGGGGCGGGTGGGAGGGGAAAAAAGAAGAAGGAAAAAAAAGGGAACAAAACGGGAGAGAAAAAGGTTGGAATAAAAAGAATGAGGGGTATAGCTATATATACAGTTTGTATATATATATATTCGTACAATCGTATATACGTATAGAGCGGGCACAGTGGTCAGTCAGACACAGTATAACATTTACCAAATCAATTGGACATTTCTTTCGGATTATGGTGGCGATACTGATTTTTAATTTTTTTTTTTTTACTTCCCCCCTTACTTTCTTTCTTTCGAAGGTACCACACTGTAACCTTCGACACGACCTCCTTTGCGGAGTCTTTGAATTTGCCTCGCATGCACGCGGATATATATCTCCGGCGTATTTCGTTCCTGGTATGTTGGGTACCTGATATTAGCGTGCAGCGCCACCGTTACCTTGGCTATTATTTACGACGCGTGCTGGCAACGTACGAGCGCGCCGGTTCAAAGTTCAATGGAGATACGGTAATTAAGCACTGACATCCTACCCGCTTAGCGTGGATGCTTTTTTTTTATTTTTGTAATTTTTTTGAAAAAAAAATTTTTTAGTCGATTTTTTTGAAAAAAATTTTAGTCGGTCGATCTTCCAGTGCACTTTCGGTAGGTTTGAGAAATTAAAAAATTAAGGTGGTTGGAGAAATTTTGAATTTCAAATTTCCCGCCTTAAAATTGCCGCTTTTTAGGTTTTACGTCAGTCTGCGTGGCTCTTATCGATAATCGATTTGCCGCTGATCGATATTAACTCGTAGTTTACGCCGTTAAGTCTTCGGCCAAGAAGCACCGTCTACTTCTGTCTACTTTATTCAAAGTGCAGACAAGAGACACTGGCCGACTACTTTCGAACGTCTCTTTATCTTCCTTGGGAATAAAAGAGATGAAGCAAAAAAAGTTCATAGTGCTTATCGTGATCGATCTGAGAGTTAAATTTTTTTTAACAAAGAACAGTGACGTTTAGTCGCTTCAGTAAGGAAACTTTTTTCTACTTGGGATTTTAATGGGAATACATGGCTTTTTTTTCGGGGAACGATTGTTGAATGGTTTCATCGGATTTTATAACGCATCGTCTCATCCTTTTTGGTAACCCATTACTGTTTCGGTATCTAGATGTGCAACAAGTGTTATTATTTGCTACCGTCAACACGGTAAACAGCCGATATTCGCTTATTTGTATATAAGTAACCTTTTTTGAACGGAATACGAATTTAATGCATTCGCGTTTTTTATTTTGTGGGTGGGTCGAAGTGATTTTGAAAATTTGGTGAAAATGAAATTTAGAATTATTTTAAATTACAGGGTTAGCTGGACTGGGGAGTTCATCCATTATCCATTGCTTATCGGTCACCTAGGGCAAATGGAAATCGTGAATTATTATAGTGAATTTTTTTTAATAATCATAATCCGCTTTTTGAAATTTCATACCAGGCACTTGAACGAGACAGTCTAATTCATGTGGGATGAAATAATTTTTTTAAATTTATTTCTATCCTTTACGATATTCACTCACGAGATCACTTAGAATTTTATCAAAACAGAAATTTGTCTCATTAGGAAGCGACCATGCCATTTTGGTTACCTCTAATTTTCCTAGTAAATTTCCGAATTTGAGAAACTAAAACGGAACGAATCGTAGTTTTGTGGTCGTGACGTAAATTACAAGTATGACGTTATAATTAAGTATAATTATTACGTGGTTAGCCCTTGGATCAATTTGGTCATCGTACGATAATAAGCATTTGATAAAAATGATTATTTTTAAAAAATTTTGATTTTTTAATTTTGATTTATTTTAAAATTATTTCAATCCCCTGTTATTGATTTTCAGTAATGTTTAATGCGTCGTTCGAATAATTTTTATAGAACCGGTGGAAAATTTTATGTTAGTAAAATTTGTCACTTAACCTCAAAATTCCATTATGGCGTGTACGTAAGTACGTAGCGTGTAGGTAACGTAAAAATATGCACAAGAGGGAGTAACCTGCAGAACCATTAAAATCCTGACGAAGTTCAATCCGGCTCGACTTGGTGTTGCATTGTTAAAAGCAGCATTAATGTTACCCGTTAACGATCCATAATGAAAAGCAAAACGAAACACGACGAAATATTGGATTAGCGTGTAGACGCCCGAATTTCTCTCAACTTTTCATACTTTTTTTTTTTCATTTATCTCTTTTTCCTCTCGGCGTCTTTCTTTCCTTCTCCTTTTTTTTTTCTTCGACGCGATGGCCTTGGGTGCATTCTTCAGAATTTACATTCACTATGAGCAAGTGTACCACGGACTGGGTGAGTTGGCTGTCTGGATAAAGTCTGTGCCATGCGGTAAATATCGCCCAGGTAGTTTACAGTGAATTTGGTGATTCAAAAAAAAAATATCCAAAATACATCATTTTGGAAAATCGTTACCAAAAACAAAAAATATTAATTTAACCAGTATTCGTATGTAGTCAATTTAAAAAATATTTAAATTTTTATAAATTAAATTTTTTTCAAAAAATTCTTTTTTCATTTTTAATCAATACAATTTTTTGGTTTTATCAATCCTTAGATTTATAAGCAACTTCGCGCCTTGCGATAACGAGATTGTAAGACAAAGCGCGGTACGGACTTTAAGGCGCAGGCCTAAAATTAAAATCCGCCGTTGGGAACGGACTTAAGAGTGCAAGAGGTTAGGTTAGGTTGGGCTTCGCGTGTCTGTGTCCCGTCTGGCCGCGTGTATCTTGCCTCGACTTGGCTCGGGTCTCTCGCGAGTTTTTTGACTTCACAAACCTCCCGGGAACTGTTTTGCTTGCCGGTTCAAACCGAATTTAGAATGTACGCAGTGGCAGAATAGAATATCGAGTGAGAGAGAAAAGTTAACCGTTACGGGAGGCTGGTGAAATTTTGAAAAAAAAATTAATTACCCCCACTCCTTACTTATCCCGAGGATATCCCACTCCTCTGGATTAGTCAGAAAAGATAAGAGCAAGGTTGGCTGACTACAGTCTGCTTAATTCTTGTACGTATCTACTTGGCCTACTGTGACGTCACAATTTTGGTCCTGCCCCACTAAAAACTCAAAAAAGTCAATATTTATGCGTTTGATTCCACTACTATTTTTTTTTTTTAATTTTTACTAACGAGCATTCCCTAATTATTACTGCCGCGTATACGCGCGCTCTTTACTACGAGTCTATCTATAGATATTGGAATTATCGCGAACTCGACATCGATCGCTAAAGAGAAACTTTATCTCTTTTTAGCGACTATTTGCATCCATTTGCATTTTATTAGTTAGCAAGATAAAAAAAGAAAGAAAGTTTACTCGTGGTCCGTGGCATTCTTTTTTTCAAGTTATTAAGAAATTGTCTGTTCTAATTTTTTTTTTCAAAATTAATTATCACAAAAAATTTTTTTGAATTTTTTCAAAAAAAAAAAAAATAGTCGTGAGTCATTGTAGTCGCATTTTGTATTGCGGTCGGATACAATGTAAAAAAAGATATTGCATTATTTTAAAAAAGAACAAAAAGACGTAAAAAGCCAAAAGAAAAGAAAAAGAGATCTTTTGCTCTCAAGACGAAACGAATGCTAAGGGAGGAGGTGGTACTACTTGTCGCCGTCTTCGTCGCGGTCGCCGTATTCGTACTCGCCTTAATGGTCGTGGTGGTCGTCTTGCTCGTCGCTGGTTGTAAAAGCATTCGAACGCAGAAATAGAAACGTTTCGTGGCGATCGCGAGCAAGGTGAGTGTACTGGCGTTGAGCTCGTTGCAACGACGTCCAGTCTGCCAATTAACAAGCAGCAGCAGAGATTCGTGTTAGAGGATTTTGTAGAATTTTGCAATTTTTTTTTTTTTCAAAAATTAAAAATAATGTTCGACAGGAGTCCTCGTTAGAAAAATTAACATTTTGATCAGCGATAGATGCAAATTAAAAATTTTTTTCTTTTCTTTTTTTATTAGTATTGAATAATTATACGAGTCGTTCAGGAACTCGTATTTTTTTTCCACTGTACTGATTTATGCAATTTTTTTCATAATGCCGCTTTGCCCGTGCCAAAAGTACGAAGAACCAAAGGAAAACGCCCGGAATGCAGGACCAGTGATTCATTGGCTAAGCGGCTGAAGGCCGCGACTGTTCGCCATTGCTTCTCCTGGTTTGCAACGTGTATTCTTGCTCCGTGCTGCATCGCTGGTCGCGCGCACGATTCTGTACGGTTGATGGATAATAACGTGAAGGATTGTGATTTTTTGGTTTTTACTTTTTTCATTGTCACCCTTGGGCAAGTTTCATCCAGGAAGCATCCAAAATAAATTTGATTTGGTTCTTTTTTTTTTCAGAGGCTTTTGTCCCGAGTCACTTTCCTGTAACTATTTTCTTTACAGGAGACGTCGAATACAAGATTTTTGAAAATTTTGGAAAATTTATTAACACGCTCGACCGGTTTCAAATAATCGGATTATACATTTCGCGAAATGACTTTTATTTTTTTTATGAGTTTTATAATTTTATTTTTCATATGAGTAAGTCTGCTTCATCCTCCTCATTGTTCATTTATTTGGACAAATATTTTTTTTCAAAATTTTCCACAAACTTCCATCCTCCACGAATCTTCCTTGACGATTAGGTTGTTTAATTATGTCCGCAATTCGACCGTGATCAACCGGTCTGTCCACCTTGACCCTGTATAACATATAAAGGATCATCGACGCAAAAAGCGCAGCGAGTACTGCGCATGCGCCATGGATAAAAAAAATTTGAGTATCATTCAAAGCCAAATCACAATTGAAATAGATCTTGACTCGTCTATACATAAAAACGAAATACAAGTAGCAAATGTTCCAAAAAAAAAAGGATTCAAAAAAAAGGTAACAAAAACTCATTAAATTTTTATCCCATTTAAATTAATCACCTAATCGAAAGTCGCGCATTTCCAAACTATTTTTCGACAAACAATTTTCAGATCAAAAGTCATCGTGCGTCATCCCGAACGTACAAAACAATTGTAAGTCGCAGATAGCTGAAGTCTGAAAGACGTGATTCTCGGTTAAGTGGTTAAATTAGGAAATAAAAAAAAATGGAAGCAAAAGTTTTTCAGTTATAAGAGTAAATAGAGTATGACATGTGAGTTTGAATGTAAAATGTAAGCACGCATTCCTCTCCACGATAACGGCACGCATTACGAAGTCAGCGAGTATAGCGAAAAGAAGTAAAAGAGGAAGGCAAGGTCGATCGCGGTCGCGAAATAAACGAAAACGATCTCAGCAACCTGTTACCCAGGACGTAGCGCCTTAAAGAAATCAAACGATGTAGACATGAGGCAAGCAGGCAATCCAGTCACGGAGAGTAGTGGTAGTAGTATCGGTAGTAGTGGCAGTACCGATCATACCGATCGCTCTTGATTCAAACGTCACGATCGGTACTGATATTATTTATCATGTTATGCGAAGCGAGCGAGAAAACATTATCGATCTGTAAATTATGAAATTCCGAGTAAAATCAAAGATTACCGATCAATCATTAACGGTATACAACCGATCACACGTATCCTATAGCTACAATATATTTTCATCCACCATCTGCACATCCGGCGCCACGTCCACTCGCCGCCTCTATTAAACTTATTAAATCGCAAAAGCACGCTCGCTTATTAATGAAACCCTGATTCGTTCCGGATAACCCTTTTTTTTTACTTTTCCCGACTCGAATCACCCGCCGCTATAACCAACCGACGCCCGACGTCGACTCCCGATTCTCCGCACCCGCCATTCCCGTTTCACTTGCCTCTGCCGGTTCAGCTTTTATATTAACATTTTACACGACTGAACTTACCTCCATTTTCGTTCCAGCAGATTATAAACCAACGAGATGATACAAATGGAGCACTTTCGTGTTCTCGCTTGATACCTGCACGCCATCTTTGCCTAATGGCGCCAATTACGGTTTTCTTGCGAACTACACCATCCAGCGGATGTCCGTGCTATCGTTACATCACGTAATGGCATAGCTTTATAATTTCTACTCTGGAAATAGAAAAGTCATTCCTCTATATTGCATCTGATTGATTTACCTAAATAATATGTATATCCATATAAATTTCTAAAAATATTTAAAAGTCAACTGTCAAACTTTTAAAAATTCAAAGTCACCATGGACAAATTAAAAGGATTTACCACATTAATTAAAATACACCGAGTTAAATGATTGCCGGGTGCATAAGGGTGCGGTCGTGTCTTCGTGTGCATAATTGCCGGGACTATAGGCGTGCCGGTTCGTCCGTCTAGGCGTACGTACGAAATTGTAATAGATTTTCCAGGGTGCGTGTGTAACAACCAACAGCCAGAAGCAAAACTGCAGCCATGCAACGAGTGTTGACTCGATGCATTTCTGGATGCAGGATGCAGGATCCTGCTGGATGATACTTGCTTAAGAAGAAGCAATCCACGACCTGCATCAGCAACCTGGCAACTCCCTGCAGTCAAGAGTCCGGACGTAGCGTCATTATCCGCAGGTAAATTACCCAGGGGCAGTTGGCAGGGCAATGGTTAGGCGTTTGTTTCTTATCCTTATAACGTAGTAGGTTGGCACAACTGACTAGATGCAGCATTCGTTACCTTATACGCTACCGGTGCTACAGTACGAGTGAGATGCATCGTACCTAACCTCACTTATTATTAGTGAGCACCTCCACTCATTTACCAGCCACCGCAGAAACATCCAATCAGGAGCAATCAGCGGATGCCGTCGCGGATTTTGATTTGTGAAAAAATGAAAAATAAAAATAAAAGGCGAGAGAGAGGCGAGAGAAAAAGAAAATTGAGGTGGAATAGAAGAATGAGCGGAAGTGACGTAAAAGGAATGATTCTACGAACGTTTTATCGAATTTACGAACAGTGTATCTTTTCTTTTTCCTTATCTTTGAACAATAAAAATTATTTTTGGATTATTTTTGAGATACTAATCTATAGTACTCCTTATCGAAATTTTTTTTATTTTATCGTCCTATCTGAAATAGCTATATATGTATAGGCTTCTCTCTGGATAGGATCTAAGAATTTTATCGGTACTAAATAATCTTTGCTTGAATTTATTTTAATTAGTAAGACGGCTCAATCTAACCTAATTATCGGGTGTGTCGATTATAAATCTTCTTTTCGATTTAAAATAATGGTACGGGTTCTAGAGATGGGTTCCCAATTGTCGATCGATATGATTGATTATACCGGTTGACTCGCGTGGTGAAATTTCTACGTTCTATCCATTTTTATTTATCGTACGCATGTGCTTTTTTACTTTCTGCCTTTTATTTGCAGTTCCTGAACTTTATGATTGTACTTAACCAAGTTTTGTTACGTTTTAAATGTGCTATCAGCTAACAGTACGGTACGTACACACGTAATTGCCACTTTTACTTTCATTCGCATTGACGCGTACGTGTCTACATGCGTGCGTACGTTTCAATGGTAATGGCGCATACGGCTTTTGTTCATACTCACGCACGACTGTTTTGTTACGCAACCACGTACCAGTGCCCTACCTTTTACGATGCATGAGTCAAAAATCGACATGGAATTTCTACCACGCGAAATTCCAATGATCCATAACTAATTTTGTAAATCAATAAAAAAAAGTTTATCTCTACCCAATGAGAATTTATCAATATAAAAATTAAATATTTTCAATATTTTATATGAATTAAAAATTTTTTATAGAACTCGTAAAAAATTACGCAAGCATCTCAGTGCAAGATACAAATTTTTGAATCTAGCCGTTACGATGTGTCTGCGACAATTTCAAGGAGCATCAGGAAGTTGGCATAGGTTTTGCGACCAAAAATCACGTAAAAATTATTATATTGTATCAGTGCCATAAAATCAGTGAATAAAACAAGTTTTTTTAAAAAATTCAAAAACCGCCAAAAATCATTGCAGTCGTTATGCAATAATCGATATTTATCCTTATTTTTCACTTCGAGCATTTTCCCTTAAGGCGTACTCGTACGAAACGATCCCAACGACCGCTTGGCAACTTTCGTTGTGGATATTCAGCTTGCTACGTAGCAATCGAATTTTTAAGCCCTGTGTTCATTACACCGTCCGCCATTGTTTCGTTTTCAAATCGTCATTGTTATGTCCCTTGAACGACACTATTATCACGAATGAATAGTAACAATGACTATCTGTATAGAATTCATAGGGAGTCGCGCTCGAATTATCGGAAAATTGACCAACTCATTTTTTTAAATCAGAACACAAAATTCCCGCCCTGTATAAAAATCCTAGACCCTTTCACACTTTACAATTTGACATAACTCACCATAAGATACGTAACGACCATAACGACGGACAAATTCGAAAATATCAATGCGTAATATCAAAGAAAAAAAAATTCTTATATTCAAATCGCTCTATCGTTTTTAAAAAAATAAGTCTTGAATATGACTTACTTATTAGTACCGAGTTGGCCGTAAGAGTGAAAGCGTCGCCTCGGTCGTCCGCACGAGTTATGGCGTAGTACAAAGTCAGATCACGTTTTCCCTCCTGAATTCATATAGTGACGATCGATCGTGTTTAAAATGAGGCCTGCTGTCCAGTGTACCAAGGTTAACAAATCAATTCCGATCATTTTCCAAAGGATCGATACTCTGAGATACATAACCTAACCCATAACGGATAATCCAGCTTACACGATACGGATGACAGATAGCATAGACAAAATATTTTCGTATCGGCAGTGTGTAACGACTGTGTCTCTCGGTGCCCGTGCACGGAATACAAACTGGTTTAAAGCATTCGGAGAGACAACATAACCAAGAAACTGAAATCAGATGTTATTTTAACTACACACATCGGCCCAAGGTAACTTGGCTAAACGAGAGTGCAATAGAGAAGGATCAACCGGAATGATTTTTCCTCTCTGGTACTCTACGGTACTTTGGTGCTTTCGAGTGTACTCGACGTCTCAGTGAGGTTAGGAGCTTCGGAGATACCAAAGGGAAAGATATTCTTGGCAGCGTCGCGATGCAACAACTGTCCCCATCCGTCATCCAAGTAACGTCGAGATGCCCATGGCCAGTCTGTCCCTTTTACGCATCTCCTTTCACGTAAGTGTTACTCAAGATTTGACAGTTATTTCAAAAAAAAATTTTTGTCATTATCACAAACCCCAATTTTCACGTTCAAATATTTCTATATCGTTATCGTAATTTTATGCTGTACACTTTTAATTAAATCTATGCATTTCCATGCTGAGTGCATAAAAGTATATTTTTTGTACGTTATATATATGTATAATTATTGAATCAAAAATTTCTGACGAAATGATAGTTCAATGGCGTCGATACCGTAACTGCTGTTATTATTATTAAAAGTTTTATTATTCATTCCATTCTTCCCAAGGTATTCGATCATCTGTAGTTGATGTCTCTACGTAGCCGACCGTCCAGGATGCTCAGCGGGTGTTATTGACGGTGCCTTGCGTCGCGACGCTCGCCCAGGATCCTAAAGCCAGTTGAGTGAGCAAAGGAAGAAGAGGAGCGCCGATGATCAGTCATCGTGACGCATACTTACCCATACGTTCTCGCACTCCGTACCTTCCACTCTTTTTCACTCCCTGCACCAGGTTGGTCTTTCGGTCCGACGAAAAAGCCGCCTAAGTATCTTTATATTGGTTACTCCGGCGTGTCCGTTTCTACGAATGAGATTCTGGACCCTTTTTACCAAAGCACCTGTTTTCATCCTGGATCTGTTTCAGCGTTCGGAATGTGTGATACGCTTAACGCGCATGCGCCTACGATATGGAAGTGTCCTGAGGCATTAAGGAAAAACAAGGAAACATCTTTATTTCACCTTTGATCCTGTTCAACGTGATCGTATTACCGACCTTGCTCTGTCTCTTGTGGATAATTATTTTCACACCTTCTTCATCTCAACCTCAAGATACCCTTATGAACTTTTCATCGTTGATGTTCCAGAATACAATTACCATATTTGATTATTTATCTAGGGAAACGTAATTTCATCATCTCAACCTCAAGATACCATCTTTGATTATCTATTTATCTAAGGAAACGTATTTTCTTCATCTCAACCTCAAGATACCATCTTTGATTATCTATTTATCTAAGGAAAAGTAATTTTTTCATCTCAATCTCAAGATACCCTAAGAACTTTTCATCCTTGACAGTTCAAAATGCAAGTACCGTCTTTATCTATTTGTCTAGGGAAACGTAGTACGGTACAAGAATGAGACGAATGGTCCACGAGAAGTCACTTTTCATCTGGACCACTGTATTTTTCAGATGCTGCTTCCGAATCTTTCCCGTCGGTTCCAAACGAATCGTGGATCGACGTTCACGGGGAGAGAAGGATAAAGAAGTATCTTCTTGATAAATCGGATGCTTGTCCAGCATCTCTGACACGCCGACGCCTCTTGATCTCGCAGCAGGATGAACAACCCTTCTTGGCATTAAGGCAGACACCCTTTTTTTTCTCTCATAAGTCTTACACTGGCTTTGCCACCTGATTCTGAGTATAGGTTTGACTACGTAGTCACCTGGCAGTACGGTCCCTTATATGAAGTCCAGATACACTAGGGATATACCAGCATACTAGTATTCCCTATATCTTTCTTCGTTTCGTACTAGTAATGTATATATATTCAAATATATATCGACTGTAGCCTATCCTGCATAAATGCATGAGTGCACAGGCGTATCAGGACTATCACGATTGCCATATATGAAAACAAGTACAGTGAGAGCCTATAGTTATGCATCGGCGCCACGGCGGTGAATTTCCACGACGGAGGTTAATCTATGATAGATACTAATTACTATACTGCTAATAATGAGTGCCGTTGCAGGAGGAGCAGCGCCAGTCTGGTACGCTATAAGAAGCGTGAAAAAAAAAGGAAAGAAAAAAAAAATTGAAATTAAAGAAAAAGTCGATTTCGCATTGGTATATCCATCATACTAATTCAGCATGGCGTATACGTACCGTAGAAAGCTATAGGTGGATGTCTATGTAAAAAATTGTGCGAATGGGCGGATACTAAGAGAACGACGGTAATCGTCGGCGATTAGAGTTCGTTGCTTGCCCGGTTGCTCTTAGAGAACTCGAGGTAGATCATGGCTGCTGGTATTTATCGCCGATCTGATTATTAGCGGGCATCTTGGATGGACGTCAAGATATGCGATATTGGCTTGGAAAGCTTGCCGTGTACACTGATTGGTCTGTTTTTGCCCGGTTCGATCGTCTAAGATAAGTATACAAGGAGCGATCTAATACCGGTCATACATATTAATCTGCATATGTAGATAATGATGAAAGATGACACGTGGAATTTTTTTTTTTTTCAGGAAATCATTAAGCAACCTCGATAACAAGTAGACTTGGTTAAATCCTCGAATGAAAATCATGGACCAGAGAACAGGACGTGTAAAAGGCATAACGGAAATGTAAGTATATTTAGATGCAGTCAGAACCGGTACAATTCATCCAACTGTACAAGTACGTATACAATATTCATGCGACTCTGTACTGAATTATTATATTAAGTATCCTGTTATTGTTTTAGATAAAAGAAAGAAAAAAAGTTCATACATACAAAGCCAGAAGAAATTCTACAAGGTAGCTTCGTGACTCCTGCGCAGCTGATCGGAAATCGTGCCGAAGGCCTCTGCAAACGAATCCTATGGTAGTTACATTAAAACGAGGCTTGAGCTCCCGAGCGTGGAAAGTAGCCGCGGCGAGGAGAGCAGCCCGTGTAAAAAGGCTATGCTCCTGCTGAGTTCATGTGGAAGTGGTAGTGGTTGGCAATACTGAAAGGCATTGGATTTTCTTATGGCGATGGTGGTGGCAGTGGAGGAGTAGCCCATGGTAATGCTGGGTAACTAGATGTTGGTGAAGGTGGATAAGGTAGACGAGGACGATCAAAGAGGATGAGGAAGGGCGTCGGCCAGCCTCGCGAAGCGCCACTCGGTCAAGCTCACTGCCATCGTCTACCAACTATAAGATAGTCTAACTGGCAGTGCCAGTCAGCCTTGCCTTACCTTGCTCTACGGACTTGCCTTTCATTCCTCGTGCCTTTAGTTGGCACTAGGATGCCTTTCGTGACTGGTGAAGCTGCTGCCATTCTCTTGCTGCGTGTATTTGTATATATTCTTGGTACTCTCTTGTGCTATTTTAGCTAAACCTTCTAGAAGCTTTGCGTAGATGATTGTTTGATGATTTTTAATATTGATTTTAATTAACGATACTTTATGCTTCAGGTCTAATTAATATCCTCGTTTATCAATGGCCGCTTTCTCACCTCCCTCTTCAGATGATTGTCGACAATCTCTCTGGATCGATGGAAAAAGTTATCTGGACGCTAAATACGGACCTGCTCAAAGGCTGTAATTATAGGAAAGCTCTATGCTGCGTTTGAGCGACGTTGCGTTGCTGCGCCGAGAACGTGGAAGATTTTTTATTATTTAAGGATTGATCGTGACTGGGAAATGTCACTGTGTTCTATTGAACTCTCGATTGGCATTAGGCTTTTTTGGTGGTTGTTTTCTTTTATTCTTCTATGCCGCACTGACCTCCTGAACTGCATCTACTTGCGGCGGACTGTGGATACCGACGTGCGGGACGAAATAGAATAAAAGGGGAGTCTGTGTCAAGTGTCGAGGGACTTTGGCAAAGACTCAGGGCCAAATAGATCGAGAGAGAGGAAGGAGGAGATGGGGAGGAAGAATAAAAAATTGGAGAAAGAAGACAAAAAATTTATAAACGTCAAATGGCGCTATGCCAGGGGACTATCTTTACACGGGGAAACTAGTTATAGAGCGAAGAGAGTACCACCGATTAATGGCCAAGCGTCTTGGATTAATTGATTAAGTAAAAATTCGGTGGCGACAGCGTTTTTTTGATTTTATTCTTTTTACGAAAAGACGGTGCGCCGAAGATTTGGTGATAATTTTATTTGATTTTTCATACGATTTTATCTCATTTCGCTTAATGTAATTTGAATTACGCGCCTTTTTTTTTAAATTAGCATCGCAGGGTTTATATGGTCTCGTTACCGATCGATGACTCGTGGTTCGAGCTTCTCTTTGATTTTGACGAAATTATATTATTTATTTTATACACTTGGAAATTGCCAATTAACAACTTCGGATCGAGTCTGTTTCATGTTAACTGGACGCCGTTTCTAAATCGTTATTACGCATCCGACAAAGTCGTCGGAGAGACGCGGCCCGTTTTCGCCATCGCTAAATAGGTATACACTGATTATTTACAGCCACTCCTGATTTCCTCGGGCGTTATTAATGCGTTCCCATAAGTAAGAGGATGATAACTTCCTGCCGGTGACTTTCACGAGAGCTACCGGACGCGAGCTTAGTCGGATTCGTAAAAACTCGTCCTACGGACTTCTCTCATTTTCGAAAGGGTAATCGGTTTCGGTTGCAATAGCCATCATAACGGAAATAACTTCCGTAGGGAATAACGTATCCGCCATTTTTATACTTTCGACATTGAAAATTCTACCTGTAATAAATACACTGTCGACAAAAGAGCAAAGAGATTTCGGATTTTTTGTTTTTAAAGAAAATCACGAATGGCCAAGTTTGAATTTTCCCGCCTTTTTTTCAAACGTAACGGTTTTTCAATCTCAAGCTACACCCTTAACTGCCACAGCCGCTAAATCCTCCAGAGATAAGTCTTGACTGATGCTTTTACCTCCCTTTCTACGTATCCTATGTTTCTTTCGGTTTTTCTTTTCATTCCTTGTTCACCCAAAACCAAAGATTACCTCAATCTACATAGATAGCGCTAGTGGTCGTGTTTTAACGATCGACGCTCCACGATCTATGGCCGTAGTCGTCGGGTGAGAACGCACGTTAAACCATGCGAGAATTGTCGGATTCCAGTTGATCCGCGGACGAATTATTCTAGCGTGAAGATTCATCGATTTACGTTTTATCCTTGCTTTCGCTATGGTCGCTCGTCTTTCCTTTTTTTATCATTCGCGTTTCCTCAGCTAGACGTACTTTGTTACGTGGTGGACTTCGATTGTTTAATAATGATAAATAAAATGTACGTCACCAAATTTTTTATTAATTCTTTTTCAGTACAGGTGCATACGTACGTATATATGTATATATGTCGATTTTATTTCGCTGTACAAATTTGTACGATTTCGAGATCCGTCAGTCTGTAATTCCCATTTTGAGAAAGAAATAGCGTAATCGAGATTAAAAAATTTCGATACTCCGAAAAACAATGACGCAGTGACTGTTAGTGGGACAGGCAAACTTTTTCGGAGTGACTGTACTCAATGGTAAAATTTTTACGACTCCTGCGATACTTGTTTCCGAAAGATTTGTCGCGCGTCGCTCATTTTACATTACGAGAAAAAACCACGGGTCGATCTATTTAAATTTTACATATACGATCAACCCGAGTTCGGCGACCCGGCAGAGAAATCGAATGCAAATTAATCACGATAACCATTCGCCCATTAAATGGCATCGTAAAATGAATTCCCGAGTGTAATTTACGAAATAGGTTAAAACCCGACGAAGCGAGAAAAAAAAACTTGTTTTTTCGGAAAAAACTCAAAAATCGGTTAACGCTATAGGATCGAACCAGGCATTTCTTCACTGATAATAAATACCGATAATTTCTGCTACAATCAACGCATCGCGAAAAAAAGTCAAAACTCGAATCTTGACCAAAAGCCAAGTTCACACGTTAATTTTATAAAAAAATTCGAAAATAAAATTTTTTCCATATTTCAGTACGAATTTGCAAAAAAAAATTTTCAAGGCAAGCACAAGGTCACTTTTTTTTCTTATCACACCTCGTCGGACCGTAGCTACCGTACCGGTACGTACTCGAGTGTTTGAAACGATACCGGATGTGTTCATCGGCCGTTAATTAGTTATCTCCATCGCTGGCTCTGTTCCGTAAAACTACTGTGTAAAATCAGCCAAAGCCAGAAGTTCAGCCCCGTATGGAATTAGCAAACAAATCGCTTAATTCTCGGGCGCCCTCCGTTGCGACTATGTAAATTTAATAACGCCAAGTTAGCGTGGGTGCACTTCATGAGAGACAGTGTTGTACATGCGCTGCCTACATTATGCATACGTATTGTGTACACCTGTTGCCCCAAATCATGGACGGGAATCCGTTCGCTACTCTCTCTGTCTTTCTTTCACTCCCCTTCTGCTCCTTATCGCTGCCCCACTCCGTCCCTCTTAAACGTCGTGCTCGACTACGTTGAGAAAAGGGGTGCAGGTGCGACAGAGAGAGAAGATACGGTAAGTAGAAGGGAAAAGGAGAAACTGTATGAAACGAAAAAAAAATAACGAGCCAAACTTAAGGATTAAATTTTTTGGAAAAAAAATATTTCGAAAATTATTCTTTGACAATTATTAATTTTACAAATTTTTTTAATACTCTGCAATTAAAATTTCATTTTCAATTCTTTCACGGTCCACTTCTGGGGTCTTGAAATGGATGCTGGACAGGTCCAAATTGTAAATATTAGTTTGGTCGTAATTTCAGTCAATTTTTTTTTCTATTCGCATATACACGCTCAAGGCTTGTTTGTATAACGGATTAAATAGGCGAATGGATTATTTATGTATTTTCTCCAGAAATATATATATGTATTATATTAAATGCATGTTTCTGGGTTCTCTCAATTAGCATAAGATCGAATTGCCCACGTGGCGCCAACGGTATTCCATTCTTTACAGGTGGAATTACTACATACCGATTCTATGCTGTATAGTCGATTCGAGCTAATTCGCACCCGTAATAAATAACATTGAAAAATACGTATAAAAGTCATTGGTCGATATCACTCGTTATCATGCACATTAAAAAATTCTAAAATTTTTTTTACGCTCTTAAAATTTATTTTGTAATTAACCAATTTTCTGTATACACGATGCACAGATTCAGTCGTTATCAGGAATTATCAGTATACCCACATACTTAAAAAGTCGTCTTCGTTTGATGGAAAATAAAAAAAATGGTAAGACTAAAATTAGCCAAAAATAAAAAGATTAATAAAAAATATAAAAAGACAAGACTCCGTGTATATTAAATTTGACCAGCGCCTGTAAAGTGGCCAAATTGATTAACCGAATTTATTTCCCTTACGTGTATTAAATACGTAATTTAAATACGTACCAAATTTTATGTACACCCTATAGCACTCTTAATATATTTTACACGCGAGCGTGTGTGTATAACAGATATTACAGTACCCTGGTAATGACGTCATATTACGAGTGTCATTAAGCAGCCGATTATTCGTCAGCCAATAAATTCACGTGAATCGGACGTTGCGTAATACGGCAGATCGCAGAAATTTTTTTTTCCCTATGCAATGGTATAGGGTTTTTATATGGGGAAGGTATGCAGATACTACCAACGCAATTGTATAAGGTCGCACGAACCGAAAGTACCAAGCGAAGTGAGCCCATTTGATTTCTAAACTGCAGCCAACTTCAGGTGGTTACGCTCGTACCGAATAACTTCAGTGTACATCGAAATGCAGTATTTTCGTTAAGTTTGCTCGAATATGAAACTGCACTCCGCTGTAGCGTATACACGTATATATAAATATGAGAAAATATTGAGTTTCCTGTAACAAGAACCGCTAAAACGAAGCCCGAAGGATACACGCGTTATCCACAGAGCCGTTCGTTCCGTGCAAGAATTTTAACAGTGCAGAAATAACGCTTTCACTCGAATCCGCCTTTATTCCGAAGTAAATAAACTTTTCGACGGAAATTAGCACGTTCGATTAGTATCAAAATTTTTTTTTTTTTCGAGCTTGGACCATACATGGCATTTCAATGTTAATTATTATAATTATCCGGATCGATCACGATTTTGAAAATTCGCAATTGAAAATTTTTCACTGTTAAATTTAAATTTCAAAATAACGTCGATTTACCATACCTCTTGAGTGCTTATAAAAAAATATTATATATATTTATTTTTTAAAAATTCATCAACGCTACCTTTAATTATTTTTTTTTATTTTCTGCAGGTTATACGCATCGTAGAAAGAAGAGTGCCAGTGGTTCTGGCAGGTTCAACGTCCTCGACGTGGCACATCGGGCACCGTTCTACTACTATATATTCCACTATGCCCAGTACATTGGGTCCTACCGAATGTCGAACGTCCAACATCGAATTCCGAGCGCGGAACGGTTGGACCGAAGTAGCCTAGTTGGAATATATATATATATACAGAGGAATACAATCCATAAAGCCAAGCGCGGCACAACGCAGCCAGTGTGCAGGAACGGTATGAAGTACGAAGTGTATTGAGTGAAATTAGAGTTTTCTTTTTTCTAGCCAGTACACGTGTATTATCCACGTAGTATGAGCTACGAGATTGGAAGGAGCTCGTCGTATGTCGACACTTTGATTGGAGGGCCGAAAAGTTCTTAAAGAGGAATTTCTATCTTTTTCTTTCTTTCTTATTCGATGATCTCTTTCTCTCTTTTTCTTTTGTACATTACAATACCTCTTTCTCATGTACAAGATACATCTAGTTATTTGTGTCTTGCTCGTGTTGTCTGGTTGCTCCTCTAGGAACGGGACGTTAACTTGGGTAACCCTCCCCTCCCCTCCCCTCATCTCCTTCTAGCTCTTCCTTATCCTCGTCCTATTGCACCTGGGGCGCACAAAAGCCTCCTGGTGCTCGTGGTGGTCATGGTGAGTTAGCGCTTAGAGGGACTGACGGTTTCTTATTGTCCCACTTGTAATGACGCGCTGCCACTATATATGCTTCCAGCAAGGACTTATTTATTATAGTAGAGAAAGGGGGGAGGGAGGGGGGTCAGTGTGTAACATGGTAGGAATATTCAGCGTTGAAAAAAAAAAGTAGATTAGGGTAGTCGAGTCATTACTATACGCTACCTTTGATTGGCACGATTTTGTATCCGTTGGCGAGAAGGTTAATTTTTTTTTTTTTGAAATTATTTTATACATCAAGCATTAATTAAGAGCTGGTCAATTAGGCACGTAGAGATATATTAACGGAGCTAGTTTAACGTTAAAATGGAATTAGCAAATTGAATTTTGGCGGGTTATTCGAACCGTCCTAGATTTCAAATAGTACGGGGAATCCCCGTGCAGATCCGTTAGACGGAGAGTATACGAACTTGGTGCACCGGGTGCGATGTGAAATAATAATGTGGAATTGGGTCGTAGCACGTGAATTATTTGGTCAAATGATTTATTTGTGTCTTTATAAGTCCATTTAGTTTTAAAGTCTCAGTAGTTATGGTGGGTTTGTCACAAAACAGTTTAATGAGAAAAAGAAGTGAGTCAAGCCTGATGCGTCGGAATCGACGATAAACCCAACAGGTCTTATTATAAGGTGGCGCCACGTCGCTTTATTGCCTGAACTGTTACGCCGGGAGTCGTAGTCAGTCGGAGGAAGTCAAGAAGTCAGGCAACCAAGAGGAAGACTGCCAGTCAAGCCAGTGAAGCAGTCAGGCACGTGGTTGGCGGCGCGCTGCTGTCGGCCGGGTAAAATGAAAAGTGAAAGAAACGAAAGCACCAGAAAAGGTTTTCATCTTGTTGTTGGTCGTTTATTTTACAGGCAAATAAAGAAGCGCGCATAGCATTAACGGCTTCGGTAGTCAACGGCGGGAGGTAGTGAAGGTTGAAAGACGAAGCGGGGGAATCCCCGTTCGCTATGTGTGTTTCAAACCGAAGACCGTTTACCATTGGTCACGTGACCCGGTATATACCTGTTAGCAGTCTTTACGAGTCCCGAAGACTTCGTAATTTCTTTTTCTTTGTTCGTTCATTCATTCTTGACTAGGTTATCTTTTTATAGGAATAATATCATATGGGTATCTATATATATGTGTATTATATGATTTTATACCATCCAGTACCCACGTAATATACTGTTTGACTTATTTATTTTATTTATTATTTTTCCGTTATCTCATCGACGCTTCTTTCTCTCTCTTTTTTTTTTATTATTTTTTTGTTTTTATGTAGAACTGACCTTCTTCAATTTAAAAAAAAATTTTTTTTCTTTCTTCTCCCTCTCGCTTCTTAGTTACTCCATTTCTCGTCTCTTCTTTCCTGCTCAACGATCCTGCCACCGTATCGGACCTTTGATCCTCTTCTTGGAAACCTTCACGTGTATTATCTAGCTAATACCTCTTACGCATCGGATAACGGATCGGTTGGGTTTCTGTACGGAGATTGGAGAACGGTGCTATTTTTAAGAGGTACATACTGGAGGTACATGCTGATATTTATCTCTATGAGAAATTGATTTTAACGGATTTTACTTCTTTTTCTTTTGGAGATATTTTATTTTTATTTTCTTTTTTCTTGCAGTTGTACAATGCGCTACTAATGCATTTTATTAGAGTTTTGATATTTGTATGGAAAATACTTTTTTATCCGTATTGCATCTTTTATTCGCATATCGCAAACATGATACCTTGTCCATGTACAGAAGAACAATTTAATGGGAAGTCAATTATCAATTCAGAGGATATAAAATTACTTAATTTTAAATATACCCAGTGATCCGTATTAACGACTAACTGCTCATCATATTCGACCTGCTTTGAATATGTAATCGAATCGATCTGCTTCGAAGAATTTTTTTCAAAACTTTTTTCAACTTTTCCCATCGAGCGAGGAAGCGTCCTTCAACCCCGTATGAAAATTCTCCCTAAAATTGTATCGGTTATGAGTATACTGCCACCTACATTAACTACCCCAAAATTAAAACACCCCCTTTGACCCCAAACCTGAAATTTTCCAAAAAAAAATCAAAAAATCATATTTCCCATCGATATCAAACTACTACTTACACCCCGTATATAAACTCCACCCAGTCCCCATCTCTTCACCCGACCAAGACCATCAAGATGAACTCCGTTCATCCTCCTGATCCCTTCAATTCGGTCCAACCGTGTCGATCCCAAGACGTCGAATCAAAAAAAAAAATTTAACCCATAGCAACAGGGATCCTAGCACAGAAAAATCGTGCCCGTCCGGGTAATACTCGAGATCGTAGTAGATGCCGCTCGCGGTAGCAAAACGCAATCTGAATAGTAATTAAGGATTCGGTTAACGCTCCCAGAGTGCAGAACGCAACCCAATTTAACCATACAAAAGTGTAAGGTAGGGTTAACGCGTGGAGGTGGATCGAGGGGGAGTGGTACTGTCCATGGGGAGCTGTATCGAGTGTCCATGATCATGCCAGGACGTTGCCGGATGGACCAGTGTGCCGCACGGACACAGAGAGAATGGGACCAGTGTGGCCAACGAGAGGGGGATGTACCGCCGGACTACCGAGGGCTGAAGGAAGGGGGTTCCCCGACGAAGGAAGGGCCCACACCCACGGGTAGGGGAGCTTGGACGGCGGGGGGGTCACGACGGACCACTAGTATCCAGCGATGGGGTGGGTTCGGGGGGGCAGCACAGACTCTAAAATAAAGTGGGGACCACACGGAGAAATCCATCGAAGGAGTAGTGGGGTAAATAATGGTGGTAGGGGTTCGAGATGGTACGTCGACGTGGTCGGAGAGTGGGGGGTAAAGGGAATTCCTATGCACGTACCCCTTTCCCATGAGGTGCCAGGCACCGACCACCCCCCCCTTGCCCCACCGTGGTTACCACCACCAGGGTGGTGCCGCTACTGCCAGCGAACCCAGCGCTCTACTCCGTTTTGAGACAGGCACCGGGTGGAAGGGGTCAATTCTTGTTTGGGGCGGGGTGGGGCTGCTCGGGGAACCCTTGGGGTGGGGTCCGCTCCTGGGTGGGGGAACCGGGAGACGGGGTGAGCTTCGCCGAGCAAAAGACAAGAAAAAAGAAAAAGTCCGGTAGCCAATAGGAGGTGGATCCACAGCGTGCAGGCGGGAAGATCCGACAACGTCGCGGACTGAGTTTTTGTTTACAGCGCGACGAGAACGCGTATCTGGCTGCTCCTGCTGCGGGTGTCTGGTCGGATCCTCAGCGACTGTACTATGCCCACTACGTATCTTGCTCGCGCGCCACTGCTAACCTTACTAACGTAAGATTGGCTGCTGCCGCGGTCAGTGGGATCTTGGCAGGGAGCTAATATTAACGCGGAGAACTTTACCGACGGCACTTTTTAAACGGGCGTCCCTGCATTCACGGGACTCTCGTTCGCGCACGTTTTACCCATTTTCATGCACGCGACTGTACGCTTCTGTCTGGACATTTTTACCTAGCTGTCTATGCGGGATTGTTTATTCTCTGTAGTGGCTATGGGAATTGGACTGGGGGTACCTTTCGCAAGGTGGATGCAACGAAGTATTTTTGTTGCGTAATACGGTCTGCAGGGGATTTATTGGACTTTTTTTGTTGCGTCTGCTATATTTGGTTTTACTTTGGGCCTACTTCGTTTCTATCGACTTTGTTTGTATTTTAGTACTTTATCGTGTACTACGTTGAGACTTATGGGCGTATGGAGGTTGATCACGAAATTGGGCAACATTGGCGAATTCGATCGAGTCACTGTCAAGGATCCTTTAGGTCGTCAGTGGTACCAATATCGGATTTTTCTTGTATATCGTTCTTCCAAACGCTGCGGACGTGTATATAGACTGAGGCAAGCTGGTGAAACGGACTTTTGATGTTCTACCTAATACGACAATGCATACCTATATGTATCCTTCCTGCATCTCTGACTGCCCTTATCGCCAAGCACCACTGGCAAAATGCGGTTATAAAACCGGGCAAGCGTCGGCGTTTGTATAGGCGCGAATCTTTCGCAGACGAATATACGAAGAAGTCGGTCGTGGCGGAATTTATAGTAGACCCATACGAAAGCGTCATATAGGTGGACTATAAAATTTTTTTACAAAAAAAAATGTCAGGTGAATCTAAAAATATTTTTTTGGCATTTTCAATATGTACGGTCAGAATATTCATCTTTCTAAATACTTACTACTTTTGTATATTTTTGTTAGTTTTGAAAAAAAAATTTGAAATTTCCCGCCTAAATTTTTGAGTTCACACAAATCGTTATATTGCCAATTGCAATGTTTTGGTTGAATATATCGCATCGATACCAGACACTGTGTATGCACAGGGATACTTATACAGGGAGGGTAAATATTTAAATGCACTTTTGCATCGTGTATTCTCACGAGGAACTCCTTACTCCGGGCCCGATGCTTTGCTCACTTAAACTTACTTATCGGCCGACGTTTTGTCTCCCCTTGTTTCTCGTCGCGTGCAACAAGACGGAAAGTAGATATAACGCACGAGCTACGCACGCAGTTGACGCAGTTGAGATTCATCAAGTGTCTCTTTCAATGGTACTAGAAAGAGTAAAGGGGCTGATACACGCGTAACTTTACTCGGTCGGTAACTGCTCTGCCTTTATAAACAATATGGTTTCCCGAAGAGTGGATTTAAAATTACGTAATTCTATGTATTTACCAAGTACTTTCAGTAAAAATAAATCATCGGCCATTTCTTGCTGCATTTCGCTGACTATCTTAGAGCCATTATTTTCATTTTACTACCATTTTCGGCAAATCTGAGCATAAGTGTCTCGTACCGAAACGAATCGGTACTGATAAGAATATTTTACAACCGTTGTATGCTTACTGGTAAAATTATTATTTTTGTGGTTTTTTCTCTTCAGTTTTACTTCAATTTGTTTACTGGCTCGCGTATTTTTTGATTTTGCCGAATTACTCGATGGTCTTCAAATTTGGGGAATGAGTGACTTTAACGATTTTGACTTTTTTAATGGGGACTTTGATTATACTGGGTGACTGAAATTTGGGTGGAATAAAAATTTTGAGCTTTTTTCGTCTTATCGGTGCTTGGGAAGATTTTGTATTTTTGGAAATGTCGAATTTTGTTATCTTCTTTTTTAATGTTGTTGACGTACTAATTAAATTTTGTATCGCCGCAAATACTAATGAACTTTGATGGAGATGCAGGTTATATATATTTTTATAACCTCGACACGCGATGCTGGACGATAAAGTATGGATGCCACAATTTCGTTGATTAGAAGCTAATTGGATTGGTGACCAATGTTTTTGACCGCGACCACGAAGAGAATACAGGAGCGCCAATCTGATGGAAGAGTAATTTGAACTTGTAACGTGACCCAAAAAATTTTGAAAATTTACCATTCGCAAACTATTCATAATTTCATTATAAAAATGAAACTGATTTATAAAAATATATTTTCGACGTAGTTTTATCTGCACTATTTTCGTTTTGCCTTTCGTAGTGACTGTAACAGCGATTTGAACTTTTTGCACAGCCACTATTAATTTTCTCTTAAGGATAAATAAGGATGGAAAGACTCAAGTTGCCGAATTGAAAAGACAAAAAATTATTTTTTTTTTTTTATCAAGATTCAGGATATCCGATCCTTTTTTTGTTACTCTCGATGAGCTAACGTCACGCAAATTAAATTTTCTCAGAATCGATTTTTCGATTATACACTTCGGCCAAGGTCGTATTACGAAACTGCGTCGCACGATCAACGTATTCTTTGATAACAAAAAAAAATCCAAATTTTAATGAAAAAAAAACAAATTCCCATAAATCCCTTTCTGATTCACAATACAAAATCTGTATCAATTAAAATGTTGACGAATCGAAAAAAAATTTCAAAATTCACGTGAGCCAATCGTGCCTCTCATATTCATGCACTACGACAAGCATCTCGATCACGAGATGATTACACGCTACTTTTATTTTTCTTATCGTGTCAAAGTTCAAAGAAGATTATCGAAATTTCAAAAGATTCGAATTCGGCAATTACGTTTATCGCATATCATTTTTTTTTTTTTTTCGAATACCTGAAAGTGCATTAAAAAAGTTTTTCGTCGCGTTACAATTATATTTATCTTTGATCCGCTACCTGCGGAACTACTTTGATTACGCAACAGGTAAAACAGGTTTGGAAAAAAAAAAAAAAGAAAAGGCAAGACTCCAAGTGATAATGACAAGTAACACAAAAATTATGCATCACGCGTAACGTCCTTAATTAATGTCGCACCCTCTATAATTTATGAAAATTCTCCACGACCAGCGTGACCTATAATTTCCTAGGATTCAGCGGAAGAGGAGCGAAAGGAGAAAATAAATACTTAGCACTTATATATATATATATTTGTATATACACCGCCATATATATATATATATATATATATATATATGCAGTACGTAAGACAAGAGACCACTTATGTATCACAAGCACGATAGCTCAAGGCATAAATACAAATTTCCTTAGTATTATTTCTATTTCCTCATATTTTTTGTTCTACCTGTACTTTGTTTCCCCATTTTTTATGTTTAAAAATTCCACGAACGTCCATCATTAATGCAGAATCACACACGTGTCTTATCTACTGACTTTTAAAAATTTTTTTTACTATCCTATACCAGAAAATTGCCAATCGGAAACACTCGGCCATTTCCGTCTCAACCAATGGCTACTTTCTACTTTCCATCCAGATCCTCGTTCGTTCATAATTTGTCGTACCAATTTCCGATACTTCTCCATAATTATTCAGTAATTATTTTATTTCCAAAATTGTATCAATTTTTTCCATTTCTTTCGAATTTTTTGTTTTCATCCTTATCTCCGTTTGGCTCTTTCTCGTCGTCGGTCAAATATACAAATTGACCCGATAGAAAGAAATTTCAGACTCAAAACGTTAAAATTGACATGAATTTTCATCCCTTGAATTTTCATACACGTATCTAAGATTTCAAAATAATTTTACAAAATCTACTGTAACACACTCGTGTATTACTTATTTACCCTCCGTATTATCAAATATCGATTACACTTTGATGTGGTACTTCTTGAGACCAAAATAAAATTATACATCAACCGTGTCAGCTTTGAGGTGAATTTTCTAATTTAAAAATTAACACTTGACTTATCTCAATAATAACCTATATTATTTTCCAAAGGCAATACGGATATTACCATAGAAGTAACTAGCCGAGTAATAAAATACTCAACAGTGAAACTAATTATAAAAATATGAAATTCCGAATAAAAATAAATTTCGAAAAATTTGTATCACCCAAAAAAAATGGTTTAATAATCATATCAAATAATCCAAAAATTTCAAAAAATATATATATATATAAAATGATAAAATTAGTAATCAGTAGCGGTACCAACAGCATTACGTAGTTGGTAGCACTGGTAGCGGCAGGAGTATAGTCAAGCTGCGGTTTCCTCTTTTTCCTCGTTTCCAGCATCCCTCGAGTACGCCACCTCTTTTTCACCCCTTTGCATCCCTTTGGCTCCCTTGACTTCCCTTTGCCCTTTGCCCTTTACCAATTCTCCTGACCCCCTTGCACCCCCATCGACCCCCCCCCCTCCACCCGCTAACCCCCTCTCGCTCTTTCCTCTCTCTCGCCAACCCAGCACTCTGTAAAGCTCTCCAACGCCGGCACCTAGCTAAGTAGATATAGCCCGGAGCTGCACGACCTGTCGCGGGAATGTGTGCGTATAGATTTACTTCGCGGCTCCAATCAATAACGAAAAAGGTCAGGAATACCCGGTTACAACTCCGGGAGAATGTTTTACTAGAATTTTATTTATTCGCGAACTTATTTCGGGGTAAGAAAATTTCATCGGTTTTCAGAACACTGCCGTACGTCGTTGGAACCCGAGACACGCGCTCAGGTCAATTCACTAAACAGGGACGCATTTGGTAAAATAAAAAAAAATTCGATTTTGATTTTTTAGTTGTCGGGTGTCCAATATATATTATTTCCATGGAAATATGTTTGTCGAAGGATGGAGGGGTAAGAAAAATTAAAAATCTGTTACCATGGAAACTGACATCTTGGATCTTGGAAAAAAAAAATTAAAAATCTGTTACCATGGAAACTGACATCTTGGATCTTGGAAAAAAAAATTAAAAATCTGTTACCATGGAAACTGACATCTTGGATCTTGGAAAAAGAAATTAAAAATCTGTTACCATGGAAACTGACATCTTGGATCTTGGAAAAAAAATTAAAAATCTGTTACCATGGAAACTGACATCTTGGATCTTGGAAAAAAAAATTAAAAATCTGTTACCATGGAAACTGACATCTTGGATCTTGGAAAAAAAAATTAAAAATCTGTTACCATGGAAACTGATATCTTGGATCAACAGTTCCGTAACAAGATTCGGTTAATCCTTATGACAGTTGAGAACCACTGTGCTAAACAATCATTCTCGAACATAGTCTAGCCCGTAGCCGAGAACATTTTGCAATTTGCAACGAGTAAAAGTGCCTTAGGTACCCGAAGCTTTTTTTTCTCTCTCCCTCTCGACGAAAACTAATCGATTTACGACTACAGTGACAATCGGAGTTGAAGTTGGGTCGGTTTGGTAGATGGATGGAAAGGTGGGCAGATGGACAGATAGAACAGGAAGGAAGATAGCAGACACTTGATCGGCTTCTCTCTGCCTCCGTTAGGTTGGTACAGATCGAACTAGTGTGACAAACAAATTTTTTTTTTTTTTTAAGAAATTTTTTACCGACGTATTGGGGAGAAAAATTAGAAAAAAAAAATCAAGAAAAAAAAAATTTTAACGAAGCTTCAGGACGTTGAAATCCACGTGCTCACGCATTCCTATAGGTTTACCTCATATATCCCACAGTGCATATGTGCAATTAGCAGGGTGAAAAGGACCCGAGTCTGATTCTGACTATTCGGCTGTAAAACTGTAGGACTGTAGAATCTACCCGGTACTGTAGATGCACGTGAAATGCTTTGATCGGCTGTACCACCTACCCGGCAACTGATCTCCGGATGCAGGGGTGCGGATTTCGTTTGTCGGTGAGCATCGACCAATCCGAAAAACGTTCTGGACGTTTTCGCGATGCCTGCCATTCGTACGTAGATACGTACCCGGACGCGGTGGGCGGTGAGGGGGGTAGGAATAGGTAGTCGAACTTCGCTGCAGGCATTGGATCCTAAAAAAAAAAGGCGCTTCTCTCTCGTCAGCCTTGCCGGGATTTTAGTGAATTTTCGTTTTACGTTTGTCTTTCATTAATATTCGAATGCGTACCCGGTACTGCTATCCTGTGGGACTGCGAGTTGTGTTTTTATAGGTTAGGTTAGTCGGGAATATTGGCGTTGGGATATTTAATGTTTGTGAAAAATTTATTTTCGTGGATATTTATCAGTTCGCTTGTTACATTCGTCTTTAAAAATTAACATTCGATAAGGTATTTTTTCGAAAAATTGGATTTATTAATTTGGGGGGGGGGGGGTATTTTTTTATTGTCGTCAAGCATGTATTCCAAAATTCGGTATCAACCTTGGAATTTTACGAGGACGTAGATAATCAAGGATTTTTATTTATTTCAGTGGTACCAACTGCGAGCAAGGTAGTTTATTCGGGGTCAATTGTACTTTAATTTTTGGCAGGCAATAACACTTCCGGGACCCTTGGGCTCGCTTTCCGGGATTGCCATTCACGACGAGGGGGTTGCGTTTCTAATTTAATTTTTTTTCCGGGCAAATTTCAGCTTCGATCCCCCAATAACGATTTATTTTTTATTTTTTCAAAAAATCAAATACCTTCCCTCTTTCGAGAAACGTTGCTTCGCGCAATTTTTATCGACGCGGTTTTTCCCATTGAAATGAATTTTTACGTTTTTTTAGGGCCTTAAAAAAATTGGTCATTAAAATTAAATCGAAAATTTAATTTTTAATATCATCGCACCCTTGTATAAGGACGTGCTGCTGTATTCTCCACTATCCCACCTTTGCTATATGACGAGACTCCCCGGGGCTTAACGATTTCCTATGGCAAGATTTAAAAAAACGGATGGGGGCTAACGAGTATTATTTTTAATTTTATATTTTCCAAAAATCCAATACCTACCCTCTTTCGAGAAACGTTGCTTCGCGCAATTTTTATCGACGCGGTTTTTCCCATTGAAATTAATTTTTACGTTTTTTTAGGGCCTTACAAAAATTGGTCATTAAAATTAAATCAAAAATTTAATTTTTAATATCTTCGCATCCTCGTATATGGACGTGCTGCTGTATCCCCCACTATCCCACCTTTAGTATATGACGAGACTCCCCGGGGCTTAACTATTTTCTATGGCAAGATTAAAAAAACGGATGGGGGCTAACGAGTGTTATTTTTAATTTTATTTTTTCCAAAAATCCAATACCTACCCTCTTTCGAGAAACGTTGCTTCGCGCAATTTTTATCGATGCGATTTTTCCCATTGAAATGAATTTTTACGTTTTTTTAAAAAATTTAATTTAATTTTTAATATCATCGCACCCTCGTATATGGACGTGCTGCTGTATTCCCTACTATCCCACCTTTGGTATATGACGAGACTCCCCGGGGCTTAACTATTTTCTATGGCGAGATTAAAGAAACGGATGGGGGCTAACGAGTGTTATTTTTAATTTAGGCGTGAAGTAGGTACCCGAGTCCGTGCACTGCGTTCTGTGACTCCTCACGGTGAAAAGTCAGATTGGGTTACACGGGGCCCCTTAGCTTTATTTGTGTTCGCGTATAGTCCAAAGAAAAAAAAAAATCATTTCCCAAAGCATAAGACAATATTGTAGAATGGCGTAACGCTTTTAGAAAATAGAATTATTATTTTTTTCAAATAATATATATGACGTCTATACGATAATAATAACAATAGTGGCAAATTTTGATATACTGTGTTTAATATTTTGAAAAAAAAAATTTTATGTATATGTATTTTTTTTTCAAAAATCCTATAGATGCACTTAGCAGTTAAGTGCAAGCCCGCGCGTGGACTCGCGATTATAAATATTAAAACACGTTTCTCGAAGCGTCCATTGAGAATTCAACGTAGGAAAAAAGGAGTAAAAAAATGGGAGCGACGACGAAGAAGGGTTTGGGGTGGTGAAAAAAAAAAAAGAAAGTAAAATCCATTCGTTTCCACGATACATTTTCCAACGTGCGCCAATTACTTTGCTATAAAAGCAACCGAGATCGACAAGGCTCGTAGGATAACAGATTCTTTTGTAGTTTACCAAGTGTTTTCCTGTATAAAATATTTTTTTTGGAAATTCAATTTGCAATAAATTTTCATTGACATTCAGTCAAATAAATTAGACGAAGAAACAAGCAATTAAAGAAATGAAAAATTCGACCGTTGAGGATTCGCCCGAGTACCGTCGGACCCAGGAGTGACGTCACGAGCATAATGACGTAGTTGAAGAAAACGCGTGTTGACGTAAGTTGATTTATTATATTTGACAGTCATTACGCTATGCGCGTCAATCCCAGGAAATCCGGATGGACCGCAAGCTTCTTCGCTTCCGGTTAAGCGTGAGCTTGTTTTCGTCTGATTTTACAATTTTTTTTTAATTTTTTTTTTCCCCTCTTCCTTCTTTTACTACGTTTCCTATCTTTTTTTTCATTCTTTTTCAGGTATCAATGGAACGACGACTCCGTCAACGAGACGTTTCTTTTGGGCGGCATGGAAGCCTTTAGAAATAAATCGGGGAATGCAGCGCGCCAAGGCGCAGTCGAGTTCGGTTATATTTAGTTTATAGGTTAGGTTCGTTGCCGCTGATGCAGCGCGTGGTTCCGGTGCATCCTTTTGGACGTCTTCGTGAAGACGACTTCCCATTCTCGAGCGAGAAGAAATAAAGACGAGTGTATTATTTTTATCTCTCGTTTTTTTCAAATTAACAAGGTCTAACATAATACTTGTTTATTGCACAGTCACATAATTGGAACGGCTTCTCGTAGCTACTGGAAATTTTATGCATCCATTTCCTCCGCGTTACGAAACACGGTTCTTGTAGGATTTGTTGCTTTTCACGGTTATAAGGACACGAGGTTTGGCCGGCATTGAATTGACGTCAGGAAATTACGAATCGGGTAACTCTCCGAAGACAAACAACAATTTTAAAGCAGCTTGTTTGCGCGGGATTTTCAAATTGCTTATACGCATAATGATATTACTTGTTGTTCCGTAGCAATGGGTCGACGTATTGGAAAAATCCAATTTTTAACTATCGATACTGAAAGCTGTCACGGGGTCAAGTTAATTCCGAATTATTAAAAAAAATTTGTCAACTGATAAAAATTTATGTAAATTTTTTCGATGGCAAGCCGCCAAAGTGATTGGTCGATCGAGGATTCTTAAAGTTTTATATATATGCCGTGAGTGGGAGTGAGACGGACTTATGGGGATTTACCTGCGTAAGAGAAGGACAGACATACGTCTAACCCGAATCTAGGTAGAAACACTCATGAATTGGTTTGCACCACGTATGGATTTTGGAATAGTTCGAAATTCTTAATTCTCTTTTTGATCCTAGAAGGTATATGGGCTGAAACAAAAGATCTGTTGTACTTGTTGCGCGTGAAAAAAATTTTGGAAAAAAATCCTCAAGTAAAAATTTTTATCTGATATATGTATATATGCCATCTATAAATCCACATGAACATCATATATATAACTAATACCCATTAACAGCTCCCAAGAGTGTAAATTGTACGTCATTAATCGTTACGGGAGCGTCGCTTATCGTGGGAGCCGACGACCCTTTCAAAGAATTAACCGTTGTACAAACAACCCTCGGGATAGGGTGTTTCCTCCCTTGGTTCACCGTAGTGGCATTTACACACAACGGGGTGACAAATACATAAACAGCCCACTGGAATAGTTATACACAAGAGTCCTACATCAGTAATTGTTAGAGATACAGTTTGAAAAAAAAAAGTTTTTTTTTCCCAATCACCTCACAACAAACTGAAAATTGCTGTGAAACTATTTCGAGTAGTCTGAAAATTCAAAAAAAAACTCCAAGTTCAAAAAAGCATCCCTGTATAATCATCGTCTAGTAGGCCTGGTCGGCTAGTGAAAAAATCCCGCCAATTTAAGCGCATCTCCCTAACCTGTCGCGACGATTCTCTAAAATTGTCTCCTCGGTGCACGTGGCACGGCGTCCCGGCGCCACGCATCATTGTGGAACCGCGTTTAGGTTGCGGCTCGCAGCAGCCAACGTTGAAAACAAATTTAAACGAGGCTTGCGTTGAACGTAACCTATTCCGCGCGAAGGCACACGCACAGAATGCGTGGCTGTGCGGAGCGTCGGGATACGTAGTTCAGTAGTGGGGGCAGCACTGTCGTTGCTCCGTCCGTCAGGAAAGGGAGAGAAACAAAGCCAGGCGCATTGCCACGCTGCCCGAGCGGGACAGGGACAGCCAGACGGGTCACGTGACTCGGTCCGACTGGTGGGGCGCGGCCGAAGCTCATTGGCTCGGGCCGGGCCTTGGCGCTGGGGAGAAAGGGGATTCCCAGTCTTGGTGGGGGGAAGATGTCATCAACCTCCGAGAACCGTCCGCGCCGCACGATGACTAACTGTGCAAAGTTTAAGCTTCTCTTTACAGCGCCTACTGGCCATTCCGTGGCACTAGCGATGGCTCTGCCCTCTTTGACACAGACGCGCAATTAACACCAACGCCCCGTAGCTGACTCGGCGTCATTCTTTTCCTATTGATAACTCTGCGCCCCCGTACGACGCGCATGGACGCGCGGCCGCTGGTTGCAGCCGCGTCCCGCTTTGTAAAGGAGAGCGGATAGCATTGACGTCCTTCGGCGATTAGTCTTTAACTACCTACTTTTCTTCTTTATTTTTATTTTTATTCTTATTTTACTTCACTCCTTTTCTTTCTACCTACACCTATATCTCCTAACGCCCATAGTCACTGTACTCGGAGTCGTTGATCTGTTTCTTCTCTTTGGTCTTAAGCGTTTTTCTTTTCACGGTATTACGCGAGACTCTACCCCAAGGAACTACGTAAACGATGTGTAAACTGGAGTATCTTTTTTCTTTTTTTTTTTTTCCAATGGCCTCGTACGTATATACGTATACAATTTTGGACGAGACAGCAGATGCAATTTCTAAGTGCGCACAGGTTGGGGAAATTTTATGCTTTTTTATATGGTCTATCGGGATATTATTTTTCAAATTTCAAATTTTATTACCTCCACCTCCTGGCCAGCTGATGATTTTCTATCGACCTTTTACTTTACCTCGCGACGAAAATCCCGCGATAACGAGGAGCTTTTTCAAGTCGCGAAATTCAACCGGTTTTTTTCATTTTTACGAACCCCTCGCCACTCATATTCAGTTTTCGTAATCACGGACCACGAGTATTCGTAATCGCGAGGGAGAAAATTTCAGCAGCACCTAGTTTCTTTGACACGCTTCCCTCGAGATTTTCATTAATTGCGAGAGTTCAAGGGTCGCGAATTACATTTACGTACGTTCGACGCTACCCGTGAATCTCATTTGCGCAAATAACACCTTCCCTCCGTATACATCCGTAAATCCATATCTGTGATTCTCATGCCGATTCGCGTCAGAAGTGTTGCAGCAGATCTTAAAATTAATTCCAAAAAAAAAAATTACAAATCTAACTACGTGTATACACGACCCGTACCCGTGATTAATATCCCATTAATCCAAACTCATTATTCCGTCATATCGTCGCTAGATAAAAATTCATGTCAGTTTTGATTCGTTACAGATGAAAAAAAAAAAAAAAATTACGAACCTCAGCGAATTAGCCCAGAAGTGAAATGCTTTCCGGCCATTCGACAATCACCACTCTGACCAGCAGAAAATAACGAGAGACTCCTTAATCGACGGTCCAGTTAACGAAGGAAGCAGGAGGAACCATATAGAGAAAAGGCATTAAAAATTTATCGGACCTATGGAGAGAGGAAAAAATAAAAAATAAAAAAAAAGGATCAACCACAGAAAAAAAAATAACTAAGACAACCAACAATCACCCACCGTTGCCACGTTCTCGCGATTCAATCGTCTCCAATCTAATATGAATCGTGCCGGTCAACGATCCGTCGATGGAGATAAATCCGAAAATAATCAGCAAGAGATCTAAATGTGAGAGAGATCGTTGCCGGGCATCTTGGTCCATCTTGGCAGTCCCACCTCTCTCTCTCTCTTTCAATTCGTTGATCTCGACCCCCGTTCTCTCTCGTTTCTTAACTTTTCCCCTCTCCTCCTCTTACCCCTCCCTCTCACTTTTTAACCTCCTACAAATTTTTCTACGTATCTCCTTATCTTACCCCCTCGAAACGCTGCTCTCTCGTATGATGAATGAACCGTATTAAAAGGTCAAGTTTAATGGGAGCGTGTCTGGCCTACTGACGCCCTCACTATTTCGCTATACTCCACGTACACTTGTATCCCCCGTATTCACCTTTTACGTTTTGCATAACTTCATTGCCAATTGATATAACGCTGTCAATTTTTTTAAATGCCTTCCGGTTCTCGCAAATTTGTCCTAGCTAATTAATCAAGCATTTCGATCGCCAGAATCCTTTCGAAGCATTGTTCCGAAATTATAAATAAATAGAGCATTTCGTTGTATCGATTTCACCAGTTGGTTAGGAATTCTCATTAATCGATATATATATATAAATATGTTACAAGGTGGTTTCCAGGACCATTTCCGTTGTATATTGGCAGTTTTGAGAACATGTGGTGCTTTCCAGGGTGGACCTGGAAAAATCCTATATACAACGAATCCTTCCAGGACCAGTTGGCGGCATTCACACCGAATTTTTCAAAAAAATTTTGATGGTAGACACTCGGAGTTGTGATGGGCTAAGAAGTAGTACGTTAGGTTAGGTTAGGTTAGAACTCCAATGCTACATGTCCCAAGGTCTAGTTTTTTTTTTTTTAAAAAAACGCATTTGCTTGCCATTGTGGATGACCGCGGTCCTGGAAACTGCCGTCTGACATGTTTGTATATATATATATATATATATATATATATATATATATATGTGATATATATGCATATGACGTTGGTTGATATCAAATAGATATACTGTAACGGGTGTACCGATTTATATTATATCCTCGGAGATTTATGTAATCGTTCCAAATGTCTACGCGGCGCGTAGAATAAATATCGCGAGCAGCCTCCCGGAGTCATTAAGGATATTTACCGTTAAAGGTAATATTAATTGTGAATTCTTTCGCATCGCTGCCGCAACCCACCAGCTGATTACGGTCGTTGCGCCGAAAGAAATGCTCGTCATCGGTTGATGACTTTGAGTTTACTCGCTAAATATCTGTTATTGCTGCGTGATTACACGAGAGCACTAAAGTCGAGTCTTTTAACGTTTCAGAGCACATCCGGCACGAATATGGTTGTCCCTTTGGGCACGTACTGTTGTGCGAGAGAGAGGGAAAATTAGAGAGAGAGAGAGAGGAGAGAAGGGGAGAAGAATTTGAGATCAAAGACGGTCCAGCTACTTAAGAATCTTTGTTTTACCTGTCTTTGCGTTTTTCTCGTGATTTTTTTGAAAATTCCTTAAACTTCTTAATGCCTGTTAGCGACAATGAGATTGACCGAATTAATTGCTATAAAAAATAGGCACGGATCGCCTTGGCATTAATCATCCTGCTCGAGCGATCAGAAAGATTTTTGAAAAAAAAAAAAGAAAAAAAAAGAGTGAGGCGAACGTTAATTAATCGAAAATAAAATCTCGTTAGTCAAACCTGTTTAACGTCCCACGGCGACTCTTCGTAGGCAGCCCCAGCATCTCATGCACCTGCGTGCGTATAAATATATAAGATGAGACATATGGATATATGTCTAGGGAAGCAATTCGCGTGACTATATTTAATTTTTTACGTAAAAGTGACAAAATAAAAAAAAAATTAGTCCTTTATTAAGAATCTAAGATTTTTTTTAATTTTCCAAAATTTCGAAAATCAGGGTATTAACTAATTCGTGTATGCCACCAACCGTCGGAATAAATTCGACGAGACATCTGTGTAAGCCAGCTGGACCCAGCGCGGGATGCTGCGTGGACGTCACTTATAAGTGCACTTATAGTATATACGTGCATCGAGATGCGACTAGAGGAGAGTTTGTTGATCTCGGTCGGATGCTGTGCGAGGAATAATTTTTATTAGAACTTTATCTCTGTAGGCCTTGAAACGACTCGTGAGCGTAAAATTCTTCTTGAAATCTTGCTGAGACTTTTCTCATATATATATCTTTTTTTAATTTCTTTTCTTGTCACACGTGGCAGAACCACCCTGCAGTCGTCTCCTGTGTGTCACGCACACGGTGCACCACGTGTGTCATACACGGATGCTGCGAGAAAGATGACAGACAGCAACGTGGTAAAAGAACAAAAAATAATTTGAACGTCAGGATGTTAAGATTCATCTCGAAAAAATTCATACAGAACGTCTTACGATATATTTGAAGCCTCAAATCGACTTTTTCCTCCATTTTTGTCAACCTTATCAATCTTCGTAAGCGACCCGAAGAATTATCATTGAATTACGAAACAACTTGTTGTGTGTTTGTGAGAATTGTTTTCTTGGTTTTTTTTTAACTCAAACAATCGACGCTCGCTGGTATACCAAATTTTTTCGCAAAATATATAATTAAAAATTTTTTTATTTTTTATTTAATCACTGTTGATACCACTTGTCACAATCATTTACGTAATCTCGTTCCGTTGAGCTGTCAGTGTAATTTTATGTTTACCGAGTGTTAGGTAATTAAGAGAATACATATGTGACTGTGCTCATACGTTTATGTAGGAACTTTAGTTTGGAATATATATATGGATATATATATATATATATATATAACAAAAAGAAATACAAATTACAAAATTACCACGTGAGAACATATGCCAATTACGCAAAAAGATGAAATGTAAAGAAAAAAATAAAAAAAATTTTAATTGCACCGAACAAAATCATTCTGTCAAGGAACAAAAGAAATGTTCTAGAAAAAAAAAGAAAAAGGGGAATCCCCGATGTATTGCTGTTTCAGTTAATTTAAATCTTTCCATTTACTTTCTCTTGGGATTGAATGACGATATGGAAATCGGCTGGACCCGTGACGTTTACGGAAATAGAATGGCGGCCATCTTTGATGTGGAAGTGACTCCGACTTTTCGACGAATCCGAAAAAAAGAATTGGAAATGAGAGAAATAACGAAGATTTGAAAGAAAACATGCACCTATACATACGCACATAGATAAATGCATAGGTGGGACGGAGAAGAGAAGAAAAGAGAAAAAAAAAGAAAAAAAAAAGAAAACCTAAAAAAGACATTAGGAGTTCAAAAACAACACTCGTTCTCGTCATTATCTTCTCGGCTCGTAACGTAACTCGGACTTACGGTTTCCTGTCATTGGAAATAATAAGAGCGTCGGCGTCGCGGCGCTCGATCTCGAATACAATTTCCTCATTAGTCTACGGTTGGTACTTTTGACAATCGTAAAAAAAACATTGAAAACAAAAAAAAAATTAGAAACGTCATTCGCGTTGATCTGACAGAAAAATTTGGTTGTACAAAAAGTTTGTTTTCTCAGACTTAATTGATAATCTGACTGTCCAAAATTTTCGGACTTTTTTTTTTCAAAATTTTTATCGTAAACCTTGTTTGTAATCTAGTGCAAAATTGAACTTGCGAAATAAAACTAGCACTGAATTTGTCATTGTGATGTGGCAACATGTGGTTAATAACTAATGACGTCATATCGTTAAGCGTCTGTTTTCGTACGCTACACGTATGTGTCACCAACTGGCTCGTAACGAGTCGATAGTTCACGCTTCGCGGTTTATTAAATTCACTCGAAATTACATAGAAATTTATTCATTTTTTAAAACAAGACTTCGCTCCACAAATAAAACCCGAGTCCCAATCGAAAAACAAAATTTGTATCGCGACTGCAAAGTGCATTGAGTAATATCAGATTATCTTCAACTTATTAAACGTACTTTTTTTCCCCTTTTTCTTTATTTTCCCTCATTTACACAACCGTGTATATAAAATATCATCCGTCCTCCACGGATCAAGTCAATTTGCTCGCTGGCACGTATGCTTTACTTAAAATTACAAAAAAAAAGTTTTTCAAAACGTCAAAACAAAAACGCATTTTCATCGGCGAGAATAACGAAAGCCGTCTAAACGAATGACAATGATAAATTTCATCGATCTAAAAAAAGCTCATTTTGGATTTTTTTGTAAAAAAATTTTTTTTACAAAAAATTCGTTTGCGATAAAAAATAAAGGGTTTTACGTATTATCCGAAAAATACACGATCGCCAGTCTGTCAAAAGTGACTTTTCGAATTTTGAAAAATTTTATTCCATCTTTTTCTTTCCTTCGACCCTCTCTCAACGTCGCTGACTAATCGTAAAACTTGCGGTCAAGGGGTCGCGCTGGTTATCAGAAAGCAAATAAAAAAAGGCCGATACATTTTTTGGACAGATATCATCGCCGTCACGATAATACAATACACACGGTATATTAAGTTCATCGTATCTGCACGTATACAGAATAATACAGCATATATACTCGTTCACATTAGCACTGAACCGTTTTGCCGAGATTACACGGGATGCAGCGGCTCCTTCGTCCTAGTAATAAGATAATGTAATTGAACCCTCAAGTGCGATAATAGCGGCAATGTAGATGTTCGGTATAGGTTACAGCATCTAACAAGTACCGATATTAGATTGCATATATATTTTGCACGTTATTGTTAACAGCCTATAAAAAAAATATATGCATATCAGTGATACCAGCGTAAAAATTGAGAAAATGTATTGTTGAAAATTGTTTTTTTTTCCCATACATTAATATATGAGCTCATTTTTCGGCAGTTAATTTTTGACTTAATATTTTGAAAAAGTAGCGGAAAATTTTTTTTTATCGTTAACACACGGTGTTTCGTCATTTATTTAAATCCCAACAGCAGACAGACCAGACATCGAAAACTTACTCGAGTCTGAATTGCTGCAGGAATAAATTGTGAGCGGTCGGTCAAGGAATGTAACGAAGGAACGAGGGAATGTGGGAATGAGCAAAACTACCAGTTATCGAGTGGGACGGACTCAGGTGTGAAAGTAACTCGGGATTTCCTCGAGTCACAATGGCCGCCCGATGACTCGCAGCCACGATTCAATGTCAAGTAACAAACAGTCAATGTCATCCGGTCGTTATCCTAAGAGCGCAGTAAAATTTTTATTATTTTTCCTCTTCTTTGTTGCGCCATAGAATGCGCTACTGTGGTACAAGAAAAAAAAGGTATCGAACGAAAAAGCTCCGTAATGCAAGAAACAGAAGAAAACAATATTGTATACAACAACAACAAGTTCTAGAACAATACCCAACTTGGTCTCTACTATCGACATGTTAAAAAAGTTTTGTACGACAAAATCGATAATCGATCGATCGATCGGTACTTGATTCAATGTGCTCCCGTACCAGACACAACAAAACAAAGCTCCGTAAAGTAAAAAAAAGTTTTGTAATACAAAAAAAAACAATATTGTATACAACAACAACAACAAGTTCTAGAACAATACCCAACTTGGTCTCTGCTATCGACAAGTTAAAAAAGTTTTGTACGACAAAATCGATAATCGATCAATCGATCGGTACTTGATTCAATGTGCTCCCGTACCAGACACAACAAAACAAAGCTCCGTAAAGTAAAAAAAGTTTTGTAATACAAAAAAAAACAATATTGTATACAACAACAACAACAACAAGTCCCACAGAAATACCCAACTTCGTCTCTGCTATCGACAAGTTAAAAAAGTTTTGTACGATCAAAATCGATAATCGATCGATCGATCGATACTTGATTCAATTTGTTCCCGTGCCAGACACAACAAAACTCACAGCACCGAACGGCGTCCGAACGTTTGGCTCACGATTTCCTCTGACTCAGTACTAATTGAAATATCTATACCGGCACTGTCCCAACTCCTCGTTTTAATTTGCCAACAGGCTTCCCAAATCCTTCGATCTACACCCAGCAACATTATTAAATTCTTAAACAATCAACGTGCCCATGTCAATATATGCTCAAACCCGTATACACGGATAGCCCTGTCAATATCGTCTAACCGAACTCTCAGCCGACCACACCTACTGGCAAATGGTATAATCACAATAACCAAAAAAAAAACCAATGACAGACAATCAAACAAATCTATGTCGAACATAAGTCCAAGTCAAAAATTTGATCCGAGTATATCGTAGACGGTAAAAAAAATTTTACAAAAATCTCATTCCACGGTCTGACACTGTAAAATCAAGTAACCGTGGCAGGAAAAGCAAAAAAAGTGGGTATTCTCATATTTTTATATCGGAGCATCAATTAGATGGCTTCCAGAAAAAAAAATTGAGCCAGTGAACCGCGTTCCGCGATCACGTACATACGAAGGAAAGCGGGGTAGGACGAACCGAGGTAGATCGTAGAAGGTACCCCACAATGGAGGCGAAATTATGAACTGAAGTGTCCCCGGATGAACAACGGATGAACGGAGAAACGGCGACGGGATGATAATCGGACGAATGAACTAACGGGCGAGTGACGCTAATCACTAATCAGAGCGGCGAATGATCTTACGGGGGTACCATGGAATCTCACGCCATAGACCACGTGGGTACACTGCCCGACAATCTATACGGGTATCATGCCCATGGCAACCGCTAACAACGTCGGTAGTTATGATTATAATGAGCGATCGCATGAACACCTCGATGTGTGCCAAACTGGAAAAAGCTTCTGCAGTACCGGCCTTACTAGGCCTGCGCTCGAGGGACGCCATGCTTGTGGCTCGCGTGACCATTGGCAGTAATCGGCGTCGAAAGCTGCTACCAAAATGCATCCCGTGGCATTGTGGGAAAGGGAAATTTGCGTGAGGGAAGAATTCGATCCGGGAGTGGGTACCGACCCCAACCGGAAGTTTCAGGGTACCGGTATCGATAAGGTGCTCGATAAGCCTGTCGGTTGTTCCCGTGTTAATTCCCGGTATGGATTCATCCATATAAATGCACAGTAAGGTAAAGGCCGATTCGCAGAAGAATATTGTTCACAGTCATTTATAGCGTCGAGGGTCAGGTCTTGATCGTGGAAGTTAACTGAACATTTAAATAGTCCAAGTTTCTGTACCGAGTCGAGGAGTCGAAAGTGGGTGAATAGGGGAAGCAATGCGGCGGCCCAGTTGATTCATTGAAACTTGCTTAACTATTTCAGTGGAGCAAGGTAGGCGGAAGAGTAAGATATGGGGGGCTCGGAGAGTGAGTGGGGGGTGAATGGCTATGGGGAACTGAGGGGAAGTAGTAGGAAGGCGAAAGAGAAATAAAGTTGTTTAGAGGAGGGGAGGGGCTACAGTCATCTTACAAGCATAGAGTCGGGTAAGAGGGCCGAGAAGTACAACAGCAACAACAACGGCAATGCCGAGGCGTCGCGACGGAGTAGGTCGGCGAAGGAAGCGCCACAAGGGGGCGAGAGGGGAAGGGTAAGGGTGAACGCAGTATGGTGGTGTCTAAGGTATAGCTGCAGGAGGAATGGCACAGGAGCAAGAGCTGTGGCCTGAAGTTGTAGCTGGTAGAACGTGGTGGGACGGGGAATAGGAGCCTGATGGGATGAGATGGAACGAAGAAGGACGAAGGAAGGACGCGGAAGGATGAGAAAGGAAGCGACAACAGTGCCGGGACTCGCGGAGGCGGAGGAACAAGAGTAGGCCACTAGTGGTGCAAGCAACTACCGTTGGGTTCATTCAGCTCGGTTGCCTCTGTACCTACTCACTCGCTTTGCAAGAGGTGCAAAAGCAAAAGAACTTGAGCGCCCCTGAACTCCGTAACGGCGACGGTGCTGCCGTCGCTTCATTTTTTTCATTCCTTCGTACTTTTACGCCCATTGTTCGTACGAGAGCGAAACGCGTCTACCTGCCTAACCCCGCGCCCGCTGGCGCCTCCTGGCGGCGGCGGAGCGAACGACCAGTCAACGGTATTCCTGTAAGCGGCGTGACCAACTTTCTTAACGTTTTCATCCTTTCTTTTGGCTTTTATCTTTTCCTTGTCTTCGATTCGTCGCCGGCTCGGATCCTTCGCTTCTTTTTCACGGTCGTCCTTGTCCTTGTTACTTACTTTTAGTTTTAGTCGCTGTTCGGTTGTTGTGTTGTGCAAGCTTTTTTTTGTGACTCGTAAGTGCGTCAGGTTGGGAATGTTGATGTTGTTCTTATTCTTTCTTATTGGCTTTTATGACATCGAGCGATGACTCTTAATTGTATCGTTTCTTTATGGCGTCGGTTCGGCATGGGCTCTGTCGCTCGATATCGTTTACAACAAGGCTGATCCCACCGCTTGGAACTTGTGTTTACTGTTATCATATTTGAAATTGGTCACGCCGTGTCCAGGAATCGTTTTGGTTTTAATACGCCGTGAATTCATCTTAAGGAAGATCAGGATCATCTTTATCCAGGCCTTTGCTTCTCGGAGGGATACCAACGACGAGAACAAAAAACAGTATTTGTGTACATCATTTTTTTTACGAGCATGGAACACACGACCGTTGTTCGATCGTTCCTGAAATTTAACGAAGGATTTTAATGACGGCGTGATACCGGAAATAACGTGTGAAATTTTACGCGGGAATTACAAATTTTTGTGGCTGTCATTAAATTAATATTTCACAAACCACGTGCTCAGACAATAACGTTGTTACTTGTGACGGTGCAATTTACGAACAAAATTTTTTGTCAATTACAACAATACGATACAGACTACAAATTCAATCTGAATCAACGATAAAATTAAACGAATATTTTTCTTCGCAAGCTAATTTACTCAATACCAGTATTCTTATTAGCCAATGGCAGGACGATATCCAACAAAATAAGGTCGGTCATCCTCCTGACAGGAACCGGTATTACCGGTAATTATTTTATCATCGGATCGCTCGGGGACTGTATAGATTCTCTTCAAATCCTTGCGAAATAAAAGCCGTACTTTATAAACGCCATTAATCAAAACACCTTGGACCTTTTAACCGTACAGCATCCCGAGCATATCAGGTCCAGTAGACTTGCATCTACTAATGACGTTTTCACTCCTAATAAAGAACACACAACAGGTATACGTTATACACGTGACAAAATGTTCAGTCATCGAATACGTAGAATAAGAACCGTCGCGAGTGTTAAATTGGCGAGGAATAAAATTTATAATTTTTATCCAACCACTGCCCCAAAATTGGCCAATGGTTCTTCCGAGCCGTTGCAGCAGCCGGTATCTTCTAACGATCCTTGCACTGCTAACGGTTCTAGATCCAACTGTGTTTTTATTAAATTTCTCGGGATGCCAGTCGGCCGAGCGAACGGGCCAGTATGGCGCCTTTCATACTATATATATATATACTACTCACCTCCCCTCTATCTATGTACCTATAGATAATACATACCCACCCTCATCTCAGTACAGAGCACCGAGTTCTGCTACCTTACCTACCTTACCTCTCGGTTCAATCTCGCTGGCAATAAATCATGTTGGCATAATGGATGCTGTACGTCTCACACCAAGGAACTAGAATAACTGGTATACGTATTAGTATTTGCGTGAGCGTCTACGTCTAAACTACTTGCGCAATCTCTGCTCGGACCCAGATGGCCAAATCGCTTGGTCCAGCGAAATTTTCTAGTTGGGCCCATATAATGCCCCGGCATTATTGAACAGAAGACGTGACCTTAGCTCGGGTTCGTTTCACTGAAAAATTATCCGCGCGAACGAAAAAATGTACCATTTTGAAAATCGCCGTTTTCACGAATGTTTATCAACAGTTTGGCATTTTATGCGTAGTGAAAAAATTTGCAATCTCAAAATTTATTTTTCTTCATGCGTTTTATTCGGGTATCGTGCACGTTGCATGTGGATCATTTTATTATGCAGATCTTCGTGTTTTCATTGTATGCTGAATTATTGTTTTTTTTTTGCGAATTCAATATTCCTGTAAGTCGGGTAATTGAATTAAGTGCATTTTACGTAATTCCAAATTCCATTTTTCTAGTGCAGATTTCGAGCGCAGTCAATCGTATCTTTGTGTTACGAGGGTCTGATATAAAGCAGATATTTTTAGCGCATCTTAGCCTGAGATTCTTTACTGGAAATAGGTCCATCGAATTGGTCGATGAAAATCGAAAAATCGTTATTAACAAAATTGTATAAATAATTTTTATATAATATTGTATAAATTATTTTATAACATCGAACCATCCTGAATTTTGACTAATCGACTGCATTTTATTGTCCTTGCGATAATCTATCAATTTTTCCAAAATTTTTCCATAATATTGACACCAGTCATGTCCAAGTTACACGATGCACTTCTTTTCCCATGACCCCGCATTGATTTTACGTCGCGAAAAAATTTAACAAGACTTTAGAAATACTCCTTCGGTTTATTTACATTCCATTAAAAATCTCACGCGGGCGTCTCGTTTACAAAATATTATATGCTCTCCTCTCAATCCCCCTTTTTTTATACGATCTAATTAGAATCACATTACACGAAGACACACCAGAGGATATCAAGAGTACCTCGTTTAACACTACTCCTGACTGACCGAACAAAGCATGCCAACGAACAAAAGAAATAAGTCTGCTTCCATGAAATTTCTCTCCGTACCAACTGCACGACCTCAACATCTCCCATGGGTTCTCGCAAGAACAATGCATCCTCTATATGCACCGTAGGATCTGCCTTCACTCAAGAAGAAAGTGATGCCGAGGACATCGAAACAAAAAAATTCTGCGGAACCCCTGAGAATATGCAGTCAAAAAAAGTATGCGTGTTACGTAAAAAAGTTTGTTTACCTTTATTCAGTTAAAAAGAATTATGTAAAATTCCAAAAAAATTTACTTATCCCTATAAAATTATCCCTAGATCGAATTGATCGACGTGCAAACTGGCGTACTTCATATGCTGCCAACATTACGGACACCTAGCAACTAAGACAAAGTTGCAACCCACAGCGTACAGATTACAAAATTGGCAGATCTCTCTGTAGGTACAGTAAAACACACTGCTTTTTTTACCCTGCTAAAAAAGCTACGTAAAGTTCAAAAAAAATTTATCCCTATAAAATTATCCCTAGATCGAATTGATCGACGTACAAACTGGCGTACTTCATATGCTGCCAACATAACGGACAGCTAGCAACTAAGACAAAGTTGCAACCCACAGCGTACAGATTCCAAAATTGGCAGATCTCTCCGTAGGTACAGTAAAACACACTGCTTTTTTTACCCTGCAATTCCTTTATTCAGTTTAAAAAAAAAGCTACGTAAAGTTAAAAAAAAATGTATCCCTATAAAATTATCCCTAGATCGAATTGATCGACGTACAAACTGGCATACTTCATATGCTGCCAACATAACGGACAGCTAGCAACTAAGACAAAGTTGCAACCCACAGCGTACAGATTACAAAATTGGCAGATCTCTCTGTAGGTACAGTAAAACACACTGCTTTTTTTACCCTGCAATTCCTTTATTCAGTTTAAAAAAAAAAGCTACGTAAAGTTCAACAAAAATTTCTTATCCCTATAAAATTATCCCTAGATCGAATTGATCGACGTACGCTGGCGTACTTCATATGTTGCCAACATAACGGACAGCTAGAAACTAAGACAAAGTTGTAACCCACAGCGTACAGATAGCGAAATTGGCAGATCTTCCCGTACGTAAAGTAAAAGGCCATCTTTGCTGCATAAAGGGTCACTGATCGTGATACCGAGTGCTGCTCTTTTACAAACGCGAATAACTACGGGACGTTTTTCGCTCTCTGAAAAAAAGGAGCATCTCGACCAGCCCAGTACGTACAACCATAACGGAAGCTACACGTACGTTCACGGTGGATTCCGTCATGGATAATAAAGGTATGGACGTCGCGTTAATAAATCATAACGGTAGAACGTCGGTTATCGTTAAACGTACCGGCACTGCTAATACATCAGAATAATGGATACAATTGTGGATATAGTATATATATAATTATATTCCCTAATAACATTAAATAGAATTTACGTTTTCCTGATAACGCTACAAATGCACGATCGTTTATTCGTCACGATAAATTTCGAATATTTATTCTCCCATAACGTGCACGGTACTCGTGGGGGATATAAAAAAAGATATTATCAAAAAATGAATAATAACGGGTGGATGACGTTAAAGAAAATTCGAATCGAAATATTCGTCATTAATTTATCAAGTTGGTCGATCGGTGACCACGATATGGAAGATTCGAAAGAAAAAAATGTTGCCACTGACAATCCTATAAATTCTAATCGGCAAAGACCAAACAAAAAGCTATCGATTTACCGAAATAAAATACATAAATAATACAGAAAATTTTCTCAAACGTATAACAACACTGTAACCAGTCATAGGCAAACTTTTCCAATGTCCGTGGACGCCCTAGAAAAAGGTGAACTGTTCGTGTACCGTGATAAAACTCTGCGCACAAGCCAGATCGTAGCGCGATAGCAGGGGGCAGAAAAGTAAAGGGTTACGTGTTTCGAAGACTATCAATCATTGGTAACCTGTAAAGGATCTAATTATCCTGGAGCTGGCTGGTCTCCTGCTCGTTGCACCCACCGCCCCACCATGTCCACTCGGCCAAGTTGGAAGGGATCCATCGTTCCCTTACCGAGCAAGATGTATAGAGAGCGAGAGAGAGAGAGAGAGAGAGAAGATAGAGTACAGAGAAAAAACCTATAGAGAAAAGTGCCAGTGTAAAAGTGTAACACCTTCAATGTATTCGGTGTATAACCTAACCTAACAGTATCCAGATAAGGTTAGGTAGTCATATGCAATTGTATATATATATTACACAGTATTCAAAGCAAGGTATATATAAAACCTAAGGGCATTGAGTATATATATTTACAGTCATATATATATGTAAAAGCACATAGATAGATGTGCCAGGAGTAGGTGTATAAAATAGTGAACGCGGGTGGGTCGGTCAGGTTAGGTTAGGTGGCCCGGTCGATATATCAGGGCTCCGCTGCAGCTGTCTGTCAGGCTCGCGAACTCCACGCTAGACGACGTCGAGGCTGGGAAAAAAGCGCTCGCTGCTGCTTCTGGGTAATTTTTCATCGTTGCAGCGGGGGCGACAGGAGCGCCGCGACGGCGACGGCGGAGGCAGCGGCGTCGGCGGCGTTGCCACACACGCGCGGCACCGCGCTTATCCGCCGACCAACACGTAAGCCCGTTCCGAGGAATATACGTACACCGGGTATAGCCCGCGTAGGGCTATGGACGGTTCCTAGGTACTCTCGTACGGGGGGTTGGTTTTGTGGGTGGGCTGGCGGCTGTAGGTGGGCCATAGGGTAGCTAGGTGGCTCCGCCACCTATAACGTCATCCCTCTGCGAAGCCTGCAAAAACCCCTTTTGCTCATGGTTGCGAACCTCTCCAGGGGAAAAAGTAGGAAAAGAGTGGGGACGATCGATTTTTACTGGGGCAACCGACCCGTCCCCCATCACTCCCCCTCGACCCCATCCTCGTGCACCCTGCATCAGACTCCGGTACTCGCGTCCTGTACTTCCCTTAGCTGGCCATGCCCTACCCTGTGTACTGTACTGTACTGTCTTAGTCCTAATGCACCTCCTTTACCCAGCCCCCTTACCACTCCCCCCGTCAACCTTCTCTTTTATCCACTGACCACCCTGTATATTCCTTTTTTACATTCTCTTCGTAAAAAAAGGAATCGTCTTTCTTCATTCTCTTTAGGAAAATATTCACGGGAACTTTGGCGAGACTAATTTAACCCAGCTTAATATTTTGGGGGATCAGGTTTCTGGGGTGGATATGGATAAGGGTGGTTTTGGGGTTGACTTTTTATTCGCTGATCTTGGAATTAAAGGGGATCTTTGGTATTGATGAGGATTTGATTCTTGTGGTTATATATGATTGGTAAATTTTTTTGGGGGTTTTTGATATTTTTTTTTTGGAATTCGTTTCTATGTTTTTTATGTGTATAAGTAGTATTGTTGTCCCAGAAACTGGTTACGCTGCTGGTTACTTTGATAAGAAATTCTCATCGGGTGAAACGCTCGGTATATCGTTCGAAGCTTTTTCGTACGTCGAGTTCACGAAAGGAAAAATTTTCGATTTTCAAGTTAGGATTTATTGCGAAAGCGTGGTGAAATTCTTAAATGTCGATTTTGAGCGGTTATCGAATTTGAAATATTTGTATATATTATCTGACGATTTTTGGATTTTTTTGGCATCTTGCGCTATGCTTTTTTTTTGGGAAATATAAAAAGTATCGATCTTTCTTGTCTGTATCGTAATTGTATCTAGTCGTCTTGGAAAATGAAAAGAAAAAAAACGGGTTCGTGCTGTTTTCGTATTGACTCTCAGAACAAAACTTCACGATGCGTAAATAACGTTTGGTTATCGATGCGTATCGACGATATGAATATTTATGGGATGCTTCTCCTGTCGATAATAAAAGCAGTAAGAACGTCAGTAGGCGTCGAAAGCTATTTTGATTTAACGTCTATGTACAAATCGTTTTATTTGTCACATATTACCGTTAGATGCTACGTATATATTATGAAAATATGCTGTGCTGAAAAAATGGCCGATCTTCCAAAAAAAAGGTATCTTAAAAAAATTTTGTTCAAAACGTAATAAAATAATCGGATCAAGATGAAAAGACAAAAAAAAAATTTTTTAATTTTAACCTTGTCAATACTAACTTTACAGCAGTACACGAGATACGAAAGAGGTATCCGTATCAGAGTTTGATGCGATAGAAAGAGAGAATAAAAAAATAAAAAAGAATATCAAAATAAAGACAGAGAGCCCAAAAGAAAATATTCTTAGCCCTTTATCATACAAATAAAAATAGCAAGACCCCTGCGAAATAAGCTCTCATTATTCTTCGTAAAATAAATCTCCGAACGAAAATCAGCAACCGTTATCAAGCCACGTACGAAATCTTTATTTACGATAAATAAATGGCAAAAACTGAATATTACACAAAAAAACTTCATAAATCCGGCAGAAGTCGGAGTATCAATGATGAAATATAAAAATGGAAAAAAAAGTCAAAAAAAATTCTTTTTTTTTTTTTTTAAAAAAACCTACATTTTATGTTTTTTTCAAACAGATTTTTCTGATGAAAAAAAATTATTTCAACCCCCAAGTCCGGTGAACCCTGGACACCGCCGGAGATCAGCTGATCTCTTTGTTGACCTTTCCGATCGGTGTCAAGCAGCCACCCCCCGACCACTTTTCATTCTCTCGACATTCATTCATTCACAAATATTCTCCCACCTTGCAGCCTCGACGCCATTCAACAAGTAGATCATCGAGCCTATGCGGTAACCCCTCGACAACGGGAGCAACCAGCTACGCAACTGCCAAGGGTTACGGGGCTGTCTGAGGGGTTGTTATGTAATAAATCAGGCCACCCTCGAGTCTACCCTACTATCCTTACGAGGGAGGTCGTCGGCTACTGACCTGCCCCACTGTCGACTGCCGTAGCCTTTTACCTCAATGAACCAAAAAAGAAAAAAAAAAAAATTCGAAAGATCGAAAGAACAAGACTTTCAGTTCGAAGCATCCTCCCCCGCTCCCTCTATTTATTTTTCTTATGCCTTCTCTTATTTCACTCCTTTTCTTTTATCTTGGTCTCCCTCTTGTTATATTTTTTCACTTTCTTTACCATTCTCCAGCCTCCGCTCTGCCTGTGCCTTAATACTTATTACTCTTTCCTTCTCGATGCAACTTCACCGCGGCTGATGCTGCTGAAATCCTTTTGGGTAACACCGACGAGATTTTATCTTGATTACCATTTCTCTTTTTTTTTTTTTTTTTTTCAAAACTGCTTTCATAATTACATAAGATTCTCGCATTCAGATCTCCTTTCTTACTTTGTACATGTTGCTTCTCTTTTTTTTTTTCAAATTCGTATCGTTCCTTGCGAGTTTTTATGACGCGACGACGAGGCGGGTTTTCAAAGCAGGGAATGACTCGAGTTTTCTTAAAGGGAACAAAAAAAGGGTCTCCTAGATTTTTTTTTCAAAGCCGGACAAAATTTGAAAAATTTATGTATAATGAAAAACAAGCTTTTTAATTACGTACACACCGGCTATTTTATACTGCAGTTTTAACGGGGCTTCTCGAAAGTATTTTCTTGTTGGCCATTAAGATAATTCGAGAAAAAAAAACTCGTTTCTTTTTGTATCATTATGCCAGTATAATAAAAACAAAATTTGAAATCGCTACTTCCAATTATCCAAATCTTCGTATCTCTTTTCTCCGCCCTCGCGCGCAGCTTCCGAAACATTTTTCAAAATGACCAATAAAAACTTCCCTATACTTACTCCGATTCCCGGACGCGGTAGCAATTAAAACTAATGGAACATCCTGATCCCGTTCATCGTTCCACCATCCGTTCGTTCGTACCAAGCAATACCAGCAATGCCCGCAATTCGATTCTCTACGACTGTACCAATATCCAATCAATCTCAGTGTCTCACGTCTCTGCGTATACAGTGTACCTTGCAAATCTATTGCACACCGATCGGTCTCGTATCCCTAAACGTATCAATGCCGATATGCACGTTTCACGTACGATTGACTATGACCTTCCCACTACCATGGACGATTGCACCATGACTCATATGCATAGATATACCAAATAATTTATAATAAATAAGAAATATAAAAAATCAAAATTTTCAAAAAATTTTCAATTTCAAAATAAATACAAAATTTCGTACGATATCGAAAAAAGTGGCATTAAAATATATATTTTACAAGTATTTTATCGTCTTCACCAATTTATCTAGTAAATCGTTATATATACATACATCGATACGAGTCATTTTCTTCCTTACCGATTCTCGTCCTTCGTTCTGTTACTATAGGCGCCACACCTTGACTGCGCTCGCTTACGCAATCTCTCTCTCTGTATCTCAGCGTCGAGAGTCCGTAAAGTTATATACTGTTACCCTTATACGTACCTTCCTACCTACTCTGACGTCCACCTACCAGAGGCGCGCGCCTTGACGCGTATTCATTAGAACGACTAGACGGCCGATAGACGTCAACGCGTCACCCGGCGACGACCAGACAGCGTCCTGTTCGATAAGCATATATGCTATAGGTACTAAAACGACGTCGACTGATATCGTCCCGTCTAGATTCTTCATATTTTTTTTTTCCCCGGAGAAAGAATTTTCTCGCTTAAGCCTTCTATCGCAACGAGCGACCAAACGCGCCCGGCCGAGCAGTAGCAGCGACGCCCACCTACCAGTTCGACTTACAACGGCATCGATTAATTTCCTTAGGCGTCGCGGTGCTTGTCTACGCCAAATTGGGTTAACGCGATAACCCTTAGGGCGTCCTAATCCCTCTGCCAGCCGTTTACGCTCTGAACGTATCAGCGATTCCAGTTTCCATGTATATCCGACTGTTGCGATCTATACCAACCTTACTGCAGTTTGGTTCAGGTTGCTGGCTTGGTTATTTATTACCGCCTGGTTGTTTTATGGTTGGAAGTTTTTTTTTTGCTGTTACCTTTTTTTAGGGAAAATTGCGAACCGTGGCCATTGATGGTCATTATTTTATTTTTTTAATGGCAACGTGGGTCTTTGAACAATTTTGCACGTGGATTTTTTGTGTTGGACTTTTTTCTATTTTTTTTTTGTTTTATTGTCGAATTATTTTAATAAGTTTTTTTTTTTCGATCGCGCTACTCGAGGAAACGCACTTGGCCATCTTTCTTATTGTTGGATTTATTTGCGTGACTATTTGTCGGACCAATGTTTTATACGAGTGGCTCTGCTACTTGATACTTGTGGATCGAGGGTCTTGGGTGAATGTAAATGAGTGATTGGTTTTCCCTCTCGAGATTTATCGTCTTTTGAAAACGAATAAACTTTGATCTTTCATATTCTCAAATTGATTTTAGTGGTCGTTAGCGTCTCGCTTCGTCCGCATTACCATTTATACTGACTATTAGAGGCTTTTTTAATAATTCATTTTTATATGCGATCGAAACTATTTTTTTGAATCAGCTACCGTATTAAGACTTTTTTCAAATATTTATTGGACGATTAATAAGGTCTTTCGAAAATTAAGTAACCATTAGCAAGAGCATTTGGCAAAAATTTAGAATTTCATTCATATATATATAATTATATATAGATTTTAAGGATCTGATCAGGTTTCCAGGGAATTATATTAAAATTGTGTAATTTTTTTTTTTTTTGTTAAACCTTTAACAACCATAAAACGAACGCTCTTTTAGCCTTGATTCCACAAAATGATACGTAAAGCCCCGAAATAGAGTTTACGACTTTCTTTAGAAATGTCAACTTAACGGAACTTGACGACGTCAAATTTTAGATATTTTCTTTCAATTACTCGATACCACCTGTATGTATGCTTGAAGACTGCAGGCGGTTTTTTTTTGTGCGACAGTACTAAAAAAATATTATTACGAAATCTACGTAGTCTGCTGACAATTAGTATGCGATATGGGAATAAATTTGGGAATTTTCGAAAATGTGAAATTACAAGGGAATACAGACATAATAATTCGTTATAGATAATTGAGACATGAATATTGAAACGTGGTGTGTCGATGTAATAATTTATTAGTTAATGAAAAAGAGGTCATCGAATCGAAATGATCCTGGGGCGATGGAAAAGGGTTAAAGGGAGGAAATATACAATTGAAATGTATTTTAATAATTATAAAACTGATGTATATTGAAAATTGTCCGTTGTTATCAAATTATAAAATATCACTATATAAATTACACACTCTTGGAATTTTCCATTTTAAGAAATATTAGAATATTATCAATTTAAAGGCAACTACAAATCTTTTATACCTTTGAAAAATGAAACGGTCGAATAATTTTCGAAATTCGCGATTTTCGCGAATCCCTCCCCTCCAATAATTTTCCAAAAGAAACGTTCAGACGATCCTGCAGCGACTCTCCTAGTGTTGATGGGGGTTGAAACTAACTTCACGTGGTACGATGCACCCTGTTGCATTTACCGACCGTTGTAAAATTGCCGATAGGTCATTTGAATATGACTTAGTAAGTAAAGAACTTCTCGTGAAGACACCAAAGGAGTTATTTCGAATTATTTATTAAATAACAATAAACAAAAGGTGTAAAATAATATTTCACTTTTTCCCTACCACCCAATATGATAAAAGTCAAGATAAGACACACGGTATAGATAGTAGAACAAGTAGAAAACTCGAAGCGATGGTAAGCCCTATCAAAGATGTCTGCTAACGAGCACGAACGAGTTTACTCCACAGCTTAATAGAAACGAATCCTAGGATTCCATTTTTTTTTTCATGACGACTTATCGTGCTCATGAATCGTAGAAGCGTACACTAGATAACCAATGGCCGAGCCAATAAAAGCCATTGCCAATAGATAAGATGAATGTGGTGCGGTGAGGGTATAGGGTACTGAGGTTAGGTTAGGTTTAGTAAATGGAAGGGTTAAGGCGTATCCACAAGGAACTGGAAGGCATGGGGAATGAAATGGACATGCGTTTGGCGTAATGAGGCGTCCTGCGTGCACGTTCACACGCAATTCGCCCATAGGTGCTCGCAGATGCAAAAGCTGGTTGCTGTTGCCACTACGCAGCTATGGCAGACACCGTGTGCGTACGATTATTCTAATGTGCGTCTATGCGCATATGAGGATCAGCATACGTGTGTATATGCTCGCATGGACCGTGGAGAAGGAGCGTGGTTAAACCAGGGTGTTCTAAGAGGGGACGGTCAGTGACTCCGCCCGGAGCGCAAAAGAGGAGTCTGCTTCGTCGCAACTTCCCGCCCTGGAGATAGGTACTTTGATTCACCATCTTGAACAATGTTACGGTTGTACGAATATACCGTTGTTCTTGTTATTGTTGCCCAATCGACCAAGCTAGGCCTCAATTCTGATTATATCGAAGAAAATCCATGTATCGTGACAGTTGCCCAGTCTAGTTTTACGTATTGTTTTTTTGTACTTTGTACAATATATGTTGTTTATGTTGAAATATTATTGTATACGAAATATAATACCTGGCTACTTACTATCTTCTGCAACGTTACCTCTACATTTATTTTTCTTGTATACTTTTGTTTTTTTTATAAATGCAGTTCAGAACGGAGCTCCAACTCATCATCCATCCAGGTAAGTTAAGCACGTGGTAGAAGTTAGAATCTAACATTAAAAGGGTATCAGTATTCAAGATCAGCAAAGGGCCAGAAAGTGGCTGCATTAAATAAGATTAATACTAACCAACTCCAGGCAAAGTAACCGAGTACTAAATAAAAGGTAGAACCAAGGTAGCGATCTTGAATAGGTAAATCAATGTAACGATCCAGGATGATCAGCTTCCAGTCGAGCATCCGACCAGTGTATCAATCTCAATTTCGCCAAACCTATACAAAACCATATATATATTTTTTAAAATTGTTAAATTCAAAATTCGTTACCTCCAGGAAACATGCTACATCTATAAGGTCCAACAACCGCAGCATCCCTTTTTTTTTATTCATTCTCCTCAGGTATGGTTCTGTAATATATTCAAGGTCGTTGTGGAATATTCTAAATTTAAAATAGGGACTTTTTCCTACTGTTATATTTTCAGGCTCTTCTACAAGGTCCAGCGGCTACAGGTACCCCTCAAACGTCATCATCTAATCGAGACGGACTCCTGGGTAATCCTGCGGTTAGCTAACGCGCGCTGTACTCACGAGTACAAAGCGAGTAACGAGCTGCCTCGTCTCAATTATACCGAATGCTTCCGTATCACTCTGCTCCATGAAAATAAGACGATAATTACGAGAGGCGCGGAAACAAAAACGGGACGCCAATTATGTACCAACCTAGCCTCCTCTTACAGCCTCCGCCAAGTGGACCGACGGGATGAACTTTTAGAACACGTATGCAGCGAAGACGTGTCCATCTACGTTCGATTGATATACCGTTAATTAAATTGTTTTGGATCCTGGATCTGGGCAATTTAAATCCATCCTTTTCATCCCAGCATCCCACCAATGTTCATGAATAGCATCACAAATTAATAATAAGACATTAAAAGATTTATGGTACAAAAGAAATTTCTTAGAAAATTTTAGTCTTTTTTAAAATAATTTTTCAATTCTTGATTACACAATATACGTTCGTATATCGGATAAATACAATTTGTATTTTTACAGACTGCATCAGGTATCGTACTTGCTTATCTCCGGAATTACATCTGAGTTGAATAGCCTGCGTTGCACTTGAGTAACAGAGAATGCAGATAGGATATGTAGAATAAACTAGGTGAAAAGTTGTCTGATGCGCTCTGTTATTATACTGATTCACGCTTCTTGACTACTTTGGTAATACAGATATGTAGTTAATACCACAAGTTTCCTACCTAATTAAGATGACTGCGAGACGTCGAAGAAAGTCTTGTGACAGCCGGAAGCCGCCATCTTCTTGAACGATATCGATAATGGTACCGACGCGTGTCCCCGTGGGACAGGGTCTTAGAACAATAAATAAAACGAGGATATGAAGAAGTAAAAAGGAAAACAGGTACGGTGAAAAAGTAACGATTAGAAATTACACAGAAAAGAAATACCGACAAAGGTGTTTCTCTTATTCTCACATCGACATATTTACAATTTTCATTGATTTCACTTAACCACTACTCAACGTCAATCGCCATTTTTACTTCAACATACTCATCCTGACATACTTTCCGAGTTTGACTTAAACGAGAGTAAACTCCTTGTTCCTGCGAGTCCTAAGTCCGCCGCGCCATCTGGTGACGAATTTCGAAACTAACGTTCAAAGTTCTGTATTGTTAACGGACAAGGCATATAGTAAAATAAAAGTAATAGATCAATAGGGAAATAAGAAAAGACTCGTGTTCTCTTGTTTCAGAGTGTAAGGTTCAGAGTAACGAGCATGGCGACCGACAAATCGTCGGCTAGAAAACCTTGGGTAGGTTTACAAGTGGCATCTCGGCCGCACACGCATCCATCCTGGAAATATAAAACCGATTGCGGTAGTACCGGTATTTACTGGCAGTACTACACCCGCAGTTATATATCTATATATGTTTATATATACCTTATAACACGAAGCAATATTATATATACCAGTACCAAAGATAATTTGAAGAACTGACATTCTGTCACGTTAAGGTACATCCATAGATATTCTTGCGGCTTTCTATCGACCATCATGAAATCGACAAGGATGATACAGCAGCGCGGTAAACCTCGCAACAACGTGACGAGACCATTACCGATTTTCCCGGAAGTAAAAGTACAATTTGAATTCTTCGATGATTTTCCCATGTCTTATGTAACATGGGAATCGTCGATTTTATTCTTCACTTGAAAAACATTGAGTCTGGGAATCTTAATAAGACTGAACTGGGCTTAAATAAGATTGAACATAAACATTTTATGGCTTTTTGACAGGTGTGCTAGGAGGACATACACATAGCCATTGTGATACCTGAGGTAACCCAACGCGAAACATATAACAATATCAATTAAACGAAAACGGCAATGTGACGTAGAAAATTCTTGTGAATGAAAAATTGGTGATAATTTTTTGTCAGATGATCTAGATAATCGAGATATAGCTCAGGTATCGCAAACCGTTACAATAGTCCGTTAAAAGAATAGAACTTTTTTGTGTTTTTGCGGTTGTTACTGACAAAAAGTAACCAAAGAACGGTTCACCGATTTTTTTATAGGTTATGTTCCTATAAGCTACTTACCCGTCAACGGTAAGATTCGCAGAGGGATATATTATACGACTAGGATAATTCGTGTTGTTAGGTTAGGTATAAATAGTTTTGTACGGGTGGTAGTACGCTGATGATCTTAGTGGAATGTATGCAAAAAATGGAGAAAGGCCGCACCTCTACTCTACCCTGCTCTAAATGACTTTGCGTTGGTTAACGGAACCGCCCATTCGAGTTCATAACAGGATGAAACGATCGGCGGTTCTGACTCTGCATACTATTTCTCGTCCACTCTGGCGCTTCACCACTCGGTATCGAATACACCACCTCGTCTGGCGTCTGGAACGACACTACCTTGGTTGCGGGTCATTAACTCAAGGTCACTTGTAAAGCTTGACTAATCACTCTTGACATCAAATATCAAAAGTGAGATTGACAAAGATCAGGAAGAATGGGCGGGTTTAAGATTGACAGTAGTATGCAAATTATATTTGAATTCTTTTTTTTTTTAATACGGCATTCAAAATGGTTTGGCCATTAGTATGGAATGTAGAAAAAATATATTTATATATTTTTTTGAAGATACATACCAGGGTAGAAGACTCGGAGCTGATTTCTGTCTAGTGAAAAGAAGATATGCATTCCGTTACGTTGGGAAGTACCTGGTGGCTGCAATTTTCGTATTTTCATCGGTGCTTTGGTGTTTTATAGTGTTGAGCTAAAGTTTTTTATAACAGTGAATGATATTACCTGTAGTATGTAATATTGTAGAGGTAAGGAAAAACTTTAAAGATTAAACTGGACCTTCCAAATATGCAACACGAAGCCGTCAAGCCTGATTGTTCTTTAAATTATTTTAATAATAAACTATATACAAACTTGTTGGTATATAAATATAAAGTCCCTAGAACTAGACCGTACTCAGGCGAGTACCCAAAAAATATAACTGCAGGATGTTTTCTGTTAAAATATAACTATAGTCCCTAGAACTAGACTAGGGTTAGTCAAAAAATAAGACTATATAATATTTTTGTGTATTTTTTGTTTTTTTCCTCAATATGTCCAATTTACCAATTTTTCGTACTGCTTTTGTTCCTCTTGTTGTTGTTTTCGCTTTCGATCGAACAATCTTCATACAGCCTCTGGTTGTTTCAACTTATTAAGGCATCTTTAAAGTTCATCCTGTCTGATGCTTTTGGTGAGTACTCACTGCCCAAGGCAGTCTGGTTACTTGAAAACTTTCTTCCCTTTCCAATGCCCGTAAAATTCTCTCAACCCTCCAACCCTTAGTATTCGCATATCCTTACACGCTATAGCTGTTGTTTAACTTCCCGCAATGCTGTACCAGCATACTACCAATTCTCTGAAACTCAATTCAGAAGCTCCTTAAATATTTTAATATTTTACATGCGTCTGCATCAGGGATGATTGATTAGAGAATTAAAGGCTTTGATAATCAGGCAAAAAGCGAAAGGGAAATTTGTGCATGATCCAATCAATGTCTCGCGTAGCGAACAAACGAATTAAGAGATAAATAAGACAGTAAATTTATCTAGCAGTCAAGAATTATTTTCTTTAATTCTCTTTACAGGTATACGAGACATTAAATTTTGAAGATTGATGAAAAGTTAATTCAATCAAAATTCCTTTCATTTAAATCTCTATATGTATGATCGTTAACAAAAAATTTATGATTTTCACTTCCACATTAACCCCAGGGTATTCATTGTTACGTTTCAATTAAGTGGATCGGATGTATAGATGTAAAAAAGATAAGAAAGAGAATTAACTGACAAGTGCATTAAAAACTGGTCCTTGCCTTGCCCCAGGTGTCCAAGGTATATGTATATATATATATATCATATGTATAATGTGAAATTGGGGTCATGTGAAAGGGCTACTGTTCCTTTCGTGATAAGTCCAGAAGCCTTTTGCAAAATCCAATACTTTTACTTGTTTAACTGTGAAATATCGATATACTTAATGTTCGAACAATTAAAGAAAAATTCATGAGCAATAGCAATAGGCTAAATAATACTCCACATTTTTTTCATATATCATATCTGAGCTTTCATCTTTTACTACCTTTTATAGACTTTCGAATTGAGAAAACGACTTTTTTCCACTTTCAACGAATACAAATTATGTTTATTTATAAAACATTCAACTGGCTACATTTTGACTAACTTTTTCATGACAGCTTCTATTTAAAACGAGTAATCGTAAAGGCGACATTGACCCCGCCATTATACATTTTTATCACGTAACGATGTTTCGTTTATTTATTTAAAAAAAATCGCATTTAACACACAAAATCGCGTGACTAGTCAAAAAAACTATATTCAACATTATACGTATGTATTACGTCTATGGTAATAAAAATAAAAAGAAACAAAAGCACGCTAACAAATTTTCACCCAAACGCATTTTGATTTCCCATCCTATATCTTGTACATCTCAATTTCGTGAATTAAAAAACAAATGAAGAGATACCAAGCTTAATAAGTAGGGTTATAAACCTAATGAACCTTTCCTAAATTGGAAATCCAGGAATACCTACGGTAGTAATGACCATCTAACCTAACACGACGTATGCTCAGACCGTCAAGTATGTGCTCGATCTATACCAAAGAAAGAAAAGCCAATTAACAACACTGTAAAACCAAGGAGTAATTAAGCCGTGAAATCCATCGCGTCCACTAGAAGAAAGTGATTTAATTGCTTACCGGATCGAACGAACGGGACCTCAACATGGCCAATTGTGTCTTCTAATTGTAACGACTTTTCCACGTACGAGTGTCGCATACAAAAATAAAGCGACGCCAGCGCCCCGACGTACTTCTGCATTACGCGCGCTCCTTTCAAGTGGTGATACCAGGAAAAGTCTTCAAACAAAAAAAGTTGTACACGCACAACTGCGGTACAAAAGGAACTGCGTGTAATCGAAAGGGAAAGTTCGAAGAGTTTGACGGCTTTTCGTGATTGCAATTAACGCACCGTAATTAGAATCTGCAAAATTACAATCCAACCTATAACGTACGCCTCTTACATTGAATACGAAAAAGGTTAATTTTCAAATATTTTTTTTTCATTTTATCATAACACATTAAATTATCTGAGAATTATCAGCTCTTTCTTCGAAGGTCGAACGAACCTTCCGAGCATCTTCTACGAAAGTACTACGGCCTCCAAGTCAGTCAGTTCTTGCTGCATAATTATGCGGTATTCAGTGTAATATGGATATCCGGGTTGAGGCTAGGTGAAGGAGCCGAGTCGGTGAAGCGTGAACAGGTTGATAGGGAGAAGTGGAACGAGAAGGAAGCAGGCGTTGGGTCAGGGTGGCGATGTGGCTATCCCAAGGTGTGGCCGTCTTTTGAGATGGAAGATGAAGTGGCATGGTGTATTTGTACCAGCTGAGATACCAGTACGGTTGGTGAAGGGATTGAAAGTCTTGCTATGCGATATATATATATACGGATGAGATGGTTGGAATGGTATGGACGAAGTGGAAGATGAAAGGTGGACCATCTTACTGAGGTGGTACGCGCTGAAGTGTAACTGGAGCTCCTCTTGCGGTCTGCTAGAAGAAGTATCCGGGCGTGGCAGCACCAGCGGCATCACTACCAACGGTCACATCAAGCCCTCAGGCATCTTGTTGCTTCTTTGAGTCTCAACTTTTTCATTCACCTGGCCTCCATTATGATATGTAATGGCTGACGATGAACTAGTTGGTATCAGCGACCTGTGTTAGGTTAATTTTTATTACTGATCGTACAATTACGAGCTAATTGTATTGATAATGTCCTTGTCATGTATTCACCCTGACATTGGCTTCGATATTTGTGGAAAATGGAACGTTTTCTCGTTAATCTATATGAAATGTTATGGCCACCCATGCAACGGGCCAGTGATATTTCTCGTGGACGAATTTTTGTTACAATTAATTGGTACTTGATTTATAATTGTAACTTTGCTCGATACACTCCAATTCAACGTCTATACGTTCACTGTCGTTCACATCTCGTTTTCATAACCTTAAACTGGTCGCGTGGGCTATATTACGTCTGATTATCCAGCGTTACTTTGAATTATAAAAAATAATTAACTTAGAGACCTTGCACCTCGTTGTATCGGTAATTAAACAAACGAAGTGTGAAAGTTGATGGTTGAATTAAATAGGATATTTTTTTTCGTACGACTTTTAATTTGTGCAGTGTGCCAATTACGTTGGACAGCAGTCTGTGTAACGAATGATTTCCTCAATGTCTATACTGAATTTATGAAAAGGGGTATCCGGTTATTGTGTACACAAAACTCAAGATTTCTTGTTGCAATTCATTTTATAGCGCAGACATTATTTATTGTGATAAAACATTTGATTACTTTATCATCTATAAAATCCACGGTGACTTACGCTAATACCATTTAAAAGCCTTTGATTCTATTACCGAACGACAAAGCGGGTAAACGCATAGGTGTACCGTACGTAAGAAAGTACGATCGCCACGACACCAAAAAAAAAAGAATATAAAATGAAACTAAAGCGAAAGAAAAAGAAAATACAATGAAACCCAATCGCAGAATTTCAGGGAATATTCCGAAAACGAGTTGATTGTTTAACGAAAATTATTTTTCGAGTAAACTAGAGATTCCAATTAGGTTGTCAAAAAAAAAATTAATCATAACGTCAAGTTCAATTAGTACTATAGTTGGCACAAGATGGCGTGCGCATAGGAGACAGACGCCATTGCGCATGCGCGGCAATCTCCACGCTCTTTAAAAATTGCACGCTCGCATACAATGTGTCGCTGCAAATTTTTGTTACATTTCAATAATTCGCAAGACGTCCAGAATCATATTTATCGAGTAAGTATACAGAAAGCGAGAAAAATCTATCACGTTTCTTGTTAACACTATTACAGAGTGTCCGAACCATTAAATACATTTAAAAAAATACATTTAACGAAGCTTTCGACCCTTCAAAAATTTAATTCTTCGTTGACGCACAATAGACAATCACAAAATGCGTGCGTCCATGCTACATATACATACATTAGACACTCTTAGACTCTCACCACTCCCAAGATTCAGACGGCACACTCATTTATATTTTTCTAACAATCTTCAATGCTCTCACTTGAGAATACAATTTATGTATAAACTTCACGATATCTTTAATATTATTATATTTCAATCTCACATATACATACTCGATAAAAAATATCTCTCTCCGTCGTGCACACAAAAGAGCCATACAATCGTCAATAAACTCCGAGTTATCCTGTACAGACATCATTAATTATATATTATCGAATCTCTCTTATTATCATTATGTTTCTATAATCTCCCTCACCTTAACTGTATCATACGATATGGAAATAATTAACGCATGACTCATTGACCCAAAACCATGGGAAAATTATAATGTCTAATATATCTTTATGTACAAAATGTTTACAATTATATGAGTCACGTTAAGCTATATTTACACATAATGGTTGCACTTTAAATTTAGACAGTCAATATATGTGTATATATATATAAATAAAATATGTGTTGTATATATGTATATATATATATCATATATGTACAATGTTGAAAACAAAATATAAATGGAAAGAATATACCGTACGCCTATTCCCTTTGGGTCTTTAATAATAATGCCCAATCACCAATAATACAATCCCCGGAAATACAACTGGGTTACTTTAACAATGTAACTACAATTTAAATCTATCGTCACATATATCTCTGATTATTAAACAATTATATAGTTCGATTTTAGTATTTAACTGTAGATAGCCGAACAGCATGAAAGCCTTGAAACATTCGTAGCGCCGTTTAAATTGTATTACGTGCAATTGGAAGATCTCTATTATTTATTTTAATTAAAATTTCTTATGCTGACTTTTATTATTTGACAGATTTCATAAATGTTAATGGACGCAGGTGTACTGTGATTCTTTCTAACGGGGCAGTGAACGATGACATAAGTTCATTTGGTATTAAATCAAGGAAAACAGAAGACTATTGTTGTATAACTGTTCTTTTTTTTATAGAATTAATAATCATATAGGCTCTTTGTATATTTTATTTATTAACGATGACCGATACTGTCGGTTTGATCAAACTTTTGAAATATTTTTTTATTTTCATTATTCTTGTTAATTGCTGTACGCGTTATGAATCCTGTTTCTCTTTAGAAGCTTATTTTGCCAATCACTAGTATTACTTCACGCGAAAAACACGCTCAATGCAATTTACTTGTTGATTATTTTATTGTAAAAACAATATTTTTGTTTTTTAGGCATCGTAGACTCTATATATATTATAAATGTGGAACGAAAACTATGTTGAAACACTGAACGCGAAGATGCAGTTATTTTAGTTTTGTTACATGTGTATTGTTATGTTTTAACTTAAAAAGTGATTAATAAAATAATATTCACGGTCTTGTATTTATATTTAACAATCAAGACACGAATTGATGTCTCAACAAGAATATGTGTACTTTACAACAATCATAGACAATCATGTTTGTAAGCATACTAATTGTATTTTACATCTTTCAAGCTTTCCTGTGGTTAACCTGCGCACTGATTCTATTGTGTATTTCATGTTTTCTAAAAAGATACTTTTCTTTGTCCTTCATAGACTAACGGATACATCATTGGACAAAGTATGAAATATTTATTTGCTTCTTTCGTAAGAATTTATGGTGAAAAACAGATAGACTGTGCACGTAACAAACAATTAGGTTGTATCAGACGCTGTAGATGTGATCATTTAGTGAAAAGACATTAATTATATCAATACCAATATTTGAAAATTAGGTACAACGCATGACATGGGTTAGGGTTAACTTTAAGGTTAATAATTTTCATTCATAACTTCTCTATCTTTATATTAAAAAAGAAAGCTAACCAGTGTTACATGATTCTTGACTTGTGTAAGCGACACTTTCGTCATTCACTTTGCCCTTTAATTCCTCTTTACCGATAAACAAATGTTTTCTTGTATCTTTAAAAATTTCGCAAAGACTAGTAAACTCAAAGAATCTGGTAGTTAACGTATTGTGTTGTTAGAACGTTGTTATATGCATACATAATATTGTTGTATTTACTGAATGCATTTAAATTGCACGTAACGTCTACAGTCAGCGCATTGGATTAAGTATTAAAATTCCAGACAGGGGGTTGTTCAGTTAAAATGAATTTTTTCAGTTATTTCTCAAGTGTAGCAATTCGTGTCGATATTTTTTGGCGCGAACCACCGTAAGTAACACATTTGAGCGAACTTATAAATCGATATATTCCTGTCTTATTCAAGTATCTCTTTGGTGTTAATTGGTTGTTTCACAAAATAATGAGTACACAACCGATATTACTGCAATGAAAAAAAAAGCCCTACTATCGTCTGGAATGTCACGTTATTAAAATAACTCGCGGTTACTTCCCTTCATTTTATTTCTCTTCCAGCCCTTAAAGCAACAATTTTTCTACACAGTACAAGTATAATCCAATACGATATTTACGGAAATTTGATTATCAGCAACGATAATGACTAGGTCCTCACGGCGAAAGGGATTATACAAGAGAAAAACGTTAAGACGCAGTTTTAGCTTTGTTGTAAAATTAAATGAAAAAAAAAAAAGAAAGCGAACGGAAAATAAAATTATTAACATCCAGTCTGTGTTTTACTCACGGTTTATAAAATTTACTTATGAATTGTCAAACGTGGGACAAATTCGTTTAGAAAAATGATGAACGCAAGATCCAACACGAGCATATTTGTACATACATAAACGGAAGCAAATCAATTGAGAAAACAAAAATTCTTTTTGGAATGTTCGGTTTTTGTTCCGCTAGCGCTACGTTTTTCGTCGTCGAAATTAAATGACAAACGTCATGTCCGTATATATTAAATTCGTGACACCTTCGCTACGATTAAAAATATGAAAGTAAAATTTCTTAATCTATGTCCATAATAAACCTGCAACCAATATGATATGTTATCCACACTTCTCGCGAGTAAAATTAGTATTTATATCAAATAAGAGCAACGAGGATCCAAGAAGAGAAAATATGAAGAAGGTGAAACCGACAGAGATAGAGAAAATAAAAATTGATCACTATCTTCCCTCTTAAAAATAAGTCTATAAGAAAATAATAATCTTTACAACCAATGAGTATCGATGCAAATAATGAGATAGACCAAAAAAGAAAAACATTACAGCATCAGACTTGACAAAGTTTCTGTCGAATATGCCTTTTGGCGTTATTTACACTAGAATAGTAAAAATAAGAGAAAAAAAAAAGATAAGTCGTCAAGTTATATTAGGCAAACCCGTCATTTTCTTTCTCTATTTACTCGTGTTTTATCGCAAAATATCCAAGGACAACTTCTGCTCACGAGTTATGCGTGTTCGCCAATATGAGAAAAGCGACTGGAAACAGAATTGAATATATAATAGAGAATGAAAAGAAAAGTTTAGTCAGAGCTATGAAATATTTCGTGACTCCATCAGTCTCTATGTCGTGGCGTCTTCGGGTGGGCTACCTTCTTCTTGCTCGAGTCGTGAGGAACCGCACACTCGACACTTACAGCATACTATACAAGGAGCAGCGAGCAATAGCAATGGCGATGCCACTAGTAGAAGAAGACCAAAACCGGCAAAGATCCCGATGACTTGTGTTCGATGCCAAATAACAGAGGCACGTGAATGACCCAACTTGTTTTTACATGGTCCCTTATCGTAATGACGCAGCAAGAAGTCGTCCTAAAAAATTTATTTATGGTTATACATGGTGCTTACTTAAAAGTAAAGAATTTATATGATAATATTCTTTCAAATAGACGTTCAACACATTTTTTTTCTGAACGACAATCATTAGCGTTCTTGCACTGGGTATAACGGATAAGACATCAGTCTGACTTGAAGATAACGATGCAATGATACTTGTATTGTTGTCTTCAATGAAGAATTACGTATTACGTTCCAACACAAAGATGATCGTGTTTATGCCCATACAAAGTATAAAAGATTTGTAAGCAGAGTCGTACAGGTGAAAAATTTGTAAAACACACGTACTTCTTATATAGAAAAGTTATATCGGTGCCATAAACTCTTACGCATGACATAGATTTATTTCGCATCGGCAAGAACTTTTTATCATTCGAGTTTAAGAGGAAAAAAGACATTCGCGCGAGTTGTTTGCGAAGCAACTTTGCACCATTCAGTTATACGTACGACTCAATGATTTAGCCTTGCTCGAAGAAGAATAAATATAGAAAAAAGATGGTGCGTAATACGAAGATACCAAATTATAACCACATAATTATTAGCACACGATAATTATTATTAGTAACGGTATGACCAACCAATTGACTTTTTTCTCTATTGTTAGCAGCAATATCGACCAGAGATTGTAACAGAAACAAGTGTAATGATGCTAAGCAACGTATTCTGCAAATGCTGATAATCGCGTTACGCTAAGGCCATTCTATAAAAAGAAAATGTTCCTTAATGCAGTACAAGAATAATCCGTAATCCATAATCTTATCTGTTAATCAGTGTTATTTTCTCTGCATGACACAACAACAGCCAGGCATGCCAGACTGACACTACCGGAAAATACTCACGTCTAAGGAAGCCAAGCAGTACCAGCAAAATACATGCTTGCAACGTTTGCACATCATTTGTGCACATCCCTCGTCCTTCTCAATAGGAACGGAACACATGGGGCAGCACTTGATATGGTCACTGTCAAACGGTATACCAAGGGGAAGATCTGGGCAGGGTCCACTGTGCCAAGATTCCCGGCACAGTGAACAAAAATCCGTTGAACAACCAGGACAGTGCACGGGTCCAGGAGAAATTCCACCAGATCCTTCACTGTTCACGGAACAGATAGTCTCACAGCCTGCGCGTGGACACCAAGCACGTCCTTTGTCCATGGAAATATCTGTAGAATGAATCCCAACAACATTTTATTTCGAAAAACATCAGCAAAACTTAAAAAATAAAGTCTACAGTACCACGCCTACTGTACGTGTTTAGGTACATGAAAACCAATGTCAGACTCTAAACCAAATGCAGTGCTTTTTGATTCTTATCTGTATGCGAATATTTACGACAACAAAAAAGAATACATTTTCACATATTTGTTTCATCAAGCCAAGCTGTCATCGGTGTCTTCACATTTTCATTTTACCTTAACAAGGTAAAATGAAACTAAATTATTTTTCTTTCGTACAATACTAGATCCTAGTGAACAGCATGCTTTGCCAGCTGGAAATTGGCATGCGATTTATGTAAATGATTTGCATCCGTGTCAATGTCAAATTCTAGAGATGATGATGGTATCGGTAAAAAAAAAGGTACAGGGAAAAACGAAGAAAAAAAAATGCAGACAGAAGGACAGACGGAAAAAGTGTATGCGATAAAAAAAGTAAACAAATTGAAAAACACGTGCGAACTGCACCGCTCAGTGTGTCTCAACTGGCACAAGTCAAAGAGTTGTTTACATGGAAGTGAAAGCGAAGAAGCGACGAGGATTCACCGTGATGTAAAATTTAATTCCTTCTCAATGAAACCAGTTGGCTGAGAGAGGATTTATAAGAGTTCATGTTTTTATCACGCATAGCAAGACGTCGTTTTTTCTTCCTTTCAAGCAACTATCTTAACGCACCTCTGTTCAAGCGAAATTTTCGATGCTTCTCCATAAGTTCCGGCGTTACTATAGTTGAAATCTCCGCCAAGCCGAGCACACCCGTTTGTTCGCACTGCGCATCCGGACAGCTGATTTCATAGGCCCCTTCCTCGATCTCGAATTCCACGTACGCCTGCATGCACTGAAAAATATATTCATTAAAAATAATATATTCGTACAACTGCCTATGGTGGGATACATTTCTTAATTGTATATTAATCGTGATACTGATCATGTTCTTTGAATTGAAGAATTCGTTGTCTGTTCGATATATTTATGTAGGCGCCAAAGCGGCAGTGTATGCAGACGGATAATGTCGGGCGATTTGGAATTTCGTTAGCATACCGTAAAACCAAGGTTGTGGGACATTCTAGCTACGCAACTTTGCGAATATCATAACCGGTGAATGTCTCGTTAATTTGTGACTTGAATGGGACGCACGTCGTGCCGTATTATTGACATTAAATTCAAATTGGCTAATGACACTCGGCATCTATCCGGATGTCGGTTTCTTGATTTAACAAGGGACAGTCGAAAAGAGGTTCTAATTTAACGGAATATTAAAAAAGTTATATTCTGTATTATAGATGTAACGTACATTAATGGTTGTACCCGAGCGACCATGTATAATGCAAGCAACGAGTTTTCGACTAAGTAAACTGTAGAACTTGACTCCTACTGCAGAAATGAATAATTCATAACTCGCATCGGCTCCCTGCCGAGGATTTCATATGCTTTGTACGTATCATGCGAACACTTTAGGATGAAGATAAAAATATTCTTAGCAGAACTTTTTTAATGGAAACATATTACTCGGGGAGACCAAAATTTACCACTTTTGTACTGCAGTTTTTCGTACATCGGACGAATACTGAAATCGTATTTTCATTTCAGTTGTCATTGTCGTTATTGATTTTTAAATTAATTATAACGCCTCGTCGAGGTTTCCAAACGATTGTAAATCGAAGTAGATGAAATTCCAATGACATTCGGGGAAGTAAAATTATTTCAACTGTACAAACGGTATGGCGACTAGTATCAAGGTATAACGTTTCGGTTTGTTTGCCAAGTTTATCGTCTAATCGTTCGACTTTTTATGAAATAAAGAATTTTATTACAGAGCAATTGCGTTTTTATCTTGGTGAATTGACCAAAAGAACAACGAGATATATGCACGTGCAGCATATTTCTTAAGGTCACTTGAGATTTAGGTTCCACGTAAGAAAATGCTAACTGCCGTCAACATTGCATTTAACATTTATATCACGATCATATTTTTTAAACAATATTTACCGGTAGAGTGAAAAAACATGGAAAAGTTTACTAATATTCATTGTCGAATTACGAAAACATTATTCTTATAATTTTGGAGTTCTCTGTATTACCCGTTAGTGCGAGAAAGACAGATGTGGCAGTTTTTACGTCCATAGAGAGAAGGACGAACGAATTAGTGACCCAAATTAATTCGTACTGCTAGGTTAACCTTTCTTGAATATTCTATTCTATGAATGTATCGTTCTCTAATTATAGCAGTTGACCGGTGGTAGATCTTTTCTTCAAGAATTTAGAGAGCCTATTGCATTCTTGAAATACACATACGTTAGCATAGGAAAACTTTGTTAGCTTCTGGCTATAAAGTATTGCCAAACCTTGCCCAATCAAAACAATCGCATAACAGTTAAATCAGTGTGGATGTAAGTTGAATAGCCCTGTATAATCCTCACTAATGAAGACCAGTAATCTGTTCGTTAAAAACATATATTACTTACAAACTGTAAATCATTAGGAATACATATCTATAAAAACCCATGTTCGCTACAATTCGTAAAAAACAAATCGCGAGGCCTACTTTTTTGTGTGAAATCAAATATCAAAGGGAGATAAATTCTCAATAGCAATAAAAATGTCACTTTCACAATTGTTAATTTTTCGATTTCAGTACAGAGTTATGTCTTAGTTGTCACTTTGTTATTAGAGGTACGACATTGTTACTGTCAATTATTTGTGATTAGTATAAGCTGATCAATGGCCAATTTGTAAAGTAATGGTAATTTGATTAACGAACTAGGATTCATTAAAATATGTAACGAGCTTTTTTGATGCTGCTGTTATAAACATATTTAAAAACGTCACCTATGGAATAGTCATCGTTAACTTTAGAAAGATATATTTTTTATTTTCGGTAGAAATTCTGGTTAAAGCTGCAAAATATGACTTCGTCTTGAAGGACTACATGTAAAAAAAAAGTAAACGATCGAAAACTAACTTCAAGGAGTCGTATTCTACAGCTTAGCCAAATTGGTGTACCAAAAAAGTGACTGAAGAACCGAAAAGATATACTTTTTGCCAATAATTAATACGTTTGAAAGAGTATATAATTTCTTGTAAACCGTGGGATCGTAAAAATGACCAGTGCAAAGTACACTAGCCGTGTTTACAAGTCACTTCGTTGTTTGTGCCATCCATAGTTTTATAAATAAATTGAGGGCATGAAGCAATTGAATGTAAAGGTTGTAAGCACCACTTTTATGCAAGAATATACGAAAATGATCTGATTAAATAGGCGTACGTTGAGATGTAAACGATGAGAGAATAAACGAGGCTTGTTCATTTCAATATCAACTGGGCTTCACGCATAAATCATTAAATACGTAATACAGATGTTCATTGCAGTGAACAATTCCAACTTACATCTTTACAGTAGGAACAACCGCAGGCTTCGATTCGTGATGCATTGGCTAGTGATACATCGACAAGACAGAGCTTACAGAGAAACCGTCCAACAGTTTGTTGAGATGCAGCTGGAACAAAGCTACCTGCAGCTAAACTGTATTTCGAGCTGGATGCAAGCGAGAGTAAACTCGAACAACGAGAGCATACACGACTTCGATTAATAGGTCGACCTTCGAAAGCTAGTGTACTGAGTCCAACAGCAGTTTCGCATTTGCGAAGAGACCCAGGACTAAGATTAATCAAGCTTCCACCAGCACGAGCCTCTAAACTTGCACTGCTCTCTGGTCTTAAGAGAGGAGCATTGGCTCCCTTTCGCGGTAGAGATCTTTCCACAGGTGATAAATTAATTGCACTAGACTCCTTGTGTAATCGTGGCAACTTAATTCCTGCAAGCTTGTTGCTCTTATCAGCTTTCTTCTGACTGGTGACATTTTTAGCAGGAGGATGAACAGATGTAACTGAACTAGTAGCACTGCCCATGTCCATGGGACGTCTTACAACGAACGAATGGAGGCTAGGCATCCCACGCTCTATGGTACCTATTCTACTACCACTAGCATCCGTAATACCATTTGCCTCTAAATCAGTAAACCCCCCAGGGGATGACAAATAAGTAGCAGGTCCTGCTCCAAAAACTCTTGGCAGATCGTTAGAAGGCTTCTCAGCCAGTTTGGCATAACACGACAAAGACAAAAGTTTACGACGTTCTCCACGAGATTCTGCTGAACCTGCACGTAACTGCTTTCCGGATAAATCCTCGTAACATGATTTCGATGGACACCGACGACGTCCTACAGCCTCAACTTCCTTGTAAGGATACCCTAGGCATCCACCATACCAAGAACGACTTGGCCGGGCATCTGTTTTTGTACGTCTATGCCGACTATTTGTTAAAGTCGCAACGGGACCACCACGTGGAAGTGCTTGGACGGCCTTCTCGACGATGTCTTCGTATCCGTTCTCGTCGTTCTTCTCGCGAAGTCCAAGTCCTCCAAATGAAATCGTTCTCTCTGCCTTGTTAACGTCCGAATATACGGCATCGTCTTCACTAATGGGACTACTAATCGACGCAGCCTGCACCGTGCGCTCATAATAAATCTCACAGCAGTTCAGTGGTGCGTCTCCACCACTTTCACTGTTTGCTGGCACGGATGCACTGCCACTCTGCCGTGACACTTCCAGTCTTGTTGCGCGACGTTTCCACCCTCGCTGCGACACCAGCTGCACGATTATACAAGTCACTTAGAGTTTCCGCCAAACGATACTCACTTTAGGTCATACACAAGAGCACAATCGACATTCCCAAGCTGGTCGTTCCGCAGTTTTGCAGACTGTTTTTATTTTGATGTAACATAATTCCAGTCTGACTCATCAACACAAAGAATCACAGTGGGAGATCGAAACACTCTGACCGTTGTTGAGGTCTCTCTAAGCGCAGTTTTAACGTCATTGAACACCCGTCTACAAGAGTGGACGTGTTCTGGATTTTCGCATAAGTTATCGCGTCGGTAAAAACGAGTCGAATTCTTAAGTTTTAAGGCTGGTGGTAATTGTTGATGCATGTTATTCTATCTTGGGGCCAATAGAATTTCTTACTTGTGAACGTCACGTCCGGTATCTCTGAAATCCTCGAATCCAAATCGACATTAGCGCTTTACGTTTGCTACCGCAGCGCACCTAGTGGAGAAATTTTGCAACGCAACGTTGATCCGAACTTGCTTTGAACGCGATAGTAATCATACGTTGACAGAACTGAATCTACTCTTCTGATGAAATGTTAATATTTATTCGGTGAAGACACTTTTTTCAGTTTATTGTTCTCTTGATTATATGCACAAAAACATTCTTCTAGTTTGAATTATCAAAAGGACACGCGGGGTGAGTGTCATTTGTATTCCTCTGCAATTATGAATAGACAATGTTGTAAGCAGACAAGGAGTCATTATGAAGATCAACCAGTCCGATCGAAGTATTTTTAAGAATATCGGTATGCTTATGTAAATTGATGAATAATTATCGTAAAAACCGCTTGATGACGACATGGTATAAATTATCACGATATATATAATGAAACGAAAATACATAAACCTTTATACCATTCATACTCAACCTTGCCATTAATGATGACAGGAAAATATAAAAAGAGGAGGAAAGAAATAACACGGATTCTTTTTATTTCCACTCGGCAACGTTCGTTGAGTTAAATATAAATTCTTTGAAAATATCACGTACACCACTATTCGTTTGTCGTGAGCAAATGTAATAGTATAAATAAATGTATATAATTTTTCTAATAAGGGTTCGCGATAAACTCGCTGCTTGTGGGAATAAATTGATATTTCACTTTTTTCTTTTTTGCTCAAGCATGCAATAATCTTTACAGTCAAATGACTCTTCAGATTATTTTGTATCATCTCATTATCTAGATGGTATAAATGCTACCGAAGTTCCTGTTGCACTTCTCAGAATACAGATTAACGCGCTGTTATCATATTCGTTGCAAAACATAAATTGCGATAGCCAAAAAAAAATATAAAAGCTGGCGGTATATATACAAAGTCAGGATGATATTAAATAGTAGCAGGTTTTACGATTAGCAATGGAAATTTAAATACAGGAATTAAAAGGTAATGAATGACTAGCGTGCGTAATCGACGACTGCATATGTTGAATAACATTTAAACATTAATAAAAAATAAGGTTTTGTTTTAGTCCGAACGATCTGTCAATAATCGACCAGTTCGATTATGGCAGTTTCGCACGTGGCCAAATGACGAAAATACTGCAGTCACGTTTGTATGTAGATATACAGTGGGTCAAAGAAGCTTCCATACAAGTTATTTGAACTCCTTTGATAGTATTATATAAATTGAAACCAAACTTCGCTCAATAAACATCTCTGGATTAATGCTTTTTTAGAAAAAATGTTTATTGTTGCCACATAGTTAAAAAAGTATACTAAATAACTGAAGAATAAAATGAGTATATAGAATAATTTCAGAAAATTCAAATTAACAAAGTCTTTTGCATTCAACATCCAGAATCTGTAGGCTGGGCCTTCATTACCGTTAGAACAACAAAACCGGTAAAAACGACAGATTTCAGATTTCTTGTTTTAAGTTAAAGAAATTAAGGTGACTTTTTTCGCAATTTATATTCACTTTTGTCGAGATGAAAGAATGAATATATATGCCAATTTATTTCCAAAAATACACCAAAAACAATGCTGGTTAGTCTCGTGTTAACAATCTTCATAGACCGTTTAGGAGAATATATTCATTCATTTGTTTAATTTGTAAAATAAAATTGCACTTTCATTTATTTTTGTTTCAATTATTTTCTTTCCTAAAATTCTAACAGTCAATTCCGGTTTGAACCCGCCTAACGCGCAAGAACTGGAGAACCATCCCGTGTGTTGCTATACGTTAAAATATATAAACATCGTAAATCATAATGCTAGAAAATGCAAGAAACAGGATACTCTTGATGCGACGGTGCTTTAAAATATTAACTTTCACGAGAGTTTGATGAAATTAGGTTTATTGGAAAATTGTTGAAAAAAAAGCATGTCAAATACATTGATACATTTTTTTGTAACAATTTTTGCGGGCTCTTTACTTTTTTTGCTGAGGTGTAAGAGCTCGCGATTACACTCACAATTGTTGTATTATGAATTAATTTTATTATTAAAGATATAGGGGCTGAGTTATTCGCAATAAACGAAAATATAATATTATCTATGAGTACCTACTAATGACCTATTATTAAAATAATGGAGATATTGAGCGACTTATAATTTACTCTATAAGAAAAAATATTGAATAGTCGACTAGAGTTTTATTTTTTTAATCCACAGTAACACAGTAATCTTCGTTAGAAATCGTTACACAAAATTAAAATGTTACGGTGTGAGATTTTTTCCAATTTTCTAGTGTACCTCCCGCTCCCCCATAGCCGCCCCTTTACAATAAATCAGTTATTGCAGTCCTGTTCTTCTCAGATAGAGAGCTTTTAAATATGTAGACCAAAAGAGGAAAAAGTTGTGTTCTATGGTGCATTTAAACTTAATGCTCAGTACTCCGCAAAATATTTATTTTCATATCTTTCAATAAAACAAAACAAAATCAGCTTCTACTTAAATCTAGAAAGAATACGTATGATTGGAATAACAATAATAATAAAAAAAAACAAAAAAACTACACTTTATTATAATCGTAATACGGTGTGGATATTTATTAAGAGCGATTCAAAATTAGCATTAGCTAATTGGACAAGGGAAACTTTTCATGTAAATATTTTACATCTATCGTACTTTATAAACTGATGCTTACAAGGAAATATTTCCTGGCAGACTGTACTGTCCTAGTCTGGAATGCGCATCGACTGCCCTGACAGCAAAATGATAATTGTTGCCCTCGGAAAACTACAACAAGTAACATTCTTTTAACTATAATTTTTCGACAGAAGAGATATTATTCTGTTATATTTATATAGTATAATTATATTGCGTTACAGTAATAACATACCTGTGTCAAAGTGCATGCCATTGGCAATTGCAACGCACGAACGTCGCCAACTTTTTTCCAAAGATTTGAACTGGGAACCACGTTCGGGAATTCTTGATAGGCGTACAATTGATAACTTACAATCTTAGCATACTGATCACTGAGATTCATATTCCAGGACAGCACTATACCTGAAAGAGATGTAATAACACAAATAGAAGTTGAACTGCAGTTGAATCTACCAGTTAACAGTTAAATTACACTTACCGTTTAGTACTTTAGTTATCTTTAACGATGGAGCTGGAGGCGGTAACTTCCACGATGGATTACTTGGATTATTGCGAACATCCGGTAACGGCGCTGGATGCTGTAATGGATATTTTTTCATTCATTTCATACTTCGAAACAATGCTAAATCTTAGTTCAACGAAATAGTCCATTTTTTTAGTTTTAACATACCTTAATAAGATGAATATTTGGAAGGGACGGTGTTGTTATCAACCTCATACCATTTTCTAAATGAGTTACACCTGTGTATAAAAAGAAATAAATATATATAATGTGCAAATCAATGTTTGCTAAATTCAAAATTATTTATTATTAATTTAATAACCTGTTTTATATGTGACCGAGGATACTGGCCCCTTGGTATTTGGAGAGGATTGTCTTACCTGAAAGGTAAATAAAATATGTTTATATCTTTATACCACTCTTATATAATACTTAGTTACTTTTAACTATAAACTGAGATAAACAAAAAATTCGTGTGTACCTGAGCTGGGTTTGGTGCTAAAACAATTTGCCTTGTCTGCCCTGTACCGTGCATAAAATATGTAACCCTAGGTGCAGTGTTTTGCATATTGTTCTGCAAAAAAAAGTAACAAAAGAAAAATAATGAAGGAACTGTGTCTTACTTGATAATTATGAATATAAACAAAATCGAAAAAGCCCATGCATAAAATTTTTTATGTACCATTAGGGCAGTTGGGGTTGGAGTGTTGGTTGGTGGTGTCATTAACCTAATATTGTTTTGCTGTGTAGTAACCGCAACGTTTGCAGGTAAGACCTGAGGCGCCGGTAAAACCTTTTGATACCGGGTTTGAGACTTTGATGCGATAGTAACTTCTGGTTCAATAGCAGCAGTCTTTGCAGTATTTTGCGTAACACGAACAGCTACAACAATCAAGAGCAGCGCGTCGCTTGTAATACATAATTTTATTAATGCAAAAAAAAAAGAAACATGAATCATTAGCTTATCATCGACTGTATAAATTTGAATAATCATTTCAATATTTCAAAACTTACATTTACTTTTTTCTTCCTCGTCTGTTAAGTCAATGAGATCGTTTTTGGTTGCAGTCTTTTTGAAATTCCCTGTCGCAACTTGGCGATTCACCGGGCTAGGAAGTTTTCCATTTAAAACAACGCTTCGTGGCTGAAATTTAAAAAAGATATATATATAAAAAATAGCTAAACTAATTTTTTGTACCCGAAGTTCCCCTTTTGCAAAGACATACCGTGGCAGTGTGTGATGAGTTATTAACTTTAGGCAATGATGAAGCTGTCGTAGCGACTTCACTGAAATTGTTTATACAATGTACAGAATCAGAAGACTTTCCTACAATCAGAGCAGTAGGCGTCGCGACAGAGCTAACAGCAGGTTGTGTCGTTTGCGTTTGACTTTGTACAGGTGTCACCGGCATGGAGGACGAAACGTCGATCCTTCGTGGTGATCTAACCTTCAGTCCGCGTCTTGGGACTGAGTTTATCGTCACAGGAGTTTCGGTAGGTTCAGGAACCTGTGTAATTGTTCCATTTGGTAAAAACGCTGATTTTAGAGCCATAGTTTGTTGTAATTGTCGCAAATTATGAATCGTTCCATCCTGGAGATACAAGTACAGCACAGTAAGAATACAGTAACAGAGAAATGCAGGACATGATGATGTTCAATACTGTTTTTAGAAACACTTACCGTCGTGAAGTTCACTTGCAATCCAACCGACCTGTTGATCTTGATTGGTGCCACTATTTTTTCATTGTTTGAACGTCGCTCCGAGATTGAATGATTCAATACTAATTCTAAATCCTTTATCTGTCGTGCCAAGTGCACGCACCTTACGCGCGTTGCTTCCTGATTTCTTTCAGATATTTTGGCCTGTTCGCGAAGCTTACCAATCTCACCACGCATTGCTATGGTCTCGACAATTTTTTGAATGAGAAGCTCTTCCAATTCCTATTTATATGAAATAGCAAGAAGCAATAAGTTTCACTGAACTATTAATAAGAAAGTAATTCGTTGCAACGTCAATGTTACACGTTAACCTCTTGATAATATTTTATAAAACTTTACTCACTGTCTGTGTCAATTTTGCTAATCTTTCCTTAGCATCCCTCTGATAGAACTTGCGCACATAATTAAGAGATTTAATAGGATCTTCGATGATCTGCGCCGACTGATCCTTATCCGTTGACTTTCTTATCTCGTTACTCATACGCGGCTTCTTCACACTAATCTCAACCCCTATTTCATTGTTATCCTGAAGAAGTCGCTTCAAACTTGATCGACCTGCTTCTACTGACGTTTTAGTATCGTCACTTGTTTTTTTCTTGTCGGCAACATTTTTATCCATCTCGCTGATTAACTCAAAATCGCTGTTGCTACCCAGTAATTCTTTCCTAATTATCGCCTCTGCGTTTCTCGCGATTCTTCTCCTCTGCCGACTGTTTTCTTGTTCTGGAGACAAAAAGATTCAATTATGGTCGATTAAACAAGTTACCAGCAATACAGTGGAGTTCTAGCGAATTACAAAGAAAATATACAAAAGTGCAGTGTGATCGTATAAGCGCAAAGTGATCATTGTTGATTATGAATTAAACGAAAGAAAATTGTGAATCTTTTTTCACCACTTTTTCAACCCTTACAACGGTCTACCTTGCGAGGCAACAAATATGCACCATCCTCTTCACAATGAAATCCTATACATTTTTTTTTTTGAAAATCCAACAAGGACATGCCGCTTTGACGATCTACTGCATAAGGTACTTCCACGTGGTAATGTATAAAGAACGAAGGAATAAGATGTTTTTGAATAAGTGTTTTGTTTTTTGTATCATAAGTCGCATGACAGTCCGTACCTTTTTTTTTCTCTTGAACCTCATTCTCTTGTACTGCAACCAGCATTTGCAATGTTCGCTTTCTGCTGTTACGGCCGATAGCACTTGGTACTTTTTTACTTTTGTCAGTAGCAGTGTTCTTACTATTTTTTGTAACCGTTTCGAAAAGCTCCTCACCTGTAAGATCAACTGTTATGTTTTCTGTGTCTACAGATTTTTTATCTCCCCTTGTATTCACTTGTTTATCGTATTTCTTTACACTGTTCGTTGTGGCCGTTTTTGAAACGGACTTTTCTTCCGGTACGGTCAATTTCCGTCGACTCGCCCCCCTACGCTTAGGACGCTTCCGCTTTCGACGCTTTTTATTAGTCACATTTTTCACGGTAGTCTGTACCGATGATCCATCCGTCTGGATTTCGATCAGCGAATCCGTACTCTTTGTGCTTCCTGTCTCTAAATCATTTTTATCAGTATCGCTCAACACGTCATTCTCTAAAACAACGACGTTGTCTTTCTTCTCAAAGATATTACTGTCGCTCGATTCAATTTTCTTTGATAAAACGTCATTCGCATTATTCCCATCGTTCCCCATCGCAATGGCGTTTTCCGGTTTTTCAGTTATTAGTTCTACATCGCTAGTTGACACATCTAATTTTCCTTTGGCGCCTCCTATACTCGCATCGGATAAACTGGCACCCTCTGATTTTTCAACATCTTCACTTTTTTCAATATCTTCAACACCATTTGTTATTGCAGGTACTACTTTCCCATTGACAACTTCCTTAGAATCACTCGCTTCAATTTTTTTATCTTCCTTATCACATGATTCCTTATCACTTGTCTTGGCATTCGCATCTTCTGCATGTAAGATTTCTTGACTACTTTCACATAAGTCTTTATTAGTCTCTACGGAACTTCCCTGTTTCTCGTTTCCTTCACAATCCGCTGGTAAACCTGATACCGCACGATCGGCCGTCTGTAAATTTTTTGTGGCTTCATCAGTTTTCTCCTGACTTGCATTACTAGCGTTTTCAATATTTTGCGCGTCGGTTGTCTTTGCGGACGTGTCATTTACTTTTGTACAGATGTCGCTAGTGGCGTTAACTTCATTAGGGACGATTTGACAATCAACATTTACAGTTTGAGTAAGTTCACGATTACAATTACTTTCTACAGCAGTAACATTCGAAATGAATTTATCAGTTTTAAAATTTTGCGAATTAAAAACGTCCTTACTGTTCTCGGTTGTACTATTTACATTTATATCTTCCTTATCATCATTATTTACAGCGCAGTTATTATCTACGATCTCGTTGATTTTCACAGCCTCCTTCGCATCTTCCTCGGGCTTCGATTTCAATTCTTCAGAACTAACCGGTGGCGCGGCGTCGACATTTGAATCTTCAGCCGATTTCTTTTCACTCGTTCCCCCGTCATTTTCGCAATCCTTCGGTTTCTTGTCTACGTCACAAAAATCTTCATTCCTTTCGTCCGGACTTTTACTCTGAGCAGCAGCAACCGATTTCGCGGTGCCCGCACTGTCGTCGTCCGTTACTTCGTCAATAACAAATTTATTTTCTTCTTCTTCGCTTTTCACATTTATCGGTAGCGACTTACTCATATCACGACACGCCGTGTCTTTATTTAATTTTTCCTGCGATTCCGTTAAAGGACTCTGCGCGTTTGTAGGATTCTCAACATTTTTTATTTTCCCAACAGGAGCCTGCTTTCCATTGTAATATGGATTCCTTCTGCCTAGACCTCTATTTCTAGCGTGAGGTAGCACGTTGTAGTATCTGGTGTTGTAAGGGGAGCTCTCGCTGAAAAGCCTTTTTTTCTTCAGACGATACTGATAGCGCAAAGTTTCGATCCGACCATTGTAAAAGGACAGATTGTGCATCTCGTTCGGATACGACCAACGATTTCCACGCACAGAGCGTTTCGTCGGTAAATATGAATTATTAATACACGACGATCCTTTATAATCCGTAGTATCGGCGCTCGTACTTTTCTTATCAGCATCGTATAATTGGCGATCGCCCATCTTTTTATCCACAGAAAAGTTACCTGACTGTTGCGCCTCTTGCGTCAATTTCACACTGTTGGCAACGCTGCTCTTATCACGAAAACTCTTCTTAACCTCTTCGATCTTCCCAACTTCGTTGCTCTTTGAAGACTCTCTGCCAGCTGCAGATTCAACGGGGACCTCCGTCACCTGATCTGTAATCAGAAAATTGTCCATGTTACATAATTAACATACAATTAACCTCTTTACCTATGTCAATCATGTAATAATAATTTTTTAACACGTGTACAACGAGTAACTATGTAATTGATAAAAAAAATATGGACAATATCACATGTAATATTTCAATTATCAAAACAGATGATACGTAGTTAACATACAATTTTCATGCGTAAAGTAAATAAAAATAAGGCATTCGCAAAGGTTATCTTCGTTAATTGATCATCGGGCGGCACATAATAATGAAAAAATTAAATAAACGCACAACTCGCATCTACAAATGCTCAAGCATTCATTGCATGATTCTATTGGTTCCGTGTAAAGAACAACGCAAACGCTTCCTATTCGATCGTCAAGCAGGAACTTACTATTGGCTTTCTTTCGCTCAAGATCCTCAAGAAAGAGAACGTACATCCGATACATTGAATCTTCAGCCATGGCGAACGAAGTTTATTAATAACGGAGAACCATAGCTTCGTTACCGCGTCAAATGAAGAATTGTATCTCGCGGCATTTGTTGTTGTTAGCAACCGTTGCTAGGATACCAAATAACAATCCTACGCGTCCCATAGTATTACACCTTGTACCTCGCAATTATATTCGCAAAATATAACATGAGTACTGTACTTAAATAATACAAACAACCTTGTTAACCTTGTACAAACGAGCATTTACATATTCCTAAATAATAATTCTCAACAAATTCATAATTTTCAACGTCCTACAACATATAGGAGCATCTCGAGTCGCAACGAAGCACACACAGAGTGTGCTCTTCGAATCCAAATACCAGGCACAATAGTATTCTCCGATGGAATCGCGTTCCAGAATGGAACTGGATGGGCAAAGTAATCTTAAACTGATAAAACGCTCGCATTCCAATTAAACTGTGCTAAAGTTTTTACAATGAAAAAAAAAAATGCACAACGACACAAGACGATTGAAATTAATTCAACTACAAGGAGGAGCTATGGTCACAACGCAATTACCACCGCATCACCGATATATGCGTATCTACACCTACTTGACTCACCAGTCGTTTCTGTTCCCTTTTTATCGAGATTGGCAAGAACACTGACCCCATCTTGCTGAGCCTCGTCAACATCTGAGACTCTCAAATGTACGCTGCCCTTGGATACTGGGTCCTCCGCATTGCGATCCTTCCCCGTTCCTGATAAGAGCTGATCTTCTTTGTTCTCACCTTCATTTTTTTCGCTACCAGTACACGTGACTTCGGAAGTAATGGATTTTTTCTCAGACGGGTGCAATGCGGTGGCTTTCATAGTCTCCATTTTAATGGGGGAAGGGTTGGTAAGAACGTGTCACACGAGACCCTCTTGACCCATGCATTTAACAATTCCTAATCTGTGAATTACCAAAGTATTTTCTGCCTTAAAAAAAAGTACCCATACGACACCATTTTTTTTTTCTTTAGCAATTATTACAATTTTATCCTATTTCTAAGCAACGACCTAACCAAGCTTGCTTCCCAAGCTATTATCTACCAAAGTACTATCTGACATCACGTTACACTCACGCGTGTTATCGTACGTCCTCGTGTACGTATTGATGTATTTTTATTAACAATTAACGATTTACGGAAATTACGGAATATCAACGAGGTATCATCGTTGAAGTTTTTTTCTAGGATCCAATTAGGGTAGAATTGTACGAGGTTCTTGTCTTTCTTTGTTAGTATAAACGTATCCGGACAAAGTCTACTCGGACAAGTGGAAGTTTGTTTAGATACAATGTTGTTTCGTTTCTTCGCTAATCAACAGATTTAACATTGGTACTGATGCAGTGAGAAATATTACGTTAATTAAGCATAATTATTTTATTCGAATTGATAATTCTTAAAGTGATAATCTTACGATATTTCCATACCTTTTGGATCAAACTAACTGTTGTGTCGAACGTCCATGTTACGAATTTGTCTGTAAATAAAATATTTATGTTATCCACGTATTCCGATAAATTCATAATAACGGCGTACTAAGAGCGCACAAAATATTGGCCGAACATAAGTTATTTTAAAAATTTTTCTTTGTTCTCAAGTTTGTGGTTAATTTTCTGCATTGTTCACTATAAATGATGCGTTTAACGTTGAATGGCTCGGCATGATAAAATCGGATATCATATAAACAAGAAAAACCCATTAAGGGAATATTAAGAAACAATGGAAACAAAAATCTGTGCATGAACAATATTGTATGAAGGCGATCGAACACACTGCCATCTATGTGGAAAGGCAGATTAGAGGCTTCGTGAAAACCGTATTTACATGTACCAAACAAGTTTGTCACCAAGTTGTTTAAACGTTACATCGAACAGCTCTTGTTTATCCTTGGTCTATCCTCAATTAAACTGCGCGAACTCACGAATCGACTGACCCAATGAAAATCGATGTTATTTTGAAGAGAATCGTAAGTCACTTTTCACTTTTGGCAATTTACAGCATGATACAAATGTCCCGGGCAGGAGTGAAGGCATACAAAACAAAAACAAGGTGGATATCCCATGAACCAATCATTTAACGTAATGTTTTAACCTCAACGGAAAAGTCTTGAAACACGTTTGGCTTGATACTCAGGTTAGACTACAACCCGACCCATTACGGATCGATGTTGCCGCACGAGGTCAGCACATGTGCATGACGATGAAAAATAGGTATTTTTCCAATAAACCGTGTTCAGAAGAGTTTAAAGAATATATTTAATCGATCCCATTAACGAAAGATTGTGGACTGGATTGAAGTTACACCGAAATATTACTTGTTACTTCTTCACGAACTAAATAGATGGAGCTTGGGCCTCATTGGCTAGCCAACTCCGGCCCATGAGTAACGTACAAAAGCCTAATAAACTGTACCCGGGTTTAAATTCTTAACGGACAACGGTTTCTTTTGTTACACGAGTGTAACGTGGCTCGTGGTTGATACTATTTTCGAAAGACGACTCGATCAACGTTACGATTAACGCTTGATTTAGTTATTTGAGATGAAGGCTTTGCTGTGCAAACGAAGTTAAGAATACCGCAATGGCGCACACGGCCAGCAAGAAAGGCGAGTTTATCGACAGGTTGGCTCTGTGAACGCCGAGCACTGAACCCAGGCCCCAGGGTACAGCGCCGAACTTGCCCGAACCTACACGAAGTCTTGGAACATGGCGGCTCGTAACGTGACCGAAGAGATCCATTTCGATCGAAATTTCACAACTGCTCTTTCTCCGTCGTGCATTCGTTTGACGTTTTTACTTGAGAATATGTACGTACACGTTGAAAGTGCTGACAGTTGAAACCGGGCAGCTTTAAACTTTTTGGTATTCGAATTTTTTTTTATCGACATTCACTCAGTCACGTGATCGCGAGAAAATTAACTTTAAAGTCATACCGATAAGCGTCTCTAATTAATAATTATTTATCACGTCGAAATAGCAAACAAAATTCGAAAATATCCTGCGGTCTAACGTGGAGATAATTTCGATTGTATGAATGAAGATTATATGGGAGTTTATGTACGATACTTAGTTTCTGGTGCTAACACGATCGCAACAATTTAAGTTGCATAGTTATTTGTTATAAATACTGACGAATTAGTAAAAGAAAACTTAAGCTTCCATTTATACCCGGAATATTGACAAATTCGTATTGTTCAAGTTTTGTCAAGCTCCGTCGATAAAAGCAATACGTAGATCGTTTTTACAAAAATTATGGACGTCCTGATCCATACAAATTTTGTAATTCAACTATACTGTGCCAGCAAGCCCAAAGTTTCGTATAACATTGTCACTAAATTCAGATTTTAAACTAAAAGACCAATGCGAGTAGCACGAAGACGAAATACGCAAGTCGCGCATGCGCTAGCAGCGCTATGACGTAACATCGAGTGCCAAATGTCAATTTAGACGCAGATACAGTTCCTCAGATATTAGCGTTGATGCACCAATAAAAAAGAACTGTAAGCCAAAAACATCCCCTTCCTATAATTATTTCACTGTAACGAACAATTCAGCTTTGCTCAAAAATAGTTTTATGTCGTCAGTATAGCGTAAATCGTTATATCCCTTCCTTAACTGAGACATTTTTGAAAACTTACATTTGTAAATTCGCATCACCGATTCACATCAAGCATAAGATGCGTATTTAAACTAAAAAGAAAATACAGATGTACAAATTGGACATTTTTTTTAATCGTACGAAAATGTTTAACAGACAGCAAAATACGATCAATATATTTTGAAAAACAATGTCCAAGATTATAGTTTTTTACAAGATTGTCCCAAAACCGTACAGTCATATTTTTTGGACACTGCATAAACATTACAACCAAGAAAGCACTCACAGTTGACAGTGCAAGACAGTGACACGAAACGAATCATTGTTACAATAAAAGCTGTAAGGCATTGATAAAAATCTATAGCCTTTAGTATTTCTTCTAAATTATTGCAAAACAAGTGCGCATCGGCACAGAAATAGAAGTGACCATGACTTATCGTTGCAGACATTATCACGTGACTACGACTATGTCGTATACCGTACAACAACTGTACAAAATTGCACAATATTTGCGTTATACACGATTAAAACAAAAAACTATATACAAAAATACTAATAGCAATTGTCGAAATAATCAATAACACAAAGCAACTTAAATAACCGAATCAGTGACCGACTGTACCGATAGAAAGAAAATTTGCATGAAGAATGAACAAATATAAAACCAATACCAAAGTGAGAATTATAAATCCCTAATGAAACCTAATAAAAGTACAGACAACTAAAACTAAATTCGATTCAACCAACAAAATTCTTATATCGTAATTCAAACAGGCCTTGAGCGTGCAGCGAGATGGCGGGGTCGTCTTAGCAAACCTAACCTCGAATGGAATATCCACATAACCAGATACCGTATTAGCTAAAGTTTACGTTCTCAAAGCACAATAACTTTACTCACGTCATCCTGGCCAATTGCTGTATAACTTCAGAGTATCGTTGCGATGACTACTGTTAATTGACAAAGTAAAAACTTAGAGAACAAGCCACGCCGTCCCAGCTGACGCCAGTGAGTACAAAATGTGAACGTAGCGTTGTATAGTCCGACCCAAACGCTTCCAAGGGTCTGAATAGTGAACTACGCAAACGCAACGGTACGAGTCTCTTTGTCTACTTGCTCGTGTAAAACGAATCAAAATACAGTAAAGATATCAATGGTATCGGTTTTTACCACTTTTCTTCATTGATTGTTAATATAAATTTATTAAGGATATATCTTACTATATGAATGAATCTACAAACTATGGACTATGAGAGAAACCACAACAAATATATGAGTTCGTGAAAATTTTTGAGGTATACGTCCAAATATCGATATCGACCAGTGATCATAATCTTGTGCAAGGCTAATGACTGAAATAACCTCTACTTCGTGTGTCGGGTTTGGTCATTGCTCTCTGTATGCAGATGATCGATTGTAATATGCTTAATTGAAAAATTAAGATGATTATAATAAGTAGTTTGACGAGTTTGTATGGTATGCGACTACTGTTCAGCGTGCTAAAGGACATGCTCATCTTATCCGTTATGAAATGTAGGTTATAATGTAACAATGAAAATATTTCTTGTTTTTGTGTTACGCGTTAAGAGTTTTCATGATATTGCGGTTGTTTGTTTATGGCGACATACTTTTTTTTTGTGCCACCATGTATAATTGTCTACTACTCAATAAATGCCGGTATTGCGTCTGCGCGATATATTACTTTATAGATCTGAACGTACAATTTGTAACTATATTTTGTTCATTACGATTGTTCTAGAATACGGTTTACGTTTTTCATTTGTCAACAGTTGTATCAACATGTGATTTTGAGCTAAAATATGATATTTCAGTCTCAACGGGATAGTGCGCGATGTTGCCAAAAGATGTTGATAACCTAATATTGGATACGTACCAATCATGCAAAGCATTCTAAAATGTTAATAAAATATTATAATCGGCACTTTTCGAATTCCAATAAAGTAAATATATTCGTTGGCTTACTGTAGCAACAGGCCTATGTAAATAATCGATAAGTATAATAATGGAGGGGCCGAGAGTAAGTATCGACTGATAACGAAAATAAAATTTGGTTTTGAACTCGGAAAATATAATTTTAATCAAGAAGAACATTGTCGGCCATTTTGTGAACGTTCAACTTGAGAACAAAGGAATCTAGGCATTTCGATTCCTAACATGGCCGTTCATTTACTTGCACCTAACTTCAAGTATAAGTTAACATAACGTAACATAACCAAACCTAACCTCGAAAATTTAATAAATTTATATTCAACGATGCTACGCTGCGCGTTATATTCATTTATCTGTCTACTGCGCAGCCATGGCAACCGATATCGGAAAAAGAATCACTGTTCTCAAAATTTCATTGAAACGTGTTGGTATATACAGTTGAAGTAACCTTATTTGTGATACGTAAAGTAACCACGACTACAAAAAAGGTTGCTGGCACCTTCTGACTTTTCGATAACACAATTTATCTCCGAAATATCAAATAAATAGGGAATCTTCACTGCTCGTACTTACCGAAACTGCTTGCAACATCGCAGCATACCAAACCAGTGGCGCCGTTGCCACGTTTCGGCCATAAGTAGCGTAGCGCGATGAAAAAAAAACTACCCGTTTTTCCTCCTTAATAGCATCGTATAAACGTTTTAAACTTCGATTCTCTAAAAGTACATTAGCAAATAAATTTTATTCGTAATATTTTCGAGCGATTAACTATATAACAATTTATTATATATGTTTTATGCACATAATAACGTGCCGTGCAATATGCGCATGCGCAAGTCTGGCCAAGGCCCCGTTCGCCTGAAAATTCCGATATTCCCCGAATTGTGCATTCAATATTTTTCAGGGATACAATATTAATAATCTTACTATCCACTATTGTATCATTACGTTGACAAACTTAAATCCATCAAGAACAACTAAATGCAATTGTTCTAAGAATGTTACTGCGAACGTCATGTAGACGTCGCGTGAACATTAGACAATGTATTAAACAGCATAACTTAAAATGAAAATTCTTTGTATGTAACAATTATTGTTTAAAGCAATTAATGTTATAATATCAAGCTTTTGGATTTAAGTAATCCGAGGAGTATCAACGCATGTCAATCGAAAAATGTAGATGCATGGATTCTTTTCCATTTAGATTAATAGGTCACGCAAACCGAGTAAAAGCCGTTACTGTTGAAGTGCTCTATATTAAACAAGAGATTATTAGAAAAATGTAATAAACTTTTCCGTCTGGTGAACTTTGAATCAAGAATGCTGTAAGGCTTGAGATTATCGAACTTTCACCAATTACTTGAGAAAATTAAGTATATACGATAGGCAACAGGATGCAGATAGTTTTCTACATTAAGTTTCATCAAAATTGGAATGTATTTGTTAGTTACACGTTGATGAAAGTTCATTGTGTATGATTCGAACGTTGCAAAACTATTTATGCTGTGTATAATTGTTGTCTATGAAAAAGTTATAAATGTTTTAATATAGTGTGTACAATAAATAATAGATAAATAATATATATAATGACTTTGCGTTAACCAAGTGACGTAGAGCAATTTACAAAACAATACTAGCGTTAGAAATGTATTATAACCAAGCAACGGAATGATTTTGTGCTGAACTTTATCGCGTTACACTGCCTTGGAGATAACGCTCATCAACCTTGTTAATCCGCCATTTTCTCATTTCTATACAGTATACTTTGAACTGTTGATTTTGTCATTAACGTCATCAGTACTATAGTACCTGTGAAACTGATAAACCTTCAACACACTCGCGATATCGTTATATTTGTTCTTCAACATTAACGCATTCTAACCTAAAACGTGTCGTACAGTTTGCCAACACCAAAGTTGAGATAAAAGATAAAAGCAATGCCAGAGAAGAGAGTGCTTATGATTTGTTTAGGTATAAATATATATAAAAATATAAAAATAAAAGAAAATATAAAATAATAGATAACAATTTCAACATAGCATACAAGCATGAACAATCTTAAAAGTTAAATATTGCCATGTTTTCAAATTCAATATGTTGAAAGACATGGCACAATTATGAATAAAATTTGCTGTGATTAAAAGTTGATAAAAAATTGAAGAGTTTTGTTTTTCTAGGAAATATATGTCGTTCTCCTATTGCTGAGGCTGTGTTTAGTAATCTAATACAAGAAAAGGGTTTAAATGATTTATGGTATGTAGAAAGTGCTGCACTGATCGGATATCATACAGGAAAAAATCCTGATCATAGAGCTATGACCACTCTTAGGGAAAAAGGAATAACTAATTATTCTCATAAAGCCAGACCGGTAAGGCAAAATTTAATTCCTTAGGGAACCCTTATGTTAACAATATTTTATTAATAAAAAGTTTTTGTTTTTCATAACTAGATTAAAAAAGATGATTTTGAAAAATTTGACTGGATTTTTGGGATGGACGATGATAACATTAGTGAATTAAACAGATTGAAACCTCAAAACTGTAGTGCAAAGGTAGAATTGCTTGGTCAATATGATCCAAACGGTGAAATCATTATTAGGGATCCATACTATGTAAGTTGTACTTTGAGATTAAGGATATGAGCAGCAATTACTAATAAAGAAAATTTTTGTATAAAATAGGACAGTGGCAAAGCAGGATTTGAAAAAGTACATGAGCAGTGTGTGAGAAGTATTGAAGCTTTTTTAGAAAAATACAAAGGTAATTTCTTAACAACTTTCAAATGATGTACCTATACCTTTTATAAATCTTTTACTAACAATAAATGCTATTTCATTCCAGATTAACTGTTACGATTGGGCAAGAAGATAGATTTGTTTATGAAATCTCTTATTAAAGAAAAACGTAATGATGAATATATTAATTTGCAATGTACTTGAAGAAAATTAAATAAAAAATGCATTTTTTTCTTTGCTATCTAATTTCATCCTTATAACTTCATAATATAAATTTCCAAATCTTTTTTAAAACCTGCATGCAAATTGCTTACATACCCTGGGTAATAAATTCACGTGCGGATAAAGATGAAATCCATGTTTTTTTGAATTAAAGATTGATATTGAAATTCCCATAATAACTTCCAAAACATTACTCCTACACTACCGTTGTCACTAGTTGAAACATTTCCAATCCAACCTTACAATGTTCAAAATTTCTTTTTAAGTTGAACAGATGGCGACACTATTCAATTCTTCCCATATGGACTCGCGCTATTTAGTTACTTGTCAGTACGTGCAGTACATGTGCTCTATTAATACGGATTTTCTACTTGCATCATAATTTTAGAATACTTTACTTAATTTTTAAAAAAATATAAATATGTCTTTACCTTGTGAAGAAGGACAGTTTAGTGATGCAGACGAAGATGCTCCAAGGTATGTATTACGAATTTGTAAATTATTTTTAAACTTATAACCTTGGTAATATTACTTAATAGTTCAATAATTTGTGACTCAAGAAAAAATGTTTCAAAAAATTGTTCTTGATTTTTTAAAAATATATGAATTCTGCAGCGTAAAATCTAGTGTGTTGTCAAGCTTTTGGGTTAATTTAAATGATATATTACTGTATTTTTATGTTACAACATATAATGCAATTTTCAAAAGATATCAATATAGTTTATGTGTTAGAGTGAAAAGTACATATTTAATATATAAAGTTGTTTGTGATATGGGGGAGCATTGATAATATTACATTTTTAATAATTATTGAATAAAAGATTCATGTTCAAGCGGTAATTTTGCTTGTAGAGTTGAGCTGTCAAGGGGAAAACCAGTATTTGAATCGCAGATTGCAAATAATTTAGATAGTTTGCAAATTGATGAAACGCATGACAACGAATCAAGTGAAGATGATCTAGATTATGATTGGGAGTACTCAGCAGAGGATAATGGACAAAAAAATAATTTCAAAAATTTAAATAGTCGTACTCCTAATTCTCAGACTGCTTCTAATAAGGTAGCAAATTATCAACCAACTGATAAACTATTTAGAAGATATTCGAACAAAATCAATGTTGAACAATACGAAGGACCATCTTTACCAGGACATGCCAAAAACGTTCTTATTGAAAGTAATAAACGTGCAGAGAAGGATCGTATACGCACGAAAGACAAGCATGATCGTGCAACCGTTGAACAAGTCATGGACCCACGTACTAGAATGATCTTGTTCAAACTACTGAACCAAGGTATCATAGCTGAAATCAATGGTTGCATATCGACAGGCAAAGAAGCAAATGTATATCATGCAACTTCAAAGACTGCTATTGAATTTGCAATAAAAATCTATAAAACGTCTATACTGCAGTTTAAAGATCGTGACAAATATGTAAGTGGAGAATTTCGTTTTCGTCACGGTTACTGTCGTCATAATCCGCGAAAGATGGTACGCACTTGGGCTGAAAAAGAGATGAGGAATTTAATTCGTCTCGCACAAGGAGGAGTGAGCGCTCCAAAACCAATTTTATTACGTAGTCATGTTCTATTGATGGATTTTATTGGTACCAACGGTTGGCCATCTCCAAAATTAAAAGATGCTGTGTTGAGCTCATCTAAACCAAGAAAGCTTTACAGAGAATGTGTTGAAACTATGTGGACGCTTTATAATAAATGCAAATTGGTTCATGCTGATCTTAGCGAATACAACTTATTGTATCATGACGGATCAATTGTTGTTATTGATGTTTCACAAGCTGTGGAGCATGATCACCCTCATGCTCTTGAATTTCTCAGAAAAGATTGCAACAACATAACAGGTAAACTTTTCTATCGAACTTATTATTTTATCCTTTTTTGATTTAGACAAATTCAGTTGATCAACAATTCTATTCTCATATTTTATTCGGTCTCCAGAATTTTTCCGCAAAAATGACGTTGCTGTTATGACGGTGAAAGAGCTTTTTGATTTTATAACTGATCCTACCGTGACGGAGGATAATATGGAAGAATATTTGGATACAGTATCCGAAAGAGCAACACAGCGTATCCAAGATGGAACAGATCCAAATCAGGAGATAGAGGAACAAGTTTTTAAACAAGCTTATATTCCTCAAAGGCTAACAGAGGTACAATAATACGTAATAAACAATAACAAACTATAGATCCGTGTAGAGAAAGATTTGCAATAATCATTTGCATATTTTAAAATGTAGGTTGTCGATATAGAGCGTGATATAAAATTGGCAAAAGCTGGTAAAGAAGATTTAATATATAAAACATTGGTGGGTTTGAGAGCCGATCTTTCTAAACCAGCAGATGTGCCTGAGATTTTGGCATCGAAGGATGAGAAGAACAAATTAGAAACTGATGAGGATGACGAATCATTAGAAAGTAATGAAACCTCAGAGAATGACAGTTCTAATGACGACAATGACGAGGATAACGAGAATTCAAAATTTGTTCATGCCGCACGTCCACGAGATGAATCACCAGAAAGTAGAAAGGTATTTTAATTTTTTAAAATTTATTCTCATAAGTATATGTGATATTACCGCAAATAATGTTACTGTCTTGTTACATTCCCCATTTTACAAGACTATTTTATTCATAGGCACGGAAAAAGGCGGTGAAGGAACAAAAAGCTGAAAAAAGGAAACTTAAAATAAAAAAGCACGTTAAGAAAAGGAAAGAACGAATTATGAAAAAGAAATAATAATCCTAATCCGAACTGTATCATAGAAATGAGCGAATGCAATTGTCGTATAGTATAAGATAAGATGAGTATGTGAAAATATTGTACACAGTAAAAACAAAATTCTTCAGTTATTTTCTAAATTGATTATTAAAATTCTAGTTATGTAGCTGTAAAGGCTATTCAATTGCATCCTTCGTATCCCCACTTACTATCGCCGCACCTCCTTGCTCTACTACCAATTAACTAAGCAGTGGCGTAAAAGCAGACGCCAAAAAAAGAGAAGTTTCGTTAAGAACCCAATATTTGAATTTTAATTAATAAAATTGGAACTAGTACTAATACATTTTTCTAAACATGTATCTGTTTTTGTCTCGTTTTCGTTTTCTATTACGAGACGTTCGTTTTTTCAAGCCATAAATGACAAAATTAATAATATTGTTTATAAAAATAATATAAATTATAAATAACGAATCCTTGCACTTTTGTTTATAAATCTTGTTCAATGGAAATTTGTATTGTACTTTTTCTCAATACAAAAATTTATAACGATATAGTATGATACATCAGTTTTGATATATTTTTTTAACATAAATTAAAAAAGCAAAGGAATTTTCCGTATACGATTATTTTTTTGAAACGCTAAACATATTACGGTTTCATGAAATCATCGACATATAAAATTATCAGCATCCTTATTTGTGAGAACAAACTAAAACGTAGGCTGTGTTTAGCAGAAACACCGCTGATGAAGCAATACAATGGATCGGTTATTTGATTGTTAATCTTGCAACAATTGTGAGATTTAACCAATCAAATGTATCTGCTCTGATCTGCTCTCTCAGCGGTGTTTCTGTTGAACACAATTATAGTGTTGTAGCAGCAGACGATGCCGTACAAAATAATAGGAAACGAAATATTTTAATAAATAAATTTCATGTTGAATAATCACTTAGTAAAGTAAATAAAAAATATTGAATTTATATAACAAAGGCAAAATGATTAGTTCAGTGATTACTCGGAATATTTGTACGATTCAGAAAATTGGGACTCAGTCTCAATTATTTCGCAAGATAATACAATGCCAGAGTGAAAAAAGTGGAATCTTCAATAGCGTTATAACATTACCAAACAGCATCCGAAATTATGGACTTTTTCATTCAATTTCTCGATTAAAGATAAGGTAACGTAAACTTATAGGTTATGTGTATATTTTGTCTGATTATTCCAAAAAATATCTTGTTTTAATACATGAAAAAGGATGATCTTCAAATACAACCTTATTTTTATAGCTGTTAAGCTAATGATACCTCAGTAGTGTATCGTATGCAGTACATTGATAAATGTAGTGTAAAAATATTGTTCGCACAGGGCAGAGAATAATAAAATCATACTAAAGTCTGATAACCGACAGCTGTCTACTAAACAAGTTTCTAGTGTGGAACGACCATATGAAGTAAACACCAATGTAGCAAATAATGTAATATTATATAAATTTGAGAAAGACAGGTTTTACAAATTGTTAACTATATTTGCATTTTCTCAATTGTTTGGCTGGTTGATCATTTCATATTACATATATACATCATATTGCAAACATCTGTTTGAAACAGAGAATTGGATAGATCATGTAAAAGAGAATCCAATACGTTTTTTCCTGCTCATTAGCTCCACAATGTTAGGTAAGATTCATTGATGAAAAGAAATTTACAAGAACTTGTACCACTTACAATATTCTAAAAACATAACGAGTTCTATATATTTCAGGTGTACTGTCGTATGGAGTTATACATTTCTTGATTACAAGATCTATCAAGTATGTGATACTATGCAAGGGAGGCAAACAGTTTATGATCGCCACTTATCATCCAACTAAACAGACTACTGTCAAGACGGTACCTATAGAATCAGTATGTACCATCGATTGATTGAAATTATTGTTAAGAAGTTATAGGATTCTACAATAATTATAACTTTGAAAATCTACTTATTTAGGTAACTTTGAGAACTTCAAGAAGCGAAGGAAAGCATGTTATAGCACTTAAAATAAAAGAAAGTCCCTTATATTATTTGTTGGACAACCAAGGAGTATACACAAACCCAAAACTCTTTGATTATACAGCTGGTGTTAAACGATAATAATTGCAAATGAAAATTATGCATAGAAGTCGCTTTATAATTTACCATTAGTTTGAGTCTGAATGTAACAAAATAAAAAAAATATATTTAATAAAATATATATAAATGTAATTAATTCATTACACTTACCATCCGATCTTCGTCCATAGAAAGCAAGTTTTCATTGCACCCCTTTAAATAAACAAAAATAACTATCATCTTACAAAATTCATTAAAATAGTTACACAGCTTTAATATCGAAATACTCTTTGTACATAGGCATTTTGTGAGTTATTACAATTTCAAGCATTTCATTTTATCAAGATCAACTTTGTTTACATGCCAATAACAATTAACCTAACTTTGTTATAGGTATACACTGGTATACACGCTTATTAAGGATTATTGCATCACCTGAAGATGGTTCTACCGTAAAAATTAATGGAAATCAAATAAACTGAACCGTCTTCAGGTGACGCAATAGCCATAAATATCCTTATATGTTATATTCATACCGCGTGAACATTACACAAAAATGTATTGTCTATCGTAGCAACGTACTTAAACACTTAAACAATACCTTACAAAATTTATGGTCTGTCAATCCTAGGCTAAAAATGTCTTTGTCCAATACAAAATCAAAGAAACATCTTACCTAATTAACGCACCACGCAGTTCAAGAAAGTTATCAAGAAATCTCTTAATTAGTAAGTCTTCAAAGCTTAATAACGTTGACTATGCCTGTCAGACATCTTGCCTGAATATTTACTATAACGGTCGCTATAACCATCATCTTGATATTTGTCCTCTGCTTTATAATGAATTTCTGGTGGTGACCCTACTCGTCCTTGCCAGTGCCTTGTCCAGTACAAATCTTCCGGATGTATGTCATGTGGATGTTTGGCATTCCTGAAGACATGTACGCAATACACTAAACTACCGATTAGCGTAAGAAAGCCAAAGATAAGAAAGACAATCCCCAAAATCCTGCAAAATATAAAAATACCATTGTTCACGTATCACGCGCAACGTCACGCTTATTATTTTTTATTTTACGTCAAAATGGCGTCTCGAGTACAACTCAAATCAAACTTACCAGACAAAGAGTGGTTCAAAAAATTGTATGACTATAACAAAACCCAGAGTAACGAGTATCAAGCCAAGATTAAGTAGCAGCATTAAACAGCAGATGCCTTTAGTGTTGGGACAAAATGGATTCGGTGCAGACATTGTTTCTACAACGACACCACCTTTCCGGGACGTCCGCGTCTTCACTGTCGAAGTTCCGGATCTGCCGGAACGATAACTGTAGTGACTCGGTGCTTTGTGTCCAGCCCTCAAACTTGGAGCTAAACTGTAGTGCGAGCCTCGACTGTAAGAGAAAAAATAAAATGCATATAATATATAAATCAAATAAGTTTATTCAACGCACATACAATAAAACCAAGAAAAACTATTAAAGAATCCAACAACCATCTCCAAATAAGACAATACTCTTTGCAAACAATCTAATAACTATTTAATACTCCTTAAATCATACCTTATTTCTGAAGGCGCCTTGTACGCTGCACTTGTTACATAAATATCTGAACCATTGTCACAAAGACTACCATGAGATGCACTTTTGTTTATATGATTCAAACTCTGTCTGGATGCACCAGATAATACAGAACCACGTCCGCCATGCGCACTTCGTGATCTCCTCTCGTGCTTTTCGCCACGATTCTTTCTAGAAGGAACCATTGGCTTCACCTAAACAAAAAAACTTATTCACAAATACTGAAAATGTTCCCAAACATCTCTGAATTGATTTCCACAAAGTTCCATCGACGTAGAAAAACATTCGCGTTTTTCACTTTGTATCAATCTCATATGCAGGAATGCAACCCGGTGCAGGATGCATTGTATATTAACATTAATTACCATGGAAGCATGCTCGTTGGCAACAATGTATTCTGACATTGTACGATCGGAAGGAGCTCGTTGACTTTCTTCACCGTCAGTCGAATAACTACGATTAACAGCTCCACGATGCACCAGATAGTTTGAGCTAGGATGCATCTTGTTCCTTATCTTCTATCAATGACCGCAGTACAATGATTCTCTGTTAAGTAGCCATCTTCATCATATTGTATTTCGAACCTGATGAAACTGCAACATACAAACTTTGGTTATGGTACACAAAAATTTTTGTTTTCTCCGACATAAAACTAGCTTGCTTATACAAGTCCCTTTTTTAAGTACAAATATTCAACGATCGTCACAAAATTTTGTCATTTCTTTGTCCAGTCGCCATTTCTCTCATACAAGTATAGCAAGGAACGAGATATCGGCACGACGCCTACGCATCGGCGACAGGCGTCGCTATTTCCACCTGATGACGCGTAGCCAATCCTTGAATGGTCATGCATACTGGAATCTGACAGGTAAGTGTAGGTAGTACGAAGTTAAGAGAGAAGCCTCGAGTTGCTCTATGTATGGAGAAGCTATTAGCATAGTGATATAGTGACACGTATTCTCGTTAAAGCAGAGTGACATTTTTTTAAAGTCAACAATCCATTTCGCTCGTATAGGAAGGACCGACAATTTTCAATGGACAAAATGGCAAAACTTCTTTGAAATCTTTTTTTTTAAATCTACTCCTAACATTCTATATAGTTATCCAAACGGAAAGTCATTGCATTGGATTTGAATGATGTACCGTAACCTCTGCGAGTAATGCAAAAAAACTGCACCCGCCATTTACGAAATGAATTACCAATTTTTTTAAAGCAACTTTTACACTTTTTCATTTTATTTTTTTTCAACCAATTCATGGAGCATTGTGCGGATTCATAATACATAATAACCTCGGGTAGCTTAATGTACCTCGGTACGAGTTATGACGGAACTACAAGTTTAAGCTATGCGAAGTATCGCGGATCTCACGTGACCTGTTTTTTGTTCTTTTTTATTTTCACTTTGTCTTATCTTTAGGTAATGGTCTTTTAATACTCTCGCAATACTCGTGTTTCTGTCTGTATACGTATATGGTCCTACTTACATATCTTACTATATTATTAATACCAGCTTACTTTCTCTTGGTGAGTCATTTTCAAAACTCAATATTTTCATAATTGATCGATAAATATTTAACCGGAGTCCAAAACTAAATCAAATTGATACTCTTATGCGACTTTCGATTAAATTAACTACTTTAAAAATCCTTTTGGCTCCAGTGATCTCAAAGACTACTATTTCGTTTAATTATTTTTTGACAATCCTAATCGATGCCTAAATAAATCCAGGTCATTATTTTTTAAATATTTTTTTCCCCGCGGGTCAATCTACGTTGATATAAATATTTATTAATTTTTTTTTCTGATTTTATAAGGACCTGGAATCGTATCTGGAAAAGTATATGCATTTCAGCCTATAATAATTTTAATTATTATTTCTGTTAAATTTTTATAATGACTTACAGAAACTCCTGTTAATTGCGTATTCCTTATATTTATATTTCCTTGGTCGACCTAATGATTATCAATCGGCAAAATAAATAATTCCTAACCTACAATCATCGCGCAATTACCACAATTTCTATTATCAATAAAATCTTAATGTTGACAATAAAAAAAAGATCATTTTATTTCCAAAAATCAAATCGAACCACAGATAAATTAACTAATGATAATTAATTATCGACCTTATCGAACGACCGTCATTTCACTTTTTAAGGTCTCGATTGGCCGAGCAAGGAACATAAATTGCGTAAGCAGCTAAGTGGCAAAAAGCGAAAGGTGATGGAACACATCCATGACCATTTCGGGATGTAGTCACAGTCTTCGTAGCTGACGCGTTGGCTCCATGAAAACTATTCGCTACCAAAGAAATACACGAACGATACTTTTATTAATATTTTTATATAATTTTCGACTAGAACAAAAAATTTACAAATTTTTCAAACTTCCTAAACGCCCTTACTCAAACCGTGACAAAAGATTACGTTCTATATTGCAAATTACTCGATTATACAAATCTTACGTCTATCGGGCATCAAAAGAGGCAATGTTAACCTGTCATCTGAGAATTTACATAGTTACGGAAAGATTACCTAAAGCTGTCTTACGTAACGCACCGTAATGGAATTTCGGCAATCGAATTGCAAGCGGGACCACGCCTTAGGATTTCTTGATATTAAATAATCCACGTAAAAATAGCTCAAGATACATATACAATTTTACTGCTCATAAATATCTCAAAACAAATAGAATATTGTGTCTAAGACAAAAAAGATACCTGGACGCCATTATTTCCTTGTGTCCCTATCAATAGCGATGCGTCAGAGATATTGAATGTCTGCATAGAAACTGTCATTAAAAATAGCGAGTATCTCGTTCCACGTAATATTTAAGGATCATCGATGATTTCTGTCATCGATTAACGAAATGAATTTGAATATGACGCAATATAAAAAATTGCACGAATTACATAAAATGCACAAACCTAAATCGTCATTGATTGTACGTGCAGGATAAGAGAGGAGGAATATTCTTTTTTCATTTAAAAATTTTGAATATTATCGTATAAATCATTTAATTGGTTTTTACGATAAATTACGATTATTATCATTAATAATCATAGCGATCAATTAATTGAATCTTGACTGAAGTCGATCGTTATACTTGTACCTCGTGCACAATATATTATGGATAATGATCCTTAACTGCATTATCTTATATTTCAGATGCGCAAATTAAAGTTTAATTAACGTCACGATAAAATTCGCGATAATTATTTAACAGTGTGTGCTCGTCTGTGAGCTTGTAATCTTCACGACAGAATAAATTTAGGTTAAGGTCTTCAGTGAGTAGCAATTATAAGTGCGTATAAGATCGTATAATCAATGTTTTATGTTTGATTAGTAAAAAAGAAAGAAAATTGGCAAGACTGATAAGTCAAATTGATCTTAAAGAATTTTATCGAACAGATTGTTCGTTACGTGAATTTACTTCGTCACGTTCTATTATTCGGACGAATTTACCATGGCGAATCGTCTACGGCAAATCAAGTTTTTCAAGGCACTTTCCAAGTCTCCATACGTGGTTTGCGTTTTATATGTGATTTTATCGATATAATCCAATGGCATATATACTATGGACATTCGAGTGAAAATAAGACACGGTGAGTTTATTCAAATACGTTGTTCCAATTTAACGTAATCAATCATGCTCTTCAGATACACAGGCCACCTTATTCGAAATTCGCCCACTAGTTTAGAAAATTAATTTCAAACTTATTCAAACCAAGTTTCTTTGCAATTTGTAAATAAAATTTTGTCGCATATATAATCGAGTACATGTAAGTAATAAGTGGGTAAGAATTAAGTAACGTCGTGCGCATTAATTACTCTTTTGATCCATCCGTTATTCTCTAGCGCATTTACGTCACGGATTCATTTGCAAAAATGTTTTGAATATGATTAAACGTGAAAAGATTTCAGCTGCGCTCACAAGAGTCCCAAAATTAGTTAAGATACGTATGAGAATGACGTAGACTGGTTCTTTTTTTCGTATAAACTCACATTGGATTAGTCAACAGATCGTCGCAATCAGATAAGATAGTAGAACAAATATTTTCAAAAATATTCACTGCACTCAATGTTTCCGAAATCAACAGTCTAGTCATGTAAAATAATAAAAAAGAAACACCAGGCAGACTTAGATTTCACCACATTACCGTATAAAGGTACAATCTTACATCGTGGGATTTAAAATTCAAATATGTATCTTGTTCCTAGAATGACATATTCCCAAGAAAGAAAAGAACGACACTCCAATCCGTTATAGCTCCAATAACAATTTCAATCCAAAAGATTAAAAACAGAAACTCCTGCACAAAATACATAAAAGCATAAGCACGTCATTGTTCGATCCGTCAAACTGTCCAGCTGACAGTCCGAACAGCAACGTACTTAACCTCAACAAAATTGACGCTACATTAATTCATACAACGAGCACAAAAATATCTAAAATTCAACAACGAAGGAAGAACAGAATCGCTTTTGCTTCTTACATGGTGTAACGTCCCGTATCGAAGCACCGTTGGCATCAGGCACCACGAGAATATTTCACGCCACGATAAACACTAAGCACAGCCACACTCGATCGCAGTTCTCGTAAATCTCGTACCATCGTGGACCGAAAAGTACGTTTGCCACGATAATACGAACGGCTCGATGGAGAATATATGTATATTATTTCATACAAAATTTTCTTCCCGCATCATAACCCCACTTTAATATAGCACACTCTAGTACACAAATCGAACTCCAATAAGATACGGCGCTACCGTGATCTAGCTGGATGCGAAATGCTCGAAAATAACAGGCGATACTTTCTCGACTCGACTCAACTCGGAAAGGACGCGCGCGATCTTCCGGAGACGCGATTCTCCGCTTCTCTCTCTACGAACTGACTGTTCTCCTCGGTTCCAGAGAGTAGAACCTACGTACTCAAGGCGAAAGGTGCATTAGTTACACTACGGTTCCTGTGAGGAGAGTACTCTTGCCTCCTTGAGTTTAACGGCAGGTGGGGAACACCTCATCCCGATTTGTAACCAGTACGTGCACTTGTACGAATCCCTCCTCTGTTCTTTGCCTTCTTATGGATGCGGGATCCATACAGATATACATAGGTATGCATACTGTTGTACAATGTATAGTCACTTTTTTTTATAGGTTATCTTAGGTAGTTTAAAGCACGGGATTAATAAATTTAATTATCCTTGCATTAGTTTTTTCTTATTGCTTTTGTTGAAATATTGTGTGATGGATTATTCGATACAAATATACGTATCATTTGTATCTTTGGGAATATTTTTCGGTATTCTGAAAATCTGTAGCGTGAATCGACGGATCTAACAAGGATGTATTTTTTGTTAACGTAATAGACTGTGTTTATGATAAATTCGATCATTATACTACACGCCCTTCTCTTTTTTTTCATACGGACTGTTTCACTGTGGATGATATTTAAGACAGACGTTTTATATATGTATGCACGTTAATAATTGTATAATGGCGCATTGTAATCTTTATGATTCGCGTACTAGAAATTGTCAGGAGAGTCACGGTTTACGACTCGACGGATGTGCAATTTGTCAAAGATCTTACGTTATCTGTTTGCAGTATCGTTGCGAGGTACAAAAGTACAGTAAATCTCAAAGGCACAATTGTACCATTCTGCCTTATACAAGAATCTCAAACCCAAGTATATGGGGGATACAAAAGAAAATTATGAAAATATGATATTTAATTGTAACAGAAAAATCATAAGTTGACATCTTTATTTTATTCGATAATTCTTAACGTAATAACAAAAATAATCTAACGCGTTGACAGTCTATACTTACCGTATTATGGTACTGCAGTCGTGCCATGAGGGTAACTGTTCTTTTCGTACAGTTACGAGGCTTCATTTTTCCAGCAACAATCAAGAAAGAGCAAGAAGCTAGCCTTGCAAGCGACAAGCAAAGAGAGTCAGATTAATATCAAGAGAAACTTCCATAAACATGATACTTAGGGTGCTTTCACATCTGAGCTATTCGAGGTAGAACTAACGAAGTCAAGGGTGCTTTCACATTTGTTCCTACGGACAAGTCGATTATGGATCTTTGGTAATTGATGATCCTGCTGATTAAAAAATGTGAATATTAATTAGAGGAAATTCGATATATATATTGACAATTCAAAATGGATTCTCAATGTATTTGAATTCTTATTTGGTTTTTGTTTCAGGTGCGTCTCATGCACGCATAGTTCGTGACTTGCTCGAACTTCCAATAGTGAATAACATGAAAATATATTTTGCGTGTCGCCTGTCGCATTGTGCAATATTCGTAATTCAATAGAATTACACCGTGGGACCGAATTTTTCGAGACTGACAAATTAATTTTACCCATTTACACAATGACTGTTAAACGTTTTCATAAATGCGTAGGTATACGGGTATTACAAGAGAATGTTACTTCCCAGAGAATTCCGGTAAGAGTAATTTAATTAAAAAGTATCGGAACGGAAAAAGTATAGGATTCCACTTTGTTTTCTATGATTCGTTTGACGTGATTAAAAATATATAATACATGAATAATCGAAAGGCCAGCTAGGTTTTAGATACGATAGAAAAATTCCTAGCTCGGAAAGCGTAACAAATGTTGATCTTCCTAAACAATTTATGTCTGGTATACATTTCTTAGATAGATAATTGAGCTTAGATACGTTTGATGGAAATCAATGAAAAAGTTAATTATTTCAGTAATTTATGTTTCTACTGCAGTGGTTATCAATTTTCTATTCCGTGACAAGATAACTACAGACCGTAGCGCCTGCCAATAGACTAATCCGAACTTATAGACCTCACTATTTTTCCTATACAACGTACGGTACTTGACATTATTTAATAAGTGCAGCTGTTGTTAGGCTGTACAGCTGTACAATAAGTGTACCTTATTGTAATTTTTAAGAGACATACTAAAAGTCTGGTATTACTTTAAGTAAGATCTTTAAGGGGTTATACTACCCAGCCAATTTTTTTTTTCAATTTTTTTTTTATTGGTTTAAATGATGCATAGACTATCCAAGAATGATATGCAAACACTATTTTGTCTGGGAAAATTCAATAAACTATTTTTAACAAGATAACTTCGAGCGCTCCTAAACGTTTAAAAAGGCCGCTCACCTGCGCACATTTTAAATGTATTATAGCTTGTTGGTAATCTTTGTCGGTACAAATCAATTTAATTTCTTCAAAATACAAATAGATTGCGTTAATAAATCTCACAGAAGCCATATTGGACGCTACAATAACCGGTAGACTGCGAATAAACATGCAGTAAACAGTTCCACGTGCTACTCCGAGTTGAAACTTTAAATGCGTTTTTCTCAAAACTACATTTTTTAAAACTGCGTACACTGTAACTCGCTCAATTTTTGTCGGATTCACTTGAAATTTTAACTGTAACTTCTTAGATAAATTATTTATGGAAGTACACACGCTTTTTAAGATTGATAAACAATTAAAATTGTTATGAACAATTTAAAATCGATTTTTAGCAAAAAAATGAAAAAAAAGTTCAAACTGACGCCAATTTGCGAATTTTCGATAAAAATATATAATCGTGGGTACTTCCCTAGCAAAACTAATGTAGATTAACGACAAATTTTTTTTTTGCTCTACGTGCTGTTCGGAGAATGTTATGATGTACGCAGATTCGCTCCTCGGAAAAAACACATGTTCCGTTTACCACTTGCCAAGACGCCATTTTGTATCAAAAGTTAAAATAAAAAATTTTTTTATATACCTTAAAACATGTATAATAAAGCCTCAAAATTTTATTTTGATCCATTGAATAGTTTCCAAGAACAAAATTCCCCAAAAAAACTTCATTTTTCAGTGCGCTTGGGTAGTATAACCCCTTAAGATACTGTATTAATACCGCTATTGTAAAGTATACCTATTACTCGTGTATACCTCGTTGCCTATCCACAGGCGCATTCGCTGTACCAAACGTTGCTTTACGCATAAAATAGCAATACACAGGAAATTGCAGAATTTCCGTTATTTCATTATACTGCTGCCTGAAGATCTTGACACCACGTCCTTTGAACTCGTATCAGGCAAATCAGCTGCTTTAATTATAACATAGTTGGTAACGGAAAAAGAAGCGCTTTGAGACAATAAATTTTCTTACAATATATGCAAACTTCGATTCAACACCATAAAATGGTGTAGGGATTGCAATATACATATATTAATTACTTAATTGCTAATTATTTTTCTACCGTGTATCATTCAACGACAGTGAGGTTCGAGTTTAAGTAATAAACGTTTCTTTCTACCGAATAACCGTTTATTTCAGTTTCGAATACATTTTCTGTAAGAAAATATGATAATTCGTTGATTAAAAGAATTTTACGACAAAAGGACTCGCTGCTTTGAGGAGGAGCGTCATAGAATCTTAAAGTTTTTCAGGAGCAGCAGATTTTCCGCGCATTGAAGCACATCATAGGACTGCCCCGTCTAAACGATAGTTTGTCCTTAGTGACGTTCCTCTTTAAAGCTCTTCTTCGTGGAGCAGTGTATAAAGATTTGTTAGATGTTAAAAATAAGTGACGTGTAGGCAGATACGATACCAAATAACCACATGATGTACGACAAGTCCAGAATTGGTGATTTAAAGTGGCTACACTTCAATAAAATAAAAGAAAGTATAAAATAAAACTGTTATCGCTACAGTACACTCTGATCGATACAGTGATACATATATATGTGTATATAATTATTTACCTATGGTATATGCATGTATATACGCTAAGAAGTCAACAGACTACGAATTAGACTGATTAAAGTAAAAAAATAAAGATACAGTTATAAAAGACACAAGATTAATTTGAACGAATGGATTATTTCATAAGACCCTTCGCCTTGAAAAGGTCCCTCATGAGACCTTTCAGATACCCTATCTCACGCTGCAGATCTTTAACCTGATTTTCCAACTTTTCATTGTGATCGGCGAGTTCGCGTTCCTCGCCAAGTATTTCCTCGACTTCCAGTTTCTTCTTTTGCCTGTAGCGCGTCGCTGCGTTCTTGTTCTGCTCCTTCTTGCGCACTTTTTTATCCTCAACGTTCGGTCGAGAATAAGGCTTGCGACGGCTCTTGGAGGAAGGTCCCGGTTGCGATGTCTCAGCGATGGGTACACTCTCGGGTGTCCAATCTGGATCATCGACAGAATCCTCCGATGACATGTAACTGCCACCGGAACTGGTGCAAGGACTCGCTGGTGGTATATCTTCTGCGCACGAACGAACGTACTCATCAACAGCTGCCAATTCACTTGCCACGTCTCCTCCAAGAGGCTCCAAGGAGACGTTCTCCGGGTTCCACTGTTCCACAGGGAACATTAGCTTGGCCTGGGACGCAGGGAATTGTCCCAGGAACGACGCTGGCTTTGCTACAGGAACTGTCATTGTATGGTAGTTTGATTGCTGCGTGATCATGGGCATTGACATTGGTTCTACAGGCTGTAGGGTTACTAACAGCTGTGTACCAGTTGGTGGAATTTTCAATGGGGGTGGTGACTGCGGTGGTGTTAATGTTGATGAACCGATTGGAGGAGTTATCAGATGACATGCTTCGACGTCCCCCAGGACGCTTTCGAATTCTTGCAATAGCGTCTGGGTGGTGTCCTGCTGATGATGCTGTGGCTCCTTCACCAGCTCGGGATAAATCATCCCACGGTTCTGGACACATTCTGGGGCTGGTAGCTCGTCGAATATTGGAATTTCTATTTTCTGCTCCAACCAATTCGAAAAGGGTTCTGCGAACAAGAGAGAATATGAGTTTTAGTTGGTCGAACTAAAATTTTACATGCGTTTCCTTATACTTTGCTTTTCTTAAGGACGAACAAAGAAATCTTTCTCAGCTGCTACGACAGAGCTGATGTTCTGGTAAAGCATGACTTTTGTAACGTTTGTTCGTCTTATCTGTCTTTTCTATTTATAACTAATAGTATTCAGTGATTATTTAGGACGATATTGCTGCACGTTTCTATAAAGTTATCTTACGTTTTTTTTATCTTTTCATTTCTCTTTGTACAAGTACATGGTAGATCTCCTATACTTCTGGTCAAGTCTCAACAGAATGACTGTATGCCGGACTTTAATCCCAATATAATATAAAATGCTTGTCCTTTCTTAATCACTGTACTTTTGTACTAGGGTATAATAACAATAATACTTCTCAATCTCCTCTCACCAATTAATTCTCCAGTACAATTATCAGATAGTGAAATTTATAGTGTCAAACGAAACCAGCAATCCAAAACCATATATTAATCATACTCGATTAAAATTAAAAAAATGGTTTCATAAGAAAACAGTCTGATTAATGGATCAATAAAGGTATTACGTATTGATGTCGCTTCAAGGATAATTTAATTATCATTAAACACTAGAATTATTCATTTTGCAGTATAAATTCCATAGCAAAAAAATGAACAAATATTTTTTATCCCTTCTTCTTACGTAACGTAATGTGCAAAGATACAAAGACAATATATCTATATAATCTATCGATATCAATACTCTTAGAATTCCTCTGCCATTGGTTTCCCGTCACGCCAATTTACTCCTACACCAGTTCTAACAATGATGGATTTTGTCGACTGCCTTCAGGCTTCCATTACATTTTTTTTTTCTTTTTCTTTTTTTCTTATACAACTTGCCATTCCAATTGGCGCCACGACAACTTTCAATTCTATGACAAAGAAAAAAAAAACAATCATTTTCATCTATAAAAATCTGAATGGCTCGAGCAGCAGCCATACGCGTAGGGTGAATATAGATCGACGCCAGATAAATAATTTTTAACGATAACGTATAAACAATGATCATTAATTATACCTGTAACTTCAAGGAAAATATCCCTGAGCTAACAATTGTTTCCGTAACGTTTTTTTTCCTCTCGTCCATATTTTCCATTCGCCTCTCGATCATCTTATCGTCAGCTACAGGGCGTGGCAAATAGTCCATGTAAATGTAATCTCATGGACGCGCGCAATAATAACTAGGAAAACGAGAAACTCGTTTTCTTATTTTTTCTCATAAATAATAGTATTTAACGATGTTCCCCCACTCCGAACGCTACTCACTTTGCCGGCAAGTCAACATGAAGTCGTTAGCCATACGTGACGCGTGTTATTTTAGAATGTTACGAATGACCGATAACACATAAAATATATATGTATATGCTATATATGTTGCTAGGGGATACTTTGGGGACGATATCATTTACGAAATCCCTATTTCGAGGACAAGTGGCTGTTTTGGGGACTCTCAAAGATTTTCCAGCGTAATGACTGTTTTGAGGACCATAAAGTCTCAATAAATTTATTTATATTTTTTTTCAATGTTAGGCATCCAATATTTGTGATGGGCTTAGAAATGCTTCTTTAGGTTAGGTAATAACTCCAATGCTGTGATTTCCCAAGGTATTAGTTTGAAAAAAAAAAACATTAGCTTGCTATTGTGAACGTCCCTTGGTTTTTCGTGTCCCCAAAGTATCTCTTCGAAAAAATAAATAGCTTATAGGTAAAATTTCTACGCATTTAACTAAAGACTTTGTACTCTCGAAGATAATAACGTAAACGAAGATAAAAATTAGGATGAACTCAACAAGACCAGTTAAGTGGAGCGAAATGTACACGTTTCCCCAGAAAATTGCTAAATACAATGGTGAGACGTATCGATAAAAAAATCCGCGACATCCCGGCAACCTGAAATAATATGTGACATCGATAACGTGAATTTCGCCTATTAATTTCTCATGTTTAATTCTCACGTATTGTCATTCGTATATACTCAGTCTGTAAGATATTTGTATAGCTTCGACATCGGTGGGTCCCGATAAAAATATTCTTTTCTTTTCCAACGAATAAACCGACTCGTACGTTTAGCAGGTTTTTTTTCCCCAACGGATGCGACTGTCGATTACAGTTTCGGTCTTATCGAAAAGGGGAAAGTAAAAAATTTTTTTGATAAAAAATCAAAATTCTCACCAGTGATAACAACCTCGTCTAAGATTGTACGAGATTGGTAAATTATACTTTTTTTGTTTTTATAGAAAAAAAATATCTTGCTCAATGAACCCTCATAGGAAACACGCTGTATAGCAGCTGCTGCCAACTTCAGACTTCTAGCATCCTGCGCCTTAACTGTCTCTGATTGAACAAATCTCAGTAACACGTGCGATACGAAATCATTTGCGACACTTCATTCAAATCAATTATGAATCACTATGCTGTTTACAGTGGATCGGATACCTTGCAGACCTTGAAACGTATAAATCTCTATCGCAAACACGATTAACGATAACGTTGACCTCGAACTTTTTCTTTTTCAATTAATTTTGCAATCTGATACAATAAAGTAGCAGGGGTTTTGAGTGGTGAAAAATTGAAGGTTGAAACAATTTTTTTGTAACAAAAAATCTTTCCACGACTCGTTCGTAGCGGAAAAATCTTATTACCGATCAATTATCGATTATTATTCCCACCTTTGTCGTATATCTTCTCCACAGTGTATAATGCGATCTGACAATTTCCTATGTTCACACTGAATGCGATTCGAAGGGGCGCGTCAGAAGTTACGCGCAGATGACGCAAAATGTAAATGACAATGATCGTAGGAGCACGGATAACATGAAAAAAAAAAAAGACGATCGTACAAGGCAAAGGAAACTTTCACCAAAGGAATGCGTTTAATTGATAGCGATTATTTATTGGTTACGGTTTATTGGTGTTCTTGGAGCGTGATCATTTTTTAAAAATATTTTCTGATAATCGAAAGCACCATTTTTTTTTGCATCGATAATCTCGTCAAATCTTAATTGAATGTAGGGAGAAAAAAATTACGTATATGTTTGATATAATCATCCGAAATTATTTAGGTTATGTCAACACGATAACGTTAAATTTCGGCGTTTTTCACTATCGTGAAAGAATTTCTCGCCGATCGCACCCATTCGGCGATATTGGCACGAGGGAACCGTCGTTGCTGGACGCCACAGCCTGACGGGGAAGTAGAAAGCCGAAAAAACCGAAAACTTTTAATATCTAATCAAGGCGGCCACGATAAGATTTCAGCTCCCGGGTAGAAAGTTGAATTACGGCTATAATAAACAATTTTTTTTTAAAAATCTAAAAAATAATTTTGCCGTGTCTTTAAATTTTGAAAATAAGCACAAATTGCACAGACTGTCAGGTGATAATGATTTTTTTTTGAAATTTCTTTGAATATGCTATACGTATATGCTTTTATAAGTATCAGTCTCACACATTCTCGAATCACAACGATAAGCCTAACACTGGTTATGCTAATACGAACCAAACAGGTTTCTTCGGCGCAAACTCACGTCGGAATCCGCGCAAATACTAAAATCCGAAGGAGCGAGGCTGTACAGGAAATAATTAAGAATCCAAATTTTCATAATTTATTTTTTAAACTCGATTTAAGTACATTCAATTTCACGTGCATCGTGATCGTAGGTGATTACCAGATTTTTGAAAAAAAAAATCGCAAAGTATATTATTTCAAAATTTATTAATAAACATGACCGACCGATACTCAAGAACAAAGTTGGATTTCTTGGAAAAAGAAAATATCTCGTTACACTATTGCGTTACGTATCGCAACGTGTGATAAGATGTTTTTTTTAAAATCAAAATACAAAAAGTCCACGCAAGTACTGTCACTGTATTTCAAAAGATCAATTCTTGAAAGGAATGCTAACTGATTTTAATAAAAAGAAGAAAAAAAAAAGATTACTCAACCATCTAGAAACTTCCATCCCGATAAGGAATTGTATAGTCGCGTATAAGAAAAACTATATAAAAAAAAAAATGTTAAAAAAGTAAGATGAACAAACAAGACCAACGCAGAGAATATGTCGTCCCTTTATTTATGTATAAGCGAATAAACTTTCTATTCCCCGTCGATTAAATTGATGTCGCAAGTACCCCCAATGGAGGCGAATTAATATCAATTTACGATCGGCGTGTCCTTGTAAAAATTTTATAGCGCCATAGATATTTGCGTTTCCGTTTGCTTTTATTTCGCGACACTCGCAGATCCCCGTGTACCGATACGCACGAATTTCTATATTCGGAATTACCGGCCCTGACCTACTTTTCATAAGAAACTTCGCTCCCGCCACGACTCTCCTTTGACGCTTCCTAACATATCTTTATTTAAATGCCGAGGGCAAGAGGTTAGATAAGCCAGTATTCTGCATCGGCAGTCAACTTGTATCTACAGGGTGGAGCGATATATGTAATTCCGAGGTAAACATATGTTCACTGTTGCTACCTGACTGTTACGCCATTTTATATATCTCGTACGATTCCATTGGATTTAAAATAATTCAATATTACGCGTGGGATGGGAATTGAAATCTTTTTTTACAAATTTTTTATTTTTTATCCTTACTATAAGTACCCATGTCGATATTTCTACTGTTCTAGAACAAGCGGGTCTGATGATGCTCGAGTCATCATCCGTGGACGTGACGTTCTTACAGTCAACGGAATAATCATATTCCAGCACAGAGATAACTCATCGTCTTTTTCCTTTAAAATTTCAAGACCGAATTTTATATTTGTCATTCAATGGATCGAGTACTGTATTTGATCGTTTGCCTATTGAAATTCGAATAGGTTAGGTTATGCATGTAAATCGATCGGTCAATAAATCGTCCATTAACTTTTCGTCGCCTAATGATTCGTATTCATTGACAATAGTAAGAAAACTATTCGTCACGTATTTCTAGGATTGGATAGCGAAGTTTCAAATTTTTGAAATATTCTGATTATATCGAAACGAACGATAGTTACGGATGCATTTAAATTCCATTGGATTGGAATTTTGAAATATGTTATTTCAACGAGAAAAAAAAAAGTCTGAAGACCTTCTATCGACTATCGCTACAATGATTAATGTAATATCTGAAGCACTGCTTCTGGCCTGACGATACCTACCTTATGTTTTTTTCCAATAACTTTTGTATCTATAAGTCTCTCAAATATCTTATCCTGGCCGGCTTAAAATAGTCTGCGTCTACAATGCCATCTAGATTTTTTTGTTTTTGTTGTAAAATACATTAGAATATCAGGAATTATCTTGACAGTGGTCACAGGATTATTGGTAGGTTCGATAGCCTTGACCAGTACACCTTCAATATTTCACGTTTGAACAATTAAAAAATTTCGCAGCAAGTACTGAAAACTGGAAAGTGCAGCCTGATATGACCTTCGGATTTTTTGAAATTTTACAAAATCACGTGAGATTCACAATCGCACGTGTGCCTTCCGGAGGATTGACAGAGTATACCTTGTGACGCAGGAAGGTTCAAGCCTGATTTCCCGTGAAGCGTATTTACAATTAGTCTACCCGCGTAATTAGCGCCAATAAATTACATGTTGTTGTTAGTTTTCCGGTGGATAATAGAACGGAATTGCGACTTCGCAATTGGCTGCGAGAAATACGCGGCGCCTAAGTACGCTCCATCTGACGGCACTCTTAAGACCTTGCATAATTGTGAATTGCAAGTGGAGCTAACTTCACGCGGCTGGCGTTTTCCTTGGGCGCAACAGACATAACAGTGAAGTGCGATAATCCAAACAGCTTCGTCGAGAAACCCAGCAGTCCGATGTTGTACATAAGCTGGCAAGAGAATATGCAAGGAAGAAAGAGGAAGAAACTATTCCGACTAGCAGTTATCTTCGTCGCGCGTCCAATGTGGATTAAACGTGTTGCGCGAAGAAACGATCGTAAGAAATAAGAAAAAAAAGCAAGCTGAGAAGAAAGGGAAAAAAACGAAACATAACAACAATCACAGCGACTGCGTCCGCCATTCTTCGATACCGGTTAAACTCGTATCCGCTCGACCTTCCACGCGGATCTTGTAGCCAAAAACTATGAAATTCTTATGTAGAGTATAGCCCATCAATCTAACCTAACTTAGGAGTTACTTTTAAAAGCAAGAAAAATATAAAAATGCCAACGCACTGTCACCTGCCCGAGCGCGACAAATCCATATTGTCGCAAAGCGACGGTTAATAATTTTTCAAATTCCTGTATCTCTACTCAAAACACTATTCACGACAACCTATTTTACCATACGCAATGGGAAGTCGTATCTGTCGTTAACAGTTGTATCATAAACGTACCGCCATAACAGAGAGCAGCCATCATTCCTAGTGCGAAGCGTAAGACAGTTTCTTATGGGAAAGGATGATCGAAGGTAACCAAGCAAAGGATAGGAAAAGGATGTAGAAGAGAGTTGTATGAGAAGATCCTGCGTTGTTGAATAGCGTCAATTGATGTTGTATCGTCCTATTTGGAGAAGACGGGCTTGTTTTAGCAGCGACGCGCGTTACGATTAAGTCCTTCGATTCGCGATTGTGTTTCAACGTCTTTTCACTAGTTTTTGTGATGCAACAATGATCTCTCGGTTCCACGTGTAACGATAGGCGAACTGCATGCTATTATACAACATTAGCACGCTCCAACATCGAGACGCTGGATCGATCACTTGTGTCACCTTTGAAGATGCCAGTATCACCAGACACGAAACTCGGGCCCTTATAACCTCACGAAAACTGGAAATTCCATAAAACGGATTTTCAATTAAGGTATAACCGTCATACCCTCGTATATACGCGAGACACAGGCACAAATAAAATCTAGATAATAATCCTCGACGAAATCTATATCCAGACTGAACACTAGGCGTGCTTGAAAACAGCGAGAACGGTTACAGATATCTGTTCACTCTCGATTCAACCAATTTCACTGTGTAGATTCGAGTTATTACCACTTTATGTTATTTATGCATAATCCGTTATGGTAGAAGCTGCAAATATTTATACGATTCTAGGGACACGTGATGTCGAACAGTATCGGAACTGCACTACGGGACTCTGGACTATTGCCGACTGACTGACGCACTATCTAAGTCGTCGGCGGGGAATATACTGAAGTGGCATACCAAGCGCCAACCGTGGAAAAGGAGAAGTGGGATCTGGCAATAGTATATCGTGTAGCAGTGTAGCGTTTCTCGGTGTCTCCAGACCAGCAGGGATTTGGCTGGCGCTTATCTTTGGACTTCCCCCTTCTTTACACACATTGTGCAGCTTTGCTTTCGATATAACACAAACCACTTCCACTACCATTGGCCGATACTTTCTGTTACCATGCCTTCGAGCTAAGCCTCCCCTCTCTCTAGCCAATGTTTTTTTACTCCTAATGGTTCTACTCCTACAGCGTTATGCTTTGCAGGCGGCCGTACCTACTTTGCTTATGTCTCTGCCGTTAGGTTTGCGCGTAGACATGCTTGTCCTAGAGGTTAACCAGTTTGTTCCACTCTCTTTTTTAGTGGAATGAAAAAGATTTGGAAAAAATTCTCTACCGTCATAATGCACGTCGTTAATACTATTTAGACGCTTGCAACGTGCATTCTCAATACCGAAGGGATCGAATCAAAGAGAAAGATTGGAATTGGCTGTTAGAAACTTATGGCACTACCTTTACAACTATTGTTTATGCGATTCTTTTGGTAAATTTTATAAATATCTTTTGCACGAAGACTATCTTTTTCTAAAATAGGGTAAAATCCGATTCTTGCAATATTTTCGTATTTATCATAAATTGTTAGAGTAACTATCTATTTCTTGGTGCTATTAAATTTGTTTTTTTCAAAGAGTAAATAGGGAAAGCTAGTTTAATTATCTCAAGGTATTTTCCTGTTTTGCAATTCTCGTGCAATTAAATTTTATGAATATTACACCTTAGTAGTAGTTAGTTAAACGTTATGTATGTTATACAGGTCCGTTCAGATTAAACGTGTAAGATTTATATGATAGTCCTTGGACCATGCGTTATTTGGCATTGTCATGGCATCAAATTTCCTATGCTTGTCATACTTGTCAATTGAGAAAAATTGTTATTCTTTCTCTTTTAGCAATCTCTTTCCAACTGTCAATTCCTATTAGTAAACTTTTACTGAATCAATCTGTAGACCTTTGGACACAACTTTTCCTTGGATCAAACAGGTAATTTTCTAGCATAGAAGTCCTTCGCATTTCCCCTTCCTACGTTATGCGAATAAACTACTTTAATACTGCCAAACACGCTGGTACGATTCCGACAGCATGTGACAAACATTATCAAGTATGCCTTTCGAATCTTTGGACACACGTATGTTAGGCTGATGAAGGTTACCAATTACCTTCTCCTTCGAATATATCCATACGCGTAACCTTAAAGCATTGACGTTCGCATTCATCTCTAGATACAACGTAGGAACGGATATAAAATGAACTGAGGTCATCGAACGCACAAGCGACATGAAGATAGATAATTGTAATGTGGATGAGACATAATCATCGCAAGTGTAAATATAGATTTTAAAGAATTCCTCTTGATAAAAGAAATCTGCATTGATCCTTTTACAGGATACAATTTCTTTACGCACATATTGAACTCTATTGTGCTATATATGCCACGACAAGACTTTTATACTTGTCGTTTTTCGGCTCGACACAGTTCTGTCAGAAATGAAAATATTGGAATAGCACTTAGGGATATTAAGTGTATCTTCGTGGATTGAGTGAGTCTTTGCGAATATCAAGCAGATTGCAATTCCGATATCCAATCGATTTTCTTATCGGTTCTTACAAATTGACGGGACCTTGTTATTATTTTTTTTTTTTCTTTACTTTTTCTTGTATCCGTTTGTTCCTGAGAGCTTAATTCACCGGAACGACACGTGCATTTCCATTTTTTGTTCACCGTACTAGATCTATTAGTCAGGAAAATAGTTTTGTGTTGTAACGTATGTTTTTTAAGCGAATCTACATATTTACTATTACCGCATAATAGTGTTTTAGGTACTGTGAATTCTCAATTGGAGTTTTGAATATGTATGACAAGTTCTTAAAACTATAGAATGTAGAATAATAAAAATGAGTAATATTGTTAATCGATTGTAAGAATTTACTGTGAGTGTGATACCAGGAGAGACAGTGATTGATTTTTATTAGAATGATCACGATATTAAAGGTTAATTTAATAAAGTGACCTTGACGCGTGGAAAATCTTTTGTGGAAATATTCCTTGCCTGTACGCAGATGCGATCGACCTTCTTAAAGGAATTAATAATTTATATTTGATATCGATTTTAATAAAGTGTCCATTTTGTCTAAATCAATTGCCATCCCTCCATAGGATCCTCTTACTACAGCTATCTCAACCTTCTGTTAGAAAAAGATGTTCCTCGTACTGCCTAAAAATTACTTCAAACAAAAAGAAGATACTTGTCACTCCACGTTTATGCACAGTGAAGATTCAGTGGTTAAGAGTGAGGAAATAATTAGTATTTATATGTCAATTACCTTCTTTAATCCATTCGTCTAGTTCCTCTAAAAGTTGTGTAGCCACTTGTGCTCTTGTCGGATGATCATCGTACATATGTTGTTCAGTAGCATTGCTAGGTGTATCTACAGGTGTCTCATATTCAAAAGAAAGCCATTCGTCGTCATTGGTGTCCGGTGGCGGCGTCCCACTAGGGGAAATAGGCTCGACCTTCCACGTCCACATCTTTTGGTCCTGGTTGGATGACATTGTTGATGCGAGTCCAATAAAATTGTGTTAAAAATTGGTTAAAAGAAATTTGTGTCGTCGTAGCGACGTAGCTCGAAATGAGCGCCATTTTGGCCCTGAAAAAAATAAAGAGAAAAAATTGTGCATTAGACATTGTCTCGCGTTTTGTAGGCATTTGGTATTAAGCGAAATTATATATCTTTTATAACGTAAATATGATCGGGTTACAATATTTATTAACATTTAATATTTTATGTAACTCATGCATGAAAAACACTACTTTTCGTGCCTCCGAAGTGTGGCAAAAGTGGCGCTTTATAACTATGGATACGATAAAAATGCTGCGCATGCGCAAATCGGCCCAATTTTACATTATCGCACTAGTGCGATAAAGTAAACTTTGTTCTCGCGCGCTGTCATGAAATGCATTCACTTTGGAAGCCTTCCTGGCTCTTCTTATGGCTGCCTCCTGCAACCAAGAGATGTTCCAGTCTCTTTGGAGGCACCAAAAGTAGCGTTTTTCATGAATTCGTTACAGAATAGTACTTTGCGATACAAGTGCGAGAAAGCGAACTTTATACGCAGGCGGTGAAGTTGGTCGCACGAGCCGCACACGAGTAACACAACGGCACGAGCCGAAGGCGAGTGCTGTTTGTTTTACGAGTGCGGCGAGTGTGACAAACTTCACGATCTGCGTATAATGTTCGCTTTATTGTACCAGTATCGCATAATATTTTCTGTAACGAATTCATGAAAAACGCTACTTTTGGTGCCTCCAAAGAGACTGGAACATCTTTTGGTTGCAGGAGGCAGCCATAAGAAGAGCCAGGAAGGCTTCCAAAGTGAATGCATTTCATGACAGCGCGCGAGAACAAAGTTTACTTTATCGCACTAGTGCGAGAAGAAAGCACTAGTGCGATAATGTAAAATTGGGCCGATTTGCGCATGCGCAGCATTTTTATCGTATCCATAGTTATAAAGCGCCACTTTCGCCACACTTCGGAGGCACGAAAAGTAGCGTTTTTCATGCATGAGTTACATAAAATATTATGCGATACTGGTACAATAAAGCGAACATTATACGCAGTTTGTGAAGTTTGTCAAACTCGCCGCACTCGTAAAACAAACAGCACTCGCCTTCGGCTCGTGCCGTTGTGTTACTCGTGTGCGGCTCGTGCGACCAACTTCACGGCCTGCCTATAAAGTTCGCTTTCTCGCACTTGTATCGCAAAGTACTATTTCAGTTTGTTAATTGACCATGTTTTGTTACGCGGTTTTTAATCTGGCATGCAAGATTTTATAACAGAAAGTTTTGCGGTTCTGGAATTAAATTGCGAAATCAAATGATTACAAATAAAGATTGTTTAATAAAACTTAAAAATTGTCCGTATCAGGAAATATTGCGAAATGCCGACCTTCTGTAGCAATTTGCGTTAAACATAATCATGCATTGGATATACGTATAGCAATCGTTATACAAAATGTTATCACAAATGTCACCTTTTTATAAAAATTATCGATTGCAAGTGTTTAACAAAAAAAATATACTCATCGCATCTAACTTAGCATATTTTTAAATTATAATACCTACTCAAAGTGTAAAGTTTTTTAATTTACGGTAAAATTTGGCGGGAAATACTCTCTACATTTAAATTGATAGATGACTTAATATCGAAGTTTTTTTTTTATTAAAAATTCAAGATATCAATTTCTTTCAGCAAACGCTTCATTACAGTTATCCATGTTCTCTTACGAAAAAGGCACAAAAAATCGATCGCTGATCTACTTTCTACACAAGGCGAAGATCGTGTCACCGAAGTCATTGGCCTCGAGTATTTTTTCTGATAAAATTTCTCCATTTCGTATCCACAGCGTTTCAAGTATAAATCGATAGCAGACAATTTCACACGATTCTTGAATTAATTCGTTCTCCTTGTTAGCGAAGATGATTCTCGGTATTATGTGATGCAATAATCAATGACGTCATGCAAAGCATCACAGTACAGTAAAGTCTAAAGTACAGAGTCACTGTAAAAGGAAAAGCAGAAAAAAAAGCATAATGATAAACCACGATGACAAGCAGAACTCAAAACCCTTAAAGTAAAAAAAAAATGAAAATTAAAAAAAATTTTAGATAGCCAATATTTCGCTACGTTCTATAACGTGAACCACGAAACCAAGATGGCGATTCGCCTGCTACAACCAAATCGATAGCTCCGCGAGCGTTTGTCTTTACTTGCCGATAAAAGCCCCTCAAAATCACCGAGTGTATTTACTTACTCCATGATTATTTGTTGTGTTGGCACACTTGCGTGTGCAAGCCGTTTTCCGACTAGAAACTCATCTTCACCGTGGCGTAGAGCGAGGATACAATAAATACGTCTGCTTTGCTGATTTCATGGAGGAAGAGTGAGAACATTTCGTTTCGTGAGATGCCGCAAGCTGTGTCACGTGACCCAGCCAGTAAACCCCCACTAAACTGGGCACTTGGATTCCTGCCAGGGCCGTAATTGACGGGTGCCTCGTTGATCTAATCACACGTATCATCATGGGGCTGTATCGCGACGGGAGAATAAGGTAAAATATAAAGAACTTTTCTAATAATATCAATGATCTCGAAAGGAAATAATTGTTAATTGATTCTCAGCGTGATAGCCGATATTATGAGTTTCTGTCACGCGTAAATAAATAATAAAACGTTGATGACGAAATGTCGTATACCCCATTTGGAAAAATACTCTGGATGAGACGAAGCCTGTTTTGCGAGTTTTAATATAATTTTATACGCACGCACGACTGTTTTATGGATACCAACGTGCGTTTCATGTTACTATTAAAAAGCGTGAAAAATTTCAACGGCGCATTTGTCTACCAGTTGAATCAACGAGAAGCACGTTGACACTTATTTGACAATCGCGCGCTATTACAACCTTATTAAAAATGTACGCTTTTCATCGCGCTGAACTGTCGATAATTATAAGACGGGAACTTCGTTACCGACTGAGAATGTCTCGATTGATTAACAAGTGCGCGTGCATCTGGCGACGGACGCTTATACAAAATGATGCATCACAAAAGTCGCATCTTCAATTAATTTAGATAATGTGAGTGGCTTGATGTATCAAATTACAGTGTGATATATATACAGAGATAGTACGCTTATGCGTTTTAAATTATTCTCAAAAAAAAAAGTTATACTCTGCAATTTCTTACCCTGCAATGACTTTTGACATTAACAATATCTTTTATTTAAAAAAGCAATCTTCACACGCAAATGTTTGTCATTTTTATCACCTACTTAATAACTTGCTCGTTGTCATTACGGTTAAAATAGAATATTTATGAAATATTTCGTGCACTTTATTACTCATTAAAAATGTAAAATATTCACAAACTCCTTTCAAAGGGAAAAAAAAATCTTTAACTTATATTCACATATTGAACTTGGTTCATCCTCAGAGATATCATGTTTTTGTTTTAGGCGTCTACAACCTTCTCGTTTTATATTATCTCTTATTAAATCGTCCTGTGGTTCACCGTCTCCCCAGCATCCGTCACGCTCTCTTATAATTCCGTCGTTGGCAAAGCCAAAGAGAAGCCACGTAACGGCGTGCTCTCTTTTGTGACGTGAAATCGGGATGAACGCAGTGATGGCTTGTCCGTTCACTGGCCGTTGTGCTTAGCTGTGCCCGTTCTGTGAAGCGTACAGTTAAGCGACAGTATACTACTCGGTTACCTCAGGAGGCTTAGCTTACTGCTATTTTGTTACGCGAGTCAGTTACTTACGGCGGGAAGAATAAGACGGACGATTCGTGAAAACTACGTGGTGTTTTACGTGCTTATAAATATATTTCCTTTAAATAACTCCTTGTGCGGTTTTCAAGCGGCGTTAATTTTTTAATAATTTTAAATAGGGTGAGACATCTTTGTTTTTTTAAGTGAAAAATAACGCAAATGTTTTGAGTCGTCGGTGTAATTTATTTTGGAAAAAAATCGCGCAGGAACAAATTCTCGATACGAATGAAAATCTGATTAAATTCATTGACCACGTCAATTTCATTTCTTGGAAGATTTTTCGATTTTGTTCTTCTTTGTTCTCGCGATAGTGGCAGGAAGCATTTTCTGAAGCATCCAGTTTATTTATCTACTGTGCGTCGACTTATGCTATATACCATTTCCGTTGTTGATTCGATGTCGTCTGATTAACGCAGAGACAGTCTTTTGTGTTAAATTCGACACAATAGTAAATACGGTATATTGCGTGTTTGAAAATTTAGACTTACCCGCTGTAACGTTAGCACTGCATAAGGGAACTCGTATATGGGACTAATCTTATTATGTATTATTACATGTGCGCAAAAGGCTGTACGGTATATTCGCTTTTAGTTATCTACAATTCCAATGTAAAATTCGTGCACAAGGTAGCACGAAGAACAGAAAAATTACGTGAAAACGAAACGGATGCGTGTGGCTAGAAAAAAATATTCTTTATTTTTCCTTCTTTTACCAGAAAATATACCATTAAATTTGTTTTTTCCAAAAACCTTTTTCCGACCGATATTTTTGAATTGACTGTAAAAACTATATCGAGCGTCGAAAAACATTCTAATCGCGTTTCCGCGCTCCAAATATTTTGTTTTTAGTATTCCGTCAAAAGTTTTTGTACTTTTTTTTTACCGTGGAAGTTTCGATCATCGTGACTTGCACGATGATGGCATTAAACGTCAGCGGAAAGTCATGATCAAACTTTTCTTTATATTATCACTGTACGCAGATGCTATAAGGTATATTGTGATAACCCTTGTAGAAATTCAAATGAGATTCATTGACTTTACTTGAAAAGGTGAATATATAAAAGCACTAACACACCTTGGAAGCTAAAGACAGTTGTGGACTTAATATGAATATCGAGTTCGAGAATCTGACGTACAGAGTACGGGACCGAGGTCATTCAGGTTAGTGATCCTTAACGATTACGATTAATGGTAATTAATAATTAATATTTAATATCGATCGTTACAAAATAACAAAGTTTAAAATAATGTTTCGTTAATTTTGTCAAATCACTCTGATCTTTTTACCAACGTATGATCAACATGAAAATATTTTTTTACTTTATAAATAATAGTTTTCATTATCACGATAATTCTATGTTAAATTATTATTTATATTTATTTTTTTCCATTTAAGTTCGTTCCCGTCAAATTCTCAACGATGTCACGGGTCATTTTCGAAATGGCGAACTGTCTGTGATCATGGGTCATTCCGGAGCTGGAAAAACGTCTCTGCTTCACGCAGTGTCCGGCTACAGGTGTGATGAAAACATATTAATAAGCAATTGCTATGCATGAATTCGAATGATTAAGCTAAGCGTGCATTTGCTTTCATTTCCACTCACAAATCTTAATCGTGGAATATTTTAGACTGGGAGATTTGTGCTATTTAACATCGTCAATGATAATGGCCGTCGATTAAAAAAATAATATGAATCTTCTTCATTCTTCAGAACCTTAGGCGTCACCGGTCGTCTTCTTGTAAACGGAAAGCTTCGCAACAATCGTGAGTTTCGTCGACTCAGATGTTACATTACGCAAGAGGACCTTCTGCAACCTTTTTTGACTGCACGTGAGGCTATCAGGGTCGCTGCTGCTTTGAAACTTCCAGCCATTGCAAGAACCACTAAAAAAGCCTTCGAGCAGACGGTATTAGGAAGAAACGCTTTTATGCATGACTTGATTGGAAGTAAAAAATTATAATGGGTGGACAATTCCAAATTTACGGATTTTCTTTTCACTGCAATAACACGAAGCTACGATGGTATTAAGCATTTTCTACTGTAGAGAAAGCCAGTTACGCCAGATTGGTTCACCATTTTTGCAACATCGTACAGCTACGTGCTAGAACTTCAAACGAGTTGTTTTTGTACTCCACAATAACGTTCAAGCAATTTATGATGATAACTCGGAAATTAATTTTACATACAAAACATAATCGGATAGACGATTTGTTTTCGTATATTCAATTAATGAGAAGTCAATAAGGAAAATTATAATTTACAGGTGGAAGAAGTCTTGGCAAAACTTGGACTCACGGAATGTGCAGATGTAAGGACAGAATCGTTGTCAGGGGGTCAACGTAAAAGATTATCTATAGCATTGGAATTGGTGAACAATCCTCCTGCATTTTTTCTCGATGAACCAACTAGGTGAGTCCTGAACAAGAGACTGATATATCATCGATTAATATTGAAGTACTGAATAGTTAAAAGTATAATTTTTATTTGTACAGTGGTTTGGATACAGTATCTTCTGGGCAAACGTTACGTTTGCTAAGAGACTTGGCGCACGATGGAAGTCGTGCTGTTATATGCACTCTGCATCAACCAAGTGCATCTCTTTTTAAGCTACTTGATAGAGTTTATGTAATGGCGCATGGACGTTGTGTTTATCAAGGAAAACCGGATTCCTTAATAACTTTTCTGGAGGAAGTTAATCGACCATGTCCTACCCATTATAATCCAGCAGATTTTAGTATGTGTTTCAATTATGATACATGTGTAAGTCATTTTATAAAAGCGACAAGAATTTTATTTTGTAATCATTTATGCATTTTGATCTGCAGTCATTGAAATAACGGAGGATGATAGCAATATTGAGTTACTATCGAATTCCATTGAAAATGGCAAAAGAGATATTGATGGATCGGAAACGAGGGAAGAAAAAAAAAGTATTATAGATTCTGAACAGATATGTCCAGATTTTGAACAGTTTTATGATTATCCTAATTCAGGATGGCATCAGTTTACCGTTCTTCTTGGAAGAATGCTCTTACAAATTTCTAGGAATAAGGTAATTTTGTAAAGATGGAATACATTTATTTTCAGATAATTACTTCTGACACTTGTTACATTCATTTTTTATTATTCTTTTGTTATCCGTAGACTGGATTATGGGTACAGCTGTTTCATTATCTTTTGTGCGGTCTAGCTGTAGGTATTGTATTTTATAACCGAGCACAGGATGGTTCTCAGATGTTTAATCATTTGAAATTTTGCATCGGAGTCATCATATTCTTTGCCTACACTCATTTGATGGTACCGGTCTTAGTCTGTGAGTTTAATGAATTATGAAATTAAGTTTACGCTGAATAACTGTTTATATATCTGTGTAGTATATTTACAATAATGGAAAAAATAAGATATTAATAATATTGATTTTATTAATTATTATAGTTCCAACGGAAGTGAAACTGGTTAAAAAGGAACATTTTAATAGATGGTATGACTTAACGCCATATTATGCTGCGCTAACAGTCTCAAAATTACCAGTACAGGTAGATTTCATAAAAATAATATATAGCTGTTAAACGTCAATTATACAGATATCCTAAAACTTTCATATCTTTCAGATATTCCTAAATATGATTTTTGTCTCACTGGCTTACGGCATGACGGGTCTACCACATGAAGGAATTCGGTTCACGATGTTTTCATTAATTGGAAATGCTGTTTCCTTAGTGGCAGAAGGTATTGGCCTGGCTATCGGATCGGTATTCAATATTACGGTAAAACTTTTTTCCATCCAGCCTTCTTATCTCATTGTACGCAGTAAGTTAATCCTTTCATCCCAAAAATAGGATACAAATATTACATTATTATCCTCGTATACAGTAGTGACTTATGTTTTCGACTATAATGTATGGGCTACTTAAGTAACGTCACGTAGTAGTACGTGACCTCTGTAAATGGATTAACATATTGTCATATTTGGCTCTTAAAAATGCCCTTGGAAGAACAAAATTGTATAATTGTTTCGCAATAGTTTCTGTATAACTGGATCATCGCATCAATTTGCTATTAAGGGGCCATCTCTATATGGGGTTGCAACATAAAAGAATCCCTTGAATATGAATATATTTCGCTGCTTGACTATCTGCTCTGTGTATAAATTAAATCTTTGGGAACTTTGCCAACAATAATTATTGTCTTTCGTGTAATTTTTTTTTTATTTACCATGGACGTGTTCCGAAATTACTGTCAGGGAAATTTCGGAACACACCCCATATAGGTATAGTTTTCAGTGCAATATTCGAACTGGTATCAAGAAAAAAAATAATGTTCTTTAATATTTTTGTTTAACAGAATGGATGTGCGGTCGGACCAGCAGCAATTGCACCTTTTCTCGGATTGGCCATTTATGGTTTTGATTTTGCCAAAGACATACCCTGGTACATGAATGCCTTGATGAGATTGAGTTTTATTCGCTGCGGCGTAGTAGGACTCGTTCTGGCAGTCTTCGGTTATGGCCGTCAACGACTCGAATGTCCTAAAACTGAGATTTATTGTCATTTCGATGATCCTAAAGTGCTACTGCGTTATTTGGATATCGATACTGTATCGATTTGGAGCGAGCTGCTGTCACTTGTTGGTCTCATGTGTTTCTTCCGTGGCCTTTGTTATATAGGATTAAGATATAGATTTTCATCCTTTACTTAACAGCATTTATCATATTTATTCGTATTATAAGGATAATATATGATAATAATAATAAGCATATAATAGTATTGTTATTGTTACAATACCTATCCTAAGATCCATCAGTGATTTTTTTAAATGATAATGCTTCTAAGGGTTTTCTTGTGGTCGCTTTTGCAGTCGTTTTTTAGGTTTGAAATCAGAAAATGACCAGAAAAGCATCAATAATTCATCATTTCTATACACACAATTTTTTTTTTACGAAATCCCATGGTGTTACCATTTTTGCAAATATTTGACTGTTAAGTCAAACCTGGTATATTTTTTACAAAAATGTGTTTTCTTAGAATCAGAACTAAATAACAAAAAAAAAAGACACTGAAACAGTAATGGGTTAATATGCCACTGTTCCATTGATGTAAAATTTTATAATTAAGATATGCATTAGTAGGGCTTATATAAATTTTTCATTTTATATTAATGACATAGTAGAACGGTGACGCACGTTATTCGTATATTTAATTATATCAGAGTATTGACAAATTCTTTTGTTAATATTTATATAAACCAAAGAATATGGCAAATGTCGCACGTAATTTTAATATTACGTGGACTCAGCTGTTAGTAAACAATAAGAGAGTCTGTCCAGTACAAATACAGGAACAGAAAGTACGCAAACGCCCTATTGTTTATGACAAAAATGTGAAACGTTACACAATCTACCCTGTTCAGCAGATCAAATAAATAAGTTCTTGATAAACATTCTTCTTTCCGCATACGTATAAACGTCATTAATTTCTCTTAAACACGACACGTATTTTCATCCTCCTTAATCATCAGACGAGTGCAAATTGGACTTTTGTAATTTTGACCGCTTATAACCAGTTAATAATTATCTAATCGAGAAGTTTAATACGCGTTTTTTGGAGTAACGAAGTTTGAGATTCCATATGGTATTGCTAAAACTTAAATAAAGTTTCAATAGAAAATGTTATCCTACAAAATGAAACAAAATCTCATGAATAAACGCTGTTTTCTAATTAAACGATAAAAAAAATAAAAGGAAATTCACGTAAATTTTGACTAAATTGAATATTAGATATTTTCAGATTGGTGAGAAAATGTGATCAAAAAATACATATACACACATCCCGCACCCTGCACATCTTATACATGCATATTCATATTCTATACCATATATGCCAGTTAGACGTATTTGGCGTTAATTTGACGTCATCTACAGAGATGAGTAGGGAAATGCACAATGATACGATTTTAGGCGATACCAAAATCGTGGCGCTAAATCGTAGCGGCGAATCCGGGAGGAAGATTTTGTGATCATCGCCTCCGTCGACAATGCGAATCCCGTCGTAGCCGAGCTAAACGTGAACACGAACGTGTAGCTCGGCGGGCAGAGGTTCTCCGCTACTCAGCGCTGGTTCCCACAGCCACCCTTAGAACAAGACCGGGAACTGCAGAACTTCTCAAGAACTAATGAAAAAGCCTATTGTTGAAACATCTTACAGACATTTTTAAGAAAGTGCGGTGCCAACTTGACTCCCGTGTACCACCTCAATTTTCACAAAATATTATTGGATCTTGATTTGGTTTTAAAATTTATTCAAAATATAAAATTGAGGCTAAATCAAAATCTCGCAGCATATACGGAGTAGATAACAATTGAATTGAAATTGTAGAATAACGAAAATAAATTACGTTCAAATTGAAATGTTAATAAATTAGGTGTTTGGAACATTAAAATAATTAGTTAAATCAATAAAGTAAAATATTAACACTTAGAAATCGGAAATTCTGGCTAAGCATATTTGGAATTATTGGAATTTGCCCAAAATTGTGTGTGCGCAAATTCGTCGCGCAGGATTCGGTGGGTGGGAGCAGGCGGAGAGTGGGGGGAGCGCTCGAGGCAGGGCCCGGACTCGGAGCGCTCATTCTTCCTCGAGCCGGTCTCCTATACTGGTCTCTTGGAAGCACCCCCCTTATTTGTCTCCAACCTTCTTCTTTTTTTATATTTCTTTCTTCTTTACTTCTCCTATTTCTTTATCTTTCATTGTTTACTACCTGATTTATCTCTTTCCTTATTTCTTCTCTACTTTTATAACTCTATTCCTTACTTTTCTACTTTTTAACTTGTTAAATTTTATCATCATTTCTTTACTCTCGTTTCGCTTTGTTCCCTCTCACTTTTCATTGTATTTGTCTTACTTTTCCTATTTCTTTGGTCGGGTCGAGCATATTAATTCAAGTAGTGATATAAGAGTAGTCACCCTGTTAGTGCAGCTAGACTTAAGACCATGGTGTCGGGGGTTGCCCTTCCGCCTCATCTGCTGAGCTTGCTCAGTGGGTCGGGCCCAAGTTGTGGCCGCAACAGGACCTTATGGGTCTCCCGACGGGGGCCTTGAGCCCCCTTAGGGTATCTACGGCCATGGTCTTTCGTATAGTGAATCTAGCCAGGTGTCTAGCTCTCGCGTATTTAGTATAATTTGTTCGCTTTGCTAAAAACACTCCAATATGTCGTTGACCCCTGGGCACTCGTGTGGGTAGTGACGATCCTATGTGTCGGTGGGGAGGTCGGTGTGGTAGTCTGTTGGCTCTGGGTAAAGTCCTATTTGTGCTTGTGCTTGGGGGTCTTCTTCACTTGGGGTAGGTGCGGGTGCTATTGAGCACCTGCTAGTATAAAGTCACCCTCTGTCGGAGACATTTTGCGCGGGGATCGATGGCTAACGGGGCCCGCCGCCGGCGGCGGGCGTGGTTCCTTACGTCTAACCCACTGAGCTTGCTCGGTGGGAAGGGACGGAGGTTGTAGCGTTAAATATCGTCCTTCGGGATGTCCCGGCGTGCCCGCAAGGGCACCGCCGGGTGCTACGCCCGCGGTCTTTCGTTGCGGTGAATCTTGACTAAGGGTAGACCTTTCGCGTTTAACTTGTCCCTTTTGCGTTTAACTTATCTTAGCTTCTTCGCGTTTAACTTCACCTTACCCCCTTGTGCGTTTTTCTTGTCCCTCGACCCGACTTCCTTTCCTTCCTGAGGTTTTTCCCCCCTAGTCCTGTGCGCGACAGCCGCAGGACTCGGGGGTTTTCCTCAAAAAAAAGAAAAAAAAAACACGGTCCCCTATGGGGCCTCGGAAGGGTCGTAGCTCCCTTCAGGAGAGGCAGGACCTCACGGAAATGGGCGTGGTGGGGCCCATTTCGCTCCCTTAAACTTCTTACTTTTCCTACTTTTTCGTTCTCTTTTCTCGATCCTCCAGAATAATCTGATCCTCGTGCGTACTATTTACGCATCTTCTTTTCCTTTTGTTCCCTCAGTTCCTACCATCTCTCTTCGTCACTGTTTCTTTTTAACAATGTTCCTCTTTTCCCCTTCAACAACATCTTCCCTGTCTACTGCCACCAAACGTTTTTACTCAATTTTCGAATCTCCTATTCCTTCCTACGTCTCCATCACTCTTTTCTTAGTATATCCTCAAAAATTAAGTTTTTAAAATGTCCTTTGGTAAAAGAAAAGTTCAATGGGTAGCGCATATTAACATACAACACATATATTATATTGCAATGATATATTTAATATATCTCTAATGGTATTGTTATTGCTAATCTTTCGTAAACCATATTTCGTAAACCATACATCTGTATTTCATATACTGTATCATTACCGTATTTCCCAAATAAATTATCTTGAAACACACACGTGGATATTGTTTTGCTCTCTGCGAATATCCCAGAGGATGAATGAGTTCGTCTCTCACTTACTCTCCTTCGTCCTAACTGCATCATTCTCCTCCTCCTTCACCCTTACGCTTTGACACCCCTTTTCGGCTATGCTCCATTTTCTCTGCCATTATTTCCATTCCATCTGCAAGTTGCAAGAAGTAAAGCGATTTTTTGAAAGTGCCCTATCGCATTTTGACCTGTATCACCCTCTTCCATAGACCATTCTGACTTTCTGCGTAAAGAGATCTTTTAAAATATCTAGGAAAAAGCCCTAAATCCAATCCTTTTCGAGATACAGCCGATTTTCGAACTGCATTCGGAATTATTTTATCGAAAGTTCACTGATTGTCTCAGAGATGGCGCCACCTATCACGCCCCTCTGGCGCCAACGGATGACAACGGATCGCCAACAAGTCAAGTGCCAACAATTGACATGGAGACGGTTGGCCCTTTCTTCGAAGAAGCGACAGTGAAAAACGGCTAATATCAGTTCACAGTCTTCTTTCCTTGTTCCTTCTGAACTTGCACTTAATTGGCTGAAAACTATGTCGGTAGGAAAATCTTTTTAAAGACTCCGGGGCTGAGTCCCAAGAGTTTTGAGTTCGAAATATAGACTCGTATATTGACCTTCGATCAGAGCAGATCGCATTTGATATATACGTTTCTAGCGTAACGTTCACTTTTATTTCGTAAAAATCCTTCCAAATTCGCAAGGTGAGTTTCCACTCTTTACCAACGGAACGCAGCAGCAATGGACATCGAGTGGGATTTCAAGTATCCCGCGGAATCAGGTACTCGGAGCGTTACGCTCTGAACAAATACAATATAATACTGCGTATAATTATATTTTAGAAAAATACAATTCATGCATCGAGTAAACAATTTACACGAGTGTTTTTCGTCCGCTCAGCTTATTTTAACGTTCTCCATTATTGACGAAGGCCAATTAACATTTCCCCGAAGTAGTTAGCCTATCTTTAAAAATGAATAAACAGTACTGCGTGAGAATTAAAAAATATATATATTTCTGCTCTTCAACTTTGGGTCAATATACGTGAGAATGACAGTATACTCTTTATTTATAAAAAGAAAAAAAGCTACCGTATATAGGAAACAGTCATACGTTATTAAGATTTATTAAACAAATTGTCACACACAATTCCAATAATTACATTTTAGGCACGCGGTGGTTAGCCACAGATGACGCGCTACTACTGATAATGAGATAGTACAAGTTTGTACTGATAATATATATTTCTCGTATTTTATATATATGTATATATACTCAAGATAACTGAAAAACTTATGGTATATTCTATATATGTACGGAGGATGATTTGACGTTGAATATGTTGATATTTAACCAATATAATTTTCAGGAATTGAATTCAATACGATAAAACCATTTAATAGCTTATTGGGAAAACGCTTTTAAATAGCTATAATTATGTTAATTAAAAAAATTTACCATGTCACGGTTAATGGGGACAAAGAACACCATAAGGGAGATTGTCGGTTTTCGAAATTCTTGAATCGAGGATTTTTCACTCTACTCGTTAAGCCCTTTAATCCACATTATGCAATATCTTTCCGGCTTCCTGTATTCCTACGTCAAAACTAACATGAGACATGAAAAAAAGATGTATTACTTTGAAAAAAAATAGTGACTCTTCAAATTTAATCTAAAGGAAACATACAAACCACATTAGTATTTCACGAGTAACCAGTTGTCCTATTAAATAATGAAAAACTTCTTTTATCACCATCGCATTGAAAAGAAATGATTATAATAGTATTACAGAACACCACGCCTAATTTTTCGAAATTTCAATTTTGTTCCAAAAAAAATAAACAAATTATAGGTTTAAAAATTGCAAATTATCAGTGTAAATAAAAATTACAAAATTACGACTCAAAATCCAGACTCCAAAAAAAATCCAGACTCCAAAAAAAATCATTACCAATCATCAACCTTGGGTTAGGCGCTAACCTGAATAATCGTTATCGTTTGAACGATACTGACCTTAAGAAAATTATCCTTCATCACGAGATAGTCCTTTTACGGTCACACATAAAAATAACCATACTTGCATAAAACACGATTTTATTTTTTAAATTGCTCGTCAAACTTTGAGGTTAAGGTACCCAATTATTTATTCACCGCCGGCCAAAGGAATCCATACGGAAATACAAGTTCGTGAGGAAATCTGGGAATGCCCTGATTCATACTGTTGAACTCGGTGTTTTAATGTACTTTTTGCTTTAAATATTGAAATATATATATATATATACATATTTTGGTTAATCTGACGCGACGTTCTATTTAAGTCACTAGACTGTATGAGCAATTATGAAAAATATATCCTGTGAATATTAGAGAGGATTTCCAAGGGAAGGAAAAAGGAAGTTTGTACGTTACAAAAAATTGACTTCTTAATGACGTCTGTAGGATATCCTTTTGAGATTTATGGATGTCCGAATGTGTAATGACAATTCGCTATGTGTATATGACGTATTTGTAACAGTCAAGTGTCATATATGTATATAATAGATATTGAATTTTTTTTTTTTTTTGAAAAACTAACGATGGCCATCCCACCACTGTGCCAGAAGTAGGTAGGGCTTCAACATAGGCCAGCGAGACTTCACTAATTTTTTTCTTACTTAGTCTCGATGAGCAAAAAAATTATGTAATTCATATTAAAATGTAATATAGTAGTTGAAATATTTTGACTTTTTTTTTATGTATTGTATTTATATATTAAACAAAATATAACTTACAATTTTACTCGCTATGTTTGATAGTACAAAATGTGTACTGCGGTAAAAATAAAAGTGCCCTCTTAAATTTTTACTCTGTCTTGATCATTTCTCCAAAAAGACACTATTTTTGAAAATTGGTGTCTTACGATTATTTGGGATAATTTCATATGAAAAATTCTTTCCGTACGAAGCGAGATAGCAAAGTGGGCTAAAGTGTACTGGACCAGTTAAATTGTACAAAACTCATAGGATTTCAGAATGTTGAAAAAAAATGAAATAAAAGTAACATTAGTTAGTAAATAGTTCAAAGGAAATAATTTCACAAATGTTTAAAGAATATGATGTTTTTTCAAAATACTGCTTTTATTTCGCATTGATCATAAATCACTAGGTTTTTCATTATGTATGGTCACAACGCTTTGAGATGTATTTTTAAAATTAATACAGTAAAGCCTTGATCATCCGAACTATTGTAGATCCACCTTAGCTCGGATGATCGAAAGATTCGGATAATTTGTACTTCAAAAAATTAAAGTACATTTTGCATTAAAAAATATTCGGAACTATTGCGAAAGAGGTTACTGGATTCACGCTGACCGCGGTCAGCATCTGTACGTCAAGATAAGAGTTCTTGATAACGATTTCGGATGATTGCGAAATGGTATAAATCGAATTTGAATAATTGATCGATAACCATTTTATTTTTGGATGATCAATGAGTTTTTGTATTTCACGTATCAATAACGCCATTGACATAAAAATGTTGAGGGAAGAATACGTATATAAATAAAAATGACAATAAATAATAATAAATTACGTGCGAACGATCGAGATAAATAAATACATAAATATATAAACATAAATAAACATAAATAATGACGTTCCGGTTAATAAATAAATAAAATGTCATAAATAATTATAAACCTGGCATTAGTCGATAAATTATAACAATTAAAAACTATCAATACTTTAGCATCACCAACTCTCGCTACTTTGCAGCACCATCCTGTAGATTAGTCCCAAAAAAAATGTGAGAAAACCACAAAAAAGGCACTCGAAAATAATTGGTATAAATCAAAAAAAAAAAATTTTTTAATTCACATTTCATAGAAATGCATCAAGTTCGAGAACTTGATCGAATGATTAATCCGTACGGATTTGTTTGGTCGATATCATTAATCACTATGATTAATAATTAATTATCACAAGTCAATGGACCGAACAGTGATTCTTCATCACGAGTCACGTAGAACGTAAATATACGAAAGATCGCTGATCCAACCATCGTATCAGACGTAGACAAGAAAAGGCGCCAAATTCAAATATCAAATCGACGCTCCTAATCCGTGTGATTGAGCGTCCTACGTGCGTTCGGTAACGAAGAGAGTTTTTTATTATCGGATGCACATACACAGCCTATACGAATCTTCGTGGGCGTTTGGGTATTGTTGTGCCAAATATCCATGAACCTATAGGCTTGTACGCAATAATAACTTTTAGTCGAGTTCATCTGGACCTTATCGTCGTATCCGCACGGTATCTTATTCGCGTTGACACAGTCAACGTGAACTATGCCCGAAGAGTCCTGTCTAACCCGGTAATGGCACAAGCTCGTGTTTTGCATTTCAGCAATTTCCCTTTCGTCCCAGTCATAAGCATCTTCTTGCTCCTGGCGTTTCCTGCGGGCAGCAGACCTCAGTTCATCCTGGACTAACCGGCGGCCATGTTGGTTTGGATGATCTGGAACTTCCGTTTTGTTAACTGGGTACCAGTTGGCTCTTCGATGCTGATGATCCAAATGCCTGGAGGATCCACGCGAAGAATGAAGATGACGGGTCTCCGCGAAGACTAGGACAACTGTCATGGTGATGATGACACCAGCGAGTGGGAAGACCCGTTTTGGCTTTGGAGTCATTTTTCAAAATTTTTTATTTCACGACTCTTCCAGCTTTTGTTCGGTGCTCGATTGCTCCTTGGACCGGACTTTGCCTCGTGATGATCCTGTTCAGGGATTTTTTTTTCCTTTTTCGATGACTTAACCTCAAACACGATTTCTAATTTTCAAGCCTTTTTGGCTCTCTTGTCACTTTATAGGCCCAAGACCGGCCGGCGCGAGCGATTTGACTTTTCACGATCCTTTCCAGGATTTAACCTCGCACGGCGACTACTTGATAACTGTGCGTTCTTCCATTCTCGATGGCGATTATTTATTCTCTCCTGCACGTAGGTGTGCAGTACCCCACGTAGGGGAAGGGGCAATGCGTCTGTTATAATACGCTACACTGTTTGACGGACATGACGTCAAAGAACTTGTTTCCCCTTAGTCGCGATTAGCGACGCCCTTTTTTATCATCGTCTTTACGAACACTCTTCGGGACGACTTACCTAAGATGGCTCTGGCTTTCTATTAAACTGTGTCCTGTAGGTGGAAACTTCGAATCTTCTTTGCTGCACTTTTCGATGGGTCAGTAGGGACATGAAATATATTGTGTTCCTAAAGTCCATGATTTCTTGTAAGTTGATGCATTTACGTTAGGAGGATTATCGATGTTTTAAATGACAACTCGGGGATTTTTAGGGTAAACAAATTATTTTATACTAAACAAAGTGTGGTTTGTAAGACTTACTTATGCGATATTCATTTATTGTTTGTACTAATGAATTTTAATAATAATATTTAATAATGACAATTTAAGGAATGGAAAGACAATGGTTCCGTTGACGTCCTAAACATGTCTTACAAACGGCTTATGGGGAATATCTTTTGGTTCTTTACTGTGCCAAGTTAATGCGTTTGAATTTCGATAGGAAGGTAAAATCTGTCATGATGATAATAATAATTGTTGAAAATTTTCTTCAATTCGTTTACGATGCCAAATGATTTTTCCTTTATGGGTTAATGTATCTGTAAAACTATGGTGTCCTCCATGGAAATATTTTTTGCTCGTCCAGAGCAGACATTAGGTTCTGAGAAAGAAATTTAGTCTTGTACGTTAAGATTGAATATTATTGCGTGGAAAAAACTTTTGTGATTCTTTCGATTTTTATGTAAGAAATTAGCCCATTAATTTAGATTACTTTTCTTGGTGGAGCAGTGACAGAAGGTTGGGTTAGGTTATTTCCAATAAAATTTTAATTAATTAAAAGACGATCATCGAAACAATTGTTTTCTTTTTTACTCCGTTTTTTGTATCTCTGTATACCTAATCGTAGACCTTATCTGACAATTTTATGTATAATCCAAACAGCCGACATTACATTCATAATCTTATCTGACAATATTTATGATAAATTTTTATATTCTCGAAAGACTGTCACGGGTTTATTGACGTTTGGAAATTTTTGGAATTTCCAGGTAACGTCAAACAGTTGCTGATTGAGTCTAATCCAAATTTTGAAATTTCGACTTCTATCTAAAAATTTTAAGAAGTGACGCTCTGACGAGGAAGGCAGGAAAAATGAAAGAATACCTTGCGTAATAGCATGCCAGTTTTGAAGTTGTGGTTTGTATTTCATAGTTATAAAAAAAAGAAACTGACTCATTTATCAATTTTTCAATTTCTTCCTTATATATACGAACGAGACACTATGCTCACTTTTGTCAAAAGTCACGTGGTCGATGGCCAAAATTTCACTGAATTGTCAAAATTTAAATAAGACAGTTGAAAACCTGTCGATAGTGTTTATCTGCACTTGACTGATAAGAATTATTTTTATTGTTAACAAAATTTATTATTTTTACATGTAATTTAATTAATACAGATTTATTGGCCACACAATGAAACTCAAGCAGAATACTCAATATTTTCAAGACGAAGTTTCAACGTACAATGAGAATGAGTCTGATTAAAAATTGGGGTGCGTCGACAAAAATGGGGGTTACTTGGGTTGATGGTGGGATATGAAAAATTATTATTATTATTGGATGACGATGCAATTTCCAGGTAAAGAATTTACACGATTTCAAAGAATGTCGACGATCTACGTAGTTTTGCCGGGTTTCAATATTGCGTAGGGCTGACGAACCTGGAGTTTCAGGATTGGTCAAGGATGACGTCTTGGAGTAAGGAGATCAGTTGGGTTTTCACAGAAAAGGGATAAAAAAATGAAAACTTCAGACGGTTGGTACAGACGTGTACATTCCTCGTACTATCTTCACGTTCTGAACTACCTGCAAAAAATTTCCCATAGTCAATAGATTTTTTTTTTTCAAAAATTAATAAATTGTTTAACATTGATTCCCGATGATTTGCCACGTGTTACTCTTGGCACAAAAATCATTGACAATAGAAAATTTTTACACGATATATTGCTCAAACTTATTTTTTGGTTTGTATTCTTTGAGCTGACATAGAGATGTTATCAGAAAACTAGTCAAAAATTATTTTTTTTATCGAACTTTGAAAGATAACGGAATATCCATACGTATCGTTACACACTGTCTCTCTCTCGCTGTGTGCGCTCTTCTGTATCTGTATTATCACTTGTCGAAATGCACTAATGGTAAAGAGATATTTGAAATAATAAATCTGAAAAATAGTTAAGGTCTCCCTTATCAGGATGTGTTATCGTATGATCACACACATCATATGTAGAAAAAAAAATTTTTTTTATATAATTTTAATTTTCTCTAAATTTTATCTCAAAATAAATTACGATATTGTATTATTTTTTTTATATTATTATAATGCATATTCCGTAATGTAAAATCGCATATACTTAATACGGCAATAACAAATTATCGGTGAAAATATATAATATAAAAATATAAACCTATATAAAATTACCCATCTCGCGAATAACTTTTAATCCAATCTTCGTAATAGATTTAAGGTATATATGTATATATATATCCAAATATATTTTCCTATATTTTTACCTCTCAATATACCGGGTTGTTCACAGCAAATGTACTAGCAAAAGTTGACCGCAAATGGCTAATTAATGAGTTTCTATTTTTACATTATATATTTTACCTATATTCCATAATATTAAGCATATGCAATCTTACATTCTGGAACATGCATAATAATAATAACAATAATATAATACCGTAATGCATTTCAAAATCCATTTTAGGGCAAAAATCTGAAATTAAATCAAAAAAATTTCATCATATTTTTTTGGATGATCTTACGATAATACATCCTGATAAGGGAGATTTGTTAACTATCTTTCAAATTTATTATTTCAAATTTCTCTTTACCATTAGTGCATTTTGACAGATGATAATACACACGGAAATCCGCAGGTATAGCGGTAAGAAACAAAGAGCCAAGCGATAAAGAGACACTGTGTATAACGATACGTACACGTTATTTTTCAAAATTTGATAAAATAAAATAATTTGTGACTAGTGTTCTGAAAACATATCGATGGCAGCTCCAAAAATACGTGGTACAAGATATGGGTTATTTAAAAAAAAATGAATTTGATCTTCGTATGACCTTGTAAAGATCGTTCAAAGGTCAAAACCTAACGGGCTATCTCACTTCCCCCTAGAAACCAAAAAACTGTTGCTTCAAAAATTTGTTTCCATATTCGACGAAACGCCGATTGCGTCCCGAAGTGAGATTCAAGTGTCCCACCCTGTATAAGGAAAGTTAATCGCGTTATTCCCTAAATTCGAAAATCCCTGTACGAAATATCGAATTTCATGAATATCTGACGTATTTCAAATGCCAGTGTTTGTTCAATTAGTCAATCGTAAACTGCAATATGACCGCATTAGGTATTCATGATATTATAACATTTTCCGCATCCGATATTACGGTAATGGTTGACACTCACAATCAGTGATAAGCGTTTAGTCATTTTACGTATGCAGGAATTAAGGTTAGAAGAGAAATTAGTTGCGATAAATTTTTTTTTGAAATTTGACTACGAAAATCTTAAGGTACAATGCGTTGCAACGACCTGTCAATTTTAATCACACGCAATTATAAGATAATATCAGTGACTTATTGTTCAAGTTCATTAAACTTCAGCTCGCGTCTGTTTTCATGAATGAGCTTGTTTTTTTGAAAATTTTTGTTATAATTAACAATGAAAAACATAAATTTCATATTATTCTTATCTTCCCCGTAAACGGGATCATTTTCGAACTGGATCTCCTTTATGGGTTTTATGATGTTCCCGGGATTTGCCAGAGTGGAGGTGACAGCACGAACGTCATCAAGTGACGTAGGTTCTTCATACAACTGATTGCAGCCAACCTGTTACACGTGAGTCGGACCCGTAGGTATTCGTAGGACTCAATACAAAGATAAACGGTAATTTCCCGCTTTCGCTAGAACAGAAAAATAATTCGCGCACGACAACAACAACGACTTATATATTGTTTTTAAGTATTTGTTGCGTGAACATGTGACACAAATAATTCTTACGCTCGTCACGTTGAACTACAGGGAAAATGCTTTAAGATTTAATCTTTTTCATCTTTTATACTTCCTCGTCTACTTCTTTTCTTTTTTTTTTTTTCTTACACTTTTGCCTAATTTTATACCACGCTTACGTCTTCTGGAATTGCCGGGCAACAATTGCTTGCGATAATCCGCCATTGCTCAATTAACACTTTAATACGAATTGGACGTCATTGATCACTGAATTTTAATAATATTATTAATACGATTTCACATGTAATACATACTTTAGGTACAATGTATGCTTTACGTGTTTTATAGTGTCGAGTTATTTTGTAGATATAAATTTCTTGTAGTTTTGTTGATGACAGAAAAAGCTAACCTTAAAATATATATATTTCATCGTTCAGTAATAATTCTCATAATTTCTCTTTTTCATGGAAAATACGTGTTATTTCTCAAAATTTTTACTCATTTTCCTTCTAATTACCAAGACATTGCACTGGCACTTGTTTTACGTTGGACGACGATTGACGTTCTAGATAAAAATGTGTAAACTGCATAGTGGGAATTTCAATACGGTTTTACTCACACAAGTCGCAGAATGTTATAGAGAAGTATTATTATCCGCATTAAAATGGGTTTACGCATATCCTAAGAATAAAAAAATAGATTTTTTAGGAAAACCCAGCAAGATATAATTATCCTTAGATCGTCTTACGTATCGATCCACTGTTACGACACTGAAGGTTTCACAATAGGCACGTTCAGCAGAAACACCGCTGAGAGAGCAAATTCGTTTGATTGATCATTCGATCGTAAATCATGCAAAAGTTGTGAGATTTGACCAATAAATTGTATTTATTCCCTCAGTGGTGATTCTGCTGAACATACCCATTAGAACCGTACAAAATGTCAATGAAGATGCACGTGGACATAACCTGCGTGATAACCTTCGCGTGATGCTGCTGTTTAAGATATTTTAGCATACCTGGGGAGAGCCATTTATGTCTATATGGGTAACCTTAATTCCTGTATGATAAAAAAGTTGTACAATAAACACTGCATACCTCCAGTGCAATAATCACTTATGCTTTACATAATGCTGATGTTTTTCTATTAGTATTTTTGGATATCCGACGGTAGCGGATTTTGTTTATCTGGATATTCTTGTTTTTTACCGTGCAAAAAGTGCATTGTCTTTTGTGCAATAAAAACAACAGTAGAACGACCGCTGACGTCTTAACATGAGTAAGCGGACCGTTGCACTGACGTGCAATGGAAAAGTGACAGTGAAATAGAATAAAAAAAAACGTAAGTTGTCAGTGGACCGAAAGTAACTGTGCGGTAAGATTTCCTGTGTGGTAGGGAAAAATAAACGTTTGTATATAATTAATACTGTGTCAACCGATTGGTATATATATGTATAAAGTTAAAACGTTTATCACATGAATGCTGCAATAAAGATTGACAGTTGAAACGCTGCTCGGTCGGTAAGGTAGATCGAATTTCTTAATGTCGAACTGTTTAACCTAAAATTCGCAAAAGTCACTGGAAATTCTACACGACTTTGGTTCTCGATATCTTTCCATGAGTTTCGACATTTCAACGCATATGTTACGAAAATATTTCCGTATAGTTCGCGAACGTTTAGTTTCTTTCGACATTTGTAAAGTCCACGTGAAACGTTCGTTCGCCGAATCCGCTAGGTTTGAGTTCTCTTACGCACGAGACGCCTACGATTGCTGCCGCGTCACATGCAACTCGTGCATTTTGCATATAAAATACTTTTATTTATAGTACGCGATTTACATGGGAAAAACATACGGTGTGTGCTATTTATAGAGTAAACGTTTATACGGACAAACATGTTTCGAGTCGACCGAGAATACTGCATTTGTATATGTTCGCACGAATATCATATAGGGTGTAATTATTATTATCCATATAGTGATTTTTGTGGAGTGTGTAATTTCGTGTCAAAAGTATGAAACGAATAATAAATTATATTTTTTTGAATAATCAAGTTACGCGTGTAACGTGTAACATTCACAACAAAAATACGCAAATAAAATTCGTGTGTATCGTTGGGGATTATTTTATTTGCGTAATAGGAGAGCGTTGAGGAACATGAGATCACTATAAAATAATTTGAATGAAATTTTTATTTATTATATTTTTTTCTCGGCATTCTTATGTATTTGGTATGTTTTACTAATTTGTTGTTCATTTGATTTCTTAATTCTTAACGTAACTCTTCGTGACTCTTTCCTTTTGTACGACGTTTATAAACGTCATAGATTTAATGAGTGTGTACCTGGCATTTAGCCCTCTATGACGGCATAAAGCCATGAGGAACAAGAAGAAGAGATTTAGTGTGTAATCAGTGTGCTCGACGTCATAGAAACAGATTGAAGAACAGAAGATCGTGTGTCATCATTTTTGAAAGCATTGGGCACGCATAAGTCAAGTCATCATAAATGTTGTATTAATTAACAGAATTTGATGACGTTTAGCCCAAACGTATTTTATGAAGTCCCAAAACATGACTAACGAAAAAATTTCTTTACAATGATCGGACCATTTTAGAATATTCGCTTGAGACGTTTATTACAAATTTTCAACAGGAACAAATAAATCAGGAATTAAAAACTGTGAAGCACATCGATTTTTTTATGCAGTCTTTAACGAAAGTATCTATCTCGTTTCACCGTGTGCTTAGCCAGGGGTGTTATGAGTAATTCCGGCAGGTAAAATTATTGTATTGTATTCTTGAAAGCACAATGCCATTTAAAATTTAAATGGATTTTACGAAATTTTAATAAATCGAACTGTTCCAGCAAAATGTTTTGGCAATAGTTTTTTTGCAATATTGTCGAGTTTGGTGTCCATTGACATTACTGGAGATCGACCGCGCAAATATTACTATTTTATACCCAAATTAACATATGATGTTCTCAAAGTATCATAATTTCATTCTTAAATGCGAAATAGGTACTCAATATTCTTAATCAATCCTAGTACTTACATCCGGACACCAAATCCAAATAATCATCTTCGTCCAACTTGTCTCGTCATCGTGATTTCGCAATCCTTATGAGTACTCACATATGTAGGTTCTATATGGAAATCTCATCGTTGAATTTTACCGGAAGCAGAACGCTAATCCCGAAACTTCCGGTAACGTCTGCAACAATTCTCACTTCGGGTGCATTCGTGTTGGACGCTTACGCGCTGTGAGCGCGCTTACATGTCGCTACCAGCGTTCGACTTGGCGCTGTGAGCGTCAAAAAATCACGCTCATGGCTGCGTTCGTGAGATAGATTTCGCGCTCACAGATGCTCATACCACAGAGGTAGGGCAGCAAAAGCGTGAGCGCCAATCTGTACTATCTATCAAAACGAATACAAATGTAAGCGTAAGCTAACCAAATTCTATTGTACTAATTTCTAAACTCTACATATACCCCTATACAATGGCAAGCCATTTACCACAATCATTTTATGTGGATTTAACTGATCCAGAAACTAATAAAACTTATACTATTACTGTTACCGCAGATGAAATCAAATTATTGAATACAGGTATATATTTAAAATAATTAATTAAAAAGAAATGTAAATGTTTTTCATTGCGTTTGGTTGAAGTGTTAGTTTGTGTTTCTGCACCCTTAATAGACTAGAGTAATAGTTTATCTATTGTCTATTTCTTCTTGACACTTAAATAAAGAGTCTTTTTCCAATTACAATAAAAGGAATGTTTTACTTTTTGGGTGAAATGTATTTTATTTATTCCAGATGATACTTTTGTAAACTCCAAACTACAAGAGGCAAAAGATATAGAATACGCTGAATTTATTAGTGGTAGGTATCATTAATAATTTGGGTTTAATGTGCATAAAATCTTTTATATACTTTGAGAAGAATGTTATTGGTATCATAAGTTCAGATTTGTATTAAAAATTAAATTACTACTTATAACTAAAAATTTTCAGAAAATGATACAGAAAATATTGAAGCTTTGGATCCTGATTTGAATGGAGATGAAAGCATTGATGAACCCATGAAAAGCCCAAGTGAAGATTCAAGTAATTTAAATCAAGAATAATCAATATATCAATTAATACACATGTGATTCTACAGATAATTGTTTGTTGCAGTATTTAAATGGCCTCATGAAGCAATTCTTTTGCTTCTTGACGAATACCAAAAGCGACAAACAGACTTCAGTAGTGGAAAGATTTCGCAAAAAACATTGTGGAAAAAAATAAGCACTGAACTTCAATCTAACGGCCATAACATTACAGGCCCTCAATGCATGTCCAAGTTTTCAGGAATGAAAAAAACTTACAAAAAAACTAAAGATCACAACAATAAATCGGGAAACTCTGCAAAACATTGGCCGTATTTGACTGTAAGTTTAATAAATTATTTTTCGAGAAGGAAATAAATTACAAAACTTTTAATTTCTTCAGTTGATGGATGATCTAATGGGGGATAAACCTTTTATCACACCCATTGCAGTTTGCTCTTCTACTGGAAAAAAAAGAACACTATCCGAAAGTAGTAGTGGAAGTAGCAGCAGTAATGATTTGGGTAATTTGGCAAACCGTGAGTATATTTTCATTTGTTTTAAGAATTATTGTATACAGATGAGAAAATAACTTTGTCGTTCGCAGAAAAAAAAGCAAAAACTACTCCTGCGACTCATTTAATAGCTGCCTTAGAAGAAAGGTCAATGAAGAGTGAAGAGAATAAGGAACGTCGGTTTAAAGAATTTATGGCTTTTAAAGCCCAAAAAGCGGAGGAAACTCGCGAATACAAAAGAAGAGCATTAGATTTATTAGAAAAGCTTGTGAACTCTGATAAGAATTTTTAATGTTATTATGCTTTAGGCAATCTCTTCTTTTAAGTCTGACTGACTCGTTTAATAACTTAATATTTTTAACTATAAAAGATTGGAAGCAATAAACTATTTTAATATATAAACTATATTCTCTATAAAAGTCAGTAATTACTGCAATAAATTTAATTTTTAAGTGTTACAAACACAGTATTCAAGTATTTATAAGATAAAAATTTATAATAATCAAAATATCAAATAGTTTTTTTGTATTTTTGTACTGAATAAAATTAGAAAAAATTTTATATTGTTGAAAATTATAAACAAAAAAAAATGTGTTTTATTTCATTTCATCAAATACATGGTACTACATGACAATACGTCATAAATTTTTCAGAATACTTATGTACAATTGTTAGATAAATATACAATATTGTTCAATTGGAATTATAGATTGTTATCTATAAAAAATTTACAATTCTTTTGTGTATATAGAAAATTACATCTAAAAATTTATATAATATCTCTTATGGCTAATTGAAATTGTTAGTTATTGAGACAACTATTTTATTCGCTGTTATTACGCGTTTCTTAAAATTAACTGTTCGCATATACGATTTCGTTTATCAACACCATCAGCAGGTAAAATTCTACAATTGTTCATTTCATTTATGTTTTCATTTTCTTCGATTACTTCCTCAAAAGGAAACTCATCGTCTTTTAATAAGCATATATTATGAAGGACACAACAGGCAATTATGTATTCAGGTATTAAATCAGTTCGATTCATATCAAGAACTGTAAGCAAACTACGAAATCTTTTTTTAAGTAATCCAAAAGCACGTTCAATAGCTATGCGTGCAGATGAATGACAAAAATTATAATTTTTTTGCCTTGCTGATAAGTGCCCATTATCTCGATATGGAGTCAGTAAATGCTTGTGAAGAGGATAAGCTGCATCACCAACTAAATGACAATCATTTGGAAATTTTTCTTGATCGTTGAGGTAATCATTAACTTCTGATAGACGTAATACTCGTGCGTCATGTACAGAACCAACATTCCCAGCATAACAATGAATGAATTTACATTGAGCATCGCAAATAGCCTATTTTAGAACAAACAGTAAAAATAAAAATATTTAAAGATTATTAATTCACGTGACATGTTACTTACTTGTAATTGAATTGAATGATGTCCTTTTCTGTTGACATAACATTCCGGATGTTTCCGAGGTGCAGGAATATTTATATGTGTTCCATCAATTGCACCAATAACATTGGGAAAACCGCTTGTAGCTTCAAATGCATTAGAAATTGCAGTAAACTTCTCATTTTCAGGCCAGGTAATAAAATTCGGAGCTATTTCAACAAGAGCTGATGTTACTCTACGTACACTTAACCAAGCTGCTGCAAAACTAACGCCGAACTTTTCGCAAATTGAGCTATAAAAACAAAATGTTCGGTTAATATTTAAATTATGATAGTGTTTCCTGAATGTGAGTAATATTTTAGTGTTATACCGATACGAGTCTGGAGTTGCCATTTTCCATATAGCGATGAATAATTGTTTATCCGGTGATATCATTTTACATCCTGGTATTTTTCTTATTAACGATGGTTCAATTTTTTCCAGAACAAAATTAAATGTTGACCGAGAGACCCTTAAATTATTAAAATATTTATTTAAATATGATAAATAATAAAATTTAGAAATAAAATGAAACGTAAAAATAATTGTTTTCAACTAAATGCTAGACTTTTAAATAATTACCTAAAGTGAGATTTGAATTCTTTGTCAGTAAATGCTGGTATAACCTCTTCGACAAAATTGTTAATCCTCGGTATATGTTCCTTTTTAAAAGATAAATTCAAATACGTACTGCAATACTCCCATTCCATGTCATCATCACTATCTTCAATCATATCAAACTCATCGCTATCATCAGATTCATCATTGATAATTTCTAATAAATTGTTTACTATTTGATAAACATTTCCCACATTCGCCATATTGATGCTAACTGACGCTCACAGTGCCCAAAACGAACGAAATTTTGTCATTGATTCTAAGCGCTGTGAGGCCAACATGAACACTAAAAATTTGTGCTCATGAGCGTGAGCGCTGAAAGCGTGTTAGCGCCCAACACGAATGCACCCTTCTTTACAGTTACTTTATATTTTTCTTCGCTAGAAAATGATTTGTTTTATATATATCTATACAATAAGTCAATACATGTCGTCTGACACGCTGGTATTTTTTTGTGCCATGTGGTTCTTACATACATATATGATTTCGGTTCTTGAGGACAATATTCTTATTAGTGTTATAAATTTCTTGAATACATTACTACACAGTTATAATTTAATAATAAAATTTAGTAAAGCAAAGTTGACAAAACCGTTAATCATGAAATTAAATCATGGTTAAGCAGAAATAAATATATCGATCATTTAGGGAATATAAATTTAAAGTGTGGTGAACGTGTTAATGTTGGTAACATGTTACTCCGCATGAGACATTTGTTACACATATTTCCGGTTTTGTAAGGTGATTTTAACTCTATTTTTTACGCGACAGGTTACTCGGACGTTGGTGTCCATCCTTGGAAAAAATTTAGGCACGATTTCCTTGAGCGATTTTCGAAATACGCACATTTTTGGGTGTCCATTCGAGATTCAATGCGTGTAACAGTGACTCGGTAAGTGCTGGGAACTTCTACTCGAGTGAGCCATTGCAATAACCTTATTTTCTGAATGGCACCGTATAGACGTTACCATCTGTTTGTTACCAATTTTGTAAGATCTGCATATATTTTTGGCTAGCACTTGTAAAAATGTCAGGCATTTAACAAAAAAATGTTATTTCGCTTTAAAAATGTTATCCTACAAACCTTTTCCTATGTACTGTTAAGGACAAGTTTTCTCATTTTTGACAGTATTTTCCATAGCTTATTAAATCATTAACTCTGTCATGAGATTAGTCTGTCTTATTGTAATATTTGATTAATAATATTCTGTAAGAGAGTTGTATTTTTTTGAAATAATATAATGTTTCTTTCTGTTTCATATTTTATTTATTAATATATACTTATGTTGTGTCAATGCTTACTATGGTATTTCGATGACATTTAATACATTTGTATTAAATTATCTATTTTTGTAATAGAAAACATAACTTTAATTTTACACATATAATTTAATCTTTCTTAGTTTATGGATCAGTTTTCATAATAAATTTTTACAAATAGTCTAATCTTTATATTGCTTTTAACTTTGAAATTTCTTTTTTTGGTACTAACAGTTACGGTATTTTTCAGAATAAATATCACAGAAGGTAGTCATCAAATTTTATCGAACAAACTATTGTATCGAAGATCCTCTTGAAATTTATAAGAATTGCATATGAATGCAAATTTCAAGTACTAAGATTCAAGAAGAAAATATCGATAGCTATTTGATATACAACCAAAGCCAATCAAGAAGTTATCATTTTCAAATACTGAGAGAAAATGTCTGAAACCAATGATGGTGCTGGTACGAACAACACTTGTGTTGTTTGCTATAAAAATGTTGAAATATTTAGTATTGGCAAATGCGATCATCCAGTCTGCCATGAGTGCAGTACACGCATGAGGGTATTATGCCGACAAAATGAATGCCCAATATGTCGTCAAGACTTGCCAAAAGTTGTCTTTACACGTAACATCAAACCCTTCCGACATCTCAGAAAAGGAAACTTGCTAGATGCCCGATACAATATATATTTTGACAGTGAAGATCTCCAGGAAAAGTTTGTAATGTTGTTAGCACACACATGCACTATGTGCAAGGAAAGGCAGGTTTTCAGCAATTTTACCAGTCTAAAGGATCACATGAGAAGAACGCACGAGCTGCATTATTGCGACCTTTGCGTAGAAAATTTAAAGGTATAAACATAATGAGTACCCAAAAAAATTACTAGGTAAAGTAATATTTATCATTATTATGTTTGATGTCAATGTTGTTTTTTCCATAGATTTTCTCCCATGAAAGGCGCTGCTATACCAGGTCGGACCTTGCTCAGCATCGTAGGAAAGGTGATCTGGATGACAAGAGTCACAAAGGCCATCCTCTCTGCGAATTCTGTGACCAACGATACATGGACAATGATGAGCTCTTTCGTCACTTGCGCAAGGACCATTTGTACTGCCATTTTTGCGATGCAGACGGACTCCATCAGTACTATAGTTCGTACGACTATTTGCGCGACCATTTTAGGCTAGAACACTTCCTCTGCGAGGAAGGTTCATGTGCAACCGAGGAGTTCACTAGCGTCTTTAGGACGGATATTGATCTGAAAGCGCACAAGGCCAGCACTCATGGTAAACAGTTGGGCAAAGCAGCAGCAAAGCAGGCTAGGACGTTGGAGTTCGAGTTCACCTTGGCGCCACGTGGTGATAATCGAAACCACAGAAGACCACCAGGATCGCACAGTGCCAGGAACTCTAGAGATTACAACAGCGGTAGAGACTACAACAGCGGCAGGGACTACAATAGCGGTAGAGATTATAACGCCGGCAGAGACTACAGTTCCAGGAATTATCATCAGGAAGATGGTGCTGTAGGAGGTTTAGAATATTTCCTTGCAGAACAAGAGCCGATGTTCGTTCGTCAACCATCTGTAGATGTTCAAAGTACCCAGGAGTTTCCCACGCTGGGTAACGCAAGTGCCCCCATACCGAATGTTGCTCAACAGAAGAGTCGAGGAAACGTAACGATCCGCAGCACCCTGAGGCCTCAGCCATTATCTGTAACCGATGAAAACTTTCCAGCCCTGGGACCGGAATCAACAAGTACTGGTACCATTTCAAAAACCGTTAATCTCAGCGTGTCTAGTTCCAACAAACCTGGTCCTAATAGGATGCAACGTCAGCAGGGTACATCCTCCAACTTGTCCATCCGTGTTAATCACAAACCTAATGGTACCGTGACGACGAGAGTATCTGGTCCTAATATTCGCATTCGACCATCTACCTTATCGATGGATTCGGACTTTCCTGCGTTAGGACATGCTGAACCATCTACGAGTACAAACACTGCACAGTGGACTAAGGTGACCTGTTTGAAACCAGCCCAGAACCCTACTACAAAATCAAAGAAAGTCGCTTCACCGCCTCTGGCTCCTTCGCCTCCACCTATTCAATCAGGAGAAGATTTCCCTAGTTTATTAAAGCCGTCGAAGTCGAAAAAACAGTCAACCATATCCGTCGTGCCTGCTACACCTACCTGGACTCAGCCACAGTGTTCAGATAACTCAGAAGCAAAAACCACGAACGATGTGATGAAAGGCAAAGCGAAAAAGAAAAAAGCTAAACAAAATTCTAATGGCAATAGTTCTAGCGGTAACGAGTTCAGTGGTTCAAAAACAAATTCAAACAGTATGCCAGCAGAGAAAGAAACGTCCAAGAAGACCAACGATACCTCGAAAAAGACGAAGACGTCATCGAAGAACGATAATACAAATAGTAAAACCAGAAATACCCCATCGACCTCAACGGACTGTCAAGAAAATTCTGTGAGATTCGGCAAGAATACAGAAGCAACAAAGAAGGACGAGGAGCAAACGAAAAAGGACAAGAAGAAGAACAAGAGTAATACAAATGAAGATACCACGTCATCCGCCACGAATTCTTCAAGTAATACTTCCGGTTCTACCAGTACCAGTTCTAACGGCGTCCAAAGAAAGCGCTCAGAATTGAAAATAGACAGTTTGAACTCGACAATTAACAATATTAATAAACCGGAGGACTTTCCAGCGTTAGGAACAAATACAAGCAGACCACCAGGATTCACGAATCCACCGCCAGGTTTCACATCGGCGCCACTACCTCCACCCGGCTTCTACGTCAAGCTCAATAGCGTGCAAGAACCGGAGAGCAATAACGGTTTAACGTTTACTAATAGTTCCGGGGAGAGTTATTCTATTCTGCCAAATAGCGAAAAAGAGGACGAAAATGTATATAGTTACGTACCGCCACCTGATTTTCCAAAACGGAACAAAAATCTCGTGGCTAAAGTAACGGAAGTCCTGGGCCAACAAGAGCAAATAGACGAGTTCCGGTATCTGAGTGGATTATTTCGACAAGGAACCTGCAGCGCAGAGGATTATTACAACCACTGTCGAGATGCTATGGGTTTATCAGCTTTTGGCAGCGTATTTTCAGAATTACTTGTGCTTCTACCAGACATTGATAAGCAGCAGGAACTCTTCAAAGTCCATAAAAAGGAAGGTGCGGGCAAGGTCAAAGGTTTAGAAATGTGTGCGACCTGTGGTCAAGTACTAAAAAATGGTTCGGATCTCAGAGCTCATCTCACCAGTCACACCCTGGAAAATCATTTTCCTGCCTTAGGTAAAGCTGCACCGGTACAGAATAATGCCTGGGTGAAAAAGTGAACGCAGCCAATAAAATACCGAGGAATATATATTATAGGTAGATGAAAACAGTGGATTATCATTAAGCTGATGTTACGCGTGAACTACAATAATGAGTCTGCGAGATGACAGTGATACCAGGGTAATAGAGTTTAATAATGAAGCGTGACTAAAATTGTAGCAGCGTGTAACAGTCGCTTAACGATACCAACAATTTAATGTTTATGCCATTTTTCTCGCGGTTTTGGAAGACTACAATTTTTCCTAAAAACCATGAAAATTCAACTGAACCTTTCTTACGCTTTTGATCAATCGCGTTAACGATAATATCGAAAAACTTCTAACGTTATCAACCTATCGAGAAACTCCGCCTAGATTATCTGAATTAGAGCCGCTCTATGCTTATCAGATAGCGATACTACTGTGAAAAAAAAATTTAAATACAATTTCATAGAGAACGTTACTGGCTAAATATGGATGGAGATATACAGGGTGTCTCTTTAAGTTTTACAATTTACAAAAATAATGAAAACTATATACATTGGTTAATGTTCTGACAGATCAATACGAACGTAATTTGTAAGATATATATGTTTACTTTTCATTTTATCATTTAATACAGACGTGTTCCGATACCGCTGAGAAATTAAGCGCATGACAATTCACGAACCAAGTGGTAGGCGTTCGCGAATAACGATGTTTTACGCGAATACTTTGTAATTTACGTGAAATACGTAAACGCCGTGGCGTAATGTACATAAATATCTAGAATTGTAATTAAGATTTCTCGTGTAATTATTTTGTGGCCGTTTGTGGATGTAGAAGAGCTCTGTAATATCGAACAACGCAAACAGATAACACCAAATGTTAACAGAAATCGTTTAATATATTTTAGAGAAACTCGTGTTGTACGACGAAAGTGCTGTTTTGTACAATAATAAAGTTATACGTAAGGATCTAATTGTGTCACGTTAATTTAGCGCTGTTTTACAAATTAGTGATATCAATTAACCACGTGTACACATTGAATATAATTACTCTTGGAGTAAAATTATAAGTCAATACTTTGGAATATTTAGAAAGATATTAAGAAATACATAATATTTAAAGTGGCCATTGAAGGTTTTTGTTATAGTTGTAAGTATTTAGGTAGGATGTTTAAAACAAATTGTAATAAGAATAATTGAGCTAATCATTTGGTATAATATACTTTATTTATTTTCTCATCGGCTTAGAGGCTAGCACTCTTAAAATACTAACCGTTATCTTCATTATAAATGAATGCATGGATCCCGAATGGAATCCGTGCGAATTCAATTAAAATTTCTCAAATATTCCTCTTCAAACCTTATGTGTTAATATTAAACTATTCTTACATTTCATTTTTTTAATCATAGTACAAACAGTCTGCGTGTATGAAGGTCGAATTCTACACCATATGTCGTTCTTGAAAAGAGGGCATGGACGTGGAGAAAAATCACGCAAGCTCCTGCATATCGATATAGAGATTTTTCAAAAGTGGTACAAATACTTTATCCCATAGATATATTCGGTATATGAGATTATTCAGAATAGTAGGAAACATTGCAGAGATGTATCATTTAAAAAATAAAATTGTCACAGCATACATCGATACATTATAGATCCTGTTTTTTTATTATTTCTCCAAGAAATATAAATGATAAGTGGAATGATACACCATTGGCGCAGGTTACTTTTTATTAATAAAATATATATAGTTATTGATGTGGTTCAATCAGGGACGAAGTGCAAAAAGGATATTAATTCAATCATTATTAATTAAATTTTGGATTATAGCCTTATAACGCATCACATTCAGATGAGCTGTCATGTACGCAACATAACATGGATTTCATATAACATAGACATCTTTATGATCGGACCTAATTGTATCTTCGATGCATGAGTTCTCTAGATGATAGAGATGAATCATTATTTTATTTATATTTTCGATAGAGTATGGATGATCTCAATTAGAGTATTTCATAAAGTATAAAGTATTCACAATGATTTGAACTGATTGTATATGAAACTCAATTATGGCAGTTACAGCCTGAATGAAAGGTAAAGATGACATTAACATGGTCATGTAGATTAATAAAATTCTACAAGATCCAAATCCTCCTTAGTTACGTCCATGCCTGACAAATGAATCGACGATCTTGTTATGCATATTCAAAATTAAAGTTATCACTTTTTAGCAAGTTCGTTGCTTAGCCAATCGAGACCCTCATAGAGGCCATGTCCTTGGGTCGCACAAGTACTTTGAATGTACCAATGAATACCTCTCAAAGAATTCAAACCTAACTTATCAGTTAGCTCTGCTGCAGACATAGCATTTGGTAAATCCTGTTTGTTAGCAAAGACGAGTAGTACAACATCCCGTAGTTCATCTTCCTTCAACATATTGGCAAGTTCTCGTTCAGCTTCAGCGATTCTCTCCCTGTCATTGCTGTCCACAACGTAGATGAGTCCTTGGGTATTTTGAAAGTAGTGCCTCCAGAGTGGTCGAATTTTATCTTGGCCACCAACATCCCACACAGTGAAGCAGATGTTCTTGTATTCAACAGTCTCAACATTGAATCCAATGGTTGGTATTGTAGTAACGATTTCACCCAATTTCAACTTGTACAGGATGGTAGTTTTTCCAGCTGCGTCGAGTCCCAACATTAGGATTCTCATTTGCTTTTTGCCAAAAAGGCGAGTGAGCAGACTGCTGATGGTTAGGCCCATGGTGTCTTCTTTTCAAGATAATACGCACCGAACCTCAAAGTTTATACCTGGAGCGTCCGGGTCCCTCCCACAGGCAACCCGCAAATAAAACTCGTGTTGCTTACTCCTTTAATCTCTAGAGACACTAAGGACACGTTATTACCAAATTTATAATGGCGATACGCATATGAACCTTTAATTTTGCACTATTTAGAATATACTTCTGACTCACTTTTGGAGCAAACGCAAACGTCACCGTACGGCAAGCACAGTCCCGGAAATAGCTGGCAGAAATCGCCACGCGCACCGCTGTCTACCTTATAAAAACTTGGTCTAATGCTACTATTAATTAATTTCATCTACAACTACAGGTTCCCTGTACTATAACAGTTCTGTTTAATGATATTTATATGCGCTGCAGCTGTTACATAGTTTTAGTTATTGTACTTTATAAAAAATAACTGGAAACGCATTAGTCGTTCTACAGGTGAGTCATGATATCCATCTTTGAATAGCGCCAATTTTAAAGTTAAATGTGTGCAGCAACATTTTTCTTTCAGTATACCTATACATAATTTGACATTACAAAATCACGAATAATTAGTTTGTATGATCAATATTTTCACGTCTTTATCGAGGAGCGCATTTATCGTTCTTTTTCAGCTGATCGTAAACATCGGAAAACACTCCAAAAATTATTTTCCTTTTAGTTACCAAACATAAACCAAAAGACTATTATTTTCGTAAATTATGTAAACCATCATCTCCAACGACGCCAAGGAAAAACTCGCTCAAATCTTGTTTTTCTACCAACATCCTAAGAGCCAGACCGACTATATCAGGGAACGTGGACGATCACCACCAAGAGATACTGACGTCTGCTTCAAGAATCGATTGTCACAGGAGTAGCCTTGAAAACTTTCGTGATTTCATCAGCAACTGTTAAGGCGTGGGTACCGTCAGACAGAGTCTACGGCACTGACGTGTTACTTTATCGTGAGTGCTTCCCTTTATACGTACTCGCCAACCACATACTTAACTATAAAAATCAGCTATAAGCCCTAACATTGAATTATTTAGGGAACATTCTGTCCTCTGTTTTGAGATTTCCTTAACAAATTTCAAGGAAAATTGGTACCTTCACCAATCACAGAATTACAAGCATATAAAAACCCAGTAAAGGCAATGTAACAATCGGCAATGCTAAAATTTCATATTCAGAGATGTAATAATTATATAAATCGCTACCTTTTACATCACCTATAAATAACCGGTACTCCCACTTTTTTAAGCGCGATATTTAATCACTGAAATTCATATTTTATATTTTAGATCTCAAGATATGACCAACATGAGAAATCTGTAATTGAAAACGTACTGAAGTTTTCTCCGTGTAGCTCTGCCCTAAATATTAAATTTTATAAAGATTGATAATTAAACATCGAAAGGCTCGTAACCGAGCCTACAATTTTTTAACACGATGCTGCGCAATTAAAATGTTATATAGCAAAAAGAATTATTAATTTTAAAAGTCTTACCCTCCAAATACCTTATTTAACACGACGGTCATGTTAAAAATTGAAACAAGAAAAGCTAGGAAGGGTAGGCAGCGTTAATAAATGTTTTCATTCACATATAGGACAACCTTTATTAATTAATGCTTTTACTAGTCATAATATAATGCTATTAATCGTTATAATATTAATAATAATAGTAATAATAATAAGTCATAATATATAATATATATTTATAATATTAATATGCTTATCTAGACCTTGTGTTACATAATACACAATCATTATCATATCTTATTCCTTATCATATATAATGTAATACATATCGTCAGGATGGTATAAATAATATTGTATTTCGTAAAAGCACTTCTTGTTGCTTATAATATTATCGTTTCCATATTGTTTCTTTACCTCTGTACTTCCATCGTTCCACTTAACTGTCCCTAACGTTAGTTATCATTTTTGTATGGGTACCTTTTAGATTAAAACATTACTCCCAGCCATCTCCCTCGGCATCATCAAAACAATCCTCATCGTCCGTGCTCCCCTCATAGACCAACACATAGCCTGACAATAAAGGTATCCGCGTTCAAAAATTGCCGCCATGTCTTTTTTTAAATTTACCAATAACGCAACGTTTCTCGATATCTCCCAATACATTATTTATTTATTGTTAAGGTATGTATTGTGTTCCTGCTGTGTGGTCCACTAACGTCCTAGAAAATGTATTCGTCCCACCTACCCCCCCCCCCCCCCAAAAAAAACCCACAAAGCCATCAAGTAAATATGCTGAAACGAGCAGATATTAATTACGTTGAGACCAACTGGAGAAACCCCATTAAAAAGAAGATCACCCATTTCCACCAAAAAATGCAATAGTCGGTTTTAACCTTACAGCCGTAGTACGCGACAATCTGGAGCTTCATGGCGTCGCGACGAGCTCGACCGACAACGAGCACATCCCGATCATCAAGAAAAATGCCCGACAAAAATGCCTGAAAAGTCTTAAGGGGCCGCCATCTTGTGATACGTTAGTGATGTCACGGTTCCGGGATTGATCGTAAACTTGACTATATTGTAACGGCATTACGATTATCCTGTCTGTAATCACTCACGTCTCCCATTATAGTATGCGGTCATTAATGCCTCCCTTATCCTATTAACCTCTTGTTTTCATCAAATTCATCGTGTATTAAGTCCGAACGCCGAGTCACCGCCTTAAAATCTTTAATGATTGTTACCGAACGTGCCGTACTGGCGACGCCAGCGCTCGCCTGGCTCACGTGACAACGGAATGCATAGGTAGCGCGGAAAAAAAATTCGAATCATCCAATTCCACTTTGACGCCCTTCCGTTGCTATTTTACGTGAACGTATGTTCGTACAGGCGCTTGAGCGTGCACGAGATACAGATTCCTCAAGCGGAACTTACGATAGAAGTTAACAGTAATAATATCAACTACAACAATCCACGTAACGACGCCGACATAACAATGGCCAGGACCGTGCCGAGGACGTCGACAGGCCTAGACTTTTTTTCACTTTATTATTCCTTCGTGTGAACCTCACTTTTCCCTCATATACACGCTCATTTCAATTCGTCAGTGGTATCTCGCGAGTCAATTGATTTATTAATTACTAAGCACGAGATTCTAGATGCATTGTATGTGTTATGATGAAGGAGAAAAAAAAAGGTTCGTCGCGATGACCGCCACCCGACGAAAAGTCGCGAGCAAAAATCACGTACGGAATTCGAATCTGGCTTTTTAGTCCATTCAACATTTGTCCATTAGCCCGCCTGTGTGCGTTGCGTCGATCGCTTTGACGATTTCTTTAACAATCTTACTGACGTATGCTCAAAGTTATTGTGCGCCGTTTACTTTGCACTCGGAATTATCGTTTGACAAAAGCGGCGGTCATCGCGGCTGCTATATCTATGTTTCATTGTTCCATTAAAGGTTCGTCGATGCTTCACGTTTTTTTTTTTCTTTTCTTTTCTCAGTATTTATTACTCGCGGCACACACCGGTTTAAACGCGCACGCGTTTCTCGTCATTTCGCGCTAAAGTTCAGGTAGCTGCTCTCGATATCATGAAAATGTGCCTTTTTACGCAATCAAGTCTCGCAAGTGGCCTTGAATTTCTAAAGTAATCAGACCTAAAATTCAGTGTACATTGGACCGCCTCGATGTACATGGAATTTTCAACCACGTTATTCGTCCTTCTCTTGGGCCCGTCCGGCTAAAACGCGGATTCGATTTAACTTACGCTATTTAAAGAGAAAATCAAAATTAACGAGAAAAATGTCCGTACATTAACGTGTCTATCGTACGTGTACGATACGCATGTCAAGTTTACCTTAACGTAACATTACAATGTATATATATATACATATATATTATATCTATGTAATATATACGTGTTCACAGAATATACTTTGATATCAATTGTATGTATGTATCGACCACGCGCGTCTCGTGACTCTGGAATTTTCGAGAAGAAAATTAAAGATAAAAAGGAAAGAAAATCTACCAAACAAGATAAACACACTATGTGAACCGTTCTCGAACCCGCGATTCGGCTTTTGTGCTTATTTCCAAATGTACGCGCAAGTATATTATAATAATGTATACGTATAACTATATATATCCTTATCCGATCTAGTTAGGGGCTGAGAATTAAATTTAAGAAATTATCTCATAGAAACGTATATGAGTCCCTTGCAAGATCAAGAGGATCGAAAGATTGCTCGCGTTTAGCGCAGGACGTAATTATAGTCGTGTGATTGCGCGGGATGATTAAATTTTTGTTGTAATTTTATACGTTTTTTTTTCACGTCCCCACCCCAAAAATCTTTATTCAAACTCATATTCACCGACAAAGACTCACCCAGTTGTCCCGGAAGAAAAAGAGAAAACAAAATAACATCGACACGAAGGATCGTATCGTATATCCATTGTCAAAAATCCGAATATTCAAGGCGGCGTCACGATGTCGTACGCCACCAATTCGTTGGAAGTCTTTCATGTAAACAAGAGATGTACATATATTTGGTTTATTGGCGCGAGTGAGCCCGACACGGCTACGGAGAACAGCGCTTGTAAAGTCCGCTCGAAAAAGGCGACGAATTTGTGTATCTCGTAATAAAAAGGAAAGCCACTAGCTCGAGAACACGGTTAAAAAGCGTTTTCTTAGGCACTATGCGTAGTCTAATTGATGTTTTTTTTTGTTTTTCTTCCTTCCCCATCTCGTTCCTCACAAATTCCTACCGCCGTCTCATACTATCGCTTTAACATTCTTATTCATCCTTTTACCTCTAGTTTATTCCTTCCACGTGAAACTCCTGATGACACGATAACCTCACTTATATTCCTGTACGATCTCTCACTAATAGCGTCGCGAGTCGCTCGCTATGAAAACCGCACCGCTGCACTCGTCGAGCGACGTTTGTCGTTTGATTGGGAATTGCCAAGATGGCGTCGCGCCTGCTGAGCCAGGTAAATATGCGCATGCGCGTACGCCGTTGCCCATGCGCAGCTCACTTCATAACTAATCTTAACCGTACAGTTTATTATACGTCCGTTTTTTTTTAATTTCTAAATGTACGGATAACTTATTCGTCTAAAGTGTTATATTACGACAGCCTATATTCCTTTATTTCGCGATTTATCGATAGGTAAGTTTTCGAATTTCTGCGATCAGTTGGAGGAACGTGACGCCATGACGAATATAATAGAAAACAATTATATCGCATCGCTCTGGTCTTTCGTAAAGGTTGAACGATGCTATATTTGGTAATTTTTATTTGTTTTTTTTTCTCATAAAATGGAAGGATGCTTCGCGAAATTCTCAACGTGCACGCGCGCCTTTCTCTCTCGTAATTATTTTTACTTTTATCTTTTTTGCAAAATGGATCCGCTAAATAAAACGAGTGAATCCCGCTATCGTGATATGATGATATATCCAGAGTATAATTGTCGGAAAAGAACTTTATACGGAAGGACTAGAGACTCCTGATAAAATCCCAATTTTAATCACCTTTTAAATCTTCCTATCAGCTTTCACTCTCTCTTTCTCGACAAGCTTCAAAATCTTTTTTTTTTCTTCTTATTGATCCTTACGGCGACAACAAACTGGCTCAATGTTCAAATATTCTCATATTGCTATGTTTATTCTGATCACTAGCTTTACCAATCGCGTTTTCTCTCCTTTCCCTGATTTTCTATTTATCCTTTTATTTATTTATTTTCTTTTTAATAATTCGCTCTCCCATGATCATCACGATTAATCGAGAGAAGTTCTCGCGACAGAAGTGGCACAGGTCAATCACAAAATACTGCAGAGAACTGAGTATCTTATCTTTTTCTCTTATTTTCATTATTTTTTCTCTTAAATTAGAAAAAAGAAACTTCTAACCTTAAATATCAGCGTTACTGAGACTGATGCGTCGTGTATTTTTTTTTCCATTACCTCATTTACTTGTCCCTCTTTCCTGTCATTTATTTATTAATTACCTCCTCCCGCCGTTGACGGAACAAGAAGTTCGAAAAGAGCTTTCGTTATTATTGAACATTTGTCTCTTGTTTTTTTTTTCTTCTTTTTTTTGGCTTAACCCTTAAATCCTACGAACAGACAGACAGACAGACAAACAGACAGACAGATAAACAGACAGACACTTAGGTACCATGCAATGTAGTATGTACGTATATATGTATCAGAACTCTTGTCGAAATTAATTTTGCAAAGGGCCCGCCGACCCTGACCGTTTATCAATGCACCTCTTCGTTTCTTATCTTGAATTTTTTTTTCATTTTTTTTTTCCATATCCCCATTTTCTCTCAAACAGCATCTTCCCTCGTAATTGATGCGCGCGCTTATTAATATCGAAAAGTCACAGACAATATATTATCTTTTTTTCATTTTCGTTTTTTTTTTTTAAATACGAGTGTCGTGCGTTTTCTTACTTGTACCGCCAAAAATATATCATATATTTATGTCAATAATATATATATGTATGTGTATATATATATATTATATATGTAGATGTACCTTACAATATAATTATATGTATAGATATTTATATCTATCCGTATGTATATCCATATATCGTTAATTATCCTTAAACGTCTAAGAATGTACCCTTAGCGAACGTGCCTCTACGTCAACGAGCATGAAACGAAGATTCGACGTTCTAGTTATCATTTTATTTCATTTTATTTACTTTCCATTCAATCGTTAATGTCACGTGGATATTTCGGATCTTTTTTTTTCGTCCCTCTCTGTTTCTCCAGCATCTTTCACCCATGCGCCCCTATCGGCTAGCCTTCCAACCTTCATTCGACTGGTAGCCGTGAAATCACTCCTGTCTGTCGTTTTAATAGTATATATATATATATATATATTAATTTTTATTATGTATATGCATATATATATGTCATATATATATCCATACACGTAGAAATAAGCCGAAAGCTTCAAATGGCGAACCCTTCGAAGTTACATTTAATATCACAAATATTCGCGCTTTGAAGCTTCCAGGCTCGCTTATAAGCTTGGGAGAATTTTTAGAAAATTCTCCTCCAACGTCAAACTTCAAAATTCATCTATCGCGCACGACAACGTCCGCTACGTCGACTGCCGTCGAGCCGTCAATGAATAATGCTTTTTTTTTTCTCTTTACTTTTAATTATCGTTATCAATTATCTATTTAATTAATATCTAAACTCGCGCCCTAGCCACGCCGCGTGAGTCCTGTAAGTATTCGCGAATACTTATAGTCCCTATATATATATTATATATATATATTACGATAGACGTGATAATAGAATATAATAATGTCCGTACTTTAAATAATATGACTTGAACACTTGTACTTAGGTAATTTTAAGAACTTTTCTCAGCATCCCACGCATCGTATCTCCGTTCTGTTCAATGACGTTACTTTCTTTTCGTCTTTCGTCACTGAATTCTTTCGTTTGACGATTTGAATATTCGCGCCGTCAACCTTACGGTTCTTTTTGTCGGCCATTACGCACAAGTAACGTTCGCATTCCTTTTCGAATTGCTGTTGACATTTTATCTCCTGAGACTACTACTCTCTCTCTCTCTCTCTCTTGGCATCCTAACGAATGCCGACAACGCAGCTCCGTCACACATTTTTCACATTGCGACGAAAATCGATGACGACGACGACGACGATGACGACGAAAAAGGAGCCAAGTAAAAAAAAAAATTTATATTCGAATCATTCGACGAGCAAAAATAAATGATAAGAAAGACAAATAAAATCGCACGTAAATTACCAACTTAACAAACATCCCGTTAACCACTCCAGTATTTTTAGCTCATACAAAAACATATGTACCTGTGTGTTCGTAAATACGTATACCGTTTGTATAACAGGGTGGGTCCCGCTTGACGCCTATGTACGCTAAGAGATGCAAGGGAAATTTTCATTGCGCCGTGGGTTTACACTTTTTACATTTTTTTATTGATCCTTTTTAATATAATATTAATATAATAATAATAATAATAATAATAATAATAATGTAATAATAATAATGAAATAGGTATCATTATTCTACTTAGGTACAGCTGCTTGATACTCTTTTCCTTAACGAGAAGAAGACCAAAAAAAAACACAGGAGAGATAAAGAAAGTTAAGACACAAAAAAAAAGATAAGAAAACCACATTATTACAGAGCAGTTCGAAGGAGGTCGCGGCGACGCCGATCGTCCCGCTGTTTGTAGGGAGAGAAAAAAAAAATATTCAAAATCAACGCGTCAGACCGTCAACGGCGGATCCAGGAATGGAAATTCGGTAAGAAATTAGTCTAAAAGAAAAAAAAAGAAGGAAAGTCTGAAAATACGTTGACGGGATAACGCGTGACGAAGGTCGGAGGATAAAAGACAAAGCGAAAGACTATGGGACGCAGCGAAGACTCATCCAAAGCGGTGCCCCCATACGTATTCGCTCTGCGTTATTCCGATCGCGCAAGAAACAACGTAGCCGTTAAGCTTATGAACGAAATAACCACAATTCAAGTTCAATACAAATAAAATACAATATAATAATAATAATAATAATGTTTCGATAATATATTAGTATCAAGATAAGAGAATGCACTTTTAGTAGTTGTTTTTTCATTTTTCTTTCTTTCACTTAATAACTACAGCTTACGAAGTACATTTAGGTATGCTATTTTTTATTTTTTCGTCCCTTGACCGACTCCGTACGCAGCGAACGCGTATTTGAAATTACGTGTACTGCGCGCATGCGCGTGTGCACACCAACTGGTTGCACAGGCACGCGTATTCGTAACGTGTCCTCGTAAGAGCCTGTTACATATGAATAGAATAAAACTGTTTTTCGGCATGTGTGACGTAGGTGTTGCCCGTCCCAATTAGCCATCAATAATCATAATGGGGTAGGGGGGAGGGTATTTAAGGGAGCACGACAGTGATATTGGTTTTTTAAAAATTTTATCACGATATTCTCTGCCGGTAACCGTCGCTAACTTTTTTTTTTTTCTATACGCAATATTCTATGCAATGGATATACAGAGAATGTATAGATTCTTTAAGGTCTAAAAATAATATAAGTAAAATAAGGATTCGCCTTGAGGTACCAGGATAAAGGATATAATACGATTAATTTAGGCACGTGACGCCATGATGACTGACTTTTTTTATGTATGTTGGTTAAAGCTTGTCTGTACGCAATATCCTCTTGACTTTTTCAAAATTCCCACTTTTTCCCGCGCGTTTCAAACGTAACGCGTAACGTTTATTATATTTTATTTCGCATACTTCACTGACTGGCGTCGAGAAAATACGATTGAAAAAATCAAAGCAGAGTAAGATCGATTGTAAATAATCGATTCGATCGTAGATCGTGACAGAATTTCACTTTGTCGACTCGTGTGTATCGATCTTTACGTCGGTGGTTCGATTTAATAATTTAATTAAAATACGCACCTGTGAATTGAACGTAGATAAATATAACCGAAAGGATATTCAAAAATACCAATTTTTAGGATAACCCATAAAGATTTTTTTTAATTCTCTAATTCGTAAGAATTTTGCACTCACGGATTACGTTCTACGCGATAAGTGTAATAAGGCCTTGGCGTTTTTGATTTCGCGTTACAGCGAGTGGTCGGACGTCGTGTGAAGTGAAATCAAGAGAAAGAAAGGATTAAAGCAACAAGAGAAATTCATCATTGACCATTGTACCACTTGGATGCGACTTTCAACTGTATACGAGGAAAATTGATTTTTGAATTTATTTGTATTTCCCGCGCTGGAGATTCGGTTAGACGAGTATTCGATTCGAAGGGTAAAAATAAATGGTTATCACTAGCAAGAGTATATACGCTAGAATGTTCGTTCCGTGTGATATATATTGTGCGCGATTTCTCTTTATGCGTGTCGTGCGTATACAGTGAACGAATATAATGCGTAATGAAAAGATAATAATAGCTAAAAAGAAATATGGCGGATAGAGGACGTGCTTTTAATAAGTGACGATAAATTGGACGTCCTCCGTTTCCATTGGAACACCTAAATATTACTAGTAACGATAAAGGGACTATATATACGTCTACGATTGCACGTGGGCTTTTCGCCGAGCTAAAGAGTTTCTTGGTCTTCGATGTGTTTTTTACTCCATTATTTATCTATTCGTTATTATTACGTCGCGTGACGCATGATAAGCCATCACGGGTAAGAGGTTCTAGATAACAGAATATGCAGAGTTGAGATTTCACGTGGGCCTGGAGGAGCAGTCGGCCATTGTGGTAATCGGTAGGACGAAGAAAAATAATTCGTTATTCTTGATTATGAAATTCACGATATATACCGGGTGTCGGATTTAGTATTAATGGAGATTTCGATTACGTGACAGAATACATTTAATGTGTATATTTATGTGTGTCTATATATGTATGTATATAAAATTGCAAACCCTTCTTAAAATCTTGGCCGTACCTGCTGCCACCCTTCGCTCGCGCGGCTTAAAACGTAACTAAAAAAATACACGCGTATCACTCAGCTAACATTTTCGGTTTAAGTATAAAGAATTCCACGTCCGTATTATATCTTGCACTGAATATTTATACATCGATAATATCAGTTCTATGGCATTGGAAACAGTCTTAGAATTTAACGTCCTCGCCCAAACGGAATATTTAAAATATATACGATGAGCATAATAGAGGTTAGGTAGTTACGTGGGCTTTGATATAATTCGATATATTATTATATGCATGTAACACAGTCGCGTAAAGGCTTAGGATTAAAAGTCGAGTAAAAAGGATGAAAAGTCACGTGAAATTTCGAATAATATCGAGAGTGAGAGGTGGATACCAAAAAAAAAGGACTAAGATCATGAACGAGGTTAAGCACGTGGTAGCTACGAGAAATCGCTGGAATAACAATTATTTTTGATTTTTCAACTTTTTCTTATCATCGAATCCACCATCTTTTTCTTTTCACGATTAATCCTTCTTTCCATACACTATTGTCGTACGAACAGTTGAAAATCGCAATCCTCAAAAAAAATTCGTACCCTCGTCATCACACCCTCAAATAACCCCAGGAAAAAGTCAAAATGGCGTCACATACCTTTCACGTTACTCGGTCAATTTTATCTCTATTTTCTTAAGGCAATTTTTTTCTCGTTGAATTATCATAAAAGCGCATCAGGGTTTACGTCATTTTCTATTCTCAAGATGCACATAGTAAGTTTATAACTGATATTTTTGAATACTCGAGGATAGAAAACAAAATGGAGGATATCAAGGATTCCCTGGTTTCTCGTGTAACTGTTGTCACTATATATATATATATATATATATATATAATCGCGATCAAACAATATTCCACAGCTGTATGAGTAGGGGGGGGGGGGGGGGGTAAAACAGTATGGGGGGAGGGTGATATTCACGTAACACACGCATGCACGCAAACACATACGCATACACACACATAATAATATTAATAATAATAATAATCCTAATTTCAATCCCAAAAAATCTAATGAACTACGAGAGAGAAATAGTCTAGTGCTCACAACACAGTTTACATGGAGACCTTAGTCAATGTATTATAATTAATAATTATTAAATTAAATATAATTTATCCCCATACTACAATGCGTTACGTTTTTATTTTAATTATTTTTTTTTTCTTTCCATTTATCGTTAACCGTCGTTAATACTCGCAGTTTACGTAATTGGCATATTATATGTATACTCAAAATAATAATATTAATAGTAATAACCGTATATTAATATATCATGTGATCGATTAAATATATATATTTATATTATTGTTATTTGTATATATATATATATATTCATTATATTTTATATTTATGTTTTTTTTTATATGTGTATACCGTACAACGTTATTCCTTTTTTTGAAATGTATTCGTGCAGTGTAGAGGGATGTTTAACGCTTCACAGATTCGTTTCAGAGCGGAAAGAACACCAGTTTTTACATTTATCATTTATCGTACTATCCTCGTCTCGTTATTAAATATTTTTTTGCGTTTTATTTTTCATGGCTGTCGTCGCGCGTCTCGACCATTTCTTTAAATTTGCTTTGGGCTTCGGACAATTTTTCGTCGCGTTACTCTCCTCTCTAGCTCTACGATATTCCTCTCCAATAATCATCTTACGGTGGCTCGCACCTAAATACCGTATTTCTTTTGTCACAGCTCGAAATAACAATGAGCAACAATGCTCGACAGTCGTTCCAATGACTCGATGTCATTTAAAATGTTTCGTCTGAAATGATTCTAACGTAAACTCTCGGACCGTTGAAATTCAAATGTGCGCATGCGCGTAGCGCATCTGCCCAACGTACCCGCGTCCGTCCGTGAATCCCCGAGGTAACGGAACAATAAGTTAACGTGTAATTAAGGGCTCAAAAATGACTTAATTAATTAATTCCCAATGACAAAGGATCCCCTTCGATTAAAATGATAAAAAATCATCCCAACCAAGCGCACGGGCTCTGGACACTGATAAGGGTGAATTCTTTGGTGCATCAGCCAGCGAGAATCGGCAGGGTGATAGGTCGGAGATGAAAGGCGGGAATTTTGAAAATCGTTAAGCACGTCACGAGACTCTCAACGAGATGAGGATCGGCATAGTTGGAATATACAGGGTGGATTTTTCTTTTTAATTATTAAATTGATGCTACTCTCAATTTTTATACTGGAACTTGACGGCGCACTGGGTTAAATAAGATCTTACGATTCTCTATAGCGAAGTTGACCGGGATAGATTAGGAAATTCCCGTGGGATAATATATGACGCGTGGGTGGAAGGGTGGTTTCACCATGCAGGATGGAAGATGGCAATCTCGAGGTGATTATATTTTTTTTCTTTTGTTTTTTTTACGTCGAGGGGGCTCCTAGGGATTTAAGGTCACTTGTTAATCTACAATCTAAAAAGTGTATTAGACACGTCCCACGTCGCTGACGTTACGTGAAACGTTTACACACGTCTTAGGACTAGATTCAGGCAGGTTTTCTTTACATGCAAGATGATTGGGTGGGACACGTTGAAAGGTAGACGAAGATACGGAGGGAAGGGATTCGATGCAGGTTCAAAAGAATTTTTTCGTTTTTGAAACCACGATCGACACTATTTTCTTTTTTAACGTACCGTACCTAACCTAGAAATGGTACTGCGCGAAACTGTATTAGAAAATTTTTTTTTTTAATGGAATTAGACAAGATCATGATATAATGTCAAAGTATCGTCATTAAAATATATATATGTATATACTCATCTCATGGGATAACCCGAAGTACATGTCTAATTGAGAGGAACGTTTTTATCTGTGGACCGAGCACGTGCTCGTGGATTTGATTATTTTTAGGTATTTTCATTTTTAAAAAATTTGTTCGCCTATCGAGTTAATTGTGCGAAAATTCCTAAACTGAGACGAAGATAATTTATTCCAATTGAAGAGACACCAAGGACTGTCCGCCATTTTTGAACGTCTCTTCGTCGCGACCCTGTATCCTCCTATTCATATAGCAATTGAAAAATACTAAGTAAATGCTGTTTCCATTATTGCAGGTCTCGAGTAGAATTGAAAAAATTGATTTCTTAAAATTAATAAAAATATTTTTTTAAATAATTCCTTTCCGATAAACGGCACAAGGTCGAAAGTATCGCATCTAAAAGCATTGGAAATACACGTCTTAAATGTCTTCAGTTTTTTTTACTCATTATTTTGAAACTCTAGTAATACATTACTATATTGGACACCTAGTATAGTAGTGCCGATCGTGGAGTGTATCGCGACGATTACGTGTACGGGAAAAAATTTTAAAATTGAACGGAGAAAAAATGGTCGCTCATATTTGCAAAAAAAATTTTTTTTTTAAACCTCACCATTTTTTTTCTCCCTCCCTATCCAATCTTCCCGTCTTCCTTTCTCCTTTAAATTACAGACTATTATGTTTACTTAGGCACTGAAACGTGGAATTTTTTTTCTTTTCTTTAAACACTCTTTCGTATAGATTATAACCTCTTTACATTAATTATAGTCTAACGTGATCACTCGCTACTGGCCGGAGCTGACAGGCAGTCTCCCACAATAATATAATAATAAGCAATGAGAGCTCGAAATTTTTTTTTTTTTTTTTTTTTTTCATTTTTCCGTCATCCTCGACATTTTCATTGAATTCGTATCTATTCCACAATCCCTCTCACCAGTCTCTCAGTCATCGATTCGCAACCACCCGATCGCGAATTCACACCGAAATAAGCTCGCAATTTCGTCGTCGATTTCTACCCCAAGGAGTATTTTCGATTTTCGATCGCGTAACGCCCGATCGTCTATATTAATTGTATGCCACATCCACGCGATCAATGACGAATGTCCAATACCACTTTTGAGAGACGATCAAGAGATAATTTGATATTTTGAAGGAAAAAAATTCATTAAAACTACTTCTTTACGCTTTAGATAATAATTGAGGAAGATAAATCGTCGCGGTATCTTTTAGGATTCGTCATCGACGTATGTATGGTGTATGTGTTTACCATATATTAGTATGTATATATATAGTAAAAAGTGTGCGTGCGCGTGTCCGAGCCGTGAAAAAGCCACGAGATAATCGAGAGTCGTTAGGCTACTGTAACGAAGGAAAAAAAGAAAAGGGACGAAGAAACACCACCATAGATATAACGGGTACACCATAAATAACATTATGACCGATGACCAATTGGATCGCATCCGCCGTAGAGAGAACAAGTGTAGTGTATAGTTATAATTATATCTATAAGTAGAACAAGTAGAATAGAACAATCACAAATGCACGCGATATCGATTAACAGGACTTTGTCTCGCGAACGCGTCCACTCCCCTAAAGATTATCTGTTTTAAAATTAAGACAATATAATATGATTGGCAACACAATTAAGCGTATGTCAGAGCAGCTGGGTCTTCCTCGTTTTTATTTTTATATCTTACCTTAAGAGCGCGATATACGACGTATAGACTTATATCGATATACGTATAATAGGATATATACATATTTATATATACATATATCCTATTCCTTTTGTCACTCGCACGTTTCTCTTTCGTTTTCTCCTACGTTACGTGTATAATATTTGCCCCTTTCTCACCTCAGATTATTGACATATAAATTGTCGTTCTTCGTCAGTTAAATCCCTAGTAGAACCTGTCTCGTCAACCCGGCTAAATGGAAGATCGATAGATATCCTTCGTGTTCTCCCGAATGTCTCTTTATAATTTGTTTAAATCTCGTTTTCGTCCCGAAGCTACGAGAACGTCTTTGAACGGCCGCCATTAAGCTCGTCACGTGACTTGTGCGCATGCGCACGCGCGTCATCGCCGATCGGCCATGTTTTCTGGTCACACGTTTAACATCGTCGTTGAGCATAAGTTGGGATCACGTAATTAAATGTCAATGATTAAATACGTCGTGGTTCCTCGAGTCAGAGCGTTAAATCCATGTTCGATTCGAGAACAGTGTGCCAATGATAAAAATAGAGACAGCAACGAGAGTCGAGATTAAGATGGTCGAAAGTCAACGCCAGTCGATGAGAGAAATTATTATCAAAGTCGATACCATAGTAATACTCGATATTATTTTCGTCTTTTATGCAGTCGCGTTATCAGAATTGCACGTGTTTGAGCCCGATGTGTCTGTTTCGTTTATAATTTTCTCTTTTGCTTTCTCAACTTTCTTATCATGTACATATGCAAGATACAAGTGCGTATCTATACATATACATTCGTCTGTATATTTTTTTACATACATATATATATATATATATATAAATACACATATGCATACGAAGATAACCTCTTAAAAATATTTATTAGTCTTACCGTTAGAGCTAAGCCTATTATGCCTAAGGTACGCTTGCTCGCTTTTATTATATCTAATTCAACGTATATATCTTAATTCAGAGCGTTAATCAAGATTTAATAGGATAGTCACGTTTGGGTGCGCTTGTATAAATTTTTATACGTTTCCCTAACGTTCGTCGTTTCCTCGTAGACTTCCGTCGCTTCCACGGAATCTAACGTGTCCCCGGATGAACTAAGCAATAAATAGGATCCCGTGAGAGATGCCGATTAAATTTTTAAGATAATTTTGTCTTCTGCCAGGATCAATACACACCTCGAAAATTATCGCGTAATATGCAATAAAGACACGAGAGTAACCCCTGACGGAGGTTAGGAAAATTTGACCGAACTGAGTTTGATATACGAATTTGTAAATTTAACGCGAGACACAACCCGTGTACCGATCGTAAGTCAAAGTAGCAAAGTGAATAAAAATAGTGAAATGTTTGATCGTGATACTGTACGTACCTACCGTCGTCATTAATGGGTTATTAGAATATATTCTAAAAAATATGTTCGCATTGATATTATGACGTTACATTGATCCCTCGTAGACACTTTTCTTCTCTATATCCTATCCCTCGAAAACAGGTTCCCTTTTGGCCTTGAACGAGCAACGATAAGCTAGCTCTTGCTTTTCCGTCGTATATTACATACAGAGAAACTATAATCACTCCGAGAGCCTAAAGCGTACCGACTAATCTCACGGTAGAATTTTCACGTAGATGCGATGGCGCCCGCTTCGTCTACAGCGACGTCCATCGCAATTCGTTTCCCACGAGTAAATGTCTGGAGTAAAAATCCTAACCCTCTTACCCTTCGAGCCTCTCTTTGGCAGGTTACGAGTCTTCACTTTTCACGTATCTTTATTGCACATAACTACAAAGTCTCGTGTATCCGTTTTACGTGACCTCCAATCTCCGGTCGATCGATCCGTCCCATATACATGGCTACGTGTGCTTCGTGTTTACGTGAAGCGGACAGATCTCGTTCGTGGAAAGAAAATGGACATTAAAAGAGGAAAGAGAAAACAGAGAAGAAAAACAAGACTTTCGTTGCCGTCGCACCGTCTCAGGTACAAATCAGCGGAGAACACGAAAGTTCCCTCGCCGACTCCTAAATTCTATTAACCTAACCTATAATCGGTATCCGGAGAGTAAGGGAAATACGTACTGTCAATTCGGAGTAGACGAATCTGCGTTTAGCGCATCCGTGCGTCTTCAGGCCACCCATTTTTGAATAGGGGAAGTATATTTTTCATTTATTTTTCATAAAATCACCCCTTTATTTGTTTCCATTGTCGTTTACATATAACGTCTCATCAGTCTGGAGTAAAATTCGTGAATCCTCAATGTCAAGAATACTAGTTTACACACATCCGCCTATACCTCTTCCGTACCATTAATAAATCACTATGCATAATCACGTTGTGCGACGATAAAACTTTTTGATCTTTTCGGTGCGAATAGAGATTATTATTTTTTGGTTTCATCAATGTCACGAGAGGCTCGGTACTCCCGTAATTCATACAACGAAAGACAGTACCGACCGTTATATTTGAATTTTCGTGGGTAATTCGTTTCCCTGCGAATTTTTCCACTTTATTATTTTTTTTTGAAAATTGTCCAATCCGACTATTAACGTTATTCAGACACTGCGCATCTTTTTTTTTCCAATAAAGATTTTGAGATCACAGATTGTTACGCGGATGACTCGTTAACCCCCATGGGCGCCAAATACAAATACTTTCGTGACTGGTTGACACGGGGAAATTGTCATTTATTCTCTCAGGGCTCTACGAACACTTTTGGTAAAAATTTTTGTTTTATCGACACGCGCGGAAGTACGTCCAATTTTTTTCTTTTCATTTTTGTGTCAAAGAACGGGTCTGCTGGTCGGTGTGGAATGAACACGGGTACAAGCTATTTCTAAAAGAAAAAAAGATAAAGAAAAATTCCTAACAGTCCCCATTTAACGACCTTAAAAGAAAAACAACAAAGAGACACAAAGATACAGGGTAAAATTCGCAACAACGGAAGAATCGATAATAACAATGACGACCATACCAAGCACTGACAGCTGATTATATCTGCTTTCGGAAATTCTCAATGTGCAATTACGTCACAGTGAGTACCAAGGATTACACGCAAGTGTTTACCATTAACGCTTTAAGAATAGACGTATGTCCTGCAAATATTTTTTTTTCTTTTTTTTCCATATTATATTTTATACTTCGATATGTATATATATACTTATATATATATATATACATATATATAAGTGTGTGGGCGTGGGTGTTTGTGGTTGGTGTGTATATATATATATATATATATATCAATATTATTAAATTGTCATACTATAAATAAATATCCTTATAGTAATCACTAGTTATAGCTAGGACGCACGTGTTTATCGTTCCACATTAATTTACAATTGTATTTCACATGTAATACTAAATTTGAACTGGATTATCGCGCTAACGTTTCCGCCCTCCCGCCGAAAGCCGATCGCAAAATCGAGGGGTAGAACAAACATCCAAACAAACACAACAAACAAAAGATAAGAAAAAAAAAAAAGTGAACAGAAAATGATTACTGTCTGACAGGTGTGTATATATATATATAATTTCACCGCCAAAAGTCGGCAATACATTGGAATCCTCGCTAACTTCGTGTCGCTCGCGAACACATCGCCGTGTAAAAGAGGGGAACAAAAAGAAAAAGTAATAATTAAAATATAAAAAAAAAAAAAAATACAGAAGCCGAATAGCGCGGAAGTTTGAGGCGTTAAAAAAACATATGTTTGTATATCGAAACGCAAGTATTTTTTTTTTGATCTCAAGTGGTTCCAGAATCGACTAATTCTCCGTGAGCCTGACAGAGGCCATTTTTCGAGAAAAATAAAAACGCAAACTCCTCGCACTCTTGTACTATGACCTTTGTTTTTTTTTTTTTTAATTCGTACTTCGAATTAACCTAAAATCGTATTGCTTTTTGTTTTATCGGTCGATTCACGCTTTGCGCGATTCATCGCCGACAACTGCTCGTTTCGACTAGTGATTTGTAATATGGTATACATAGTGCTCGACGGAAAATAATATGTTCCAATTCCGTTTTTCTCTGTTAGCAGTATTGCCTAATAGAAAAAAAGTAGGAAGCGAAAAACGTGTTGTACGTTAAAATATAGAATTCGGTGTTAATAGTAGTAGTAGTGCGTAATAGTAGTAATAGTAGTGGTAGTTGTAGTAGTATCAGCAGCAGCAGCAGTGGTGGTGACAGTAGTAGTAATAGTAAAATAGTAGTAGTAGTAGCGATAGTAGATAATAGTAGTTGGTAGTATTAGTCACGGTAATAGTACAGTAATAGTGAATAGCGAGCAGGTAAACAGTGACGTTAACAACGGCGCTTTATAGTTTCGCCACAAGTTTAACAGATCGTCGCGAAAATTTGATTATCCCGAAAACAAAAAGAAAAAAAAAAAAAAAAAAAAATACAATGAGCAAGAGTAACAAAGTAAATCTTAAGTAAATGAGACGTCTCTCCATTGTCATCGGAATACGTTAATCCGAAATAAAAGAAAAAAAAAAAACTGTATAGTTATCATCCTCCCTTCTGATCGTTCGTATCTTTCCTACCGACAGGCCAGTATAGCAAGTGCGCATGCGCAGTCGCCGGAATGGAATAGTTGCGCGCGCCGCGCAAGTACAACGGTCGTATTTCAAAATCGCGCGCCAAAAACAACACAACCGATACAAAGGAGCGATTACTTAAAGAAGGTACGATCATAGGAATCCACGCGTTATGGCCGACGACAACAAGTAATGTACAAAGGTCGCAGAAAAACAGGTGACAGAGAGAAAAAGAAATACAATAAAAATTAAAAGTATACGAAGGAATACTTAAGAACGAGGCTTAGACGAGTCCGCGCGTCGCGGGGAAACGAATTTTCATTTTGGTTTTCTTTTTTCTTTTTTTTTTGCGACTAGCTGAACCCCCAGGACAACGAACGGAACGGTAAAAACGCTCGATGAGATTTCGAAAAAAGAAGGGGGGGAGGGGGGGGGGTGGATAAGAGAAGCAAAACAAAGACAAATAAGAGAATACTAAATTTCGAATGATGAGACATGGAATAATAATTGATCGGCACGTCGAAGCGATCGACATTTTGGAACACGAAAAAGAATGTTCGATTTTTCTTTTTCTTTTTTCAAAGCTCTCTTAACAAAAGGATTGGTGCGCGTGTCTCTCTCTCTCTCTCTCTCTCCCCCTGTTAAACTATCCATAAAACTATCTCTAATATGTGTATGTGTATATATATATCTTTTTTCCAACTTTTAATTTTTTTTAATAATAATAATAATGTGCGTCGCTATCACGCTCGCGAGAGGACTAACGAAATTCACATGAAATCCCGTATACAGGTAGCGACGACGGTGGCTGCTTTGACAATTAGGAATAACAATAATAATAATTAGCGAATGGCAGTACGCGCGATAAGTACCGATGATTACGTAAAACTACAAATAAACATACATAAGTCGATTATTCACAGAGTAATAGGTACCGAGAATTTTGGTTGATTTTCACATAATATTGTATATGAGAGAGAGAGAGAAAGAGAGTGATTTGTATAATGAGAGAACTAGTCTGGTCAAATACACAGACATTTATATATATATCTGTTTTAAAAAGCACGCAACCTACATTCACCCAAAGATACATTACGTATACATACGCGTACGTGCTACCATCTACCTGCTTATTTTTTTTTGACTTTTTCCATTTTTTTTTTTCCCCCCCTTTTAAAGCGACTCAGAAACAATTCAAAGGTTCGCGCTTTTGGCTTAGGCTCTCGCGTTTTTCGCACCTTAAACCTTAATTAAATTCACCTCCCCCTCCACCCTTCGCCCAGACGGACCTGGCACGCGTTACGAAGAGTTTATTCGCTAAATATACGTAAACGTATCGCTCGGCATTGCGAGCACGTAGGGTACTAGCCTAATACTAGCCTTTGTTATTTGGTCGTGTCTCTAATACAGGATCGATGTGCATCGCGAGAATTTCTTTTTACACACTGGCGTTGCGGGTCGGACTTGACGCTTAACGCGGGATTGCGGAAGGAGACACCTTTGCGCACGAAACGGAAGTAAAGTACAATTAAAAGTAAAAGTAAAAGATAAAATAAAATCTCTTAAAGAAGTAGTACAATAATGACGACAATATAGCGATCGATGATAGGTGTCGATAATAAAGATTATAATAAGAATTAATAATTAATAATAAAATAAATCCGTAATAATAAAGCAATAATAATAATAATAATAATCAATCGCAATAATAGTATAATAATAATAATGATAATTCGTTATACAGTACAATTGAAACGACTTACGTGCTAAGATGGCATGTGGAGTCAGATCCTAAGAGTCTAAAACGATAAATCGACATACGAAAGCGTGTTGTCATTCCTCCACCGAAACGAAAAAAAAAAATGGAGGGAGAGAGAGAGAGAGAAGGTAAAGAATACAGAGAGAGAGAGATAGAAAAAAAATAGTAAAATACTAACGAAATAATTGAAAAAAAAAAAGTTCAGACAATACAGCTTAAGCAGAGAGGGAGATCGGGATGGGCTGTAAGAATACACGGAGTCTCCGAGAAAGAGAAAAATATAAAAGAAAATCCGTTTGAGCCGTAACAACGAGAGTCTTCCTCTGACATGTAGCCAACATCTGAGTCTGATCTAATAGCCTAAAAGATTCATTGCGCCTAGCCTAATGTCACGTTCGTTTAAAACAGGCACACGTCACGCTGTAATAATCGTAGGCAAATTTTTGCCATTCTTAAAAAACAAAAAAAAATAATTCTCGTTTCCCTTTGTCGCGTACCTCCCCCCACGACCCCCCTCGAGTCTCCAACCCACGCAACGTAGCAGGTAATCAGTAAATTTTCGCCTATCTCGGCGCCTACGTCACTCGACGCATTTCTCAACCGCCGTCTACTCGCTTACAATACAGTCGCGTAAGATCGGGACAGTTAATTTAAAAAAAAAAATAAAAATAAAATAATCGAACGACTGCCAGACCATTTTATACGCTTAGAGCAAACGTCTCTCGTTAGACAAGACACGAGAATATCACATTACAGGTGTGTTTTTTCTCCCTTAAAAACAAAAAAAAACCCTTAAGAAATAATCGCCAAACCCACAAACACTCCCGCCCGGCTTTACCCTAATTTTAAGTTCTTGCGCGTGCGCGCCATTTTGACTCGTGCGTGTGATGCGTGTATTGGACAAATCGCGAGTCGACAAGAAGAATCGATCGATACGATAAAACACGGAGAGAACACGTTAACGATTTTTGAAAATAGAAGCCACGTGGGTCCTTTCGCAAATTCTTTTTTTTTTCACATTTTCTCATTCTTTTTCCAATCAAAGCGACGCGAGGGCTCGAAAACTGTATTTCCATGGGGTTTTTTTTTTTGGCAACGCGCGTGCACCTTATACATATGTGTGTATATATATATATATATATATATATATATACGTATAAATATATAATTTTATCCGTACAAGGAAATAAAATATAATTGGAATAAAGAGAACACAGATTCCTTTTAGCACGAGAATTTTGCGCACGCGCGTACTCGGTGCGCGTTCTGCCTCCTGCAATGTATAAATACGTGTTTCCCCCGGTTCGTCTAAATTTTAATTGCGTGGGTATCCGGTCATTTTGTACATTAAATATATATTACACAGAGCGTATGCGCAACGTGCCGATTCGCCGCAACATTCAATAATGGACAATAATAAAATTCGCGAGGAGGACTATACCGTCGATAACCGTTTAAATAATATTAATAATAATAATATTAATAATAATAATAGGCAATAGGCTTAAATAGTTCGTAGTAAATATATTATTATTAAAAATCGTATTGTTGCATTATTCGATCGATATACGCATATAAATTTATATATGAATATATATTATGTAATATATAATATATATATATATATATATACATATATATACACACATTTAATATATCGGGTGCGTTTTTAGTGTCAGTATGTGCTGTGTGCGTGCCTCCCCCCCCCCCCCCTCCAAATTATCCTCATATGTGTACACAAATATATGCGTATATTTATATCGGTCGTGTATGCAACGTGTGAGTGAATATGGTGTACTCGGTCATCGTGAAACCTTACTTATAATTAATATGCAATATGTATAGGTAATAATTAATAATATTCAATAATTAATGAACGATTCAATCGGTATTAATATAGACGATATATATATACACAAATATCCGTACACAGAGATATATCTGTATATATATATTTTTTTTTCACGTATAAGTCGTTCATTTTTTTCTTCCTCATCTTATATACGTAGAATTAAACTCCTTCGCCGTTTTAAATTACCAATAATAATTCCCTTAATAATCCATTAAATGCCGGTGAAAATAAATCGTAAAGGATAACCCCCTAAGCGCCTAAATTCAATATTATTATCACAACAAATATCTTCCTACTGTTTCGAGAAAGGTACAGCGTCATCGTTCGTCGTCCGTAAGATATTCCAAAGTGGACAACAAGAAAAAAAAATAAGCCTGAACCGCGAAACGGATCCGCCGACCTTCTCCCCAATACTTTTAATTAGTCATTAATTAACTCTCCCTTCAAACACTGAAGTTCCATCTGGTGGTCGATAATTTTTTTTTCTTTTTTCATTTTTTTTTTCTTTCAACGCTTTGTCCCTCCTCAGTCTGCCCAGAAGCCCACCCCGCATGTACCAGCAACCAAAGGGTCGGTTGGTTCGTGATTCTAGCCAAAATCCCCCCCCGGATTATTAATTTCTAATCATGCTCGGATCTAACCTAATCTGGCTATCACGTCCAGGAGTATTAATATTTATATATTATTATCCTTAGGCGTTATCGAGATCCATCATCCAGAGCTTTCTTTTTCCGTGCTTTTTTTCCATTCCCCCGTTCCGTATGCTCTAACTGCCACTCGAGATGTCTAAAGACACGGCGCGCTACGTTCGGCACGTATTCTCTCCGTGGTAACAGCGCTCGGGTTGAATCATTGTAACTTAACGTCGTATTAGCTACGTTGCCGGGGACAAGGTTCACGAAAATATCGAAACGACAGCCCGGGGACCTGATCGACTGAAAATCGTTCACAGTTTTGTGAAACGTCATTCTGAGTTTATTATCATTTACTTTTGAGGGGTCACGTGCCCCATCCGCCCTCTCTATTTTTATCACCGAACCCCACCCCCCCATTCCCGACCACCAAAAGCGGGAGCGCCTAACATTTATATATTAATTGATACACTTATGCTCGTAAGTCTTAACGTCTACGTCCACGGAGTCGTGAGAGGTTATGTATGCTAGTAAGGATTTACCGCGACAGTGTGATCTTTTTTTTTTTTCATTTTCTTTTTCTCGTTCGCCCCTAGATTAAACTTTTTCTTGCATTTATCGTTTTCGTCTCGTACATTTCTTTTTTTTTTATATTTTCTTCGTTAAAAGGAATAAAGCTTAATCTCACGAAAAAATGTTTCTTTTGTCTCGTGCACCTTTCCCCTGTATATCCTCTCTCGTTTCTTACTCTCCCCCCACTCGCCACACGTCACAACCCCTCAAATCTTACGGTCGGCCGACATTCACCCGCGTCACTCTCCGATGCATAATAATAATAATATAAATGGCGGCTACTAATTGGTACGTACAATCAGTGTCAAAAATTGTTATTTCCTTATATTTTCTTTAACTCTCGCATGTCCCGTCCTATCCTAAAGTTAACCTATTTAATCGAAGCGAACTTTACACTCGTTTTATCTTCGTTTAAGTAAAAACAAAAAAGCTTTCTTTTCGTTTATATTACAAATATAAAGATATATTGTGTCTTTATATATTTTATATATATATGTCTATATATATATATATATATTCATATGTATACACGGCTTTATGTATACGTACGTATATATACCGGTATATGCCCTGTATGTAAATATGTATGCTTGTGTGTATATGTATGTATGTACAGAACGGCTCCAATAGGCGGCATTTACTTTTTACTGACTTTTTCTCATCAAACTTCCTCATTATCTTCTGCCATGGTATTTGGTTTTTTTTTTCTTTCTTTTTTTCTTCATATTTCTCATTTTCCTTCTCTTACTCGCTATACCACATTCCATTGAGATTTCGCGAACCTTCGTCCCAGTCACCGTTCACTTTGTTTATCGTTGCGATTACACCTTATTACGTTTACAATGATTAGCTAGCTTAGTTTCAGATTCGATTAGACAATTATATATTTTAACGGTTCGTGTTATCTATTATGTAGTTTAGTTCATTTAGTTTCGGGTACGTTAGAGGATGCGTTACGAGTGGCATAGAAGATTTACGTGTATGCATATCTGCTATCGCACATAAGATTTAAATTATTGCGCGGGCACATTTATTTTATATTATTTCCTTTTGTCAATTTAATTCTCCATTCGAATCTCGCGCTGTTATGGATAATTAGTCACGTGACTCTATGGTTCTCTTTGTTCTTGTTTCGCGTTGCTCGACACTCACTCTCTCTCTCTCTCTCTCTCTCTATTAATCATATTTCTTGTTTAATATGCGCACCGGCACACGCGCATGCGCAGACCACCTGGCTGCGCGCGCAGAAACCGTTTGCTGACGAAACGTCAGTACGTCAGGTACCGATACATTTTTTTTTTTTTCATAAAACGTCGTTTGTCTTCCTAATAATTTAAATATGACCGCATGGTGACTACGCGCATATCCACGTTTATACCCTAAAGTCGGAATGCGCAGGACACGAGTTAACTATTATTATTTGTTTTGATGCGCCGTGCAACCTATACGGACTATTATTTTTTGTTTTCTCTCTTCGTGAATCCTTTTTATTTTTTCCTATTTGTTTATCTTCGCCTCGACCGTTCCTGTCATTATATTCATTATCACAAGGAGGCGTAACGCCAATATATACCGGCCGATATACAGACTTCTATACGGCCGTTGACTCGACTCGAATTTAAACACGTAATTTTTTTTTTCTTCATTTTCCTACTTTCCCCACTCTATCCTCATACTTCCACCACCCCCTATCCAACTCCTGCTCGCTACTGCTCTTCCTTTTTTTTTTTTACATTTTTGTTTTTATCGTTTATACTTTAACCGCTTCGTTTACTTAATATTTTTTTTTCTTTTTCTTTCATCGCCTTGTTTTCTCGTTTCATTATCGTTTAAACTCTACATTAATAAATGGTACAGAGACACATTGGACATTGGCACGACAGGTGGCATTTAGATTTAATATAGAATAAAATTTACGTTATTGCGATAACATTTGGTATCGTTGCGTCGTTGCCCGGCCGGCCTTTGTTTGTATGTATGTATTTTATTATTTTTCTTTTCAATCCTCACTCGCTTCCTCTCGTTAAAACGCATCGTCATACCTACACCTTCATCTTCGTCCACCCTTCATTAATACTCGCGTGCGTAATTACGTCCTATAATTTTTCTTTTCTTTCGCATCCCCCCAAATCCTCCTCCTACAAGCGTCCCACAAAAATCAATTCATTGTCTACGTAAACTGTCGCACAGGAGCGGCGGGCAGCGACGTCAATGCTTGTTAAAGTTTTTTTTTTCTTTTTTTTTTTTTTTTTGATTAGATTGGTACAGTCTAAGTTTGATACTCGCTGCAGTCTTCCAACTGTCGAGCACAAATAATGGAACACTCTTTCGACAAGATCCAAGAGCTACAGTCTTGGATTTCGATGGAAACCACGGTGCTCGCCAGTTTCACCATTGATTCTATTTTTTTTTTTGTATCATTTGTTTCCCCTCTTTCTCTCTCTCACACACCACGACCCATAATTTGTCGTCGTCGTCGTCGTAATATCGATTCTGACGTATATGTTCTCTCTTCTATTCCATTCCCTCCCACCCCCTCCCGACCAAACCCAAACCTCACTTAATCGTCAATCCTATCGGCACGAACACATAATTAAACACGTATCTTCGCGCTAACTCCTATCAGAGGTAAAATCGAAGCTCGCATTTCGCTTCGTTCTTTTTTTTTTTGTTTTTCGAGTCTTTTTCTATTCAGCGTTTCTATAGAAACCGATCGCACACATGGTCTCTTATAATTTTTCTTAAGCGCCGTGCCCCACGGCGACGAGGAGGATGTCGCATATTGCGAACGACCGATATGCGAATTTTCATTGGACGCGACTTCCTCCTCCTCGCCATTATGGCGCGTACAAGTAAGTAGTTTGTCATGTAAAATTAGGTTATCTCTCGCGTAAGATCGTTTTGGCTTTTTGTATATCCCAGTGTTCCTTTTGTGACCTTGCGTATAGTGTCATCGTGAGTTATCATTATTATTGGCTTTTTTTTTCGATCTCTTCTCCCCTTCTCCTCTTCTTTCTTTCATTCTCCTCCATTCGCAACTTGTTTTTTCTATTACTTCGTCTTAAGAGAGTAGCATTTTCATTATCGTCATACGCTTCGTTTTTTTCTTTTTTTCTTTTTTGTTATATCCTCTTCGTCATACCGTGTAACGCAAATTCCTAAAAATTGTGTCCCTAGCGTGTATGTAATTGACGTTTTCGAGAAGACTCTTTTGACCGTTTCGCACGACATACATCGCAAGCCTCTTAGCTCCTCGGTTATATTTTAATTGCCAGGACGCCGGGATAAGATTGAGTATAGTATCTTTGTTTCTTTTCACTTGTCTTTATCTTTATCATTTCTTTGTAAAAAAAAAAAAAAAAAGAGTAGGGGGTCATTACACGACGTATAGAATAATTCTGTCAAATACATATAAAAAAAGTTCTAGCAGTGACACTGTCGTTATGTATAATAGTCAGACTCTTCGACTGTAGCGAAGTGCAAAAAATGACAAGAAAATTTACTATTGCATATAAAGAAGTCGAAACTGTATATATTGACGCTTTAAAAAAAAAAAAAAAGAAGGCCTTGCGACGTACGCATCGCGAGAAACGAAGATTTTTTTTTTCTATCGCTCTTTTCACTTTCTTCTTCTTGTGTTTCCATAAAAAAGAGAATAAACAAAAACAAAAAAGAATAACAGTAAGTTATAATGGAGAACCAAAGTGAGGCTGCTGCCTGCCTGCCGGGTTGGGGGAACTCGCGTGTTCGCTGCGTGACCCAACAAAAGCTGCGCCTTCGTCTGCGTTGTCTGACCTTTCGTTACGTGCTCTGAGTATTTTGGCCGAAGGGGCTCGCTCTCTACATCGACTCACCTCCCAGAAGGTCTCCGGGCAAGTACGAGTTGAGAGAGCTTGGAGTTGCTCGTTGCTGATCGCTGCTGTCGATGCCGGTGTTGCTCCATAAGGAGTTGGTCGAAGGCGGTGCGCCCCAGAGCTGACTGGAACTGCCACCCCATGTGTCTGGAGGTGGTCCCGCTTTGCTGGTGGGTCTTAGGCCCCAGCCGCTACCACCGGAGCCACCAGTCTGTTGCTGACCGCCGTGACTGAGCTGCTGTAGAAGCGTGTGCACCTCGCTGTCCGCGGGTGACTCTGCGAATATCGTCGTGTTACCGAGGACGCAATTGTTCAATGCGCCTTGAGCCTGAATGAGAGAGATCCAATGAATATTACTGAAATGCTTGTTTGGTTTAAAATTATCTGCGTGTGTACTTGCCTTAATAGCTTCGTCCCTGGACGAGTATTTAGTAAGGGCAATTCCGTGGTTCAGGTACAGACGAAAATCTTGGACCGGTCCGTGCTGCATGCACAGAGTCTTCAGGGTCGATCCATCGATTTGGGGTGTCAAATTTTTTAGAAGTAACCAGGTCGACACCCAACCAGCGTTGCCGCCTGCGCTCGACTGGAGGCCCCAGGAGCTTGAGGATCTGCTGACACTGCCAAGGCCAGCTCCCCAGCCGTTGCTGGCGTTTGCGGCACCCTTGCTGCCTAAGCCAGGAGGTGGTCCTCGGGCTTTGCTCATGGGCGCGCCCCAGAGTTCAGATGTCACTGACGTAGGTGGAGGCGCCGAGTCTCCCCAAGTGTTCTTCGAGCTGTGAAATTAACGATATTGATACATTTGAAAGATACCCTCAGTTGATTTCTTGGACCCTTGCGACCCAATGATTTATGATACTCATGAATGCTTACCTGGTGAAAGCACTGGGAGTAGTAGCGGGCGGATTGAAGCTCCAGGTTGAGTTGCTCAGGCTGGGAATAGAAGTGTCAACGTTGGCACTTTGCGGTGGCGGTGAAGTCTTGGTGCTCGAGGAGAAGATCGCATCAGGATCTTTAATTGCTGCCAGCGACAGTGGTGAACGCACTACTGAGCCGGGTGTAATACTAGGATCATCCTCAATGCTTTTCATCTGGGGACCCTAAAACGATATCAAATATAGGTGGATCCGAACCAACCTTATTACCTAGTACCCTCTTTACGTACAGCGTAACCGTACGTAAACCACGTGCTAGAGCGCATATGGATTAAAAAAAAGACCACTCAAATTACACGAGGTCGAAGGATCTCTCATCTAATTCACAAGATTGACACAGTGTTGTGTGCCATGAGGAAAAATTGGAAACCTTATATGTCCAGAGTAGTTTGTCTTTTTTTTAACTCCAAGTACGTATGTAGCACGGGACAAGTATGGCTGACGGTATTGGGAATGGATTACCTTCCATGGCTTGCCAGGTTCAAATTCGGGCACTAGGTCGGTGAATGCCGCACCACCCGGTTGCCAGTCCTTTCCATCGGTGGAGTCACTGTTGCCAGCGTCGGGCCATCCGCTGTCTCCCAATCTGGATGACCAGGTGCCATCACCCTGTCCAAGCAACGGGTTCATATTAGGGCTGCTGTGTGACTGAGCTAATCCACCGGGTGTGGTAGGAGGTTTGCTTGTCGTGCCAGGAGCACGTGAGAATTCATTTGTGGCGATATCGCCGTCCTTGTCGAGTGATGGCAACTTCCATTGGTTCAACCTGGACTGTTGTTGACTCTATAACGATATCAGTACATACGTGCTCGTTGTAATTCAGATTGAAACAGTTGCCCACTCGCAATGATTTAATCAATATAAAATTCTATTAATCGCTTTTTCTTTTCTTGCTACTCACCACCGAAGGCTCCTTGTTCATAGTTAGGTCGCTGAAGCTATTCTGTAGGGCAGACATGGGATCGTGGACCGAAGTCTTGTAGTATTCGGATGCCTGAGATGGCGCTGCGGGATGCTGCTGCTGTTGCTGTTGCTTCATGTAAGTCGCTTGTTGCACGGCAATTTGATTCTGAAGGTTTGTTATTTGCTGCTTAGTCTTTGTGATCTGCACGCTTATCTGCAGGAGCGTCTGGCTGTTCCCCTTCAAGGACGTCTGCACAGAGTGTTGCTGGTGCAACTGTTGCAGCACTTTGATCTGCTGCAGCAACTGATTCAGGAGGATCAACGTCTGGGGTGCCAGTGGCTGATTCAGGATCTGATGATTCAGGTATCCTTCTTGCACTGCCAGCTGGATCTGCTGTACCAGCATGCGCAGCTGCTGCGTGCTCGGCTGATTTTGCGGCGTTCGCGATGCCTGGAAGCAAAGATTTTCACTATGAAATATTATGAATTTTCTTGAACCTTCGAGTCTAGCGCTACAAGACGCGTCACGTGAGGCGCTACTGCGACAAATTGTTATCTGAACAATTGGAACTTCTTGACAGTGAAAAGTCAAATACTTTATCAAAAAATTATTATATTCTTGAAAATAAACAAAAGCCTTGCACGTGACGACTTTGCATTACTTTCTACCAATACAAGTAAGCGATGACATATTAACAATCGAATTGTAGAAATTCTGTGATTTCGTTACACGTCACAGTATGCAATTCCACAAATCGACTGTTGAGGATGATACCCTCGCAAATAATAGAGATAATGTTAAGAGGAAGAAAATGAAAAAGAAAAAGACAATTGAATAAAATCAAGCATAAGCAATTCTTCGTGCAACGCAAGCATATGTCTTTTTCGTTTACTCGTCTCACTGCGCAGGCGCAAATCAAAACCATATAAAATTGCCAACGATTCCAAAAAACTTCCCACCTGATCCTTATTCGCGAATAAGAGTCCCAAAAAAAAAATTTGTCCCGACAATCACAGATAATTCCGACTGAAACCGAAAGAACCATTCGCAACTACCAAATTCATCGGACAACAAGAATTTACTCAAAAAATAAAATGCACCAGCGCGTGAATCGTATTCCAGTAATTTCTTTCCAACTTCGTGGAGTAAAACGAAATGAAAAAAAAAAAAAAGAGAGAAACAAAAAGGAGTCCCATATCTACATGCATGGAACAATTACAGAGCCGAATAGTGTATCGGTCGTTTTGCGTACATGATTCTGAAGTGTAGCAAAGAAGAGACTTTTGTAACGGATTCAGGAATTGTAGGTCTCGGACAAAGAAGTGTTGTAAAACTTGTATGATCTTTGTTCCAAGGAATACAGCGATGAGGAATGGAATGATATTGTAATAGAAATGGCATCGCATATCGCGTATCCAAGTGTAGTCGGACATCAGGTAGTTCACCTGGTTGAAAGGAGGCTGCGGCGCGTTGGCGCTGGGCTGTTGTTGCTGTAGCTGAACAGCTGCCTGTTGTTGTTGCTGTTGCTGGAGCTTGAGAAGGCTGGCGCTGGCCACGGAGCCACTTACACCGCCAGTGGCAGCCCCGCTGGGCACACCGGCCCCCTGCATTTAAACACGAACAACCCTGTACCCCATGTTCCCTTCCCAGCAACCTTATGACCTCTGACCTCCACACCTTCATCTGGCATTCATACTCTTTAACTGTGATACTCATACGCTCGTTTATCTCGATCGCTCCATACCGTTGCTCTCTAACCGTGTGTCCAGGTACAGTCTTTCAAATAGAAACGTCAAACTTTCCCTTAGAGACGTTAATTGTCACCGACTCGGAACCGAGGTAATTTTGAAATAGCGTGTAATATTACGTAACGAGATAAAATTTAGAATACAAAGATTTTCATAATCGCATTCTTGGCATGAACGATTCTTTCTCTCCGTCGACTCTCCCGGTATTTCGTTGCAGTTATCCATTAACCGTGACTCGGTATGACCTAATCGGCAATGGGTTATAAATAGCACAGTTGCGTAATATAATTTAGAGAAAATTTCAGAAGAATCATTCACTCCGATTTTACCAAATGAATTGTACGTGGGAATTAATGTGAAAAATTATTGACTTTTTGTTTTCCTTTGTACGACTTAACGTATCACATTTCGTATATGGTTATCCCGTTAGATTTGAATCCGAGGCACGTATTTTTCGTTTACGTTAATGTAAATATTAAAAATATATGCACACTAATGGACACACAAAACACACAACACGACAAATAAAAAACGGTGCACTATTTGCAAGGCTGTACCTTATATCGCATCGTCTACCGTTTCCATCAAAGCTGGTAAATAACCTTCACCACGTAAAAATACTGTACCAAATTCTCTTCTAATACGTTCTAATCGTTGCTTTCGTTGTTAAATTTGACAAAACACCGGTTAGGACCGTATCAATTCGCACAACGCATGTTACACAGTCGTCACTCAACACCATATACATAAATCACACCACGCACGTATTTTGTCAGTCAAATTAAAAAAAAGATCCAACGCAGTTATGTTTTTATAAACATGGTTCATCCAGGTAACGAGGTACGGGTTGACACGATACGGGACAGTAAAGGATTTTACCAGAAACAATGTATCAGAAAAAAAAAAAAGTTCTTATACTAAGTTGATCCCTTGTATATATGATGAAAGTTTTAATATACAGAGGTCACCGGTTACGTAATAAAAATTGTTTTCGACCTTTGACAGAATAAGTGCGCGGCATTCGAAATAATGATTTAACTTTGGTCTTACCGGCGGGAAAGACATCTGTTGCGCAACGTGATTGAATCTGGGATAGGCTGGTGCCGGTGTTACTTGATTAGTAGGATCATATCCGGCGTGAGCATCGTGGCGGCGCCACTGGTCAACCGGACGAAGTTGATTCAAAAGTTCCTGTGCTTCGTCTCTGTTCATCTCGCGGCTTCGCAGCGCGACCTCCACGTCCTCCTTCTACAGATTTAGATAAATAAACGATTAAAGTAAGGCACATACTGTAGTAGAAATTATAAGTAACAAATGAAGATACAGAATATAAATGGCATACCTTGTAACCCAAATCGCAGAGATATCTGAACTCGCGACTGTTCCATATGACTTCCTTAGTTAGAGCTGGTTTAGTTTGATGGCCCCAACTGGGTGTAGGGTCCATTTCGGAATCTGCCCAACTGCCGCTGGGTCCCATTGGTTTTGGTTTATGTGCCGTGGGTCCACCCCAGGTAGCTGGATTCAATTGAGGTTCGTTCCAGCCGGCTGGTGTCTTAGGATCATCCCAACCAGCTGCATCGTGTGGACCGTCAACCCAGGAACCATTGCGACCGGCTGGTCCACCAGGATGTCCCCACATTGGTCCACCGACGTCTGGCTTCATGCCTGGCTGTCCTGGCATTCGGTTTTGTGGCATACCCGGTGGGCACTGCATACCTGGTGATGTAAATAAAAAAAAACGAATGAATTAAAGATTGATCTTGATGATTGAGATATTGATTAGACCAATATCAGGCAAATGATAACGAGGCTATAGTAATTGCGATATATACCTGGTTGTGTACCTCCGCGTCCCAGATTCGGAGTGGGTAGGTCCTTCCAGTGAGAGACTTTACTACCTGGCATGGCTCGTTGATTCGCACCAGGGTTACCCCAGAGGCTGGTACCGTCATCGTAATTCGGTACGTTTCTTCTTTGAGTGGGTGGCGATGGTTCCTCCCATCCAGATGGCTTTCCTGGCATCATGTCTTTCGGTGGCGGAGCTGCCCATTGATTCATACTTGAGGGATTCAGCATCTTAACGGGTGGTCCTGATGGATGCTGATGGCCCATTTGATGATGAGGTGGACCCGGAGGCTGACCCCACATTGCGTCGGCGCTTGCGCCATTGAGACGTCCAGAAATTCCACGTGAGTCCCCACGCATGTCGGCCATTCGATGGTCGCGACCCATTGGATCCATTACGCGCATGTGATCTCGCGGATCCAATGACATACGATGATCACGTGGATCGCGCATCTCACGTGGATCTACGGGTCTCAGATCCCTTGGATCTCTGGGATCTATCCTGGGATCGCCCCAGCTTGATCCTGTTTATCAAAATTCATCCGTCTATTCTTTGTACCTTTTTTTTTGTTAATAAATCGAAAATATTTATTTGGTATTTGGAAAAGTTGTCGATTTTGAAATTCATTCGTTTCACAAAATGGTTTTAAATGTACTTTGAATTCTCAGTCTTGTCAATAAGTAACTTTAAAACGTTTGTTCCTACAGAATTTGTAAAATGAACGAACCGTTTAATGATTGCAAAGTTATTCTTTGATATTTATGTAAATCAGTATAAATAGATATATGCGAGTAACACTGACATAGAATATGCTGAAATTAAGTAAGAATAGTTTTAAAACTATTTACATAAAGTGAGAGGACAGAGAAAAACCGCACACCAGGTACATGGCTATTGCAATAATATGTAAGATATAGTTATTGACCCTCTCGTGCTTTGCGGCAACTGAAACTTTCATAGACCAAATTCCACATTTTGCAAAATGAGATAACATTTCCAAAACCAAAAGTAACATTATCATTCCCCAACCCCACCCTTGGCTTAAAGGTATGTGAATGCCGGAGTATCATTATGTATTATCAAAAAACAAGCAAATAAGAATCGCAATGTAAACGTATGAGAAACTATTAAACATAGATTGAGCGTAGCTGGGTGTGCATACGCATTGCAGCAGAAATTATTTAAAAATATCTCTTGCCAGAACCAGCTGCAAGATCAGGTGTAAATTCTCTCCAAAAGAAAATATTAACAATCGACAGTCAATAATATCTCCGAATAAGATTCAACAAAACGACTTTGCTCAGAATTGTTTGCATGGTAGCCGAACAAAGAAAGCATCGTATATAGGTATTTGCTAAAACATATACAGCATGTATACTATATTGTGCAAGCAGGCATCATACAATACTTTCTGTGTCAAAAGTACTCCAGCAATTGAATAGAGTATGTCTATATACATAGGATACTAAAACGTAGAGTTTTATTGCACTACTGTACAGTAAATGTTCATGTGAAAATAAAATCTTTTGCCGTGTTCAGTAGTCGAAGAAAGAAGAGAAAAAATTTGTTCATGGAATAAGAAGTTTAAACAATTCAAGTGCAATTTGAAGTTTTGACAAATGTTTTACATCATATAATGGCCGTTTCTTCGTGAAGCATATAATAGATAATTTAAAGTAGACAAAGATACAAGTAATAAGACTTCTCATAGTCACTTGAAGATACTTGGAGATCTTCTGCAGAAAATTTCCGACTAAAACTCAAAATTTGGAAACCCGTTCGAGCTATAAAATTTGCATCTCCAGCCTTCACTAGCATATCTCCTCCTCTCCACATACCAGCTTGGTTACCACCGGTACCGCCAGGCCACTGGGCAGTGTTAGGCTGGCTCGGTGTCGGTGCTCCAGTCCACATAGATGAGTCCGCTGCATCGTCATCCTCGCCCCAGGTTCCACCGATGTTTGTAGAAGGAGTGTGACCCCAGGGTGTCTTCGCCTGTTGCTGAGGTGGCGGTTGTCCGCCGTTGCGCAAGTTCGCTTCCCATAGATCAGTGCCGTTGTTCACTGGAGGCTTCCACATTGGTACGCCGTCTTTGGTCATGCTTGGCTCTGGTGAGGTTGGTACGTCCCAGTTGGTATCCTGGTTCACGTGTTGCTATGCAGGAAAATAAATGACTCTTAGACATTTCTACTAGAGCTTCTAGAGCAGCAGAAGTGTTACTGGCAGATGCTGATCATCTTCACGTTGCTTTCGGAAGATCATACACTCGTTATGCAAGTATTATTTTGAACAATAATTAATTAATTCAAGATACTTACACAGCCCCAACCATCTTGACTGAACAAGGCCTCCCTCATGGTATTCAGCTGCTCTAGCTGCTGCTTGGTCGATGGGTTGTTGGCGGCAGGTGCGGTGCCAGGAGTAACCGCTCCTTGGGGCGGGTTACTTGCTGGATTATTGTTGGCGTTGGGACCCGGAGGCTGTTGCTGCGGTTGTCCGGCACTGCTGTTGTTGTTCTGCGCGGAAGGATTTTGCCCAGGACCACCGGGATTGTTGGACTTTCCTTGAGGCCATTGGGCGTTGTTCTGATTACCCTGGGCTGCGGTGTTCGACTGAGTAGTTGGTGGGCCGGACTGAGAGTTCGGCGGTTGATTAGGATTATTGGCTTTGTTCACGTTGCCTGCGCATAAGAAGGATAATTAAATTATTAAGCAATTCGTCAGGACAAAATAAACAATTGATTAAAATAAATTTAAGTAACCCAATTTACCTGGATTATTCTGCGTTCCGGGCGGACCCTGATTCTGATTTTGATTAGGATTTCCAGTAACAGATCGATTTACATTGTTACCACCCCAATTGCTAGGAGGTCCGGCACTTCCCGGAGGATTTCCAGGGGTGCCACCCCATCCTGACTGGGCAGCATTATTATTGTTGGGCGTAGTAGCTTGAGTAGTTCCCCAGTTGGCAGCACCGCCACTATTCAAGGAACTTTCTCCGCCTCCTGCCAAACCAAGGATCGCCGGGATGCCCCATCGTCGTTTGTAATCCATGATCGGCTCCTGAAGGTCCTGGCAGCGCTTGGACGTGGTGCGTTCGAAGAGGATACTCAGGGCGTCCTTGAGTTGACGGCGCTCATCCTCGCATTGGCTCTCATCGAATTCCTCGAGTTTTCTATTGAGAGCCGGAATGATGGCACGTACCAGACTTATCAGTTCTGCTTTTCGCGAAGCCGCGGCGAACGCAGTGCTCCTTGATTCGTTGCACGTGGAAGCCAAAATGGCGAGTCGCGTTGAATTGCCAATTGAGATTTGGTGGCTCGTCATTTTTCGTGATTTAATGGAATCAGAAATTGGCTCATTGATCTGAGTGTCTCTAAGACTCGGCGTAACGTACTCGTTAATAGGTACACGATCACTTTGGAGATAGCTCCAAGAGGATTCTTCTCTAGGAGTGTCCTCATCATGCTGATACTGATGTTCATAGTGTTTATGATAATTGTTCTTGTTGTGTTGGCGGTATTCTTGATGGTCGTCATCGTCGTCGTTTGAGTGATTCTCGACTCGAGAGGCAGGTACAGCGTTAGTTTGGGATGTGACGGTGGCTGATTGGCGTGTAAGCGTCATCGTAGGCTCGCAGGTAGTCAATGTAGGAATGTTGACGGCCGACCGAACTTGCTCTTCGTCGTCAGATTCGTCAAGTCGAGCGGTGTGAGACGTTTCAGACTTATCGCTAGACTTAACGCTTAGCGTAGACTTAGATACAGACTTAACGTTAGAGTTAGATTTAAGATCAACCTTAGTAGACACTTGATACTTATCGTCCTTAAAGCTAGCGTTTAGAGGCTTGTTAGACTTATCGTTATCCTGAAATGAAAGAGCACCAACAGTAAATATTGTTGCTTCGGTACGGCTAATACCATCATTTTGAGACCCTAACATCCTAACATTAGTAGTCATTATACAACTAGTCTTGTAGCACAAAGCGACGTTAACAATGTCTTCGATAACATCTGGATTATTGTTGCTAATATTCATATTTCCTCCGTGACTCCTAACGCTACTCTTCTTCGCGTTGGTCTCGAGGTTCCTCATTCCGTATTGATAGTAGTCGTCGTAGAAGTCATCGTGGTCATCGTTATTCTCATTGATCGTCATAATCGTCATCATCGTCGTATTATTATTATTATTAATACAATAATAATAATAGTTATTAGCAATGTCGTTAACGTAATCCTTACATTGTATCGTTAATGGAACACATATGCGTTGCGTCAGCTCGGTCACGGGAGCGTGCCCTAGTGGAGAAGTAGGAGATGGTACTTGGACTCGCGTGAGATTTTCCAGATAAACAGTAGATCGCAGGGTGTGCTCGGTGATTCCGTCTTCGGGAACGATAAGCGTAATGGAAGAACTGGCGGTGTCGACCGCGAATTTCTGAGCCTCTGCGGCTCTATCGAAATGCAATTTCACGGGGTATCCTGCCATCCGCAGGAGGCTCGGGAGAAAATCGCCGCGGCGTTTGTCGTTGTCTTCGTCCGAGATTACGCTTTTGTCGAGCCGCCGGGAGGTCGGAGCGAAACTGGTAACGGGGGAGCACTTATCACCTAGTAATTTCATGCTTTTCGATCTGTTAGAAGTATCGTTTTCAACTAGAAGAGCCGCGGCGACGGCGTCTGCTCGGACGTGGTCGCCATCGGGGAGGAGATAGTAGTCACCGTAACTGGTTGAGCTGAGCAATATCACAGACTTGGAGTTATTATTACTTACGAAACTAAGATTAGCCTTAAGGTTATTGTTGTCGCCCTGGTCAAGGCGGGACCCTAGTAAGGAGTAATTGTCGACGGAGGCGGCGAGACGCGGCAGCCGCTGGGGGCGATCAGACTTGGGTATCCTAACTAGGCTAGGTACCCCAGCGGGGCGGCACGCATCGCCCCTCGTTACTTTTAGATTTAAACTTACTTTTAGTACCCTAACGCTTAGATCGCTAAAGCTATCCTTATTATCACTTAACGGCTTACAAGTAGACTTAGAGTTATCGGCGGAGCTGCCCAGCTGACCAGGCGAGCCCTGTGTGTTTTGCTTTCTGTACTTGTGATGATTATGTTCTGCATTGTTGTGGTGATTTACTTTATTATTATTATCGTAGGTTAGAAGGTGATTTCTTGGATTTTTTGTGGTTGCTGGCGCCACTGACTGGCGGGCCTCGCCTACACCGGCTGAGCTGAGCTCACCTGCAATATCAAACGCACCATGTTCAATATTTAGATATCGGAGGAACAATTTTCCTAAGTCATTAATCTACGTGTAGCGTGTATGTCGGATTGACTTTCATTTGAATCGTCAAAGTATCATCTAAGCTGACCTTTTTATTCTTTTCAGCTCTATTAACACAAGACAACTAAAAGACTTCTCTATTTTCCATACACAACTGACACTGTACAGCCTCAACGTAATTCTATCTAACTTCAAGACACTTCACACCTGTCTCAAGTGCATAGTCGGTGGGATTAGAAACAGAACATTATATTCCATAGCAATTCTATCACTTATATTTGCGCATCTGTCTTCAATGTGATTGGGGATTGATAATGAGATTTATGCCAACTTACCAGATTGGCGTGGTAGGACGGTTAAGAAGTCATTGGCGGCGGTAGCTTCGGGGTGGCTGGTAGGTGCTGCCATCATGCTGCTGTTTATGAATTCGATATCACAGTACCTAGCGCGCTCTGGTCCTTCCCCCTCCCCCACCCCACTCAGACTGCTTCCCTCTAATACTACTACATCCCCCTGCAAGAAATAAAAAAAAAAAACGGGTATGCAAATTATACTTTAGGGAATCCATAGATCTTGGTTATAAATAGCAGGGAGAGCAAGATCATTCTTAATTGTATATTTCTGAAAAAGTAGGAAGCAGCACTCAATCCACTTACCTTGGAATTTTGTACGAAGGCATTTGTTTCGGTAGAAATCTCATGTGAACTAGAATTGTGTGGAAACATTGGGCTCAGTTCTTCTTTGGCAGGCAATGCATAGAAACCAAGATCTACACAGAAAAGTACACAGAATATTTTAAGATCGTTATTACATGTAAGTTCTATAAAGAATACCTCGATTTGAAGTAGAGACAAAGTTTTGAATAAAGATAATTTATGTTAATGTATACATAAGAAGTGTGTATGTTTTAAGAAATAAAATGTACCTCATAGACTATCACTATCAGTGCGCTCCTAGCTCCATGCCAGTAGAGATCTGCAACAATCAGAATTAATGGATTATAATAGACAATATAAATAAAGAGCGATAAAGAACGAGAATTTTGTTAAAGTTTAAAAACAACTAGATTATGTTTTTTGATTGAATGATTAACAATTAAGCAGGACAGCCTATGATATTCATATCTATAACTGGTTTCGCAAGATCTGATTAACACTTGTGACAATACAAGTATATAGTGCAAGTAATACAAAGATGATGAACAAAGCGATATTCAACTATCTCGAGCATGGTGCATTACTGACAATATAAGGTAAAAATGAATTATTTAAATAAAATTCAGTGCGCAATCCAACGAAATATCAACGTGAAAAATCTATATCTAACAGATAGACTGGAAAGAATGTGTTGTTTGGACAAAACATTCTGACTAAAAAAAAAAAAAAAAAAGAAAACTCTGAGCAAATAATAAACAAGTAGCCAACAGTAACTATTTTTATTACAGCATCTGCAACCACATGCCAAAATCACTTGAAAGTAACTCATTGGCCAGGTTGACTCCTACGTGCGAAAGAAATGAATTAGAAGTTAACACGCAGATAAAAAATGACTAATATTAAGTAAGATAATATCAAATAAAGACACCAAGAAATGGAAGACACCAAATCTAAAAAAAAACTATGCACTACAAGCATACTATAAATAATGACTCAAAAGTGTTTATTCCCTGAGGATAATAATTTGCCTGAAAACAGTTTTTGATTAAAACAAGATAACCAGTTACAGATAATAACTTAACATAGAGACAAAACAAGGATTTAATAATTAGGATAATATTGTGCATAACCACATGACTCAGAGTTCCACACCGAAAGATAAAAACCCATATGAACCTATTGGAACATGAAAAAAGGCTTTCATGAAATTTTTTTTTTAAGGTACGAAAAATGCACTATGAGCTTAAAAAATTACGTGATAAGTTATCGAATACGAGAAATCATCATTGATAAACAGCAGCGAAGAAAAATACATAGAAATCGGCCAAGAAGCTCGTGAAGTCGATTTGTCGGATGTGAAATCCAGGACGCGGTATGTAAAGGAAAGAGAACGTTACAAGACTGTACTGGATAAGCACAAAGAAATGAAGAGAAAGGAGATCCCTGTAGCTGAGACTCCTAGACAGTACTGAATATCCAATCCCATTAGAAAATGAACAATCGAAGACTCCCCGCAATCAAGATATCGTTCCTATCACGATCTCCAGGTTCTCTCGAAAAATGTAAGAGCACAATGTAACTTTGATCGAAACGCAGTTTGTCACCTCCTACCGTGATTTTCCTGAAATCAACCAGTAATTCCAGAAGCGCGAAAGAGACACAGAATGGGGCACGGCCCGACATCACTATAATATAATGTCGCAGAAACGTATGTCCGTTGCTCAGGGTGTACTCGGAGAAACATAGGCGTCCGCGCACTTTCACGGGTTGCTTCGAAAGCAAGATGAAGCACACAATAGGGCGACGTAGAGAAGTGAGTGGAGATTGAATAAGAAAAAGGAAAGAACCAACTCATAAAGTCAATCTCTCTCTTTCTCTCTCTGGTCAACACTACAAGAGAGAATAGAACGAGGAGGTGAAGAGAGTATCCCCACCTCCATGGCAGAAGGTTAGATAACAACCTTCCAGAGACCGGAGAAAAGAACGATACGACGCGAGAGCCCTTAGATATATCTTACGTGGTATAAAATATGTGTAACGTCGAAAAGCATCTAATGATAATTAAAACCTGTACGAGTAAGTAACACACTGAACAATCACTTTTCACAGACGCACTGGTGTAGGTTTCACGGCGTCACCGAGACTTGGATTGGATGTCGGACCGAGGGTGAACGATGTAAAAATTCCAGTCGTTGTCGTAACGAGGTGGGAGAATGCACTGTCGTTTGGCCGTCGTATTTAATGGGGAAAAAAAAAAAAACTTACGCTTCGTAGCCCGAAGGAGTGCGGGACAGTCTACAAGACGAAGCTATTTCGCTAGCGCGGAATAGCGTATAAACGTACTCGCGCTAGCGGCTGGCTATTCTCGCGAGCGATCCTCCTCCCCTCGCGTATGGGAGCGATGTGCACACGAGGCCACGTTCACATCCGTGCGGACCACGGCAGACCCGGTTCACATGCGAGCGAGCGCCCGGTCGCTCGCAACTGATGGCTTTGCAATGTCGCCGTAAGCGCTCGCGTTCGTCGCCAATGTTTTCCACCGCTTCGGTCCTGGACTTCCTTCTCCGCCACGAGGATTTCTCCTCGGACGCCAATCCCCACTATGAGACTAAACCGCTGCTAGGGTTTCTCCCCCTGGTACCCGGCCAACAGCCCACCATCCCACCATTACCAACCCGGAGACCCGGTCCGACGCCTTAAAAACCGTATACCCTGTGCCTCCGGTGTGCACAAATGCGGATCGTGCAACGGCAATAAAACGATGAGGAAGAATTTCAGAAGACGAAGAAAAAGAAAAGGAGGAGAAAGACGACGAAGAATCGATCGAACGCGAAAGTGTCGTTCTTCCGAAAATGAAATACTTCGTGGAATGTCCGTATCTCTTTTCATAATCGCGTCATCCTCTAATCGGATGAATTTCCTTTCTTTTCTCTTTTAATCTGGCACTCCCAAAAGCCTCTGTCGATAGGTTGCCGTATTTTTGATAGCAGCTCTCTGTCTATCGGGAATTATTGATCTGTTGGATATACGTATGCGTTGGACGTGGCAAGCAGGCAGAACTAGTCGGCGAACGCTGTTCCCTCCGGCGCGCGTCTGCCCTTCTACTTTGTGGCGTCTCCCTCTCTCTCCCTAGTACTGTCGTCGCGTCCTATGGCCCTCTCTTTCTCTTTTCAAGACACTGTTTGCCCCCCTTTGCCCCCTTAACCGACGCTCACTTATCCGCCCCTCCACACTATCGCTCACTCACTCCCTCTTCGATATAACAGTCTCCTCCATCTTGCTCGCTAGTAACTCACTCTGTTGCGCTCGCCCTTCAGCTAGAGGCGCCACTGTCTCTCTTCATTCAACATAAAATATGCTCTTCTCGCGTACGACCACGCTCAAAAGCGTCGTCGCAATTATTTACCTCGTCACGGTGCGCACGGTATTACGCAGGGGTTTTCGAAAAACGTGTGGACTTACCGAAGCCGAGAAACGAGAAGCGTGGAATTGAATTCCAGCGGGATGTCGAGCAAACCAAAAATGGCGACTGCGCGCCTCGCCTCGCTCTTCCCTCTCTCGTTTCTACCATAGACGACCAGGAGTGAACGACGACGTCGTTTCGTCTCACTCGTCCGTTTCTATTCTACATCTATACTATATTCTATCTGCCATTATACAGAGTCAGCCAGACTCCTTACCGTGTGTACTCCTCAGGCTGGTTCACCATCTTTTTCTCTTCGATCCGCGCTGCCCCGGTCCTACTCTTCGATCTTTTTCCAGCCAAGTGTCTATGGGTTTAGCTTGGAACGTGCCATTCCCGCTTTAAGGTCGATTCACAAGGCCCCCGCGGGTAATCTCCCTACGCTTGCAAACCAACCATCCGTCCATTTATTCATCCATCCATCCATGTGCTCATCCGACCGAACGAGCCCGATGCTTCGCATCGATCCTACGGGATTGTACGGAGGAATCCGAGTCCAAGCAGCCCTTGACCCAGACTCGTTCCGCGACTCGTCCAATCGCGGCGAAGTTTAAGGTCTCCGTGAAAAATAGCGAAGCGACCTCATACACATCTGATACAAGAATAACGCTTAATGGAAACATCCGACTGCTCTGTTCACGTTTTACTCTCGCTACCCGACAACATAAACCCGCCTAGTCGCCATAGGCATTACCATATTCTCCTTTCCAGCAAGCAGAGGGACTTTATCGGTCTGACTAGTGCGCCGGTCACGAATACATATTTATTCATAGTCTCTCTGCAGACCCGCCTGGAACTATTATATACTAATCAGAATAAATAAACCAAGCACTCATTATACATATAGAATGACTGTCCAAGGAATTTAACCCGCAGCCATTAATAGAGACGCGCACGAGATTTTCAGTGGAGTTTTGATTTTACACGAATAGCGGCAGCGTTTTCACGGCAGGAACCTTACGTAACCGGCTGCTTAGAACGGCTGAATTCACAAGGCGACGAAGCGCACGTAAAGTACGCTCGCCCTCTCTCTCGTTCGCTTGGCCGGTAATGCAGAGAGAGAGAGAGTACGTAAGCGAATTCTACCCGTCGGACTCTATGGGGCCAAGAAAATACATGGTTAGCACAGAAGCGAAACAGACAAGACCTACTCGATACACAAACTAGAAGCGCATGGCGAAAATCGTCTATACTTTTTCCCCGCTAGAGAAGACAATTTAAAATGGCGCTCGGTGGCTCGGCCGAGCGAAAACTCTTTTAGAGAGTGAATTTGTCACTGAGAGTGTGAGTGTCAACCGTGAAACACACGAGTAGCTCATTTGAAGCAGAGAACCAATGGTGAGAGAGGTAACAGGAGCAAGAGAAAACAATGTATATACGTACATATATACAAAACAACAGAGAGAAAGAGAGAACGAGAAAAGACGAAGCGTGGAAACTTTTATCGTATATAATCTTCCTCTTCTCGCCCACGCATCGAAATAATATGCGCTTCCACTTAGCAGTTGGCTGCCTCGAATACGATTACACCTAGATGCATTGTGGTGCATGTGCATCGTTGCTTCGAGGCGCATATCGTACGGCGCACAGTGTATAAACGTGCATAACAGAGCGCTCGCGTGTTTTCCTCTCCTCTTATATGCCTATATATATAAATATATACACACCTTTACGCAAACGAAGCCCAGCGAATACACGTGAGTCATTTTACGACTGTGTATGTCACCCCTCTTTCCTCCACGTATAGCGTACATATATATATATACACTCAACATAACGCCTTTGTATACCATGGTGTGTGCCGTAGCAAGCTATATATACAGTGTAGCTTGGCAACAAGCAGTCGGCGATTTGCGGGGCAAGGTCGACCCTCTCCCCCTAGCTATTTTATCCCAGGCATATATTTATTACGACACCGTGTATATAGACGCAGCAACAGAGCGTGCTTGCGGTAAGCGCGAAACTCCGACGTTCTCCGTCTGATTATGTATCTAGCCGGGCCAGCGCTGTTCCTCGTGCTAAATAATTTTACACGAGCGAACCAACAATCAATCGAACGTACGAATCTCCATTGAGTTCGATATTACATAAGACAGTACGCGTTGTACCTCGAATACGTAACGTTGGCACCTACGAGGCCGTCGAGGAAACGTAAAAAAAAACCCCTATTGTACGGACTGTATTGTACGGGGAAATTAAATTCGTATAATTTCTTTGAGCAAATCCGGATATTCCCAGTGCAACGCTACCTGATAGGTCGTCCGTGACTCCTGCGTTCCTTGCCGAGTCGAATGCTAAAATAAACGCGCTGGTAACTATTCCGAACGGACTACCCGTCGGAACAAATGTCAACCGAGCGCGTGTCTCGTCGATTCACGCGGCCACCGGCTCTAACCACGACGTTTCCGTCATATCTAACGGACGACTTAGTTCGCCCAATGGGATTCGCTGCGGCTCTTCCGTGAAATTAGCCCTAAGCGCACAGTCAACGTAGACATAAACAAGTTGCACGAGCACGCGTTCCCGAACAATCTCCATGGGAATTTCTGTCGTAGACGCGGAAGGCAGCGACATCTTAAAATCCTTCGCACTCCGAGTATAACAACCGAACGTCGTAGAAGCGTCGGACAACATAATAAAGCTTTATCAAGCGGCTACCACACTGTTATATTGCCGTAGCGACTAAATGACGTCCACACCGCAGATGGCACGAGATATTGGACGCCGTGAGAGATAAAGCAATTTCGTCATAAAAAAAAGGACAAGGAGAACCAATCAAACACGTGCAAGACACTCGAGATTATTTTTGAGGATGCAGAAGGATATTCGCTACCGAGACAACTGGAGTCCCTCAATTTCCACGTCTAATCGAGACAGATAAGAACATCCAGAATTTCTGGTTAGCGTAATGTTTAGGCTTGTAGCGTAACTTTGTTGATGTCAATTAAAAGGTTATTACGTAACCCGTAGACATTCCGATTAAATTTGAATGATTTGTTACGACACGCACACGTAAACACACGTATACTGCTTACTCTGGTAAGCACACGGTAGTACGGGTCCGTATGGACACAGTGTTAGTCGGTGGGGAGGAGGGACGGGCACACGAGGGGGCATTGACTCCTGACCTCTTCTTCGTCATTCCGCCGGAACGGCAAACGATAGTTCTTCGTTGTGAATGGCGAACGCGAAAATATGACTTTCGAAAAGAGAAAGAGAGAAAAGATAGAGAAATGTATATCGTAAAAAAGGAAGTAGAAAGGAGAAGACAAAGGACCGAGCAGAGGCGTTCGTAAGCGCGAAGGTACAGGAGAATACGAGTAAAGGGAGTAAAAGAAGAGAAGGAAATTTCGTGCGATCAAGGGCGGCGTCGGGGGTATGTAAGAAAGAGAAAAAAAAAATAAGAATAAGAAGTTGAACGGACGACGCGGGCGAGACCGCATTCCTAAGACACTCCCACCGCGCATATTTAGTATCAAAACGATCCGTCGGGCTTAAATATTAATTGTCTTACCCAAGCTGGACGTTAAGCATCCGCAGAGATTGTCGGTATCGCCCAAGTGCTTTCTTATTAAAAACTAGCAGATGAGTCGCGTGGCCGACCCACTTGGCAGAGCGAATAAAGCCCGGCAACTGGCACTCTTTTTTTGGTAGTGTTTTAACTTCCTAAGTCTGGCGGGGTTGGTAGGATTTATTGTCCTGTAATTTGGCGTGGAGCCTACAGCGAAGACGGTTTAAGGCCTCGAGAGAAAACGGCGGGAGATTCAAGTTCACTTCGTAGGATACATAACCTCTATGCTGAACTATGTTTAATTTTCATCGTATTATATGCACTGATAAAGTGAATATATTATGCATACAAACTTCCCGTACGGTTTATCTTCAATATACGACTTTATAGTCGCTTTACGTTTACGTGCATATGCAAAGGGACTTTATGTATACATAAACGCAATACTCGACTCTATGTACTTCGACGCTTTACTACACGTCCCAGACGCGTCCCGTTGTGTACCTATTGACCTATTTCGCTCGACCCACTTCCCACTGACAAAATCATCGAGTCACTACCACAAGCTGTTGCCTATCGAACAGACGTGGCCTTTTAACGATACGCGATTGTCAGATTAGATAAAGGTCGCGCAACCTGCCGTTTATACGACCGACGGTTGTATGTATGTTATATATACGGTTTCTATATATATGAGCCAAGTGAATTGTCGCACAAGTCATTATGCTTTTATAGTAAATTTAGAAACTCATCACTGTCGCCATCCTCGTCAATGATTGGCAAACGGTAATCTATATAGCCTTGGAACATAATGGATGATCTTCAATAGTGCTGCTGTTTATATACTGTTGCCTCCTAGTGGATGACTGTGCTTTATGTTATCAGTTGTTCGGTGCAAACTATTTTTTATTTCTCTATCTCACTCTTTCTCTCTTCGCATGATCTCATATCTGACTTCTTTCTCTTTGCGTAGCCATGCCACTAGATTGTATTCCCTGGTTATGTTGGCTCCCTGACTATTTGGCCGCCATTACTACGATTCGCTGCTCCATTCCTTCCTTGACTGAAGTCTTTATACAACGGCAGGTTCGAGTCTTTATAAGAGTCGAGCACTAGGATAATGCAGTGGCTACGAATGAAACCCGTTCCAAGCTCTCCTAGAATGACGTAAAAATGTATTTTTAATCAGCTTTCTGGCCACCGTTAACTTCGCACCGTTATATCGTGTCCTACGTAGTGGTACGGACGCCGACTGCCTGCAATTTTAAGTGACAGAACTGAAGCTTCCAAGAAAGGCTATGCCCATTATAAAAATTAAAACCATCGCCATACGGCTTGAGAATCTACACAGGGATACACTTAGGAATTTCGCGTTTACTTTGTGGATCATTGTGGCAGGAATCTTACTTAGCATTGCGAATATTGTACGCTGAGGAATTCTCGGATTTCGGAATCGCTTCTTCTACACTGTATTTCACCAGTTCCAAATACGGGAGTTTCGCAGAGCGGCGGTCGAGCGGATCGTGCCAATATGGCGGCTTTGAAACAGTTCGATTCCTTGATATTACGACCTCGGTTTGGCTTGACGTGTCGAATTTACAAGGCTACGTCACGCGACGCCTTGCTATAGGCTGATGCTCTTTTTTTTATGTATATCTGTATGTTATGCTACTCTAGGTTTAGATATGTCCTAGCGCGCGAGACATTCTTCTATTCCGTGCAACATATATACATAGGTTATATTTATATTTTTTACAGGCACCTTCAAATATTTTCTATCTCTCAAGACTACGTGCGTTATTCCTCGTTGACTTACCTATGACAATGTGTTCACTGGCGTTCACAGTCGAGGAAAGTCTCACTATCACACGAAAAACTCCACTTTTCACACGCTCAAAAACACATTACGTACAACCACGGAATTTTATTGAAAATGAGCCTCCATTGCTTGGCATGGAGTTTACAGAGGTTACCGCTATGAGTCGCTGATGTACCTCGACCGAGCATCGACTATGCGTAGCATAGGTAGAATGCGAAGTGCATTGAAAATTCTTGACCGTCGGTAAATATTTTACACGCTCGGTGCACGGCTGTTCAAAGCGGGAAATTAAAATTAAAGAAAATTCTACCATCACTTTTTCAATGTTTTTTTATAGATCTGTTTGATCTGTTTGGTACACACTTTTAGAAATTCCTTTTATTCATATTACGACAACCAGGAGAAATATCTATTCTCTGAACGCTGATGAATGTTCCTGTGTTTTCGTTAATAACGTAGGACGAGTTAATGATTTTCTTTCTTCCACTGCAAGTCTCTGTCTCTTCTATTTTTGTCGTACGCTGCGTTACACCCGGGGCTAGTTCTGCATAGAATAAAAATCAATTGTAAGTTGTTTTTGGGAATTAACCTTCATTCGGGCTTCCACCTTTTTCGGAGAACTGTATTTTGGGCTTTGACTTCGGTTTGAACAACTTTTTCTTAGATGGATGAATTATAACTTTCCCTTCAGAGTTCATGTGACCCGTTTTCATATCCATGACTGTGGTAGATTATACATTGATTATTGATATGCCATTTTTTTGTAATCAAATTTGATCTTTATATAATATCGATAGAATATATTATCATAGTCCCAAGTAATGAAACTTACCATAGTCCTCCATGTTTGAATTGTTTGATAGGACTTTCCCTTTACTTGCTCAAATTCAAATCTTTTCCACTCGAATAAACTTTATTTCGTTAATATATGCACAGCTTTTGTCAAGTCGACCTAAAGTTTACCGCCATATACTCCTAGTTTTATATACAATACTTCTTTGGAAAATTGTATTAGAATATATGGTATGAGATATGTAATGCAGCAGAGGATGCGTTTTATCAGGATTCAGTGGGTTTGATGATAAACTTTTAAAACTATCGTTATTTTCTTCTACCTTCCATTCCTTATAATCCTATCCAGTTCTAATCACTCTTCATTCTGTGTACATGTTTTTAATGACGTTTCAAATGCTTCATGTCTTCTTCATTTCTGCATATTTTTAATGTTTACTGTTAGCCTAAGCCTGTTTCGTCCATTATAGTTCACTAGATGTTTCTAAGAGATACATAATTTTATATATGATTCCACATGATACGAATTTATATAATTTTGAATATTTGACCGTTATTTTTAAATTTTGTTCATCGTGAAATTTAGATCGTTACATTTCGTATAAATCGAAAGTATGTTTTGTTTCTATCGAGTAATTTTAGTGTTTGGAAATCGTAGTTCAACTTTTTTTGTAACTGCCATAAAATTTGAATTTTCTCAAATAAGGGGATAAGCGACGGACTGTTTTAAATTAACTAATTAAATAATGTAATACAATAATTGTACTTAAAAAAAATTTATTAAAACGTCATTTTTTCATAGATTTTCATCAAATTTGTTTTTATCAATCGGAATCAAGATATCTTCGAACTTTTTCTTTTCTGTGTGTAACTCCTCTCATATCCGTATTAATATCTCTTTCAATATGAATTATCTCGCAGCCATTACAATCGCGAACCTCTGTTATATGTTTTAATTGTCGTCCTATTTCCAAGATTTCTTCCAAAGTAATGTTAAACATTTTCGAACCATCAACCATTTCTGCAAAGATAAGAAACCTTAAGTATGAAACGGTTCCTGCTAATTTTTTATTTACTGTCTTACTACTTCGTTAATAACAATTAACAGTATTACCAAACGATTCAGTGAGAGTTGATCTACGTTTCTTTGGGGTGCTCATATAAATTTTAGCATCACCTATAATTACAAAATGTAAAAACAATTTTTTATTGCAATTGTATACTTTTTTTTTGTTAAATGTAAAGTTAATTTCAAAAATTCAAAATTCACGCACATTGTCCAACTCTTGTGTCGTATGCTCGCCCTGGAAAATGATAGCCTTCCATAATACTCTGAGGTCTAACGTTAGAATAATTTGCTTCCACTGAAAATGAAAGATAATAAATTTCAAAATCCTTTGACTATCCATGAACTTATGGAAAAAGAAAACTTTGTTTATCGACTCACAATAATCCAGGATATCCGATTTTGGCTGTGAAGTGGTATCCTGCATGAATGATGCATTCAGACACGAAAAATCACCTAACAACGTTTAGTACCTTTATAATATAATTACATAAAAAATTGTTATTATTATCATTTATTATCACAAGTAATTACGTGATGACACATCCGGTGGTCGTAGATCACTTGAGTCTACGAGAAAAGACAAAATAAAAAATTTATCAAAACATTAAGACAGCATTAATTTTAATTACCGACCATCAAACAACGATGATCCACGTGTACGGTGTGAACGATTTCCTAAAAAAAATTATCACAATGAGAAAACTTGATCCCAATGAATTTTTCGAAAATATATTATTTTCAAATAATTCAATTTACTCTCGCATGCTCGATTCATCAAGTCAGGTCGTTTTCTCCGCATATACTGCGAATAATTATATTTCTTTTCCCTTCGCGAATGATCCCAATATTTTTCAGGTAAGTTCTCTTCGACATCGGCTATCATTCTTTGCCAATTGTTCCTAAAAAAAGTTTACACCGTTTACATTACAAAGTATCTTTCACTTTTCATTGTATGATTTTAAGTAAATACCGGCAATATTCTTTTTCCTCTGGCAGATGTACTGATCGATTTTCATTGATCGTTGAATTCAATAAACTGGGGTCACAAGCATTTGTATCCATTTCATCGACTTCTTCTCGCATGAACGAATCCGCAACCTGAAAATGCATACGGAAATTTAATTGTATATTTATTATTTTATTCTCGTGTACCGGAACTTCTTTTATAACAAGTTTTTTATTTCCAATGCATTTACCTTGGACCAATCGATACTTGGCGAATTATCTTGGACATTGGCAACCCCACAACGTTCATCCGGACTGTCATTAACATCGCCATGTTCAATTGCCCACCTTGCGATTTCTTCCCAGTTTATATCATAATCATTCGGTTGGTCACCTCTGAATGAAAAAATAATATGATAAGACTAAAAATATTGTGATTTGTAAAATTACCATGATGTCTCTTACGGATACGTCTACATAAACTCACAATGCAATGACATCGGGATAAGATTTAAACATTTTGAATTACTGATAATTTATGAACTATCGTTATCATTGACACATCTTCATATTTTCAATAAGTTTTTAAATATTACGAATTTCAAAGCTAAAGCAAAATTTTTTTGAAGAATTTTCCAAAAATAATTTAGACCCCAAACGTCACGTACTGTCAAAATAAAATGTGTCAAGTTCGTTGACAGTTGACTGATGATCTTTGCGATAGAAGCGAATAGAACTTTGAACAAAAATCTTTGTGATAAATTAAGTAAATTTTTTGAAATTCAAAAAAAAAAACTGTTTATTCATAATCGGTTATGTTTTATACATTAATTGTATTTAAATATAATTTTGATTTCCTTCTTGCTTAAACGTGTTTCCACAATTATCACGCATAAATGTCTTTTTTTGGGAACAAATTTCGTTACCGCAAAAATCCAATAAAGTTGTTATTTTGCTAAATGCTGTATCATCATCCGCTTCGTTTCTTATTGCCACGAGGACTGACAATTCCGTGCAGCCATCTGGTCGTTCTATTTTATAGGTTATAAACAAGGTGGATTACTAAATAATACAAAAATACAGATTAACCTTACTCAGTTCGGATGTAGTAGTAGCACTCAAAATATCTGCAAAGACATTATTATAAAAATAAGACCATTGTTCGAATTCGAAACGGAAAAGAAACATGATTTCTTACCGGGGCATCCTTGATCTAAATTAATGTTACTCATACAATTGTCAGGCGATAAATTATTTTCATGGATCATTGCTTTCCCGGTACAATCGATTTTCAAAATTCTATAGAATTTAAATACTTCATTTCCACATTCATCATTTTGTGCGCTGAGTTGTTTAAGATATTTATTCCCCGATTTATCGAAATCGATAAGCGCGATGCTCCTCTTAATGGTACCGTCAGGTAATTCTATAAATAATCATGTAATAAGTAAAAGCTGCAAATAATTAATATTTAATATTCGTACTATCGGCATCACGTAATAGGATATTATGTAGTTTGACAATTAAATGAAATAATATTTTATTACCAAATATAGTTTTGAGACTGCCTGTCCACTTTGTAACTTCATCGTCAAATGCATTCACTATGGGGAAATTATCATTTACGTATTTTTCTTGATGTCGTATGTTATAAAATTAATTAATAATTATTTACTGATCTCAATTAAACGATGTCTACGTTGCTGGTCGTCCAAATCATTTATTGCTTCGCATAAGTCAAGAAAATTCATGTGTGGTTGGTTTTCATACTCAAGGCCGACCTGACATTGACATGAAAGAACATTATTTACACTCCATTTTTTCTCCCCTGGAAATTAATAAAACCTCTGGAATTTTCGTTTTTTTACAAATAGCGTACGTCATCTTGGATATTGGCACTCAAAGGATTTTACATATTTGTTTTTGATTGAAGTAGCGATACTGTTGGTTAAAGTTATAATTAATTTTATCTGCATCCGACAAATTCGTTGCTACAATCACGCCTCAAAAGAACAAATAAAACACGGCTTTTTAAATATTTTCTTCCCACCGTTTCATAATGAAGGGGATTCCCCCTCGAGGGTATATAATATATTTTGCAGTAAGCATAACAGACTATAGGTTTACTAAGAAGGATAATCGACTATAGGTTTACTAAGAAATCATATCTTTATTATAGTTTCGTTGGTCAAAACTGATTGTTCATATATTATGAACATATACAGGTATTCAGTATGTTAAAAATGTACGCGTCTCTGATGACTACAAGAAGCTTCTCTATTCCATTCGACCTCAGGATTCTCTTCCCAGTCTTCATATAGTCTCGATTGCATAAACGATTCTGGGTGAGAAGTTTTCAAAAATTAATTGACAGATTATAAATAGAAATTTATTCATAATTTTACTTTGTTCGTCAGCTGGAACGTTATGATGATAATCGGGACAATTATCTTGATTAAACGTCCTTGGCCAATCGCAACCACCAGCAACTCTGACTTCGCAGTTTCTCTGCTGAATGATAGGTCGATGAAGTGGATGATTTGGTTGTTTCTTCATATTTGCTGTTAACAATAAATCAATCATTTTAACTTGTACGCTTTCTTTTTTCAATTAAAGTATAGTTCAGTACTTGAAATACCATTATGTGCTCTGTAGTCATTAAAACGGTTTGTTACTTCATAATCTGATGGTTGTTGTGACTGTAATGCAGACCTATCGTCATAGCCTATATAGTGTTTCATTCCATCTAGAAAGAAATATTTTTATACGACATTTTCATTACCATTCGAAGAATTGTTTTATTCGTTAATTCGACTTACGTTGTCCATAGTCGCTAAACTCGTAATTAGGATCTACAACAATAAATAGAAGGAAGAAGTGATTATGAATTTCATAATTGTTAGTAATAATTATCGTCCCAGTCTCTAACATTCCCATTTCTCTTTCGATTCCGAAGGTGGAGTCATTCTAGCGCATCTAGAAGGACCGCAACCCGAATTCTGTGGTCTTTCTCTTTCTTTCTTTTGTGCGGATGGTCCTGGTGGTAAATCAAATTGACAACATCCTCCACTTCCTGCACACATTCCAACAGAAGCATTGCAGTTACATCCAGACATGCAGCTTTCCGAGGAACGATCGTTTCTGTACATATTGTGTACGATTTCACAGATAAAATTTGGATAACCGCAAAGAAATAATTTAATTGAAATGAATTAAATTAAAGAAACTGAATTTAGATGGGTTGCTCCGAAAAGTACAAATTTAGAGTCTCTAACCGCTTAAAAGTAACTTTTCAAAAGTGCCAAATAATTTACGTTAACGTTTAAATGAATTCTTTTGTTTCTAACGGCACTTATTTTTCCTTCTTTATTTTTACTACAGTCAATTAATAAGTCCTCCTTTCATTTTTGAATTAATGAAATTTTCTAATCAGTAGATTTGGTCGCGTGGCCAGTCATTCAGTTCCAATCGTGTCCAGGAGAGTTCGTATGTGCGCCGCAAAATTTCAAAAACGCTCTGACGTTTTTGATCGTTTTTGATTTCATATAAGTCGTCGGCATGTCCAAAAAAAGATCTCATTGAAGTAAGTCGTCGATGGGTAACTCACAAGGTTCGTCACTATTAAAATTTATAAAAATGTCTATAGAAATATTTAATATTAAAATAATATAAAAAGCATACATTTGTCGTCGTTCGCGCACGTTCAAAGCTGATCAAAGCAATAAACTCAGAAACCTCGCGCATGGCCCAACTATTGCATTTGTATATTCAGAGGATGTCGAGGAGTTTCTAGAGACTAGAAAGAATTTCATATCGCTTCGATTACTCAGACTCTAAAATATCACGTCGTGCTTCCTTTATAAATTGTATACGATTGTCCATAGCGCGTGCAAGAAAACGGCGGAAAATGACGAGTCCAGTAGTTATCGCTGCTACGGCCAAACACACAGCTACGGTGAGTTATAGAAAATTATGGTTTTTGGTTATATTTTTAATGCCGCAACTGTCAAACGTGATTCGAGTATAATTCGATTATTACTTACATAATTCTGATATTCTTACGTACTTGCTGTACTTTTAGACTTTGAGCAGTATGTGACATTTTGCATGACCCAATTTTTTATTTATTGAAACAGTGGGATGTGTGTTTCTATCATTAATGATCAAATGCATATATCTAAACTTTATCACATGTAAATCAGATAACGCGATAGTGTCAATTAAATCTTGATAACAATCTTGATATATATTCACTTAAGTCCGTATTCACAACTCGCTCTTAAGGTCACTAACAGAGTCGCTTGTAGTTAAAACTCACTAAGAAAAAACTTAAAAGCGCACTATTAGCACTAAAAGCGAGTTCTGAATACGGGCTTTAGTTTACATCGTGTAATAAAAGTATAATAACTTTTTATTTCCATATGATTTGCTCTATGCTTATTTCAGACATAATCATATAGGTGAATCCTTTAATTTCAGCTTATCTTTTTCCATGGGCTAGGTGATACAGGGTATGTATTTTATGTGATATATTAATAATAAAAATCTTTTATTAACTTTAACAATTTTTTTAGACATGGCTGGGCTAGCTCCATGGGTTCCGTGCGGGCTCCTCACATTAAAGTCATTTGTCCAACAGCGTATGTAATTAGATTAACAAAATATTTACTTCATATAATAGTTTGTGCAAGGTTTCTATTATTCCATAAATTCATTGCAGTCCTACCATGCCGGTGACATTGAATGCAGGATTTAGAATGCCATCTTGGTAAGTTTTTAAAAAATAAAAACAAGATTTTGCAAACTGATAAGTATAATAACATTATGGTAAAGCATTTTTTGCTTATACAATTGCTATTTATAACCTAATTCCTAACTCTGATTATCGTGGATTACACTGCACGTGCATTATGAATGAGGTGAAAATCAAAATATGAAGTTGTTACAAGCCTGGCATTATTACTTTATAAATAAAAAATATCTTAAATTACTATATTTTGAAATATATTTAATACTTAATGCTGTCTTCAGTATCAATCAATTCAAACAAATAATTTTTTGTAAAAACATAGGTTCGATCTACGATCCTTGGATCCAAGTGGTCCTGAAGATGAGGAAGGAATACGTAGAGCTGCAGATACTGTCCATTCGTTAATCGCACAGGAAGTTGCAGCAGGAATCCCAACAAAGCGAATTGTTATAGGTGGTTTCAGTCAAGGAGGTGCACTTGCTATGTACAGTGCTTTAACGTTTCCTGAACCATTGGCTGGTGTCATAGCACTCTCAGCCTGGCTTCCATTGCATCAGAAGTTTCCTGCAGTAAGCATCATGAATAATATTCAATTACCAAATTACGAAATTTACTAAATCGTTCTTATCGTGTAACTATAAAACATTTTTTATTTTACAGATTGCAGTAGGCAACAAAAATGTACCTTTATTGCAATGCCATGGTGATTGTGATCCAATTGTTCCATACAAATGGGGACAGATGACTGCGTCTCTCCTAAAACAGTTCATGACCCAAACGGAGTTCAAGACGTATCGAGGAATGATGCATACGTCCTGCGACGAGGTAAGAATAATTAATAATTGTATAGTTCTTTTTAATCAAGTGAGTAAATATATAAATCCAACATATATTCAATAATCAGTATACCGATAGGCATCTTGTACTGAAGTGAAATTAAAACTCATAATGGCGGATAATAACCGTGGCTGCGTGATCGTAAATAGAAAAAATGTATTAGTTCATATATAAAATACGATAAGCATGAGGAATCAGTCACGCATAATCGCGTACAGTTATCACAAGCGCAATGACTGCTAGCCCTGAAATAAGTTAAACAGAATTACGTAAGCGCGATAATACAGCTCTTCGTTAATTGCTAACAGCACGATTACTTTCGCAGGAAATGCGCGACATGAAGAAATTCATCGAAGAAGTACTGAAGCCACAATAGATGAAATTAATTGTATCGGTATTTAAATCGTCGCTCTAACTATCCAATTAATAATTATCGAATGAATTTATCCAATAATTTATTCCAAACAAAAAGAATTACCTATTACTACTTAATTTTAGTAACTCGTATAACGGAGTGACAAATGATAGTAGGTAGAAATCCCATTGATACATTACGGGGAGTATACTAGAGAATAAGAAGTAAAAATAATGGCTTTCTAGTACGTGATAATTTTATTTCCACCCTACTCTTGAACGAGATTCAAATACGCTTTTCAAGTTAAACTCATCTCTCTCTTTCTCTCTGTATATCCATATCTCTATCTTTCATACACAATCATGATACACGCCTGTGCTAATCCCGTGATATACTGTAATATAAATAAATAATCCAACAATTGCCTACGTAGAGATGAGATGCCAATTTAATTTTGTAACATTGACAAATGATAGACGCTAATTCTATTAATTGATTCATTATTATATATAGCAATCATCTATTATACATTATTGAAGGAATCGGTAAGATTTCCTACGCAGAGTTAGCATCTTACTGTCTGGTGGTGATAACCCATATCTAAATATGCGAGATTGTCGAGTAATATTTTTGGAATCAGATGTATCTGTAATGATAAAGAAAGAAAGATAAAAAAGTATACAATTGTATCAACGGTTGACAATGAAATGGGTAAACATTCGAACACTGAAGTTTTCAGTTAAACAATTGAATTTAGTCCGTATCAAAAACTATAAATCGCTATTCGTTATCGTCACAAAGATGTATAATCGATCTACGAGTAAAATATGAAATCTGGAGAACTCTTTTATGTTGAAATTATTAAGAATTCACATTTTCCAACGTAGACCGACTATGTAATTGATGAGCATGTGCATTGTTATGCAAAACTTTTTTCATGTTTCATGCATATAGTTCAGGCGGTAGTATTAGTTCTAGTGATAGTATAATGCGGCGATAAGCTCAAAAATGAAAGAATAATACCTTGAAGCATAATTAATACGTGACAGACAGAATTTCAGGTATATTTAAAATTCGAGTCTTTATTGGGATTGAAAAAGAGAGGAAAATCAGCGAGCAACTATTACTAATGGAAGGAGCAAAACGAGATCCATCGTTTGAGTTTCTAATGTCTAATGAGGAGTTTCATAAATATTTATTTTCCTTAATACTATGTATTCTCACTCTTTCGTTTAGGGTCCCGTTATGTTCTCATTGCGTATCGACTACTTGAATTAATAGTAGAACTAATAATACTTACAACAACGGCAATGCCACTTCATGTAAATCATACAATACAAATTTGATTTGGCAGTATTTACCAACTATGTGAACTTTCGAAATGAGTTATTTTCTTTTGGCGATATAGTCTGCACAAATGTTTGTACAGGCGTACATTATGCAATTACAGATGCTTTTGCAAATCTTTCATTACCCAGATGCACTAAAATAAAACTAGAACTTCAGGGTAAAAAGTGGGCATGCTGTTTCTTTTTGGCCGCAGCTTTAACATGGCTTTCTAGATATCTTAAATCTATTTTCTGAACTTCCATGATGATTGTGAGAAGTATCCGATAAAACTCCCAACAAATACATAAGAGTAGGCCAGTAATGGGCACTACTGAACCACTCCATCTACCAGCCAACCAATAACGGTTTAGTACTTGGACCGGACTTATGTATTTGCTGGGCATGAACAAATAGACATTCTAATCACATTGTGCACTTTAATAATAAAAGTCAAAGTTGTTTTAAAGACTGCAGTTAATAATCGAATGGCTAAAAGAAATACGCAAGACATAAATGAAAACTCGTAACAGTTTACAAGACTGCCCAAAATATTTTATGCTTACCTTCTTCCTTATTCTCGCTTTGCAATAAAAGACCGAAAGAGAGTCTTACTACTTATAGTAATCGTCTAGGGTGAGGCAGTTAAATTAGAAAGAACTAATTGTAACTCTTGCTCTTGTTACGTCCAGAAAAAGAAAAAAAAAAACGCAACTTTTGCCTTACGGAGCGAGTTTATTGTGATTCAAATACCCACAAGGATCATGGGAAGCGATCTGTGCAAAATCTCAAAAAGAGCTTATAGTTGCGCTTAACCGTTGTTGCGTAGTACGAAGTTCAAGCGAGAACAGACATTGTGAAACTTAGTACAAGTACAAAAGTTGCGCGTGGGAATTTGAAATCGTTCCCGAAATTTTGTCCTAGACTTGTACAGTGGAAACGGACAAGAATGGACTTCCGTCTAGTAGTGTTATACAAAAAAAGACAAGCAATCGAATAGCATTTACTTACGCCGATTTTCTTCGACGCGATTCAATGGATAAACTTGATTCAACCTGTGCTATTGGTCAAACGGATACTTGCATTTTGAAGATAAACAGAGTTTACACATTGAACCGCGTTGAAGAAGACCGTTAATGATTCACGTGAGATGAAACAATACTTGTTGAACGTTGATTGAGTTTTTTTTCTTTTTTCTTTTTAAGAACCACAGGTGCATCTTGACATTAAAGTAAATACAATGAATGTTTAATGTGTGTTTTCATTTATTTAATGCGCTCGTAACTCTGATATTTATCGTGTAGTTATTGTTGGTGCTACGTTACGCCGAGAAAAAACCCTGATTATTTGTAACGATAGGCAACTGTATTTACATATGTATAATATGTTGTGTAACCTTCGTAGTCATCGTATAGAGTTATTAATCATTTTGTCACACGCTAGACTTTCAGCTTTGACACGTGTATGATTTTTACGGTTTTCAAGTTTATTTTCTTTACAGTATAATTGGAATAATACATTGAAACAGTAGGTTGGTATCGTTTGACATTGTTAAAATGAAAATTTGAACGAAATACTAAAAATAAATAATTGAACGATATTTTTTGTTTGACCATTATTAAGGATAGAATTCTTTTTTCTTTAAATTATTGTAATTTTTATTTGACACTGTTCCTCGTAAAAGCCGCAAGTACGATCTTTAATTCAGGTCACGTTGTATCAAGATCAAGGATATGGTGGGAAAACATATGTGTAATGCTGTAGCTCTTGCTACTAATATAGTTGAAGCAAGATAAATGAACTGTATTATAATTAAAAGATTGATCATGTCAGCTGACGTAATTATTAATGAAGTAGGTGAGTAAAAACGAAGACCATCGACTTAGCGAGAGTAAAAGTGTTTTCAGCTAACTTTAATTGATTTAAGTTAACTGTTGGGAATTGGCAACTTCTTTGAATTGTACGGTTGTATTTAATTTTGAATTTTACACTTGGCTTATTTCAATTGTATTGTATAAACTGTAGGCTAAGTTTCTGATTATTAGACAAGCAAAAATATTGCGACAGTTTTTAGATGCTAAACGAATGCGAGCGAGTGAGCGGAAATTTTTGCATTTTCTCCCTGATAAAGATTCCATAAACTTTTGTAGAAGTTATAATGTCTCTTAACAATAAAGTTGTTATTACAAGTTACGCATGTGCATTTGTATTTTGTAAGCTTCTTCTTCGATAGAAATAGAGATTAAATGTCAGGGTGTGTAATGATAAAGATATAGAATTTTAATTGTTTAATACAAACGTCATATTTTCACAAAATATATATATGATATAACAGTATATCTATTATATGGATTTTGGTTTTCTTATGTAATTAGTATTTCGAGCCTGGCAATTCTGTATTGTCTAGTTGTTGTATTTCTAACGAGAACAATATTGTTGCCTTTATCCGTTAAAGAAAACAAAGACGGTAAAACGACATACCCCAAACCGATACCTTTCGATTCCGTGAATGAAAAATCACCCTGAACAACGTAGCCCATTACTTCTCTGTCACAGGAGTTTTTCACTTTTGTGCACTTTGGCAAGTAAAGGCTGGACATTACTTGGGATTGTTTTTCGATTATACCACGATTTGGATTTATAGTTTTCCTTCTCACACGCTTCATTATTTCTACAAGATTAATGTCGGATCCTTTCTCTTGCAAAATATTTTGCCGATTTTCTAGTTTCCTTTTGCGACGAACTCTTTGTCTTCTGAGTCGTTTTAAAATTGTCAAATGCCCACGCCTCAATAATTTTCGTTTATTCTCGTTAGGATCCTTTTGAATACTTTGTACGGGTCCAGACCAATTACTATTGTTTTCATAATTCTTCAAATCATCTGTACTAGGCAGACAGATTATAGAAAAGTTTTTTGGACATCCACGTTTTTCTATGGATATTTTGACAGGAATTAGACAATTATTATCAGGGAATAAAGTTTTGTCCAAAGGAGCAATTGTACTTTGAACATTGAATTTGCGACCCTTTCTATTTTTATTTTTACCCAACATGCTCTTGCGGTTTGATATACTTGTTTCTAAGTGTGACAAAAGATTCTTGTTCCTTAAAACATAAAAGTCGTCCACGTCTGTCCACTCTCTCATAAGAATTTTCCATTCGCAGTAAAAAGGACTGCTGATACCAAGCTTCACAAAATTCACTCTTCTGTTTGGTGGATATCTGAAGTACCGTTCCATCATTTCTAACTTTGTATTGAGTGCTTCTCTTACATAAGCTGAAGTATCAGGACTGTTGAAGTTAGGTGAATTTAGATCGAGATTTTCAAGGATAATTGACTTTGATTCCTTTAATCCACCTGGTCGAGCACAGCGTAATATAAAAGAAAGCCAAAATGGCATGGCCCATCCTGCTGGTATGATAATATCAATTGCAGATGTAAAACCTGTAAGAATATTTATGTTCATCAATGAACTATTTCCATTGTACATTATGAAACATCAATTATCGAATTTATTATCATATAGAAGTTAATTTTTCATTGTTATGAAAGGGATTCCTTGCAATTAGTTTGCAATGTGTTACATATTATTCTATTTTTGAACGACTACTTACCCAGACATTTTTTATCTGTAAAACATCCTGGTTTTTGAAGCAGTAGTATTGGAATTTTAGATATGATGTTTTCGTTATAATTATCATCGTTACTCACTCCAGGTACTAAATTTTTGCTTCTTAATTTATTTATCTGCGTTGTTGACTTAAGATTTGTTTCGACGGATTTTCTGACATCAGATTCCCACATAGGACTGTGATTTGCCAATGTTGGTGGCATCGGTATTCTTTCAGAAACCTTATTATTTCTTTCTGACCTTGTTCTCTTTTGTGGCATAAAAAATCTTGGGTCCAAGACTGTTAATGCTATAACAATATTTGGTGGCAATTGATTTGGTGATTTTAAATCTTTCAGTACATCAAAAAGCTCCTGTTGTACTTTAAAGTATTCTGAATTTTCTTTTTTTCTGTAGTACTCATTGAACCATTTTTTTGCAGTAGTACCACTCGATTCTTTTGATTCGGTATCTACTTCCGTTGAAGTTTCCACAACTTCCATTGTGGTTTCTTCTTCAACATTCGTTTCTACTTGACTTTGTTCTTGTTCAGGCAATTCCTTGTTTAATTCTAAATTTGGTAATCTTAGGGCATTTGTTATTATGTCAAGTGCCAATGGACCACAGAGTCGAAATCTATTTAAGCGATGATTTAATAAAATCATTTTGCAATTTGTGCCGTTATGATATTCCACGTGTTTAGAAAAACATTTATTTTGGACAGCTTCTTTCTTCTTTGCAATAATTTTCGAATCGTTTCTTTCACTTTCTACTACAGTTTTTGAAACATCGGCCACGTTATCCGTTTGTAAAGAATTTAATTCAAACTTGAAACTAGCTATAACTGCGCTAAGGAAATCTGTGTAAAAACAGGGATGGACCCAAATCCAAATAGTTTTCAAAAGTGATTCATCTGGTGGTTTCCATAGAAAGTGTACATTTCCAATTGGAAACTTGGGGTAACCATTTTCCTTGTAAAGCATTAAATTTCCTTCTCTGGTGCCACTCAAGTACACCTTTGCACCAAATGTTAATTCATTCGTGTTACAATGCCTTTTTAATGTATCGATTAAGAAACTTAAGGGACCAGTAATTTCTATGCAACTGTAGTATGAAATGTCTTGTATCAGGCAATGCTTCGCTATCGCTCTGTAATTTGCTCTGAAGCACCTGTCATTTGGAAAATTTGGTATTTTGTGTCCCCATTTTTCAGTCATATGAAATCGTTTAGCATGCCAGATGTGAGTTTCCAACCAGACTTTGTCGCGCTGTCTACGATTATACTCCAGTAACAGATTACGTGGACGTCTACGATATTTTCGTGATGGCCTTTTATTTTTCGGTGGTAGTCCAGACTTAGCCATTTGTCTAGTATGCGCTTCGCGCAATCTTCGTGGCATACGCTTTGCATTGTGAGACATGATCCTTCTTCGCATGTGGACAGGCAACTTTTGGAATATTAATTTTGTTTGCTGAGGATTCTCTGCATAGATACATATAAAGATAACTCTTATTAATGCTTAAAACATTGATGAGCATATGATGAAAGTTAAATTTACCTATGGAATAATTCATTGCAGCAATTTCACTTGCTCGTGATGCTACCAGGCGTAGCATGGGAACATCCCTGGGTAATTCTTCTTCCCCACCAAGGAACTTATCAAATTGCTTCTTTTCATCCATTTTTGTAGCTGTTCCAAATTATAACTAACAATATGAATACATGAGATTATTATAAATATTTAAAAAGATACATATGAAGTAAAATTAATGGGATAAGTAGACTTACTTCTGTTGTTACAAAGTTTCTGCTTGTAGTTCTAACCTTCTTAATTATGCCAATTTGTTTAAATTTTTTATTTCTTAAATGAAAATTTTACAAATACTATAGACAGTTCCAGTCTATCTACTGCGCTATATAACACATTTTTCTATACGTATACCATTTGTTAGACCGCATTTGCTCTCATTCTACAATTCAGCAATCCTTTCAGTATGAAAGTCATATTTTCAGGTTAGGGACAGACTGATGCGTGAATACCGCATTTTTTTTAAAACAAGGAAATACTTGTATATTACTTTAAATAAAATTTCTACTATATTGTATACAAAGACATTATGGACTGAATAATGAAAGAATAAATTGTAATAAAATAATTTTATTTTCAGCATAATAAAAATAGTATAAGAATAAGTATAAATCATATAGCTTCATGAACCAAAAGTAGTAACAGTTGACTAACAACGTAAACGTTTATTGAATTACCTAAAAGTCGGTATCTCTGTTTATCAGTAATATTATCTGGAAACAAAAAAGTTTCAGGAAAGCACATTAGTCTAGAGACTTCCTTAGGTGTAAAGTACCGTAAACGTAAATTGCACAAGCTATCTAATCCATCTGGACAATCTTTTTTATAGTTTTTAGATTCTTCATAAACCTCTCTAAGGTGATTATCATTAAAAGGGCAAAAGATGGAACCTGTTCCTTCTACATAATGGCTGTACGCTTTTGTGAAACAACAGGTACCTTCAGATTCAGGTGTTCTTATATCAAATATTCTGGCATGTTTAGCTAGCAATTTTCTGGATATTAAATACTTCTCATCGGCATCTCTCTCCATTATATCACTTAATTTAGAATGTTCTTTTCCATTTTTACAATTCACTGCAAGTTGTAAATTGGCTACTTTAGTATGACAGTTCTCAGGCAAAATCTGCAAAATTTCTGTCGGTAATGAATGAATTAAATCTGGATCCTTGAAGCATAAACGAAGTTCCTTCTTCTTAGCAATCATATAATAACGATGTCGTGTGTTAGGTATTCCAAATTGGCAGGGACTCAGCATCAGTTCCTTATAATTGAAGTTGGATTTCCTCATACAATCCACAAGCTCGTTTCTTGCTTGGGAATTCTCAAAGCCCTTTACATTTTCTAACAGAACATATTTTAGACTCTGTATATGGGGTATGAGTTCCAATACATGCAACAGAGAATCAGTTCTCTTATCCAATATATCCTTTTTTAAACCAACTCTTGTAAATGGCTGACAAGGTGGACTCATAAGTATAGTATCTATATTCATCCTTCCGATTTCCTCCACTGTAAAGGATTGTATGTTTCTATTTATATTTGAAGTTTGAGGAAAGTTGTACCTATAGACTTCATTGGCAACTGTATTTATATCAACAGAAGCAACAACTTGAGCTTTGACTCCACTTTCTGAAAAATGTATTTAAAAAATACAAAATTACGTAAAACAAACATTATAATGTTTCACATATGGTATTCAATGAGCATATTATATTCTAATACATGATCTGACAAGTATATGTATTCAATCAATTCTGATTTTGAATACATTCAACGCGCTTTCTTTTATTAATCATGATGAAATACGGTCAGGAATCTAGTCTAGTATAAATAATTTTTTAAATCCTGATAGTAAATGTGCGCACAGAATGGTGTCACGCATATACGCGGAACTGATAATCAGTATTAATGGTAAACAATGGACAAATTAAATATTACCTTCCAATGCAAAGTGCATTCCACCGATTCCACTATAGAGTTCTAGCACCCGCATTATCTCTGCTATCCTTAACAATAATAAAACGGATAAAGAAAAAGAACTGTTTTTGCCAGTTATTAAACCAACAATGGTACCCGTGACTAAGCTCGTGACATCTTTTTGTCAAAATAACTGCTGGTTTCACAGAGTGTCTGATTTCATTAAGCGATGAACAAAGTAGGATTATACCTAAGCATTGAATGAATATTTTTGTTTTAATTTTAAATATCCCAAAGCATTTAGTTTCATTAAAAATCAATGCCAAGAAATAGTGTATTCAGCAAAGACAATCGCGTTCAGAGTTCACAAAGTCATGGCAGATGAAAAGTAATACTGATCTGTGTCGTATAAAATTTTCGTTCCTTTTCTTATTATATTCTTGATACTCCGTTATGCAAAGCCCGTGGAATGTGCTACAGAATGAATACCATTAATAATATCAAATTATAACGGGAATGGTTTCAGGCTAAAAATTTATATGGTTAAAAAACAGTCTAACCTCAGTTACATATGAGTATATTCGACCTGATTCAAAGGCTGGTGTTAATTTGATAGATTAGGGACTAAAGTTATTAATAGAATGCAATGTGCACTTATTAGGTGCTGTGAGTTTGAGTTATAAGTGGTGATGAAGAGTTATACAGTCATGAATGCAACTTGAGACACTCCCTGAGACTTCAAGGAAAAGATGTTTCGCAGTAGAAGCTGGTTCGGAGGTGGGCTTTGGAAGCCCAAAAATCCTCATTCATTGGAACACCTTAAGTATGTATTTAATGTATATGATTATTTGGCATATTAGAAATTATAATGTATTTTTAGATACCTGTACAATGTCCTATCCAAGAATCACACTGTATCTGAGAATAATAGAGGACTGCTTGTTGAGACTCTACGTTCGATAGCTGAAATTTTAATTTGGGGAGATCAGAATGATAGCAGTGTATTTGAGTAAGTGTGAATACAGCATTCCTAAATATATATATTAGAGAGAGTATTACAATAGTTTATATTTATAGTTTTTTTCTGGAAAAGAATATGCTGTCATTCTTCTTACGAATAATGAAACAAAAGTGTGGCAGTTATGTATGTGTTCAACTACTTCAGACGCTCAATATCCTATTTGAAAATATAAGAAACGAGACTTCTTTATGTAAGTTAATTATCTGATACAAAGAAATTGGATCTATTAATGTTGAAATTTTATTCCAAACGGATGGTTTTTAATGAATATTCTTTCAGATTATCTGTTAAGTAACAATCACGTAAACAGTATAATAGTGCACAAATTCGACTTCAGTGACGAAGAAGTGATGGCGTACTACATAAGCTTTCTTAAAACTTTGAGTCTAAAGTTAAACGCCCATACAATCCATTTCTTCTATAACGAGGTAAACGAGGTACACACGACACTCCCCAACTATTATTTTCACTTTAGATAGCACATGCTCTTAATCACTCGCAAAGTAATTTCATCATATTTTTGTATTTTGTGGAGAACACAGTTGCTTGTCTAAATATAATGTAATTCAAGTTGTGCTTACCAAAATTCATCACACTTGCTTCATAAACATTGCACACAGTAGACAAAAGATTGCTCATACAATGAAAGATATTTCATGAAACAATATTCTTGACAGCATACAAACGACTTTCCTCTGTACACCGAAGCGATAAAATTTTTTAAACACTCTGAGGGCATGGTTCGCATCGCGGTTCGTACTTTGACGTTGAACGTTTACCGTGTAGAAGATGCATCTATGCTTGGATTCATCAGGGATCGAACCGCAGCACCATATTTTAGCAATCTAGTTTGGTTTATTGGAAATCACATAATAGAACTGGATACATGCGTTCGTAATGATGCTGAGTAAGTTTCTTAAGATTTTCTGTCTGTCAAATTATTTGAGAAGTAGAAAATCATGGGCTAGAATAAACATGGCTTTTTTTCAGTCATCAGAGTCAAAACAGACTCTCTGATCTGGTAGCGGAGCACTTAGATCATTTACATTATTTAAATGACATTCTCTGTCTGGATATACCTGACTTAAATAAGGTTCTAACCGAACACCTGTTACACAAGCTTCTGGTACCCTTGTACGTTTATTCCTTGATGAAACAGAAAAACGCTTTGTGCCAAAATCAGGTACGTTCCTAGTGATACGTATGGAGGATTATTTGATTTTTATTTAATAATTGTCTTTCTATCAGGATGAGAAGAAACACGTCAGTGTAGTGGTAGCACTGTTTTTATTATCCCAAGTGTTTTTAATCTTATCTCATGGTCCTTTGGTTCGCACTCTTGCTGCCATTATACTCAAGTCCGACCTAGACATTATCCGGGATGGCGCTAGTAAAGTTCTTGAGGAGTATGCTGAGATTTCATCTAACAAAGCAATTGCATTCGCACCACCCAAGGAGAGTTTGGAAAAATCATTGGAAAATTTAAGTGAGTCCCAGGCCGACCTGAAGGAATCTTACGAGGGACAATCGCAGAATGACGAACTTCCTGTTAAGACTTTGACGAAGAAGCAAAGAGAGAGGGGAATGAATGAACCAGGAACTTCATTCGATACTACCATATTGGATGCTCCACCTGAAAATGTATCGAGCCCTGATCAGTTAGAAATTACTATTCCTAACGAAACTCTAGAGGAAATGAAACATTTAAATGTTACCGATGAAGAGAAGGAACAGAGGTTGGCTCTAGAGAGTCCATTGGCACCTCAGCAACTACCGAATGATCCTATTCAGGAATCTTTAACGAACAAACCTTTCCTTCAAACAATTCTGAATTCTTTGTATTGCAATGAAAATGATTATACAGCATTATTTGGATTGTGTTTGCTCTATGCGCTCGCAAGCAATAAGGTAAACCGTGGAAAAGACCATAATTATTTTAAAAAAAAACATTAATTTTGAATCTTATATCCTTAGAGCGTGAATCCGGAAATGCTGGACCTGGTGCTGTCGCCGTCCCAACAAGTGCCGACCAAAAATTGGTACAACGAGACTCTAGTTGACAGACTCATTCATATTATCACCCTTAGCTGTCAAACAAGTGAGTCAAGTTGCTCTTGAAGTTATATCTTTTCATCTTGGCAATGGATCTTTTAATGCAAAGTGTATTATTTCATTCTTATCTCTTCGTTATTGAATAAGAATCTTTCTCTCAGATGCTAAAGTACGTCTAGTTACGCTCGAGCTGACTATCAAGCTGCTGACACGATTGGTAATGTCAGAGGGACGAAGTCTTTTGCACGACACACACTTGGCATCTATCGAAGCAGCAAAGGAACAAAGTACTGCTTTGCTGAGAAACTTTTACAAGGTTACCAAGCACTGATTAAATAGCAGCAATAGTTTTGATCTGATATCGAGCATTGTGTATTGATTGATAAAATTTTTTATTAGAGTGAAGATATTTTTTTGGACATGTTCGAAGACGAGTACAGTGAGATTCAAAAACGACCTTTAAATGTTGAATGGTTAATGATGGATAGTAACATACTGTTACCACCAACTGGTACACCGATGACTGGAATTGAATTCAGTAAAAGATTACCCTGCGGTGAGGTAAATGTATAATAATACAATATTTTCTTTTATATAAATAAGCACTGAGAAATATATATGTAAATATATATTGATACACCAGGTGGAACGTGCTCGACGTGCAATAAGGGTTTTCTTCCTGATAAGAAGACTGTCCCTGACGCTTAACATGGAAGTGGAGACCCAGTTACCTTTGACCAATCCAGCGACCTGCATCGAGGTCAACAACGTTCTTGACCTAAGTAAAAGTTATTTACTTTCTAGCTGTCTTACTGGATTCATTTGGGGAGCAAAAGAAAGGACAGCAACGAGGATTTACGATGGCAAATGTATCTGTCTATTCTTTCTCTTGCGCACTACGTCTTCGCTTCCTTGGCGACGTCCTGAATGGATCTGTTGCTACTCTCTACGTATATGAAAGCTCAGACAGTTAATATCTCGATGTCTTCTTCCTGTCCTAGATAACAGTGACCTCATAGCCTGCACTGTGGTATGGAAAGATGGTCAGAAGATTCGTCGCTTCTTGGTGATCGACGTGTTGCAGTTGATCTTGGTAGAACCGGACACGAAGAAGCTAGGCTGGGGCGTAGCTAAGCTGGTAGGATTCCTACAGGATATTGAAGTAGCCGGCGATAAGGACGACTCCAGGTGTCTCCACTTGACAATTCATAAACCACTGAGTAGTAGCGCTAGCAATAGGGTGCCTTTACTTTCTGCCAAGTTCATTTTCGACGATCATATTCGATGCATGGCTGCCAAACAGAGGTATACGTTATTCTCTATAAAGATTATGTAGCGTGGACACGTCATGTTGATCGATAATAACATTACAGATTGACAAAAGGCAGAATAAAGGCTAGACAGAAAAAGATGAGTCAGATTGCCAGATTGTTAGATATTCCAACGAGCATGCCACACTGTTCTACACCTCCAAATTATGCTTTCATGAGTATGCGGCCGGAACGTGAGTAAAAGATTATTAAATGATTGATGATTCGCCTGATTGATATAACAATTGTATATTTTATTCTGTTAATTTAGGAGCAACAGGCCGGGGTCACAAAAAAGATCAACCAAGACCAATGTTCACTGTGAACAAGGTCCCTGGTTTCGCAGCACAATTGCGACAGGATGGGGTTGTTAGATCTTCTTCAGGGAGCACAACACCCAATGGTAGACGCTCCGACGGTAGTCCTAATGGAAGAGCACGTGAAAACGGTTTAAGGTCCAGAGATAATTCTCCAAAAATGCCAAGGCCACGTAGTGAGGAGATACCTATGGAGGATATGAGACTAAGGAAAGCGTCTCTGGCGGCTAATGGGTCAGGATTGCCGTCTATAGTCTGTTCGGATAGGAAGGACAGTACAGTTTCTGGTACCTCGAGCAACGGGGAGCTAGCTTCAGCCATTAAGAAACGTTCCGAGGAGACGTCCTTCACCTCGCCCCAGGTTCAGGATGTCAAACCTCGACGAAAGGGCCAGGTTGAGACAGTCTGACATACAGAAACATGAATGTTTATATGAAACGCTATTGCTGTACCATTGATTATATGGCGAACTGTAGGAATCTAACGATGCAGATGAAAATAGATTTTTCATTTAAAAATCAACTAAGAACGATGTTCTTACTGATCCTCTGAACATAATGAAGACAAAGAGAGAAGAAAAAGAGAAAGAAAGGCGCATCTGGGGATTTGCGTTTGCAATTCCTTTTATTCTTTTTGTTATTATGCTGACCCGCGATTGAATTACTTTTTTTTTTTATTCATTCACTTGGCACTTTTATGTCGTCAGAATCTACAAGGAAGTGTCGCGCATTTAACATATCAGACGAGATCACTTCTGTTGACCAATGAAGATTCGAAGAATGATGAAGAGCTAGTACTGGTTTAATATATTTGTATTAATATCATGATTTAATAGTGGGACGCTAGGTCGAATCGTATTTTCTATCATTGACATCTGACGAGGCCACTTGCTGCGTTTTTTTAAAACTATAAATGAGCTAAAAGAACAGTGCAACGGTACACCCGTAAAGCAAGGCTTTTTTTGACTATGTAATTAATTTTTGTATATAATTAGCAATTATTGTTATGAATTAATTTAAATAAACATGAATATGGAACACTTTTCCCTTCCGTAATTATCTACGCTAAGCATTTTACTCATTTTAAGCATTAAACAAGGATTTTAATCGACGAATCCCTTTTTTTTAAAGTGTCTTTTAACACGGCATTGCACTTTTTATTCCGGTTTTAAATGTACAATAATAAAACCGAAAGAACATCATATGCGCTTTCCCATAAATATGCAAAACCTTGCGATTCCCATTGCAGTCCCAGTGTTAATTCGCTCAATATTTTACGGAGGGATTGTGATAGTTTTTTTTTTAGTATAACATACGTAATAGACGAGTTTTGAGTAAAGATAGAAAAGATCGTTTTCAGGTTAGGCGTAATGTTACCTGGGCAATTGATTAAGTGACGACCCTTTGTTCTATTTAAACTCATCCGCGACACTTTAAATGAATTGATTATAATAAGATTCTAAACTTATTCGTTTTCGATGTCCTCAGTCGAAAGAAATGAGCTCAGCCGTGTCAGGTTTGGATTCCTTGGTCTGCACACCATTTACTGATGCAGGCTGACTAGATGTTGGTTGAAACTGCATCGATGGTCCACTGGGTGCACTAATTTGCCCTGTCCCTCGAATGGGAGGTAAGCTATGGCCTTGTGAGCCTTGTATTGGTCTACCAGGAGGGCCAGATGGTAATTGCATATTTCCTGTTCCATGAGGAGGAAGATTGGTACTGGCTGGTTGTTGTAATGGTGCTCCTTGTGGTAAAGATGTTGGCCCTTGTTGTCCCATTGAACTTGGGGGAGCATGTGATGGTGGAACACCGATCTGGCTTGGTGGACCTTGCGGAGGACCAATTGGTCCAGAAGGACCTTGAGGTGGGCCCATTTGACTTGGAGGACCTTGCGGTGGACCCATTTGACCTGGAGGACCTTGCGGTGGACCCATCTGACCTGGAGCACCTTGCGGTGGACCCATATGACCTGGAGGTCCTTGCGGTGGACCCATATGACCTGGAGGTCCTTGCGGTGGAGCCATCTGACCTGGAGGACCTTGCGGTGGACCCATCTGACCTGGAGGACCTTGCGGTGGGCCTTGCGATATCATCTGTCCCGATGCAGGACCCATTTGTCCAACTGGACCCGATTGAGGTGGTCCTACTTGAACCGACTGTCCTGATGGTTGTACTACTGGTCCTGGAGGACCTTGTGAACCTGGAGCGCCCATGTGCCCTGGAGGTCCTTGTGGTGGTACCATATGGGCAGGACCTTGTTGATTGATTTGATGGCCACTGGGCTGTTGCATCTGCGGCATCGGAGGTCCTGGAATCTGAGTCATCTATTCGACATAGAAGTTTCATTACTTTTATGATACATCATTTTTTCCAATTTATTTTCGAAATTTACTTACCATCCCTGGACCTGATATCGAAACACGACCAAGACTTTCTCGACCTTGAATAGACGGATCAGCAGACCCCTGCGGCTCTTGGTTCCCCATTGCACTCATCATATGACCTGGCATAGGACCCATCGATGGCATTCCATAACCTGGCATCTGGTATTGGCCCATGGAAGGTTGGCCTCCATATATATAGACTCCCTGATTCGTTGGAGACATCGGATTGTAGTTTGACGTGGGTCCTGGATACTGAACATGACGTATTGGAGAACCCTGAGCGGATGGTCCCATAAATCCTGGCACTTGTTGGTAGTTACCTGTTAGAAAAAAAGAAAGCAGCACAAAGTAAATTCGTGTACTTCGATGAAACAAGTTGCAACATTGATTAATAAATTAAAAGAAACTGACCCATAATATACTGCTGCTTCTGTTGCTCCTGTCTCATCTGCATTTCCCGTTCCTGTTCTTGGATCCTTTGTAGAGCCAACTGACGTTGATATTGCAAATACTCCTGTTTCTTTTTACGCATAATTTCCAATTTCTGCGCCATTTGAAGCTGCCGTTGTCTCTCGGCTTCTTCAGCTTGTCTGCGCAACTTTTCACGATGTTCTTCGCGAAGAGCATCCAATGCTGCTCGTGCATCCTTGATCTGAGCCAATTTATCTTGGAGTCCTTCGTAGTAAACTCTACTATCATCTTGTTCCTGGATGTGTCTCAGCAACCTATAAGCAATCTCTAATCAATATATCCTATCTATCTTCATACTTGTTTGATATGTTTCTGTATAAGGAACGGACCTGGAATGCATAGCTGTGATATTCATAAACAGAGTTTGTACAGAACTATCATTGGCAATGGACCTGCCACGAGATGAATTGCTCTTCATCCTGTTCACAAATATCTCAACCTGAGACCTCAGTGCCCCAACGAATTCCTCCATTTGTGTATCTACTTCTTCATTTTGAGACTTTGCCACGATGACCTTCTGGGGCATCGGACTACTAATGTTAGGTGCGGATGGACTAGCTATGTCCGTCCTGGAACCATGTTCCTCTATTGCAGTTTGTCTCTGTTCCCAATATTTGCGATTCAAATATTTAGCAAGTTCTGGATCGGTTTCTTCTTCTTCTTCTTGAACACGCGATGGACTGGGGCCCTGAAGGAATTTTCAAGCAATCCAAAAGTTCTAGTGGAACTGACAGTTTATCTGGGTAAATTTATTAAGTGGTTTTTTTTTTTACCGGTGATGATGGTGGAGAATAAGCTGCTCTGGAAACTGGAGTGGGAGTTGATTTTAGGGCACTAGTTGCACGTTTCTTTTCTTTCTCTTTCTGTTCAGCTTCACTCTGACTCAAGGCCAAGGCTAGCTGTAGTTCCTCTTCTTCTTGGAGTTCCTCTGCTGTCTTGCGCGGTGGCACCTAATGTGAATTTCGGGAATAGCAAATAGCAAGTCTTTGGGGTTATTACGTACGTTGTAATAGGGTTCATCAAGTAATGTATTTCTACGGTAACGAGGATTTAGGAACTTGGTCGATTTTCTTAGAAGACTTGTTCTGTGGCGACTCATTATTCAGGAATTTCCTTACAAAATCTGGACTAGAGGTTCCAGCTAGTTGCTAAAGGATTTACAAAATTCAAGATGCCTGACAATCATTTGACAGCTGGAATATCAAAAGACAAGCGAGCTTACAAGCTTAGCAAAACGCGTCTGCTAGTGCTCATCACTAATTTTTATGGAAGAATACATTAAGCAATGCCTTCTATCAGTGCCTTAAACTTTGTACTCATTGCATCAGTTTGGACTTCTCCAGTGAAAAAATTATCTCTAGAAACGTTTGACTATAGCTGCATGGTGAGAGAAGCCATCTTTGTTTATTAATTGAATTATGAATCTAATCGAATCAATGAATTCGCTAGGGTGAGTCACTGCTCCTATGTCTTAAGGATATAATTTTTACCTGCTGCTGTTGTGCCAGAGAACTGTTCAAGTATTCTGCAGGGAGATCGGTTTCCTTAGGAGCAGTGGTGGTTGGTCTGAACGGGAAAAAAATTATAAATGTATATTTAGAACTCTTCTTGGAAGGAGACTATAAATATAAATTGATGCGCACTTATTAACTTGATCGTAACAAGCCTCGCACACGCGAACTTCCTTCTCAATTCCAAATTTTGGTAAAGTAGACATTTTGCTAGAGCATTGACCACAAAAAACTTGGCCACAGGCACGACAATGGTGCTTCCTTTGCACCATACTGAAAGCTACACGGCAGCGATGACAAACATCTGCGTCTGCCCATGCTGGAGCAGTATCGGCACTGAACATTGCGTCGCTTTCTTTGAGAGTAGGAAACTTGTATCCTTCAGCTTTCAAAACGTTCATAGTATCCTGTTGTGAAATTATAAAGTTTACATTATTGATAGAGAAATACTATTTCGAGAGAAAACGATTTCAACTGGTCCCAACGAGCCCACACCACTGATACAAGCACAAAAAGGGAAGTAGAAAAACCAAATATTATTCTCACCTGAACGGCTCTATATTTGGGACTATTTCTAAAAGCAAACGTCCAAGCTTGAATCAATTCAAGTAACTTTAGCCTGACATTCTCATGTGGCGTTGTCTTTACAAGCTCTCTGAGCTGCTCCATATACTGCTTTGTACCGATTTCATCATGAATCAAACTACCACAGTTTTTTACACAGGACTCTAATACCTAAAATAAAAGATGCACATTAAGTCATGGTTTCCCTGTATAACATCAACCATGACTTACCAACAAACTAAAAAATGCAATATGTGGATTGGGATTTGTCAGCTTTCTCTTTATAGCAGCGAGAGCAGGTTTCGGCCTAAATTTACAAATAAGTTGTTAAAGATCAGTCAGGTGGTTTACAAATCCAATGCAAAGTAACAATCTGCAACTCGATCTTGCAGAAATTTATTTTTTAAACATTCAAAATATGTATCTAGCTAAAACAATTGCTTTGACACTAGAAACTTCTGACTAGGATTATTCCAGGTTAGCCTGAAACGCCTATAGTATGCAAAGTTCACTTACTGAACATCGCCTTGTCGAATGACATCGCAAATTTGCAATATTGTGGGCCAGTCAGGCTCGAGTCGTAGGTTACTCGTAGCTTTATCTGTTTAAATGCAAAATATAATGTTAACTATGATAAGCGAAATCTCGACAGGAACCAGGAAACTCTCATTATTTAGGGGGCAAAAAAAAAGAAAAAAACTTACCGAGCAATTTAGAGAAGTAAGCCAAGCTCCGGAACATTCTATTGATCCGAAAGCTTTAGTTTTTCAGCAAAAATTATAATCTTGTTTCTTCGGGTCAATTACACTATGACACTTGACAATTGTCACATGAATCATGAACGATATGTCAACCAGAGATGAGTAGGTAGAGAAATGAGTAGGGAGATGCTCAACGCTACGGTTTCAGAAGATACGAAAAACATGGCGCTAAATCGTAGCGGGGAGTCCGGGAGTAGGATTTTGTGATCATCGCCCTTATCGATAAAGCATATTCCGTCGTAGCCGAGCTGAACGTGTAGCTTGGCCGGTAGAGGTTCTACGCAACTTACCGCTGGTTTCCAGAGCAACCCCTAGAATTAGGCCGCTCGTCAGATATTGCCTAAATATTTTCCAAAAATTGAGGTGCTACAAATTCTCTTAAAAATGATTCAACAATAGGCTTTTTCAATAGTTCACGAGGAGTTCTATAGTTCCTGATAGGTTTTAACGATAGTCCTGCTACGTAACATCGGTAAAATACCTATTAAGGATACTAGTCGCACCATACGCTTCAGTGCAGGTATGCATAAGGAGCTGGCTTTCAGATTGTGCTTCAAGCAGTTCCGGGATAGTTCTCTCTAGTACTTAATGTTGGGACCATAGTTCTGCTTGGAACTATTGTTAAATAATGCTGGAAGCTAGCGCCGCATCGCTGCACTCTTTAACGCAGGCAGGCATGAGGTGCTGGCTTTTGCTTAGTACATCTTATCGAGCACTCGAATTTAAGATTACAAAAAAAAAATATTTTGATGAGCGACGTCGTTCTAGGGGCTGCTCTGGGAACCAGCGATAAGTTGCGTAGAACCTGTACTGGCCAAGCTACACGTTCGTGATCACGTTCAATTCGGCTACGACGGGATATGCTTTATCGACGGAGGTGATGATCACAAAATCCTACTCCCGGACTCGTCGCTACGATTTAGCGCTATTTTGGTATCGCCAAAAATCGTAGCGGTGAGCATCTCCCTACTCATCTCTGTAAAAGAGTAGCGAAGACGTTATTGGAAATTTCAAAAATACAATTAAAATGATGGGCTATTGCTAGATCATATAATAAGCAGGTATGTAATGAACTATGTGCTTGACATTAATAATATGATTTCAATACTTTTTGTTAGAGGGAGTCACAGCACTCCTGTACTTTCATAGCTTTTTCAACATAGGGTCATAGGGGACAACAGTTTACAGTTACTGGTACTAATTTTGCCTTTATTATTTAGGTTTCTCAGTCTTCAAGAAAAGTCACTAGCAGTCAAGACTACTATATCAAGGTACAAGAACTATTCATAACTCTTGGTATAACACTTTCATTTCACTAGTAGCTTATCTTGGGAAACCCTTGAAAAAGTCGTCAACAGTCTTATTCCAATTTACAAACGTTTTAAAGCGAGCTTTCTCGATGCGTTACTGTAAAGCAAAATGATTACCTAAAGTGAAATCACAGCAGGCTGTAACATAAATTGTTCAAAACATCATGAAATACTAAATTGCGTACTACCAGGGTATATCAGAAATGAAAAAATGTGTTTGCAATTCTTTGATGTCATATTGATCTTCCCTCCCACTCACCATTGCCGTCGAGTAAGATTTTCGTATTTCACTTACTACGTCGCTTCATACAAAATCCCAAACAACATATACATACGTTCAAAAATCATTCTTAAGCTGCTTAAAGGCATCTTCTGTGCCGTTGGAGGCCTCCAAGAGAACTTTCGGAAATTACATTTTCCAGGAACGTAATTATCACGGTCCCATTTGATTTCAAATAAAATACCGCAAATAATAGATAAATAAATCGATATTGAACTATCATTTATCCTATTAAAATCGCGTCAATCAAGTGGATATTAATTAAATACTAAAGCTGATATAGAGAGCGTTCCAAAAGTAGGTATTGCAGATAATCAAAAAAAAAAAATGACTTCCGTTTTATCGAAAAATTTTGAATTTCTAAATGAGAGCCGATCAAGATCACCAACAAAATTGAAATTGCGAAGGAAACAGTAGACAAGTGCGAGTTCTGAGTGTTTTCCCATATTTTTTTTACGTTGTCATCGAAACAAAATCAATGAAAAAAAATTCAAATTTTGCAGATGCTTAAAATTTCCCTCGCCACCGTCCATTCCATTGGTTACGTGGGATCGGACCTGGGATCGGAGTTTAAGGTATCGGTATTTATTTTGATTTGTTTTATTTATTAAAAAAAAAGTCTCACACAAAAGATATCATAGACATTCAGGTATCACACAAGAATCATGCTACGAGGCTAACACACATTCGAGTTACAAAAGCGACTAATAATCCTCTTACGATAAAACATAAATGAAGACAAAATGGAAGAGAAATAATTATATACACGTAAATAGAGGCGACAAGTAAGTCTTCTACAAAGAGTAGTAATGCCTTTTGATTTCATTGCCGTGATTTGTTGCAAATACGACATGATGCGAGAACACAAGACAATAATTATCATTATGGGCGCATCGCAATAATATTAATAATAGCATTAATAAAAAATACAGTCACTATTGCATAAGAGTCCCGCAACCAAAAAAAACCCTGAACGTCGCATACGATTTTTCACAGCTCAGTAACAAAAGTCGGTAAGTCCAAAATAAAAAAAAATATACGTAAAATCCATATCGTTACCGATCGATATAGCGGTGGATCGGACCAGGGGTTAAACTTTGAATTAGCTAACGTCTGTTACACGATGCTACGCTAAAATTACCCTTTCGTTTGAATAGCCTATGTCATGTAAATCAGGCGAATGAAATAAAACGGAAAGGGGAAGGTTATCTCAGTACGTAATCTATGCTATAGCTAGTTCGGAGTCTGCCCTTAGGAGCTCGTAAAAATCGTACGGAGATTCCCATTATACTTGTAAAATGTACTATTACTAGAGACAATAAACGGGCTTTTTAGCCCGGCAAATTGTAAGATGCCGATTGCGTTGATCGCCTTTGATAAAGCTTACACGTTCTATGCGTAAGTTTTGTGAAGAACGTTTGATGATGAAGAACGAAAATGCTCTACGGCACCGTGAGATTTTGGACGATTGCAGATCGTATTAATAAAAGTTAAGCATTCTGGCGGATAAGTTGTAATCCTCAACAGGGACTTCCCAGCGCGTTTCCCAGGAATAATTTTTATTCTTGTAAGCCATATGCGAGCACATGGGTAACCGCGTGGCGCGTTCACAACGACGCGACACCGACCAGTATATAAAATCTGCGGGACACTTGTAAAGGTATCCTTCGAGTGATCCGTAGATATCCTTTTTACATTTGTAGAAGGCGTTGCTACATCCTTGTCTGTAAGGATAATGACCTTCTGCGGGGCAGAGAGTAGTACCTTGGACCTTGACCTGAAAAATGAGAAAGAAAGAATTGATAATTGTTGTTGAATTTTTTGAAAAATTTTTACACCGATTACTTACTGGTGGCATGGAATTGTCTCGAAGTCTTCTGTAGAATCTAGCGTCAGCCTTGACTCCCTTACACATTTGATTGGTTTCGTTTTCAGGTAGACACTGGACCCTCTCCTCGTCGAAGATTGTATTCTCTGGACAACTCAGGATCAGGATCTTGATCTCCATGTTACTGGCCGTTGTGCACTGATATAAGAGATTGCAGTACTTTGGATGACGGCGGAAACCAGTGGGACAGACTAGAGCTATCTGCTCGTCAGTGAGATTTCCAATTGGACATGGGGTTGAGACCGCTGGTGAGGTTGTTGACGATGAGGATTCCGTTGTTGTTGCTTCCTGAGACTCTGTCGTAGTGGATTCGGTTGTTTGCTCTTGTGATTCCGTGGTCGTTTCTGTTACTTCTGTTGTTGTAGGTGATTCTGTTGTTGTAGATGATTCTGTTGTTGTAGATGATTCTGTTGTTGTAGATGATTCTGTTGTTGTAGATGATTCTGTTGTTGTAGATGATTCTGTTGTTGTAGATGATTCTGTTGTTGTAGACGATTCTGTTGTTTTCTGTTCTTCAGATTCTGTTGTCGTTGTCTGACTAGTGGTTGTAGACTCCGGGGACTCTGTCGTAGTCTGCTCTTGAGATTCTGTCGTTGCTGAGCTTGTTGTAGTCCCGGGTGGTTGCGTTGTTGTTTCTTCCGAAACTTCGGTTGTGCTCGACGCTGTTGTTTGCTCTTGAGCTTCCGTTGTGCTTGCTTCTGTTGTTTGTTCCTGAGAGTTTGTCGTTGTTTCTTCTTGAGACTCCGTTGTTGTAACAATGGTAGTCGTGGTTGTTTGTTCCTGGGAGTTTGTCGTGGTTTCTTTTTGAGATTCTGTTGTTGTATCAGTGGTCTCGGTCGTCGTTTGTTGCTCTGTGGTGCTTTCTACTTGTGGCGTAGTAGCTTCGGTTGTTTCGGCAGATATTCCTGTGGTTGTTTCACTGCCGGATTCTGTTGTCGTTGAAATTGGTTCTGCCGTTCCAGAACTTGCTGTTGTTGCACTTTCGGTCGTACTGGATTGCTCTGATTCGGTTGTTGTACCCTCTGTCGAAGAACTCGATTCGTCTACCGGTGTACTACTTTCACCAGATTGTGTTGTTGTTGTTTGTGTAGAACTTTCTGGCGTTTCAGTTGTATTTTGTGCTACTGCACAGTCTCTAGGGGGATATACTGATTCGGGATAATTACATACATTTATGCTGGGATCAAAGATGGTTCCTGGTGCGCAATTGAAGTGGTAGACATTGAAACCTTTACCATTATCTACGCAGCGATAAAATTTATCACACTGATTCGGATTAGGATAGTAACCTTCCTCGTTGCAGACAATGGTGGAATTTGGTTTTGGAGTTGCACAGGGTGGCACGCTTCCTTCGGTAGAACTGGAACTGGAAGACTCAGAACTAGAAGACTCAGAACTAGAAGTTGATTCTGATGATGAGGAACTTGATCCTGATGAAGAAGATTCAGTACTAGAATCTAATGGAGATGTCTGGATCTCTGCGGCCGTTGAAGATGATGCTAATGAGGTTTGTGTGGGTCTGTCAGTGGCTGGGGCTGAAGTTGTTGCAGAAGAGCTAGGAATTGATGAAGGCTGCGTAAATGGTGATGTTTGTCTCGTTGTTGATGATGCGGGTTTTGTAGCTCCTACTTCATTATTTGCCGGTGTTGTATTTTCGGGTATCTCGTTGGATTCTGGATTGCATGACGATACTTGAGCAATGAAGTTACAAGTTTGAAGACTCTGGTCCCATGCAGTTCCTGGACCACATGTGAAATCATGCTTCTGAAAATCTGAATTTTCCTTTACACATCGATAGAATTTTCGACAATCGTCAGGATTTGAGAAAAAGCCTTCTTCGGTGCAAGTAGATTTTCCAGATTGACCAGGTTGCGTTGATCCTGAAGGCGGTACTGAGCTAGACTCTACTTGTGGTGTTGAAGAAATTGCAGGGGGCTGACTTGTTTCTAATGAAGTTGAGGATGATTGTGTCGATCCCACGGTGGATGATGGTAAAACTGAAGAGACTTGAGTAACAGTACTTGGTGTTGTTGAAGACTCGGGTTCCTGAGAGGATGCATCTGATGGGGATTGCGATGAAACTTCTGGTTGAGGAGACGTGAATGCAGGTTCGGTGGCTGTAGAACTTACGGTAGTAGTGGTTGTTCCTAGTTGATTTCCTGAATCTGGTGGATTTGCAGTGTCTAGTTCGTTGAGAGATGGATCTGATCCGTCAACAGCAGGATTTATTGATTCTCCGCTGTCCGGATTACAGGTTGGAACAGCGTAATAGTGATTACATGCTTGTGCTTTGGAATCCCAAACAGTGCCAGTTCCACAAGAGAATTCATACTTAGTGAAATGGGAATTATCACCAACGCATCGGTAGAATTTGCGACAATCTTCGGGATCCGGGAAAAAGCCTTCTTCGTGACAAACGCCTAGTGTTCCCGGAGTTCCAGGCGTTCCTGGTATTCCCGGTGTTCCAGGGGTTCCTGGAGTTGCAGGTGTTCCTGGTGTTCCCGGAGTTCCTGGTGTTCCCGGTATTCCTGGTTCCCCTGGCGTTCCCGGAGTTCCTGGTGTTCCTGGTGTTCCCGGAGTTCCAGGGGTTCCAGGCGTACCTGGTGTTCCCGGAGTTGCAGGTGTCCCTGGTGTTCCCGGAGTTCCAGGGGTTCCTGGTTCCCCTGGTGTTCCTGGAGTTCCAGGGGTTCCAGGGGTTCCAGGCGTGCCTGGTTTTCCTGGAGTTCCTGGTGTTCCTGAAGTTTCCGGAGTTCCTGATGTTCCAGGGTTTCCCGGAGTTGCAGGCGTCCCTGGTGTTCCAGGTTTTCCCGGGGTTCCAGGTGTACCTGGTTTTCCTGGAGTTCCTGATGTTCCTGTAGTTCCCGGAGTTGCAGGCGTCCCTGGTGTTCCAGGTTTTCCCGGGGTTCCAGGCGTACCTGGTTTTCCCGCAGTTCCTGGTGTTCCTGGAGTTGCAGGCGTTCCTGGTGTTCCCGGAGTTCCTGGTGTTCCAGGTTTTCCCGGGGTTCCAGGCGTACCTGGTTTTCCCGGAGTTCCTGGAGTTCCCGGAGCTGCAGGCGTTCCTGGTGTTCCCGGAGTTCCTGGTGTTCCTGGTGTACCAGGGGTTCCCGGAGCTGCAGGCGTTCCTGGTGTTCCCGGAGTTCCTGGTGTTCCAGGGGTTCCTGGAGTTGCAGGCGTTCCTGGTGTTCCAGGTTTTCCCGGGGTTCCAGGCGTACCTGGTTTTCCCGGAGTTCCTGGTGTTCCTGGAGTTGCAGGCGTTCCTGGTGTTCCCGGAGTTCCTGGTGTTCCAGGTTTTCCCGGGGTTCCAGGCGTCCCTGGTGTTCCCGGAGTTCCTGGTGTTCCAGGGGTTCCCGGAGTTGCAGGCGTTCCTGGTGTTCCCGGAGTTCCTGGAGTTCCCGGAGCTGCAGGCGTCCCTGGTGTTCCCGGAGTTCCTGGTGTTCCAGGGGTTCCCGGAGTTGCAGGCGTTCCTGGTGTTCCCGGAGTTCCTGGTGTTCCAGGGGTTCCCGGAGTTGCAGGCGTCCCTGGTGTTCCCGGAGTTCCAGGTGTTCCTGGTGTTCCCGGAGTTGCAGGCGTTCCTGGTGTTCCCGGAGTTCCTGGTGTTCCAGGGGTTCCCGGAGTTGGAGGCGTTCCTGGTGTTCCCGGAGTTCCCGGTGTTCCCGGAGTTGCAGGCGTCCCTGGTGTTCCCGGAGTTCCAGGCGTTCCCGAAGTCCCTGGTGTTCCCGGAGTTGCAGGCGTTCCTGGTGTTCCTGGAATTCCAGGCGTCCCTGGCTCTCCTGGAGTTCCTGGTGTTCCCGGAGTTCCAGGCGTTCCTGGCTCTCCTGGAGTTCCTGGTGTTCCCGGAGTCCCTGGTGTTCCCGGAGTTGCAGGCGTTCCTGGTGTTCCCGGAGTTCCTGGTATTCCTGGTGTTCCAGGCGTCCCTGGTGTCCCTGGTGTCCCCGGAGTTCCAGGTGTTCCTGGTGATCCTGGTTGCCCACTAGGATCTCCTGGTTCTCCAGGTTGGCCATTAGGATCTCCTGGTTGTCCTGGCTGTCCATTAGGATCTCCTGGTTGTCCTGGCTGTCCATTAGGATCTCCTGGTTGTCCTGGCTGCCCATTAGGATCTCCCGGCGCTCCAGGTTGTCCAGGACTACCATTATCGCCAACATCACCATTCCATTGTCCACCATTATCCCCTGTATCCCCGTTCCATTGCCCTCCATTACTCCCAGTATCCCCATTCCACTCTCCGTTATCTCCGCCAGCGGTGGGATCCTGAAGGTTCTGCTTACAGTCATCTCTCGACACAGCCCAAGCATGGTTACAGCCCTCAATTTTCGGATCCCAAACTGTACCAACTCCACAAGTAAATTCATATCTTATAAAAGAGCCAGGACGATCAGATACACATCTGTAGAACTTCTGACAATCCTCAGGATCCAACATAAATCCTTCCTGAATACATTCCGGTCTACTACCACTTCCACCAGAAGTACTCGACTGTGTAGTTGTTGGAGCATTCGTAGTCGTAGTAGCCTGAGTTGTAGTACTCGTCGTTGTCGTAGCTTCCGTCGTTGTCGTGGCTTCCGTCGTTGTAGTACTAGGAACCTGTGTAGTACTCGTAGTCGTTGTACCATCAGTAGTACTAGAAGAAACTGTTGTAGAAGGTTGTTGCCAACCCTGTCCATCAGATTCTATATCATTTTCAGATCCACCGCATTCAGGACGTCCACTTTCCCCAGGATGAGTACAGATGTCGCCCTTATCCTTAGAGAAAACGGTCCCAGGGCCACATTCAAATCTAAACGCAGACATTGGGCTGCCATTGCCCCAGTCTACGCACCTATGGTAGACGTGACAGTCGTAAGGATCGGGATGATATCCTTCTTTGGCACATTTAAAAGGTATTTCAGCCTTTTTCAATATGCTAAGTCTTGAGTAACGGTTCCTCGGCCTATGAGAACCTGAAACGATTATAAATTAAATGTGACAATTAGATAAAATAATTTCAAGCAATCGATAAAATTGTCAGGATTGCGATTTATCTTTTTAACGATTGGTCTCTCGCTGTGTTTATTCATTTATTTACTAGCAAAAGGACTTTTCTAGGCACATATGGTCGATGGCAGCGCCTTGGAAACCTGTTTGACGACAACAACAACCATCGAGGAAGATTCCTTCGTACCGACAAAAATAGTTGCTCGCAAACGCCGCTTATATTGTGCACATGCGATCCGCACATCGGCGCGCCGTAATTGGAAGATTCCAAGTTGGTATTACTTGTGCCTTGAAGAAGGGTTACATCGTGAGATCTTTTAATTGAAAGCACCTTCTCGGTTGGAGGTGTCGAGAATTGCGAAGAACTAATGAAAAAATAGTTAAAAAACCAACCGTTTTGAGACGAATAAATTTGTTTCTTTTTTTTTTGAAAAAAAAAAACAAAATTATTGAAGATTATTGAAATTGAATTATTGAAATTATTGAAGAAAATAAGATATTTTATATTATACAAAAATAAAAGCCTTACCACTTTCCACGGCAGTGGCAATAGCCAGTGCGAGGAAGCACACGGTCCAGATTCTCATCCTCGAAACTTGATTAGCCTGTAAGAATGAAAAAAAAAAATTGAATCAAAGCAGTAAGAGAAGGAGATAACAAAGATCCTACGTCCAAAATTCGAAGGTGAAAAACTCACGTCGAATTTATTACTCGAGGCAACTTCAATCTCGTAATGAACCGTTAAGATAATTTATAGAACAATAGAGTACAGAACTCTTTAAATGAGACTACAGACGAATCCCTTGTCACTGTCAGATCAAGGTATTGTCACTTGCAACAGATTACTAGCTGTCAAACGAAAAATCAACGTGATTACCAAGTACGTTATATATATTGTATAACCAAGGGTTGCCAATATGCCAAAGAAAATAAGCCTCCGGCTAATGTGATACCCGTTATACTGGCCAATTCACATGTAAGACGCAAACGCGTACGGTACTCCAAAATACATAAAACATATATATATATATACATTATATATGGTCCACGCGTCTTCACAGCATCTAAGAAACAAAGCTTCGCAGCATCCTGGGAGATTCCTGTATCACGTATAGAGAAACCCTGGACCCAGGTTCAACAGACCGGTAAGAACATCGTGACGGAAACTGTAGACAGTTATATCATGAATCGAATGCGTCATTTTCACAGCATCACGATTCTTTTGTCCGTTGTTGTTCCTTATCTTTTTTCTATCCTTTTCTTTCTTTCTTTGAGTGGTCACCGATACGATACGATTTCGTCACGTTTTGGCAGGAGCCTGTAGGACATTTGTATCTCAATAGAAAAAGATACCCGGGACAATTAAAGTCACCCGAAAGTCATCGCAGCGATGGAAAAATTCTTGTCAATCACGAAGAGAAAGGTTAAATGAGGTTGTAAGGTCTGGATCGTAGAGGTCCATTCAGTTCCTTCTAACAGGTATACAGAGGCGTTAGTTAGCAAATGCGTAACGTAATAGGACTCTTCGTCTAGCGGAACAATGGAGGACGTGACGGCCTCTTTAATGCGAATTGATGCGTGATCAACATATAGGATATTTATGTATGGAATCGGGTTTCCCACGTGGTCTTGAAGTTTTTCATAAATTTGAATTGCGCGCGGTGTCACGCCGTGACGATAAGCGCTTTAAAGACAGTTAGATAGACGTCCCGCTTGGCTATGATCCAAGGGAAGAATTCCGCTATTGGTATTGGCCGATGACTTTCCGAAGGATTTCTAACTGTCCCTGCGACCTCAGTTGACCAGAATGGCTTCTTCACGGATGGATCTTTTGATAGGTAACAGTCGCTTTGATTTTTATTCGATTACCGTATCGCTTCGACACGCCATCGTCAACGAGCAAGCGTGTCGGATGTCTTTGGTGTTCAATGAAAGAAAAAAAGAAAAAGAAAAAATTACTAAGGGTTAAATATCTCGGTCAAATTTTATCCTTCACACCATATGGGAAAGACATTGTCATTGTACAGTTATACGTATAAAAAATCATCAAAATTGGTTACGCGCTACAGTAGGTGTATTCAAATGTAACCTCCGTCGTAAAGTCTGATACATATGCCTGTATTCAGAGTCAGTTCTTCGTTTTAAGCACGATCTTAAGACATCCTCCACCATGTGTTATTATTACTATATCTACGGTCTTAAAACTGAATACAGACCATAGTACGTGTATCTAGAGACTTTTTAGTTTATGGCGAAAAATTGTACTAAAGTTTTGTACCGCGCTAAATTTACATGTATTAATAAATACAATTTTTGTGTTTATTATAATATTATACACCTTCTTTATTAATTTTAATATTTTATCTCGTAATAATACATTCCAATGTCCTATCGACTCGTCGTGAAAATAAAGACCAAAGAATGTACCGAGTATAGAGTGGAACGTCGAATAAGAATAACAAGATTATATTAGGTGCGGCGCTTCCTTTCTCCACGTGGCTTAGTTCATGATATTGCGCGAGCATTCGCATAACCCACAATGTCAATGTCAATGCCCACTTGTGAAATGCAGCCGCATCACGAATCATGGATGATTTCTCTTGGAGAATTCGTGAGGTAACTGAAGTGAGTGGTGGCGTGTTATAAGATTCGAAGAGGAAAGAAAGAAAAAAGCAAATGACAGCAAGGTACGTTAACCTATATTTTAAGCGGGATTAACTCGATCAAGAAACGTGGGTTTGGATCGATGAATGAAACATTTTGCAAATTCCTCGCACAGGAACCGTTCGTACGTGAGACACAGTTTGAATAAAGATTTTGCCAAATCTTCATCCGTTTGCAGTTCGATACGTTCTTTTAGCTTATTAAAGATTCTAAAAGCGAATAAATTGAGCCTTTGGAATTTGCGGGAGGAATTAAATAATTTTATTCATACACCGTACACGTGTATCTGTTACGTTTAAACAATTAATTAGAAAATTAGATTTAATAATAAATCCCTTTTCGTATAAAAGGAGTGTTTTAAGTCATTTCGATCTTTCATATCGGCCTTTGACAAAACGTCTAGTCGGTCATTGTCTTGTTAATGGGGATTACTTTTCATTGTTTTGTTAATTGGAAAATTTTTCTTACCAGACGATACTTCAATTTGTTTATAAATATTTTAATCTTTACGATTCAGTCAATTCAGTATTTCATTCGTGAAATTCATTATGAATCATGACATAGGTTAGATCATGAAATAGACAGATTGGCGTATAGGGTTATTCGGGAGTATTGAACCAGCTTGGCAGATCCATCTTCAGACGATACAATACTTCCGAATAATAGTCTCTGACAAAAACATTGAAATGTAGTTATTACTTTTGTTAAACAAAAAAAAGCGTCAGATATACAAAAAAAAACAATTTTTAAATTCCATTTGACATGTTTTCTCTTATTTTCACTGACATTTTTCGCGTTATTTGATACAAGATTATTATGGAAGCGTGCAGTTAACAAGGGGTTCTTAAGATCGGTTCCGATCGTGTCGTTATTATCTTATCGATTTATTTATAAACTAATTGACGGGTATACATGTTCAGGTCTTTTTATCTCGTCGTTTTTCAATGCATTTTCTGGAAATAACTTCGGAAGTCGTCGGCAGACTGAGTGATCCTTTCGCGCATGATCGGTTTGGACGTTGGACAGAAATTGCTTGATTGAAAAAAAAGAACAGAACATCGGTAAGAAACTATTTTTTTTTTTTTTTTTTCAAAGAGTTTAGTGAAAAGCGACGAAGCATCGCAACTTTGATATTTCATGCCTGCTGTTACCAGTGGTTAAAATTTTTTCATTTCTATTTTTTTTTTTTTTTTGAAAATCAGTTGCTCTACGCTTTATATGGGTCAAGACGTTGAACTTCTTTTAAGGTCATTGACACGAATACTAGGACCAACCGTCATTATCTTCCAACAATGTTATCTAAGACGATTGAAAATTACCTCAATGATCGTTAAAAAAAATTCTTCCTCTAACGTCCTACATGTAATTTGCGAATTTCCTGTTATCATCGTTATTAACCAAATATCAGCCGTCATTGTGTTAAAACGTGATTCAGCAAGGTGGGCAAAGATTACCGGTTTTTACTAAACGAATTTCAAATTATATATTCGTAACGGATTACGAATTGGCTGCTTAAAGATTTTAAAGAATTTATCTCGAAAGATACGAAATTCTCACGTACGGCGCTCGGCGAATCGCATGCGATTAATTGACAATTCAGTAAATCGAACGGTACAGTTATTCGCGTCATCGAGTCATCGATTACTGGGTATCGCCTAAGGTTAATTCTGTACAAATAGCGTATTAGTAAAAAAGAATCGAATAAAATAGCACCAAGTTACGTGACAAAGTAACCATTAGAAATTCCAATTTAATAATTCCATATAATACGTTTAAATTACAGGTATCGTTCACACTTGACAAGGTATCACCAACAAGGATTCTGCGGATTCTGAATTATCATCATCATCTTCGCTTTATGGATACTCTCAATGACGGCGATCTTCTCTTGACTTACTGAGAAGAGATAACTGATCCCACCTCATAAGGTGTACTGAACCTGCCTATTATGCCGGCTTGATGCAAGTGCAACCTTGCAATTGAAAGTTGCAAGGTCGTCTTCGCCTCATACTTCACTGTACGGCTCTGGACAACTTCACTCTTCTTGGATTCTTGTGTTTCAACCCGTCTCCGCCTCCCCTCTCTCTTTCTCTCATACGCTTTCGTTCATTTTCTTGTTTTTCGTCCCTCTCACTCAGATTCTTATCCTCGTACATTTACCTTTAAAGGATACAATCATATTTTCTCTCGTCTCCGTTCATCGGGTAAAGCCACATTGTAATTGAGAGAATACTTGTAAAATTGCATATGTAAATTCCTTGCTCTTTTACTTCACTTGCAATTTCTACCCTTGGCCATTTTTCACCGTACAAACTGACTAGGACAGTTCAAGGTTCGTTAGAAAAAATTCTTAACTGGCTTGGATCAGTTGTAAGAATGTTGATGTGGATTTAGAAAAAAAAATTTTCATAAAAATTGCTATTAATACGGATTTACAGATGTCATATGCTTTTTAGATCCCCAATGGACCTGATGGATATTTGAGGATCAGGATAAGATACTTGTGAATTGCATTTGTACATCTTTTTAGTCTTCTAATTCACTTGCAATTTTTACCCTTGACCGTCTTTACCGTACAAGTCGACTGAGAAGGTTTGTTAAATAAAATTTCTTTTTTAGATTTACTGTTGTTAATACAGATTTATAATTTTTATATTAATTTATTTTTAGATCGTCGATCGACCCGCTTGATATTTGACGATGGAAACGAGGTTTGAGAAAAACATTCGTTTACCGTAAACATCCTATGATCCAGACACAATGAAGCTGTGGGAACGCTGAGATCTGACTGTTTGAAATGATCGAGTGCAATGACGTATTGTCAACGGATGCGAGCTGATATGAAAAAAAGCGTGAGAAGTAAGAAAAAGAAGAGGCAATAATATAGAACGAAAAAAGGAAATATCATCTAGTGTGAGAAGTGGCCGTTGTCGATCGATACGCCATTGATGAATGTCAGACGTGAAATTTGACTCGTAGAAAAAGTTGCGATTCTCGAGGAATCCGTTGGTGAGGTCGAGCACGATCAATGCGAATCAACTGACGACAATGGCCGTAGAGACTTAACGAGTAGCGAGCATTTCCATTGAGACTTAGAAATACTTGAATATCTAAGATAAATTTTTTCATTAGAATCTTGAGGTTAAACCGAGTCAATCTATACAGATACTGTATATCTATATATGGTACATATAAATATATGGACCTCATGTAATCATATGTCACGGTGAGGCTTAACGCTCATATCAATCTTGACTACCAATATGTATACACATTGTGGAGAGTTCAATGCCAATGAATTGCATAAAACATGAACCTCTATCTATATATAGTTTCACGGATTTCTCGTATCAAATACACTTATTCGGAATATACCGTATAGATTTTGAGATTTTAGGCTTTCGGCATGTAATGATAACGTTCGTATAGATTGTACTAAAGGAACTTAAGACCGACCAATGACTCGAAATACCTAGGAAATATTTTTAAAAATCACAAAAATAATTTTTTTTTAATCAACATAAATCAGTTGCACCTCTATCATTATGGAAGATTGTTATTGAATAATGATTCAATATCGCAGTCTTAATTAATTTATAAAGATACAAAATTGCTTCACTGTCTTTTACTTACCTCGTGGCGGGATGAGAAACTTGGAAAAAAAAATTCCTCTACCGAAGCACTTCACTTCGATAATTTCGACATCTCCCGTGGCTCCTGCGGTTTTCTTGCTGTATCAAAATTTTGTTTTTGATATCGATAACGTAATTTTCTTCCGTGATATGTACTTTTATATTTTCTTGTATACACTTATATTTTTCTTTTTTTTTTTTTCAATCAAAGGTCTCAAGCCTCCGATCTGACCGTCTCGCAAATTTCCTTATCGCTCTTTACTTCTTTCTCGAAATCGGCTTCTGATGGGAGCACGTCTCGAGAGGGAGTAAGTCTTGGGGACGCGGATGGCTCCTACTTATAAAGACTTGGGCAAGACTTGGCTCTCCAATTGGTGTGTGTCTGCAAGAAAGAATCGCTCTCCGCAAGGATAGTGGAAGGGGACCCGTCGTCTTTCGATCGTAACATGCTCGACGCTGTTACACCTTATTACGCGAACCATGTAGAACTCGAGGTATCAGTTAAGAATTTGGAACCACCATGAACAATGACTCCCTAGATATACGTGACGAAAAAAAAGTTTTTTTCACGATGCAATCTTAATGGATAAAATTTGTCTTTAATGATATATCTTTAATTGATAAAAATTCGTAATTTTATTCAAAACGTACTCGACGACCATAGTGAAATCCCCAGTATCCAGTATATTTAGACACAGTGGAATTATTGCAATATTCAGAATGATTGACAATACGAAAATAATGCGTTGTTTGTATTTCTATGGGATTTATCTATGGCATCGTTCGACTGCCGTAGGGTGTTTATGCGACAAGACAATAAATATCGTTCTACGACGTAACGTGGCTGTTTAGAAGGAATCCTTGAATAGGGATATAACTTTGCAAGTTGTTGATTTTCGCATGAGAGTTCTCCGCGTTACATAGCATTGTGGGAAAAACGCTTGAAAAATGGCCCTTTGTTCATGACAGGCATTGCGTACGAGCAAGTTCAATGGTTACCCTAGGCGTCGTAGATACGATGCTCGTTAGATTCTAGAGGATCGTCTTCTTCTTGGATTCACATGCCGTCGACCATTATCCTGGAATTTGCGGGAATCGCACGGCTGTATAATGCTGTTGTATTTGTTTCCGTTGTGTATCAACGTAACTGCAGGTTTCCAATGGATTTTCGTGCTTATATGGTACGTAAACGTTATCACAGGTTTAATAGCGGTTGAACGACACTTGAAAAATATAATAAGTGATTTTATTAAAGAAAGTCCATCTGTAAAATATTATTTTAATATTAAATGCAATAAAGTGTAATTAAAGTTATTTTGTAATAAAATCAAAGTACAGTCTTTGTCGTCATTAATGTTATTTTTAATTCTTGCACAGGGCGATCGAATCGATCGTGACGTACCTGAAGGTCGTATGGCCAGACGTTTCGCAAAGTCTAATCCTCGTGTAATTTCTTTCTTGAAGAAACAGAAGACAAAAAATAAAGTAGGGATTCGTACATACCTGGAAAAACAATATTACAGTCGATATTAGGATTTCGGTACGTTGAACTAACATCTCCTGGAATAATCGTCGGGACGCGTATCGCGTGAGAAAACGCTCCCGGGTAGACGAACGTTTCGAGTCAGTAATGAGAAGTAATAAAATCATCCACTCTATAAGGAATACCAAAGCTAAAGTAAATCGCCGAAAGTACGGGCTAACCTATAAATAAGCAGAGTGCAGTGATTTTCGCGGCGTGCCGTAACCTTTTTTTTCGTGGTTCTCGCGCAGCTTGGTGAAACGTACGTGTTTTCATGAGACAGGAGCATGAGGGATTGAAAGGAAGAAAGAAGAAAAGGAGTAAGTAAAAGAGAATAGAGCATCCTTTAGTTTTAGTTCGTTCAGTTTTATTTGGTAAGATGAAGAAGGTCCAAAGAGCTACAAAGTGCAGTCACCTTGTTAATTCATCGCTTACCCGTGGCGCTGCGAGCGCTTTTTTTTTTAAAAGCACGAAGTAAAAAGCCGTTGCACTTGTTACGTTATTTCGCATACGTATTACGACTCCGGAGCATGCAGATGCTACGCTCACAAATAATGGACCGAATTAAAGTAAGTTAAAGTGAAGTTATGATTTTTCGCTGACCGATAAAGGAATTTTACATGGATTAACTCCGGTTCCGGCGAATTTCACGCTGTCAATAACACCGTGGCATTAGCCGCGTATCGTATGATGCTCCTTCTCAAATAAAAAATCAACGAATATGATGGCTCTCATCCCGAGACGAATTTTAGGACGATATAAAAACAAAAGGGTGGTTTACAAGGAGCGACAGTGGCATTAAAAATAAAAATTCGTCGTTTTTATTAATACGAAAAGACTAGCATTGCGTGTCGTAGGATATGCCTAGCTGGTTTACAGCTATTCCAAGTGAATTACGTCACTCAAAAATAACAATGAAAATTTTAAAAAATTACAAACTACAAAAATTGTCGTATTTAACGAAGTGACGGATATTTACGTATTCGTGATGTAAATTTGAAAAAAAAATTTGAAATTCATCACGGATCGTTACGACGATACGTAAAGTCGTTGCCGATAAAAATTTATTATTTACTGTGATCGATGTGTTTGGATGATGACAATTTAAAAATTGCCAAAAAATTATCATTAATTTTAAAATTCAATCTGCGACTGGAACGGATTTCGGCATTGTTGAACATCTTCCCGATAGCACGTTGTGAATAATCAGTAAACTGGCTGCGTTTACTGTAGATAAGCCATCAGATATATTTATCTAGATACTAACTTGCGAAGTGCGTCTTCCTACGGGTAATCATTTGCCTGGTAAAATAGTGTTAGTTGTTAATTAGTCAGGAAGTTGTCTGCAAGTCATGACAGTTTCCGGGCGTAGTAACATGGTCGAAAATAAAAATCGAATTCGTCAAATCGTTACCCGTGAATCCTCTTGAAGTTTCCTTGTTGTTGTTTATGTCCTTTTTTTTTCATCGTTCGACCGCGTCCAAAAAATAGGCAATTTTTCAAACTTGCATATATCCCTAAGACCACAAACGAGCCAGCTATCGTGCTGGTGTCAGGGGTGAAGAAAAAAAAATGCAGGAATGCAACGGAGTGCAGTTAGTTAAATGTATCTTTTTAAATAACGGATTCAATTAGTGGAGTCTCCCGAAGTCGACTGCATTGCGGTCACTTGTTTTATTTACCTTGATCATTAAGAATTTGTTCGGGGAAGTTTTTCAATCGGCATAAAAAGTCCATTCAATTAACGTGCGATGTTCGAGTTGATACTGTAAAAACGTGTAAAAGATGGATGGATTTTTCTCAGTGCGAACGAGTAAGAGGGAAAGAGGTAGGAAGGTAGATAAAAATAACTTGGTTTAATATAATAATAATAAGTTTTTTAAATATTTTTCTCAGATTCTTTTTTTTTATAAATATTTTCAGGCATCATTCAAAATCTAGCATTCACGTCAATTGTTGATTTGTATAAATTATCAATAAATTATGTCTAATTTCATCACGAGTAGATAAAACAAAAACTATGTTTTAAATCGGAAGACGTGGCAGAGATAGATCGAAGGTTTTTGGACAATCGTCAAAGTTAAGCAATACAAACGGAGTCCAATATTTGGATGGGTGACCACTTTGATTTCCCTTGAAAAGAATTAATGGTGAATTACAAGAAATGCATTTTTTTATTTAGAATTTTTTTTCACGAATTTATTTTTTAAATATATAAATATATGACGATAAATTCCATATCTCATACATATCTAAAATATATCTGAAATATATATATATATATGTATACTAAAAATATATATTTTCGAAACGTATTTTTTTTCATGGGGTATGCGCATTGAGGTATGCCAAACGGATAAAGTCCTATATTCAAACTGAATATCCATCCGGTGTAAACGAACCGAGAGGCAAATTCGGTAGTTAATTTACATAATCATATACAGGTGACGCTCTTTAAACTAAACTCCGATTCTTGCCAAGCCATTCGAGATGATAAGAATCTGACTGGTTGGCGTTTTCAACGAAAGAAATTCAAACATCGACACTGACGAGCTTCACCGGTAAGCTTTGGTTAAAAATGGCCAAGGGTAGGTTATATAAAATGTTCATTCGTAACTGACAAATTTGACATAAAGAAGGATAATCCGAGGACGAGAAGAGAGACCCTTATAAAAAATAATAAGTGATATTTACACGTGGAGATAATGCTTAAAAAAAAAGGTAAACATATATAAGAAATTTGCAAAAAGTTTTTTTATTCCTATCGAATCATCCAGGACATCGGGTGCCATAATTGAATCGATTTTTTAATCGTACCGATCAAAACGACCATATAAATTGTACTGCAATATCCATTGAACAGTAGAACGGGGAAAAAGGGAAAAACCAAAACCAAGGACTTTTTGGGGTTCAGTAAACGGCTCGAACGAGGTGGCACGCGACGCAAATTGATTTTCAAAGTTGGGAACCGGTACGATTCTCAGGTCGAGTAACGTCGTGGTATTTTGTTATTCAAGTCAGCAAGTTGTTTCCTTCTTGAAAAATTCATTTTACATACCCGGTATGTTTCGTCGCGGTCCCCATTGGCGATCGCGTCAATGTGACGTTCGAGGTTAATTACCGTCGTTTGAATTTCCCGCGAAAACTCATGCGTTTTTTCCCCCTCGACTCTGGCTTGTTTTTTCGTTCATGGCCGATGGATAAGACAAGGACGGCCATTAGATGCCAAGAGTGCAGGAGTAATCCAAAGCGAAAAATCTTGTCACAAAACGAGAGACGCCATTCGTCGCCGTTAGAAGTGAAATTGCGTCAACGATTGCACAGCTGACCGAGGTCAGCCATTTTTATTATTTTGTAGCTCGTGCAAGTCGCTAAAGTGTTTCGATAAATCATCCACCGTATCGGTAAAGTCGCAGTCTTCTTAACGACGGAGGAGCACGACTGGCCAGCATGTATCTTTATGTTTCTGTGATTATTTCTCGGCTTTTTTTTATCTAACCTAATTATTTTTCTTATTTCGAACCTCCGTTGAGTACGCGTAATAAATTTGGATTTGATTGCCAAACAAAAAAAAAATGAAAAATCTAAGTAACGTATTTTTCAAAAATTGCTCATATCCCCATAACGCATTTTTCTTTATTATTAATAACTTAACGAATTCCTACTGGAAATTTGCCAATATATTTTTTTCTTTTTTTTTTCACCAGTTCTCGTTAAAACTCACTCTTCGATCTATTTTTTTTTTTTCCTTTATCATTATAATGGCGACTCCTCAGAAGTTTATCGCGATTCTAAGACGTTGATTCACTGCCAAAATTTATTTCGCGAATCACGATCATCCTCAAACCAGTTCCATTAACTGTATGCAGATTCGAGATTAATCGAACTGACGCCTCCAGAGGTTTGGTAGCTCATTTGCCTATCTTAATTTGACTTTAACTGACGTTCCCAAATTATCCGCAGGGAGTCGCTTCCTATGTTTTTTTTTTTTTTTTTTATAATTTCGCTATCAAATTTGATTTACGTTAAAAAAATTATATCATAATGGTCGATCAATCTCTTTGACCTAAATAAATTTATTACATCGACCATCCAAGTTTCCTGTACACGTTCGACCAGTGATAACAGTGCATACAGGCTGCTAAGGAAATTCCCAAAAGGGTCATGAGTCATTACCACCAAGATTCAGGTCGTGCTAAGATCCTTCGAAAAACGAAGTACCGTACGAACTCGGGTATGAACTCCATCCACTTGGTGGCCCCAGGTCCTTTATGCGTAAAGAACATTTACATAAGCACATTGTCCCGCAAAGTGTTATTCGTATCGAATCCCATTTTCGTTCGCCGCACAAGTGGGAGGATCGGTATTCGAATTGAGTACCAGGACTTTGAGGTCCCGTAGATTGCAAGAATTGATTGTGCGTTAAACCGTTAGGATGATTAATCATCCTGTCCACACAATAAAATTGCATCCCGCAGATGCATCGATGAAATGCACCAAATTGTACCATAATCTGTATACGAAAAAAAATTTCCTTGTAAATTAAAAAAAAAAATTTCAAAATTCCACAATTTTTTATCCGACCGATTACACGCCTAAGATCATGCACAAACCTTAGCACCCATACAGGGTGTCTGAGAAAGCTAAAAAAAATTTTTTTAATTTCGAAAAATCTGTCACGTGATATTTCTCATGAAATCCCAAGAACGCGGACACCCTTACCTAAATTCGCACAGTGGGCGTGGCAGATGGGCCAGTACGATGTTACGCAAATTCATTGACACAGATTCAAAGGCATTTTACGGGGTCATCGTCTTGTGCTCAAAATAAAAATGTACGCTCGTACAACAATACCGTACTTATCCGTGTTGACGTAAACTTCTGAGTCCTACGAATGTACCGATCAACTCTTAAAAAAAAATGACGTAACAGTTTGCATACGTGAATAAACTGACAAGTGTGTTAAAAACAAAAAAAAAATAAGCCGATCAAATTTCACTGGATTAACTTTAAATCTTCATTAATTCATTACGAGGATGATTCTTGCCTAGCGTTATTCGGCTTGACCTCGAATTTTTAATCATCGAATTGGCCTAACCCACTAGATTTCATTGTTGCGATCGTGCTGGGAATAATTGATGACTAACGTACCTAACAGTTTTTTTAAATATAATATTTCGATTTTATTTTCATACTTATTCTCGTACGTTGCAAAATTTTTTTTTATTTTCGACGCGTGACGTCACGGCTGGAAAAATCATTTACGAATTGAATCGTTCGCGAGGCGATGAAATAAATCTCGTGCCAACCGAAGAAAGAAGTGCGAGGCGAAAATTCCAGCCAGTTCACCGTTGCATTCCGCGCAAGGATACCATCCTCACCTTCGACTGCTTTAGCTATACAGCTGTTTGCAAGCAACGCGCAAGTCAAATGGTAAACTGTTTAAATCGGCATACGAGCTGCCGCGTGCAAGTGCCAATAAGGAAATTCGCGTATCCCTGTTTACGTGGGCGATTTTATGCGCGGAACAGTTAACCAGTGAGGCTAAACCCACTTTCAGGCCCAACGAAGACCCCCTTCAGGCCCGGCTGTCCCAATTGCCATGAGTCCCTTTTCGTGTCCTTGCCATCAGATACTCGATCCTGTTTGTCAGATCTCAATGGACTACTTTATCCAAATTAAAAAATATATATATACTGCATTCCGAGTACTGTCCAAACATAACCTTAAATACGACCTATAAAAATTCTAGGTATACATTTTTTATTAAAAAAAAAAAAAAAAAAAAAAAAAAGCAATTTTTTTCTCAGAAAAAAAAAATGAGTCTTTCTCGTTTTACAAAATATTTTATGAAACAATAGGTTTTTTTTGTGGAATGAAAAATCGAAATTATTCCAAGCGCAATTTGACTTTAGCACTTAGGCTTAGGTACTGCTGCATGTTGATAACAGGTGTTTCTTGTATATAGGAATTGACACGGGTTACGTAGTTACTGATTAGTACGGCTTAATATATATGTATATATGTAATGTATAATATATATATGGTATAGGACCCATTATACAAATTGCCTTTATACCAATTAATAAAGCTATACGGATTCGTTGTACTTGTACATGCATATGTGATATACACGCGACTGGAGAATCAAGGTGAGGTTAGAGTCGAGATGGAGAATGAAGTGAAAGAAAAAGAAGTGGTTTTAACGTACCGGTAGAAAAGAAACGAAACGGGTGTCGTAATGGATCGAGTCACCGAATGGATGATAATGGACGTTTCTAGCTGGTAAATTCAAATGAGACGATCGTGGGCATATGGATTCCTAGAAGGACCTTGGCCTAGAGGAATCCGGTCATCGTATTGGAATTCCATGCTAAATGAATTTGGCAAAGGCCTTGATCTTGATTTTGAATTTTGGTATCGTGTGTTGGTATTACTTTTTTTTTTCAATATGAAAAATTATATATGTAGGTCGGGAATATTAAAAATTTTCACTTTTTTACATCGTAAAGGAATTTACGTACGTGTAAAGTGCTACGGGTATATTTAAATTTTGGAAGATGTTAGGGGTTCTATTTAAAAAAAATTTTTTTTTGCAAATTTATATCATTTTATAGTGGCTGAGAACTAGGTAGAATGAAATACCGTATCCTAATGCTCTGTCTCCGCTATTCGCTGTGTCATAGAGTCTGAACGTGAGGAGAATTCGAAAATAATGTTTTTGTCCATAAAAAAAAAATTTGACCTCTCGATTCGGGTCACGTTGTCTCTCTCTTTCATCTGGAGAATCAAGGGAGATAATGCAGAAAATATGATTTTCTTTTGGTCCTTGATTACATTCAATTTGGCAGGAATTTTTTTTTTTCAATTTTTATCGCGCTGTGGCTTTATCAATTTTTTTTTTTTTTTTCAGTGAAAAGAGCGAAAAAATTTTTTTCACACTCTTTTTTTTACTATCGACAATCACCTAGATAACCTGCAGAGTTATTCGTGGCACGTAAAACAAACGAGTCCGCGTATGGAAAATTCGAGCAGCGCACTTGCAGAATGCTTATCGAAACTCGCGATTATGTAAAAGTGCTCCAGCTATTAGATAACGATCCGGTACTAGAATGCTCGATTTCTCGAATCGGTATCAGAAATTGGAGGCAGCTCCAGTAAAGTGACTCGTTACGTGTAATGCGTCCCGTAGGTCCAGAAGGGACACCGGGTCAATTGCAGTTCCACTCTGGTAAATGGATGCGGTAAGAAATGAATGTAAAGAAAATAAAAAAAAAATACATAAATCATACGTACATAAAAAACTATACGAAGGAACGACAGTCGCATCGACTATATATTATATAGGTATATTATCCCGTGAAAATGGAAGTTGTCAGCAGAATTAATTAACCGACTGACCTAAGAACTTGGAATTCCAGATTTTTTTAAAAAGTCGATAATTAGCGAAGATGCTGTAAGGATAATTTTTTTTTTTTTTTTTTTTACATTTTTTTCGCCTTACCAATTAGTCACGCGGATATTGAATGTCACAAAGAAATGATACAATTTCGAAAAATTCAATTAAAACGACACTGTAATAGCGTTTTATTGTCGATTCAAGGATTACGATTAATAGTCGTGCAGTCCTTCGAAGGACTAGGCGTCGCGACGGCGACGCTTGTCCAATCTGTTACGTCACTGGTGCCGTTGAGGTTTCACGATCAATAAGGATAGGAATTTAATCCGCGCTTCTTCAACGTCGAATAAAAGGAAGATCCTCTCGGACACGTTAAATGGACCCCGTGATAGAGCCTGGGGCCTTACGTACTCCCTTGGGACTTACCAAGCAGGAAGTCTGACATCAGACCCGATCAGTCTGTGGTGTTTTCGTACGGTGTTTCGCGAACTCGTAGCGGGGCCCAGAGGGCCACATGTGTTCCGTTAGGATGAAAATTTACGAGGGGCCCAGAAAGGTCTTTCGGTCTTTTTATATATTTTTTTTTCACGTTGCATCACTGACCGCAGGATGCTGGTTATTTTTTTTGGGACTTCCGTATGCGATAGAATTGAATTATGCAAATTACGTTATTAATTATGTTTTTATATGGAATACCTCGTTACATGATTTCCGTAACTTTTTTAACACTTGCATAATGATCGATATTCCAGTCGATTGGGTATATCGATAAATCGATGTTCGAGCGATTCGATATAATCGATAAAAAAGGTAACGGTCGATAATTATTGACTAGGTTCACGATCAATCTTGTGAATATATCCGGAGTGACGTCATCGGCTGTAAAATTTTGATAAATTTGGATTGGCGGCTTTCAAGGACGAGTATGTGCCTCGATTGACCTTAAGTGACCTGAAAGCTTACGAGCAGTGACCTCTGGGAGATCAAAGGACTCGATTCAGTTTCGCACGTTCTTACGGGGTATACGCATGTATAGTGTAAGGCTGTACGGTGGGAAAATATGTAGTGAGTCGGGTGTATCTTAATAATCGTTTCAGGGTTACAGGATACGCGGTAATGAGTCGTAAAACGCGATGATTTCTCGTGATATATTAAACGAGCGATTGCAATTACGTAGTTCGTGAATATTGACGGTTTACGGTGTGGAAATTAATAATCCGGCGTTTTACGTGCTACGACTTTATTAAATTTATTCGAATTGTATTTTCAAGTTTGAGTGACGCTTTTGGTTAAGTAACAAGGTGATTTTTTTTATCGCGACTCTTCCGCCATCTGTTGTCAAACTCAAGAAGTAAAGCTATTCACGGTTTAATGAATTTCGTCGGCAAGTATACAGCCACGGGACTGCTGCGCCATCTCTGATCGAAACATGTAAATTAATAAAAACGATTTGTGAATAGATTCGGCTTTTTAAAGAAATGGAATAAAGGGGGGAGGGGGGTGTAATCAAAAATAAAACGAAAGAAGGATGAAGCGAAATAAATTTAACGATGGCCGAGAGGAAAGAAGGTTTGGTTGTACAAGAGGAAGAAAATTATAAAGTGGAAGGGTGCCAAATGGGTTTTACCCTAATCAATTCTGTAAGAGCCTACTTTTTCATAGAGTACTACAATACCTCCGTGGACTAGGAACAAAACTTCCCGAGTTGCGACAAAAAGGGTAAAAAATTTTAAAAAGTCAAATTTCGGAAACTGGACCAAAAAATAAAGTAGGAAGAGATCAGGAATTCACGGATACTCAACCCCTAGTCAGATTTACCGGACAGAAGACCAAGACCTTAAGGTACCCTGAGGAGACTCTTACAGGAGGTCCCTTTATGAGGTCTGGGGAAAAATGGCCATGACCTGAATCCTAACCTCTGAACAAGCTCAGCGGATGAGCCAGATGAACCACCTGCCCGCCATTGTACGCATGCAGTTAGTCTACAAGATGAAAATTATAATGGTGTCTCAAAATATTTTCGTTTTAAATATTCTACAAAAAAGGGAAACATTGCTTTGTTTTTATACGAAAATACCATAAGTGGGATTCCGTATGAAAATTTCCACTTAATTACGTGATTCGCGTGGGACGCAAATTTTTGTTTAACTTTCTCGGATGGAATAATTTAAACGTTTACTCGGTTCAATTTTTTTTTACCTCTTTCCCTCTAAATTATTTTTTCATCCGTACGACACGTAACTTTTAAACACAAATCACTCCCAGGAGACCAGCAGTGCGTTGGCGAACAGAAAGAGAAATTATTTCTTAATCCATTCCTCGATTCAGCTCTGAATCTCATTATTCAAAAGGACCGTGAGAGGTTGACATGTTTTACAAATATTAAAAACGACTAATTCTGTGAACGTGATAAAAATACGTTATTCGAATATTTGAATTTCTAGATTTCGCGCGCCTGTACATAGACAACTTCACGTACATTAAGTACGACGCCGGAATACGGCAACCGGTTATGCACGAAGAGAATTTTATTATTCACATTATTATACCCTGATTGACATAATAACACTGTAAATCTAATTATTATTAATATTAATATTCCCGGGTTAATTTTCATCGTAAAATTTTCCAGATACGTAGATATTTCGTATTTATTAATTTTTCTTTATTTTTAATATGTTTGATAAAGCTATTCGGATATACAGGAAATATAATAAATTTTCTTAATTCTAATTCAAGCCATAACCATTGAAACTGTATTTCGAATTAAATATTCTGTTTAACGTAATAAAAAAATTCATGTTCTTTATCTTTCGCCTAACAGATTGTATCTCGCTATTATTTTATACTCTTTGCATACGCTTAACATTGACTGAATGCTTAATGTAATGGATGAGAACGTTGAAAAATATTTCAGTGCCTTTCCAAGGAAATGAGAAAAATGGTGAAAGTAAATTTACTGTATAGATATACTACGCCGATGATAAAAGAAGTTTCTTCTCGATGAACATAAATAGGGACGTCATCTACCTCCGAGCAAGATTACGAAGAATTTTGTGTTTACAGCACGGGAAAAAAAATGTATATACTTTAGAAAAACAAAAAAGAATACAATTTATCATTGACAACAAATAAAATTCGAGATATATTTCACTCCGGTTTTTTTTCCTTGAATAAAGATTTCCGACGATGGATTCCTGAAAACTATTGAAAATTTAATATTTTTTTATTTACGGTATATAAATTCTTCAATGATAATATTTTCGGTTGATATTTACTGATGGATGTTTTTTTCAAAATTTTAATTCAGTTACATCGTCACCAACGGAATCAAAGGAGATTTCATATACGTTGAATGTATACCTATAGTTTACTAATGTATAGACATACAAAACACGTTCATCATTCAACTTGACTGGTGAAAAAGTTGTCGATGTTCGACAGGCAAACATTATTATTATGCCGAAGAATATATTACACAAAATAAAGGTAAGAACGGAATATAACCTCCCCTTGGCTTCTGCCTTCAAGCAAATGAATTGATGGGATTTTTCGAAAAAAAAAAAAAAAATAGGCTACACCATCAATTTTTTTTATACATGTCAAATCCTTTGTAACGTAATATTACCTCTTTTCGAATATACTCTGAAATTTGTAATAAGGAATTTCGCAATTTTTATTTAAAATTGATTTTCAATCGACCATTTTTATTTTCTTTCCCGACCAAGATTTCGAGCATTGAATCGTATCGATACTATTGTCAGACTAAAATCCTCACAGAAAAATTCGAATATTCACGTACAAAACTAAAAATTAAAAATTTTTTTCGATTACGAAAAAAATACTTGATGCCAAATCTGTTTCGTTATAAATCAATCCCATCCCGAATGGAACTCAAAATAATTTGATCATTCTCAAAGATAACGATCCCATCGAGAAAAGTTACCTGAGATAACACCTTTGAGATTTCCAGATTGGCAATCGTCAAACAGTAATTAAATATATAGCCTACTGTGAACTTTAACCCTTAGAGATTGCAGCAATCGTAAATCAAATATTTCACGTATTCACGGTGTATTTTCGAAATGGACCTTATCAAATACTATAATATTATTAGATGACCTAAGATATCGGTATAGTCCTATTGATATATTTTATATTGCATAATATTCAATGCACGACCTCAAGGATCGTATATAAACAGAGGTCGTGTTATATAAGTAAATATGTAAAAACAAAAATCCAAAATAAATTTATATTCATATTTTCATATAAATTGGACGAAACGGCTGCCGGAAGTGAGTGGAATAAAGAGAAAGAAATAAAATGAAAAATAAGGTGCAGGGTTCAGAGGGATGTTTTATACAAATAGGGTTTTCTTATATGGTATTTCATATAAGAGAACGTGTGACCATGGCGAATAAATTTGACGTCCTGAAGTCTCCCTTTCCTCTCGTACTTTGAGAACACCCTTAGAGGAGGATATTAAGGATTTTCTGAAACAAGGACTCCTAAATTGCCACTTGGGAATTAGGACGAAGGAAGTGAACAAACACGATCACAAATAGACACGGTATTTTTAACGTGTTTACAAAAGACTTCGTATCTTTAATGTTAATGGTATTAGGATTCCGTGAAAAAAATTATGATAATGATATAAAATTGTATAGGACCAAAAATTTATTTGATAAGATATACAAATTTATAACTGTACACACCATGAAAATGTTCAATTCCATAGGGGTAATCAAAATAATTATAACTCATTAACGTACAAAGCTACACTTTCAAAATATTATTTATGTCGAATTTACATTTTTCAAGTGCAATCTAAGGAAGTTTTAGGTCTGATCAGATATGATCGTTTGGAGAAAATTTTTTTGTATTTTGAAAAAAAATCGAATTGAATTCATTGGTACTATCGGATTACGTTGAATTTATTATTAGATCCCAAAATTGGGGCTGTGACATAATCACATGCTGCTGGAATAAATAATTGTATATTACGTATAAATTTTTTTGATTATTTAATACATTTGTAGAATATAAAAACTTGCATTAAAGTTGTCAATGAATTTTCAACTCAAAGACTCATCAAAGACATTCAACTCTAACCATCAATCCAGCCAACGTTAATTCTGAAGTGACAAGGGTTAAATTATAGAGATATCTGACCGGTAGGTCGAAGCATAGGTTAGATAAGAAAGGTCAAAGGTTAATAACATACTTCAAAGTTTTACAGATCGATAACACGATAGTTATCCTTTTGAATGAATCATTATACATCCTTGACTGAAACAGTTTACTTTCCACCCCTTGTCTCTACTTCCGGAACGAGGCTCTATATAATCCCAATAACCCTAACCTCAAAAATGATGAATCACCAGCCTGCATAATCGACTAGAATAAATTATTGATTCATCCCTTAATGGATTTTCCATTTTGAGGATTAAAATCTGAATGGGGTTATCGTACTGTCTATATGTATACTATATTATAAAAATATTTAACACCAGCCATAATATATATAGTTAGTCCATTAAATTCAATTTATTTACAGAAATTATTTATTTCGTACGTTCGGAATTTTATGCTGACAAAAAAAAGTCTGAGAATCTTGGTAACGAAATTGCAAAAAATTGCCATTATTTATAGATAAAAGGTCGACGGGCATTAACGATTAACAATGACAGCTATGTTGTTCGTTCGTTTCGTAAAGGAATAAGTTTCTCGGTAATTATTAGCGAAGTTTACGCAAGTGGAGACTGAAACTAGAAATTCATTTGATTATCGTAGAGTGAATGACGACTTGGCTTCACCATTTATGGCTCTGCGACTGCTTTACTGCGTAAATGTATTATGGATTCTTCAGACATTTTGGAATTCGCAATTATCTAGAAATTGTTCGCGACGTGTTAAAGCCATAGGGAGCTTGGCGCATGCGTCCCAAATTCCTGAATGGGGTAGGTTGATGATATCAACAATGGTCTTGCGGAACATGAGAAACGTGAGAAGCAGCCCCAGTCACGCGGAGAACTTGAAACCGAGCGGATCGTTTTTCGACGAGCTTTTTGTGAAAATTTTGAAAAAAAATTGTTCTCTTGATCTGAAAAAAAATTTACTTACAATAGATACACTGTTGACAACCTCCATGTATATTTAGGTTGAACTCGAGGAATTTATTTAACGGAACGGTTTATTTCGAGTGGGAAGATTTTGAAGAATCGTAAGGTTTTAGTGAATTGAGGGATAATCGTGATATTTTGGTTTTTAATAAAAATTTGACGTAATCTTTTACCCGTGCATTTTAAAGGGTAACGTTTCGAGCGACTCGAATTTTTTTGATGATCGGTACTTTTTTGTAAGTGGTAGGTTTTTTTTTCTAAAACATTTTTCAAATTTTATTAAATCGATGCGGTTCACGGTTTGAAGAAATTCGAAAATATTTAATCCAAGAATTATTTTCCCCGTAAGAATACCGTGGGGAATAAATCTCGTGGGATTTCATGCTACTACAGTGCGTCGAGTGTAAATTTGCATTAATCGTAGCTACAAAGCCGAGTGAGTTTCCAAGTTGAAAAAAATAAATTTGAATATCAAAAAGTTTCTACTGCGTATGAGAGATCAGTGAAGAGTACTCCTAAGCCATAAATAAATTGCGAAACGTAATATGATTTTATTATACACTTACAAGATAACATGACATTGAACAATGGGCAGTGAAAAAAAAAAATGACTGAAGTAACGTGAATAAAATAAATACTTGTATTAGCAACCTCCAAAAAAAAAAAAAAAATCCCATTAAAAACCGATAACCGTAAGTAAAAATAAAATTCATGAAAATTCATGACCAACAGAAAAGAATCATTAAAATCGCAAAGTGTCATCGTATACGTTTTGGATTAACGTTATAATAAAAAAAAATATCAGCTGCGAATAATTTCGAAAATTCCCTAAAGAAAAAAAATCCGTCTTTTAAAAAATCTAAATTTTCGGAAATGATATCGCCTATACAGTATCAGTGGTTTTCAGTCAAGCACCTACTATCAAGCATTCCAAGAGATTCTAGCAAGATTACCTAAAAAGAAAAAAAAAGGAGGATAAGGGAAAAAATCTACATCGAAAAGTCAAACGTCACACAACCATCCGCCATTGCCATGGTGTTAAACTGTGCGCTGCTCCTAATTTTAACGTTTACCCTGTTCGGTGAAAAAGTGAGCAGCACAAATTACGGCGAAAGTAAATTTGAAAAATGCCGTAACACCAGCGCTACTTCCGGCGCCCAGGATTACAGCTTCCTGTACGATTATCTGGCTGGTACAGGAGCTCACAGCTTCAACGATAGCCTCACGATCGGATTCTTAGGATCCTACGGAAGATTTCAGGTGCTGACGTATTAAAAGAGAGCATAGAAAAATATTAAAAATTTTTTTAAAACTCCCTGATCATATTTGGCGCCAAATTCAAATCACACCTGAACCTTATACCCGTTTGCTTCAAGGTCACGGATTATTAATAAATAAAACTTTTTTTTATTATTACTAAAAAATTTCATACCCTCATCTTGAATGATCTCAGCTTCAGTGGCGGCTCATAGCTAAAATCAGTGGGGGTGCAGCTCAAGAAAATATTTAGCCATGGTTTTAAAGTTCTGTAAAACGAAACAAAGATATATAAGTAAATTTATTCGGAAACTTTATAAAATCCTAAAAGAACAAAATCAAACATTTTTTTATTTACTTTTACTACTTAAGGGGTGCTGCAGTCTGTAGTGCCTATACTCGAGCCGCCACTGCTCAGCTTTATATTTATATTGGTTACAAATCCCGAAAGCCATTGGATCTTTTTATGGGAACAAAGACAAGTAAATTCGGCGGTATCACTCAGTTATTTTTAACGTTGTAAGGGAAGTTTTGCAATATAACGAAATCCAAGCGCTTACTTGCCCAGCGGTATATATATATATATATATATTTACCGTTTTTAACGTTGTAAGCCAAGTTTTGCAATATATATATATGGTCCATAACGAAATAAGGATGCTATAGTGTTTTTGTACAAGTTATAAGCTAGGAAAATCCTCGCGAAGCAGCTTTCAACTATCAGAAATGAATTTCAGGTGTCAATATTTTTCTAAATTTTCTTTTCTCCTTTCGTTTCTTTCCCTCTTGTTTATTGTTGTCCCTACCAAGAAAAACGTGCCTCTCTGCACCCCGCTGTGTTACAGGATGAAAAAGGCAATTCCTTTTAAACAGATTCGACGTCATGTGAAAGTCTTAATATGATTTCCCAGTAAGGGGTAAATTGAAATCATCGTTTAACAGTAAACATAATTGATATTGATTTTCAGGTCGCGCTGGGTGCACTGCCATTGGCCATAGGAACCGTTAATCAAAGCCCGCAGCTTCTTCCAGAAAGGGAGTTAAAATTTCTAGCCGCGGATATAGGTAAATACAAAAATAATTAAACCGTTAGTAAATTAGGGAATTGAAAAAAAAAAAATTTTGAAAATTTTTGGTAAAGTCACAAATTTTGGTTCGATAGCTGAAATTCAAGGAAAAATTTATTCACGTCACTCTTCAACCGTCTTATGAGTTTCGACCTTCGAAAAACAGGGTCGAAAATTGATTTTACAAATTTTCACTAAAAACTTTCGTACGATCAATTGACTTTGTTAAAGTACAAAAAGCATGGGAGTCATTTATACTCGAAAAATGAATTTCAAAAATTTTTGGCAACTACCAATTTTTTTAATTTCTTGCCACTCACGGAAATTTCGAGAATTTCTTAATCCAAAAAACGCGCGTTTCGACTAAGCATATACTCGAGTTACTTTACGCTTTTGATCCTTGAAATTGATATGATGGAAAAAAATTATTTCTGTAAATTCCTGCCATATTTCCACTTTTCCTTTCTGCGTTTGAGTGTAACGTTATTTTCAATTTTTTTTTTTTTTTTTTTTTTTTTCATGCTTTCATTTAACTCCCTTTTCATCTGTTATTGTATTCTTGTCTTTCTTCACCGTCAGGCAGAAGAAACGACGATTCTTTTGCTGTCCTCGGCATCAGGATGATGACGGAGATGAGAGATTCCGGCGCTGTTGCCTTCATTGGTCCAGACGATTCCTGCCGTGCCGAGGCACTTGTCGCAGCAGCTTGGAATCTGCCTTTAATATCTTACGTGAGTAAAGCAGAATTAACAGATAAATATTATCTTAAAGAATAATAAGAAACAACAGCCGGCTATCGTCAAAGGAAATCAAGGGGACTAGGTAACATTAATATTCCATAACGAGTTGTCCCCTCGAGGTACACGAAATTATAACGACTGCTGTGTTTACTTATGAAAAATAATAATAATGCCTGTAACGGTATTACAGGATTATTTTTCATTAGGGGAAGCTTTTCTTTTTTTTCTTTGTCATACAAACGCAAAGTAAGTGCGCGGAATGTATTTCGTCGTGGAATATTTGATTTTCACTTGGTGACGGTAGGGGCTGAAAAAATAAATAAAAGCCCGAGGTATTAATTTATGGTCTACTGTCATGCTAATAAACTTAAGGAGCACTCAAATTATTAACAGACAGCAATTGGAGATTCAGTCGTAAGACCCGCGAAGCAATTACAAACAGAAACTGAGGCTGAATCTATTAACGAATAGAATACACCTAACATTATAAGCAGGGACTTAGGGGTAATGGAATTTGATATTCGATAAGGCTCAGGTTAAAGAGCTAATGTCAGAATGAAATATAGAGGTACATTTTGTAGAGTAAAATTGTGGGTAAAAATTTGGAAATATACGTTCGAAGAAATTATCTAGATTTGTAGGATTTTCATATCAAAATATTTTATCAATAATCGATGCTCGTTGGTACTCGAAGTGCCTTGTTTCAAAAGTCAAATTTGACCAGTGAACTGAGACTCGGTCGATCCCGGAAATTTCAATCACCTGTCGTTTCTTGGAAACTTTGGTATTTAATGTACTTTACCTTAAGAAGGTTCTTTGAAGTCCTAATAACATTATCACACAGTGTTTTGTTTGGACGAAATATTCCGTCTTTTTGCAATGACGAATGGCGTCTTGAGAATATACAAAGTTATGGAAATCGTGTATAAATTTTGAGAGATATGGAACTTCGAATTTTGAAAAAGAAAAATTGGATTTTTTATAGACTCGAAAAGTATTATTATTTTCAGAACACGAGATAATATGACAAATTTTCAAAGAGACATTTATTTCCAAAAAAAGCGATTTTTTTATTAATATCATCAAAGTAAATGACAAAAAACGTACAAAAATTGATTAACGTAAACTGCAAGAAAATCGAAAAATTTTTTAAGACGTTTTTCCTATATGTTATGGAGGTTGGATGATAACGCATGGCCCATGATAAAATTCTGCATTTGTTGTATATATTAGACAATAACATAATCTTCCCCTCTAAAAATCCTCTACATACTCATCTTCTAACTAGGGTCATTTTTGAGCCATGGGTATATTTTCAAAAAAAAAAATTTTCTTATTTACATAAGTCAAAAATATCATCCAAATAAAAAGTTCGACTCGAAATAAAATATTGAACGAAGAAAATTTTTTCCTAATAAATATTATATTATTTTTATCAGCACCTCTCGAATGGGTAACTTTGAAGGATTGAAACAGTAATACATAACCTTGTCAATTTCCTATTAAACTTCTCTTTGGGTTTTCAAAGTAATTTTCTCCAATTCTCGTTAAGTTTTTATTTCCAGTACTTTTCTCGAACCCTTTTTCATTCTTTGAAAGATTTAATCAACAAATAAAAAATATTTCAGCGGCTTTCGAATAATTGATCAAACAAGTAATTGCTGTAGTTGCTTCGATAAAAAAAACGATCTTGATCGATATACAATAATTACATATAATATCGATTCTTGACGTCATTCCCATGGCTGACAAACTAATTTTGTAATATTTCTCATTGGTGATCGGGAAAAAATTTTTTTTTTCAACATTTCATCCCGATTGCGAATAAATCCAGCATCTTCCGTAAGAAAGTATCCAGCATCTTCGTATCATATCTCCGAACGATATAATCAATCAAATTAATGAGACAACCTAAACAGGTCATTTTCTCCAGTATATCTATAGATCTATCGGAACTTCGAAATTTCATTTAACTGCGGACGAACAGGCACGAAACGAAAAGGAAGTTTGAAAATTTTAAAAAGAAAATATAATTGATATTCACGGCCGAAAAAATGATCGAAGACTACAGCGCTGTGTACCAAGAATTTTGTATATTTTAGATAAATCTTAGGCTCTCCCGTCCTATTAACTCTAATTAATACAGATATTACATCACGGACACGTAGCTACCATAATTATCCAATATACCGGCGTTAATTTACTTTTTGGTACAAGGGAAACTCTCCTCCCCCGACTTCCAGTCAAATTTTTCGAATATAAAACAGCTTCTTCAAATATTTGCCACGACGACAGAAGCATAGAGCGTGTGTTCCCGTAAGAGAGAAAAAGAGGGGAGACAAAATTAATGCGGTCAATTATTCCTCTTGGTTAAAAATTCAATTTTTTATTATTCGCACAATAATTATGATCACGTTAAGCTTCCGTCAGTGCGGTCAATTATTGCTCTTGGTTAAAAATTCAATTTTTTATTATTCACACAATAATTATGATCACGTTAAGCTTCCGTCAGTGCGGTCAATTATTACTCTTGGTTAAAAATTCAATTTTTTATTATTCACACAATAATTACGATTACGTTAAGTTTTCGTTTTCGTTTCACTGACAAAATTACAGATGCGTTAATAATTGGTGTAAAAAAAATTTTTTTTAAACAAAAATTAACGCGGAGAAAATTGATTGTTAAAAATTTGAGCAGAATTCAGGTTAAAAATTTCCTTGAAAATAGAAAATCTCGAGACATTTCTTCACGTTAACATCGTAATCTTTCCTTTGTTACAAGTGAATATTGTTAATTAATATGGTCGAACGGACTTGTAATTTAAACAAATATTTTGAAATATCCTAAAAGGGCTTGGAAATCGCAAAAAATTAGGAGGGTAAAAAATGGCAATCCCTTTCAAGGAATTTAACGTAGTAGATCTGCGCTTAGTCATTGAGTACGAAACGAGCATCCAACGAGACGGCAAAAGAAAATTTTCCGAGTCATCCGAGCATTTCTTTCTCTCTGCCTAAAAGGAGCAAAGTGAACGTAGTCACGGTCGCCCTTTTTCAATAATAATCATAATCTTATAATTCCGATACCTGGCAGCCTGCCACGAAGAAATCTTTAAAAATATTTAAAAAAACTTCAAGCTATGGTAAATGATGTTTGCCGAGGAATATTTTTACGTGACATTAATTTTGGTCCAATAAAAAAAAAGAAGGAATACTTTTTTAAGTGTGTAAAAAAGAAACACGTGTAATCTGCGAAACGACAATTTGTCGTAATTTTTATTTTCAATAGTGCGTTATCTCGTCTTATCTGCTAGCAAGTGAAAATAGAAAAAAATCTAAAAAGGGACCGTTAATACTCAATTGAAGATTAAAAAATTTTCAATGTGGATTCTACATACGAACGAACCTGTCGCTGATTTAACGGGAAATCCTTTCAAATTCAATTCTCGTCATCTCGGTAAGTTCGACTTAAAAAAAAAAGTTAGAGGGAGTGAAAACATGTTTTGGAATCCGAAAAAGGAAAACTTAAAAAAATTCAAAGAAATCAATTTTGGATAGAAGAGTCAAGGTGGTTATCGCATATGATATTTCACGTGATAACGTTGGAGGGGGGGGGGGTATTCAAAGGTGAAGAAGTAAAAGTTATACCCGGGGGGGGGGGGGGCCGCCGATAAATTTGTATTCATCTTCAGTCTACAATTTCTTTTTTATTGAATTCGAAAATTGCGCTCTTTCTCAAAATACACGTACATACATGTACTTTATATGAAATTCCAAAATATAATAATAAATCTCAAAAACGTCTTTCACAATGGACAATAATTGAAAAAATTATAAAAATTTTCATAACAAGAAAATTAAGCCAGCTTTAAATACAAGATTTTGAATTTCGTCGTTTTCACCTCATATTCGCAATCAGACCCTAAATATCCCTATATACCAAATTTCGTCAATAAATTTGTTTTCGAACATAGAAAACTGTATAAATCATCAGACCACATACTGATATCCACTTCGGCGTTATCAGTGAATTTTTTTTTTTAAATAAGTATTTTCTCGGTACACTAGCTCGACGTTATCAATGTACGGCTTTTTCAGTCGTCAAACGAAGGTCCCGTAGAACCCTTTTCGAAAAGGATCTTTTTACAAAATTTCTTACAATGCTGTAACGACCCTTGGTAGAAAAAAAAAATCCTAAACCCCGATAAGGCTGCTGACTCTTCCACTTTGAGTAGTTTTGTGCGTAGAAGCATACGAAAAAGGAGCTGCGACGGTTTTGCAATACTGATCACAAAAACGAGGTGATCGATAGAAAGAATGTCAAGATGAAAGAGAGAAAGAGAGAGAGATAGGAATAAGGATAAGAATTGGGTACGCAATTCAATTGCATGATCCTAAACCTGCGGGTCTCTAAGGCAACTGTGCTTCTACAGTACCACTATACCCTAATTGCGTGTACAGTCGATTCAAAGTATTTCTAGAAAATACGGAGAACTAGATAGAAGGAAAACAGAAAGGGGAAAAATACGAGGAAAAGGGAGAAAAAGCGCTAAAATAAAAAAAAAGTTACGCAACATATCTTTTTTTACAAAAAAATCCTTTCCTTCCCAAGCAGTCGGACTTTATTGTCCATTTCAAGTTGTATCGGATAACGGTCAGATTATATGGACCCTTTTTTTTATTTTATTACCACGTACCACTACCCCCAAAATAGGAGTCTGTGGATTTGTAGGAAAAAAAAAATTGCTATGACAAAAATTGTCCGAACGATAAAATCCAAATTTTCATAGATGGTCACATGACGTTTTTCAAAAAGACCATTCTTGTACACCAAGTCCTTTTTCGCGTATCCAATTTTTTCATACATCATATTTTCCGTACTCCGTATCGTACAGTTCTGTATCGACGAGAATTTTATCCGATCAAAATCCACTCTTTCGTTTCTTCGATTCCCATTGAATTTTATCAGACACTATCTCGTTATATATTCTACCAAAAAAATACTCTACCGGCCATAACAATTCTATAGCGACGAGCACGTTATACCCCATAGCGTAATAACTCCTCCATACGGTTTACCCAGTCCCATATAAGTGTCAAGGATCCTCTGAGGGAACGTGGTATAGTAACCCCCAGTAGTCGAGACATCGAGTCGCCACGGATAGACAGATAGCTGTGTTTTATATATACCCCAGGACTTTCGTCTATCTCTAACGTACATCCAGTAATACATATATTAACAGAGATACGTAACCAAAAATAAAGGCGAAGTATGAAAAACGCCGAAAAAAATGCAGCGTTTAGAAAAACGTTTACCTAGAAAAAAAAAAAAAAAATTTCCACACGTAATCTCGTAATACTCGTGTCACGTTTCACAGTTAAATACATTATAATCCATTTTATCCCCCGAGCCCACGTACTGCAACTGCAGTGAAGTAAAATAAAAGGCCTGTATTACTGAGACAACTCGTAACCGACCACCCTGAAAAAAAAAAAAAAGATTAAGTTTCGAAAGAAGTCTTACGTTTCGCTGGTTACCAGGCAATTTATGAAAGTAGAAAATTCGTATTATTTATGCTCGGTATGGTATAATTTTTTTGTTTGCCTAGTTAGTTTCACTTGCCCGAGTAACTGTTTATCAGCCTGTCTGTTCAATCGCCTTGTGCATGTATACATATATACGTATATAGCTGCTGGACTTGGATAGCAACTCGTAAATTGGATCCAGCCCTTAACATGTTAAAGCTACACCCCATCGACCTTAATAGTATTTTTTTATTTTCATTGGGTTCAATGCTACCGCCAGAAGTAAAAGGAAACACGAGAAAGGTGTTTCGAATCAAATAATAAAATCCCTAGGCCATGTAAGTTCTGAGGTGGAGAGAAAAAAGGATGAAGAAATATATATATATGTAGACTCTCTCACAACTTACTAAACGCGGACACACGTAACCTAAGCGAATTACCAATCATATCGTATTCGGAACGGCTGTGACGATTCTCTGGCACACGTGACCGGTGACATTATTCAGGCGTACCAACCCCATGTATTACGTATGCTAGGAGAATGTAAATTATGAGAGATTCAACTGTGTTAGGATCGGCAAAAGTAATAAAATAATTTTTCGGTTATAAAATATATTTAAAAATTTACACCCTTTATATTCGTTTACAGTCAGCCGGTGTACAGGCTGGTTAAAAAATTTTCTTCTAAATTTCAGGTATAACGTTGATCGTCTGCTCTTATGCATTTTTACGAAAACATCGAATATTCCGTATCATCCGTCCTTTACACCTATTTGGTGTTCGATTAAGCGTAATAACATCGATGCTCATTAATATTACAATTTTCATGCAGTCTGGAGCTTTCCTATACATAATAATGAGAAGTGAATTTCATGAGCGAATACGCACGTTTTTGGAAATTTTGGAAGAATAGACAATTTTTAGAAATTATTTTATCAACTATTCGTAGAGTGTACCGGGTGTCAATATTGAATTGATGTATTCACGTTAAATTAATCACTGTCGCGTCGATAGGCTTTTTACAACGGTATAAAGGGAAGTTGAGATCCTTTTTTTTAACCCCCAAAAAATTGACCTTCTCTTAAGCACTGGCCTTAGCGGAATGTGGCAATAGCCGTAAAACTCGATGTTCGGTAAAAGTATAATAATAATGAGAATGATTCTGGTAAATGATCGGTACAACAATAACGTTAATTAAACGGATAAAAATTAAAATATTAATTATAATAGTCTTGTCCAAGCACTCCGATTATATTGACCGTGAAATTTGTTCCCTTAGAATTACGTGTGGACGTAACATAACCTCTCAAATTGATTCAATCCTTGAGAACCTTTAATATTCAACGCGTAAATTCTGAAAGTCTGTTACATATATATATATATATATGACTAACAAATTTACGTAAATAATATCTATATACAGTGATTTTAACACGGGTGACTATTGATTCAAAAATTTTCTTAATTTGATTATTTACTGTGGGGTCTACACTGTATATATTTTATTTTCAGTCAAAGGAGTGAAACGGAGTGACGATAAATAGCTAAATATGATAAATCGGTGGAAAAAAATTTGTATTGAAATAAACAAATGCATCTAATTTCTCATAGATTAATATACGCAGATAGGAATTTCGATTTTGAAAAAAAGTGGTTGATTTTGAAAATTGTTGTTGCGTCTGAAGGGAGACAGATCGATTTTGACAAAAAGAAAAATTTATTCGTGCAAATCGTTGTTGGTTTAGAAGTGATGTTCTTTCGAAGTATTCAATTTTGAATCAGCGTGGCTGATTTTGGAAAATTCTTTGGCCTTTGAAGAAAAACAGGTCGGATTTGAAAGTGACCATTTTACACGCGAAAATCGTAATCGGTTTAAAACCGAAGTTGCGTGATTATGAAATATTCGTTATGCTTACGAATTGACTGTTGTGAAAAAACTGATTGATACATTATTTTGAATTTGGAATGGATGTATAGTACGAAACTATTTATAATATTTTACGAAAAATTTTCGCATTATAAAATTTTACTTATCGAGTACAAGAGCTATTGGAGGGGCCATCTTCCTGTGCCGTTTAGGGCAAATGAGTCCCCTAGGCAAGACATTTTACTCGTGTAAAAGGACTGTACCAGGTTTTGTGTAACCAGGAATGAAATAACGTACAAAGAATGACAAATTGTCGAAACTTTTTTTTTTCCAAAAAATCCAGGACGGATTCAACAGGTAAAAATTTTTGTTACCAAAAAACTTTTTTACACAGAAATGCGAGGATCCCGAGGTGTCCGATAGGAAGGTCTATTATACATTCGCAAGAACATTACCACCGACGAGCAAGGTCAGCAAAAGTGTGGTGGCCTTGCTGAAATCATTTGGATGGACAAAGGTCGTCGTAGTCTGCGTGACAAGAAGAGCCTGGAGCGAGCAGCTAAAAGAGTTCTTAACGGTACGTGAACGGATGGATAAATAAAAATATAAGTATACTCTAATTGCGTTACAGTCTAAATAAAAGACAGCTTGATTAAATGATAGATCAGTCGTTATGAGTTTCGTAAATTTCCGTATATCCTTTACGCAACTCCCGCCATCTAGCGGCGCCTCGGCAAAGCTAATCGAATAAAGAATCACGAAGCCAATCACGTCTCTATGACAATCTATAGTATATGGCTATAATTTGAATTTGAAATAATTCCGGTAATTCAATTAACCACGAATCTTCCTTGAATACTTCATAAATTAGAACCGAGTCATAAAGTTCGAGGCACGAATTATTTCACTTGACCTTTTTTTTCGAACTAACCAAACTATACGTTAATATATTTTTCTTTCTTCAGAAACACAATATACTGGTCACCGATACTTATACGGTGAACGACTATATACCTATATTCGAAAGTAAACTCGATGACATCGTGACAGCGACTTACTTTCGCACTAGAGGTTAGTACCAGAAAAATACCTATATTTGTACCTGCTACAGCGGTTACATAGAGAATTGATAAGAGATCAAAAGAAAAAAGGAGAAAAAAATGAAAAACTTTCAATCAGTCACCAGATACACTTGTTTGTGTCAACCAACAGTTGTTCGTGTATTTTTCTTGATACTTGTGCATATATATAGAGAGAGAGAAAGAGAAATACAGGAAAAGAACATGAAGATACGTATCATATTTCCAATTAAAGTAAAGCGTACTGTGATTTACCAAGAAAATTCATTCTGACATAATATCCGCTCAATCGGGTCACGGTGACAAAAATGGCTGCGAACGAGAGAAATAGAATGGCGAACGACTAAAAAAAATTCCTATAAATATAAAATAAAAATAAGAAAGACTCTTCGACTCGTCGAATAATTCTCTAGGATTTACCAGCTTTTCGCTTTCCCTCTTACTTCTTTTTTACCCCATCCCTCCCTCTCACGTAATACCTCAATCTCACCTACCAATAGAGTCACTCGTATTGTAATCTTTCCTGCAATTGAATCGAAGGCAAAAAATCTACTCGTCAACTTTATATTGACACCCACCAACTCAGCTGTTAAAAGAAATTTCATTTTATCCATCGATTCGCGTAGTTCCTCAAGACGTATTTCTAATGCAAAGTATTCTGAATCCCATAGCGTTTCTTCTTACAAAGAATTTTCCCTCTCGGCAAGTAATTAATTACGCGACAAATTGTTCGGCATTCTTTCCCAAGGGTGAGATAGGGTAAAACAAGTACCACTTGTAAAGAAAATGTTTTTGAAAAAATTTTCAAAAATTTATCACGGCCATTACATAGAAGATTACATAGAAATCGTATAAATCATCGATAAATATATGAAAGATATCGTTACGTCATATCGATAACGCTTATCGACCACGAGATATTATTCTGTAATAAAATTACAAAAATCCATTATCAAAAAGTATAATTTTTTTTTAACAGTACATTTCTGTAGTCTAACGCGAAATTGGTCCATTTCGCGTTACCTACTGACAGTGACAGCTGACAGTTCTTTCGATTTCTCGTGCATGAACGTCCGATGACAGTTAGGCTCTCGTAAAAAAAAAAAAAAAAAAAAAAAAAATATATTATATAACGAATAATTCTTTCAGTTTACATCTTCGTGGGCGAACACATAGCTCTGGTGGATTTCGTTAAGTGCCTGCAAAAACGTAAATTATTATACACGGGCGACTACGTAATTGTATCTGTGGACGACATAATCTACGATCCACGTAAACGCAAGGATATCACGCAGAGGAGTAAGATTGTTTTTATTATTATTGAATTTTGAAAATTTCAAATTTTTTACGTTTATAATTACTCCACGTATCGTGTTTAAATAAGCGTACGGAACTTACGCACGCGGAATGTAAATTACACGTAGCTCCCGGTGCTTCGCGTGGTCGGGATTATTGAAATCTCTTGGGACCCGTCGAAACGGATATATCGCCTGTGAAAACTGTTTGCGAGTTCTAAATATAGAGTTGGAAATTTACATAGACTTTTCCGTACCTCCGGGCTCTCATACGTGTCCTTTGATATTTTGTGACCGGTTTCTCGAGCCCGATAGCTTTGTAAAGTTCAAGACCAACGATTTTGAGTTTATCAGAGAACGAACAGTTTTTTTTAATGGCGCTTGGCATTATAGGGGATTATTTTTAATTTTAATTTTAAAAAATCTAGTGGAAGTTACAGTGCCGGTTAAAAATATTGACACGATACAGTGCTGGTTAGACGTATTTTACTTTACCGTAAACTTTTTTTTTGATGCTTGAAAATTATGACCGAAATCAAGCATGGCTTTGCAGGTGATTTATGCTTGGAAGTATATTTTTGCATTATTTTTCATTGATATGTATGTTTGTTATATTATTTTTTTGATTTGGCTTTTATGACGGAAAAGCATGGAAGAATTTGATTTTTTATGGAAAATTCAAAATTTACAGATTTAACTTGTAGAAGGAATTTAATTGTATTAGTTAGACTATATAGAGTTAATCAAGTTCATTAAGTAGGTATGAATGGAACTCGATTTGCTTTTAGAGAAGTAATCAGGATTCCGGATAGCTTTATGAATTATAAGCATCCGCGTAATCAAAGTAAATTTATGAAATGGATTTTTTTTTGCAAAAATAATACAAGCTTCGTTACAGCTTACATCGATCCGTATCTGCCGGATCGAAATATGTCGCAAGACGTGAAATTTGGTTTTCAATCGGTTCTGAAGCTGACACCGACGCACGTGAAGAATCCAAATTTCGAGTGAGTATGAAAAATTTGAATTCTTGAGAAAAAAAATGTATCTTGAAAATTTCTAAAGCATACAATAATATTTTTCCAAACTTCAGGCAGATTTGCGAAAGAATAAAAAAATATTCCGTACAATCTCCATTTTGCGTTCCTTATCACAGCCACATTTTCAAAACCATTGCGGTGAGCTTCTTGTTCTTGAGCTTCTTAAAATTCAAATTTCGAAATATATTTATATCGTACACCTTCCAGATGCCCATTCAAGCTGCTCATTTGTACGATGCTGTTATGATATATGCCCGAGCGGCGACTGAAATTTTGGAAAAAGGAGGAGATCCCCGAAACGGTTCCGCCATTTTGAGCAGAATACGAAACCGGAGTTATCATTCTGTGCAAGGCTACGATGTACGTCTTACTCATAGATCCCCCGGATAATAAAAATCGATGGAGAAAAATTTTCAAAAAAAAAAACCGCGATCCAAAAATTGATTTTTTTCGTTAGGTTTTCATCGACGAAAACGGCGACGCGGAAGGAAATTTCACAGTCGTATCCCTTCTGGACGACGAGGAAGCAAACGGGACAATAAAAATGTCATTGCAGCCAGTCGGTTATTTCCATTACAGTGAAAACGATTCGATCGACATACCAATATTTCGATATATAAATCCAAAAAAAGGTAATAAAAAGCCCCCCCTCCCACAAATCCCATACTAAATGATTTTCACCCATCAGGTATCCAGTGGGTCGGAGAGGGACCCCCAAAAGCCGAGCCCGAATGTGGATTCGGTGGTGAGCTCTGTCGCGAGGACGTGATCGACGATCTAGACGATAAATTAACAAAGATCTATGATCTACGCGATTGGCGTCTCCACTTAGCACTGTCGGCAGCCACCGGATTGGTCGTGGTAGCTGGTGTATTTGCGTTCAAGTACGAAAAAGCCCTATAAGAGCAACTGACAATTTTGAATTTAACAAACTTTCCCGCTCTTTTCACGAACTTCCCCTTTTCACCGCCAGGCATTACAGATACGAGCAAAAGCTCGCCTGCATTCTCTGGAAGATCGAATTGAAAGACCTAACGATGATACCGAGTGACGCGGGTGATTGTTGTCCAGAAAAAAGTGTGGTTAGTGCCAAAAAATTTTTTTCAAACCCCTCCCCCCCCCCCAAAAATCAATTTTTCAAATAATTCCAAAATTCAGGTTTACTTGGGAGAGCCAGGCTGCACCCCGCGTGCTCATACCAGAGTAGCGCTACACCGTGAGAGCATGGTGGCCGTGAAGCCAATTTACAAAAAAACCGTAGACATCACGAGATCGATCCGAAAAGAGCTGAAACAAATTCGCGAGGTCCGCCATGAGAATTTAATTAATTTCGTGGGTGCAGTCGTAGAGCCCGGAGCGATATTTATAGTAACCGGATACTGCGCACGCGGTTCGTTACAAGACATATTGAAGAACGAAGATCTACGACTGGACACGATGTTCGTCTCGTCCCTGGTAGCCGATTTGCTGAGGGTGAGCATTTCTTTTTTTTTTTATCGAGTGTCAAAAAATAAAAGAGCCGTCGAGCTGGCAACTAATTAAGTAGTAAAATCAGGAGCGCGACGGAAGTCTTGACGTAAAAAAGAGTTCTTCACGTTGAAAGGCGTTCTTCAGGGAATGATATATCTTCACGACAGCGAAATCGTCTCTCATGGAAATCTTCGCAGCAGCAACTGCCTTGTCGACAGTCGCTGGGTACTTCAGATATCGGGCTTTGGCCTTCACGAATTCAAAGCCGGCCAGGAGGAACCCGATCACGAGACCAAGGAACTTCACCGGAAGTTGTACAGAGCACCCGAACTCCTGAGAAGCTCAACTAGTTTACCTAGGGGTTCCCAACGTGGCGATATATACAGGTCAGTATGTATATATATATATAAACTTGTCCAATGGTAATTACCAGGACATTGTCGATTATGCGGCATTCACAGTGGCAAATCGAAAGGGTATTTTTCAAAACTAAACTTCAGTGTGAAACTAGCTTTATGGCTGTAGCAAACGCTCCGTATCAAAGTGTTATCACGACCGTGCTCGTAAACCACAAATGTCCTTATAACCGCCAGTCGCTATCTACGTATAATATAAAGTCCCCGTAACTACCATTTGTAATGATATATAAACCAGTGTATAAGATTATTTTATCAACCGAAGTTGGCTGCGTAGTAGCAATTAACTGATTGAGCCTAAGTTCACTCGGTTGAATAATATATGAACTGGTGTATAGGAGCATTGTATCGGGTGAAGTTGGCTGCGTCGTAACCGTCAACCGAACGCGGCTGACTTCACTCGTATTATTAATAACGGCACTGCGCACGGATTATGGACGATGATTATGTTGTATATTTACTAATCGAATTAATTAATTTGGTTATTGTTGTGTAACTTTTTAATTATCGTACTTCTTTCTTATCGTTTAGCTTTGCTTTGGTACTTTATGAAATTATGACACGACGTAATCCTTGGGAAGACACGCTAATGAGTTCACAAGAAATTATTCAAAGTATCGTACAAGGACAGAAACTTCGACCGAGCTTAAGCAGCCTGAAGGGAGTCTCGGATTATGTTCTCAAATGTATTGAGTCTTGTTGGCACGAAGAGCCTGACACGAGACCCGACATGAAACTCGTTTCTGTGATATTGAAACCAATGCAGGCTGGACTGTGAGTGATATCGACTGGAGAAACGATTATTAAATTTCATACATAATTATAAGTCACACTGTATATAACATTTTATTGCAGGAGGGCGAATATATTCGACAATATGCTGGCTATAATGGAAAAGTACGCATGTAATTTAGAGGGCATAGTACAGCAGAGAACGAATGAATTGGTAGAGGAGAAAAAGAAAACCGACGCGCTCCTGCACAGGATGTTACCGAAGTAAGATTTCGAGGCGGGAAATTTGAAATTTTTTATTAAAAAAATTTTTTTTATTTTCAGGACCGTCGCCGATGCTTTAAAAAGAGGCGATCCTGTCGAGGCTGAAAGTTTTGATTGCGTCACAATATATTTCAGTGATATCGTCGGATTTACTCAGCTCTCGGCCGACAGTACACCCCTGCAGGTATTTTGATATAATTAATTTGAATCGTGTAAAAAAATTTTTCGTATCTACGTTGTCCGTGTTCTTTAGAAAGTTATATCCAATTATACGTATAAGATGAGAAAGGGAATTGGGAAGAAAAAAATTTTGCGTAAAATATCCGTTTTATATGAAAATTTGACGACGCGTCTAAAACGGTGGGAGTTTGGCAATGAACTTGATAACACGCGCGAAAAAACGAAGCGGGTGTTCACGAAAAGTTTTTTGTCAAAAGAAATTTTTTTCTTTAGGTTGTAACCATGCTCAACGAGCTCTACACCTGTTGCGATTATATAATCTCGCATTACGACGTTTATAAGGTAATTTTTTTGAGTTCTCTGTATAATGGAATATAATCAAAAAATATTTTATATTTTCAAAAATATCGTACAGGTAGAAACAATAGGAGATGCATATATGGTCGTATCGGGTCTGCCGATAAGAAACGGCGCTAAACACGCCGGCGAGATAGCGTCGATGGCTTTACATATTTTGCGAAGAATTCGCAAATTCGAATTACCCCACAAGCCAGGGGAGGGTCTCAAAATTCGCATAGGGATACATTCGGGTAAATATTAACGGTAAAAAAAAAAAAAAAATTTTATAAAAATTGAAAAATATTTTTTCATTCATCAGGACAATGCGTGGCGGGTGTCGTTGGTTTGAAAATGCCGCGTTACTGTCTCTTCGGCGACACGGTGAACACAGCATCCCGAATGGAGTCATCGGGATTGCCCTTAAAAGTTCACATGTCGGAAGCTACCTGGAGGCTTCTTCAAAAATTAGGCGGCTACCAGGCAGAGGAACGTGGACTGGTTCACATAAAGGTCTTTAAATAATTTAAAAAAAAAAAAGGTGAAAAAAACCTTGAAAAAAAAAATGTTCCAATTTTAGGGAAAGGGCGAAATGAAGACCTACTGGCTAACGGGCGAAGATCCACTTTGCAGACAAAATCGTATTTTCGAATCAAATTCCCACTTTCATCACTCCCATTACGGATCGTTGTGTTCGCTGTCCGAAGATCGACTCACGGAAACACCCGATCTTTTACGAAGGACCAACCTCGCAGAATTCCTCGGGGATAATAACGCATCGGCCACCGGAGATTTGCCATTTTCCAGGCGCGATTTGCATTTGCGTGCGGTGCGGGCTTGTTGCTATAGAACAAACGAGGTAAGTGAAAAAAAAATTACAAAAATTATCTCGTAAATAAATGAAAAAAAAAAATTATTTTAATTTCAGGAATTAATATACTACAGTACAACAGGTCGATCGCACAGATCGGCACCAGCCATTGCATTGACCGACATGATGACCAATTATTAAATAAATTGATTACCATATATAATCCAACCGTTCAATTAATCCGTCGAAAATATCAGACCAAAAAATGAAAACGAGACTGTAGACAATATTCGATGATACAAAATTGAAAAAAAAAAAAATCATCGATACTGTCTAATTTTTTTTTCTCAGCCGAGCGACACGACTAATTATTCTTTTAATCCGTTCATCGATTGGGTAACTTGTCTACTTACACAGCCATAATTTGTTAATGTAAATTACACAGGGAAGTCAACATACGTAACTTAGCCAAAGTCACCTGGCACGATATACAATTATATCATCGCCGCGAGAAATCGTCATTATCAATATCATACGAAAATTGTATATGTATAAACGTCAATAACACGTGGACACGAAAGCCACGTGTCTTTGAGTGCTGTATAAATGTGCCAATGGCAAAGATTAATGTCAATATGTATAAATGGTATACGATAAGTAATCCTAAGAGTGAATCGATGAAAGTGCTATGAATATTGCATAAGCAGATAAAGCATTAAAAATATACACAGACAAATATAATTTTAATATATGCCGCCAGGGCCAAGAGAATTAGGTTTAACGTTATAATAAACGCGTAATTAATGCAGCACTGCTGTCACAATTATTTACGTACAATTTCACGTCCTCGTTGATGAAAATTAATTTTTAATGAAAATTACGTATACGTATTATTTCTGCATATATCTCGTTTCCCGCGTTCTTCAAATATTCCATTAAAGACCGAAAAACGTGCCGAGACGCGTCCCTTTAATTTTTGGATGCTATTACGTCACGTTGCTTCAAGTCGCCCAAAGGGCACGAGTGACTCCATCCCACTCGTGATCAAAATCGTCACGTGATACTAATTGATATTAGTATGTGAAAAAGTATTTTTCGTCTGGTAAACAAGTCACTCAAGAAATTGGATTAACACCTCGCGATTGGCACCCCTGAAAAAATCAGAAAAAGACGACCGTTCGTATTTCATCACGATAAAGTTGCTCCTGATAAGACGTAAAGTCGAGGGACGGGCATATCGAGTTTCCTTAAATTAAAAAAAAAATTAATAAATTTTTGGCAATTAAGTAAAAAATAATCTGCAGTTTTTTCTTTTTTGCAGATGAAAGATCATTTATCTATATCACGTAGTATGGGAAAATCACCTTGGAATTATGTTGCGTAATGATTTAATATTTCGTGTCTTGTATACGTAAATATATGTTTGCGTATACCTATAGACATACGTGATTATGTATACTAGAGTTGTGACTGCCGAAGAGATAACCTTGAAAAGTTCTGTACGACGATTTTAACAAATTACAGTTTAAAGAGGTATACGTCTGATTTTCAATTTTTTATTTCTAACTTTCAAAAAAAGTGCATCGCGTGCACTCTACGTTGCGTAATAAATATGTGGACATGTACCCTGAAGAACTTTGTTCTTGGATTCCCATTGCCGCTGGATTTGCCAGCTGTGATATTTGCTTTAAGTTCCAGGAAGCCTCAAGGTTCTCTTGATCACAAAGAATAATAAGATAACACAGGCATGTTTTGAAATAGCATTGAAATTTATAACACCGAAGCTCGATCAATACGCGTTCACAGAGTATAGCTAATATTATTTGTACATCGTTAAAAATCAAAAAAATTCAATGTGAATTGTGATTGACATAAAAATAGATAGCCTAAGAATTATTCAAAATTTATTTATTACATTGAAATTTCAAATAGATTAGAATTGCGACGATACGATCACAAAGTTGAGGTTATGCTTGAGCGGGATAATGGAAATTAATACTTAAATTATCTCTGACGCATAGATCAATATTTAAAACAAAAGCCTGTCAATAGTCAAGAAAGATTTATTCAGAAACTAATAAAATCCATTGAGTCTTAAACTTAGTACTTTACCCAGGCGAAATAAGAGTGAGTAAAAGACGTAAGAAAATTGGATAATGAAAAAGCTATTAACCATTGAAAAAAGTACTCGGAAAAGGGAGACAAGGATATTTTTACTTTAATAAAGAAAATAAGTCAAGGTAAACCCACCAATCAGATAAACAAGACAAGAACGAAGTAAAACTTTTACCAAGCTTCTTCATTGTAGAAAGTTATAGTCCAATGTCGAGAAAAAGAAAGTCCGTAAAGTGTAATTCACAAAACTCTACCTATATATATATATAAACAAAAACTACAAGAAGAAAGTAAATAAAAGAAAATCTAAGTAAAGCGTTAAAAGCTATCAGACTACGCGGAAGCGATAAGTGATAATGATAAAATTGATTTGACGAACTTGAAAAAGATAAATTATTCAACAAAATAAAAACACCAAACCTCATAACCCTAACGTAACGATGATCGGGCTTTCGAGTAATCCTAAGTTTGTTAATTCGCTGAAACCTTTCCACAAGCATCTTCGCTCCTGTCACGTGATACGTGATAAGTATTAACGTGTGTTCCGTATCTCGCGAAGATGCGAATGCTAACCAAAAGACCAATTTGCCGGACAAATTGAACGTGATTTGTGTTTACTGTCCGTTATGACGTTTATTCTTTAGTAGAGACGCCAGCGCGCATGCGCAGACGCGTGATCCACTCCTACGCTGATTATCCTGTTTTATCTTATCCTTCGGACACGCCGTTTATATACCCGGTGTCCTGGGTCAAAGTAAGAACAAAAAATCGTGTTCAACATCTGTGACTACGTGTCAAAAGAGTGTACACACTCAAACACATATATATATATATATATATATATATATATATATCTAGATGTTAACGTTTAAGATCAGGTGAGAGTCCTCGGGAATCGAGCGAGCCTAACTGACACGACTAGTTTCGTTCTGTCGTGTAACGCGGCGTGAGTGGACGAATTTAAAAGAGTTCGCGCAACGTACCCGCATTGAATTACAAATAACGCGGTGTTAAAACGAATTTCTGTCATGTATAATAAGTTCAAGATATTTTGACTGATCGTTACGGCGAAGAAAGACATTCTCGAGACTTCATGAATATTGTATGTAAAAATGTAATGACAGCGTGAATTTAAGGATTTATTAAAAGTATACATTGACGTTTTGAATGATTTTATTAAAAAATAAGTGAGCGATAATTAACTCCTGTATATAACTAATTAACCCGACAAAGTGAAAAATCTTTAATTTTATATTACTTATGTTTAACGAAAGATCTGGTGTGTTTTGTCGATCGACTGGTGTAAATATTTTTTATTAAATACTACAAGCAGCAAGGACCACGTGATTTTTATCAGGTAATAAAACAATTGTTTAATCATTCGTACGGTTATAGTTATTATAAATAATTAGTAGAAGATTCAGGGGACTCTTATATATTGTAAATCATAGATGACTAGTCCCCTCGATTGAAATTCATGTAGGATGACGATTATAGTTTAATATACAATTCAATCTGAACATCTATCAATAATAACTGTATATCCATTGCAGCCGGTTAAAATAGGCAATTCTAATTGTTATGTAAATCAATATTTATTTAACGGTATGTCTGTAGTATTTATGCATATAATATACGATATAACAGTTTTCATACTTCATAAATAGAATTGACTGTCTGGTTTGAGGATTCGCCGGAAGGTCAATAGGATATAATAACGAGACTTAATTACTTAACCACGTGTCCACAATGACTTAATGACAGGTATCAATCAGTCTGGAATATCGTGGCCTTCGTTGACAAAAGTTTTTACTTCATTCATTGAGATATAATAGGGCTAACTTTATTGCTAAGGTTGGCTCGATTATACCGGGTTATTCAGGTTGGTTGTATGTTCGCTTTGGTTGTATAATCCGGTATGCGCACAATGCTAATAAATTAAGTTTTATAGTCAGACACAGACTTTTCTTAAAACGAAGTATATAAACGCCGTTTATTAGCTTGCTTTGTGAAAGATGCCGATAAAAAGGATAATTTTCATTAATTGTAATTGACATTTCTCTTCCGTTGATCGCATGTTCATCACGATGAACGTTTTAAAAATAAATACTATTTCTTAATGCTTTGATTTGTATAATTTTTTAAAATAATTATTCACGTTTACTTTCGACATTTATATTGGGTGATCATTCATTTTTGAAGTCAACAAAATTATTTAATAATTAAAATGTAATATTAGACATAACTGAGTTTAGCTTCCAGCTATAAATTATCCTAATTCAGTGACACCTCGTTGGCTGCCCTCTAATGATTATCGATAGGTATAATATATGAGAATTAAAATTCAGATTTTTAATTGAACTTAAATCATGGAATCCCTCCTGCTGTTTTTCCATCATATTTTCTCTCTCGTGTCAATAAGATTGAATCATCCATTTCTCATGTGGAATTAATTGGCAATCAATTAAAATAAACGCATTAGGGAACGATTCACATAGCAGATTTATCTCTTGACCTGGACCTTCATTCTTTTGAGATAAAATAAGTATCTACCCTCCTCCCCAGACAACAGACAATGTCCTAAAGTCGTCTTTAAGACGTCTAATGGCACAGAAGTTGTCTTTAAGACATCTTAAAGATGACTTTTGAACTTGTGTGTTGTCTGGGTCATTAGGTATTCATACAGCTATAATAATATGCCATAAATATGTATACCGCGGTAGCTTTTAAAAACAAGGTTGTGAAAGAGATACAAGGCAAACGTTGGTATAATTGACATAAAATTCCATAAATACGAAATAACGAAGAAACATCAGAAAATTCGTACCATAGATCCTCCTATTGTACTTAAGAGTCACTAAACTCTCTGTACGAAAATATTTTTTTCCCCACCTTTTATTATACTTCGAAAGAGCATTGAGCCTTCTTAATTCTGTCAATTTAACCAGCCTTGACTGTAAATTAGTCTACCTTGCATTGTCCAGACACTATGAAAATTCGTGTGAAACTCGGTCAAGTTCATTCTTTTTGTCGTTTATTAATCGATCGATTGCATAACAGTGTCCTGATAATAAAAGACTCCGTTAGAAATGCTCGTGAATTTTCTGATGCATAACGAAAAGGAGTAGATTCGAAAATGCGATCAATGTATACTTTAACTGTCAGATAAAAATATTATTACATACTTTTAGAAAGAATATCAGCTTCAATTATCGGTGTTGAAAATTATTAAGTAAACAATGTACATACGTATGTATTCGGATATCATTGACAATTTCTTACAGTACACTTTCGTTAAGCATTCCAATAATAACTTCCAAAGATACGAAATCGTTATTTTTTCTAGCAAGACGAAAGAAAAGGAAAAAAAAAGATGACAAAAGTGAATGTGTTAAGGCTGGTCAGGAGAAGAATACCCATAACAAAATGGTTACCTACGTATACCACCCACGATATCGTAAGCGATCTCGTGGCAGGTCTTACAATTGGATTAACATTGATACCGCAGGTAATAATTATAACTGATAATAATTAAAAGAGACACAGCTAATTAAAAGTTACGCTTAAGGCTATCGCATACGCTGCCCTGGCAGGCCTGGGACCACAATACGGACTTTACAGTGCTTTCGCGGGAAGTTTGGTGTACATATTTCTGGGCACCTGCCCGGAAATAAATATCGGTCCCACAGCACTTCTTTCACTACTGACCTTCACTTATGCCAGGTAAGTTAAATCAGAGTTCAAATTATATCGGAGAAACGGCGAGCGATAATTGGACGTTCGTGACAGTGAACAAAATTAGATTACGTGTTCACTCTAGCTTACCGACCTAATGACGCTCCAATTACCCTCATCGTTTCTAAACCGATTTCACACGGAGGCCGTGTACGTATAATTTTTCCGGTAAAAAATAAAATAAAAGAAAACCGATGACCATGAAAGGACTGTCATTTGCCTTTTTAAACGGGACAAATCCTATCGTGTAATCGTTAGTCATTGAATACAATTAAAGATACTAAACTGTCATAACATATTTTATCGTTTTAGAGGGGTGCCAGAGTATGCCATTTTACTTTGTTTCTTGTCAGGATGCGTGACAATGACTCTTGGCATTTTACGATTAGGATTCCTCGTGGAATTTGTTTCGACACCAGTGGTATCCGGATTCACATCAGCAGCGAGTGTAATTATCGCCTGTAGCCAAATAAAAGGTATCATCGGCGTGTCCATCAAGAGCGAAGGATTCGTAGAAACGTGGGAGGAACTTTATAACAATATTAATCACTCAAGAATGGCGGATTTAATTCTTTCCTGCTGTTGTATAATTTTTCTTCTCACGCTGAAGGTAAGGTTCCTAATAAAAGAAAAAAAGAGTATGATTAGTTTCCGTTGTCTCCATTTTTTTTTTATATAACCAAACCGTGCACATATTGTAGAGAATAAAGGAGACTGAAACTACCAATAAACTGCTGAAAAGAACCTTGTGGTTCCTCGGGACAGGAAGGAACGCCATATTGGTAATAGCTTGCGCCGTCATGTCCTACGTTTTTGTATGTCACACTGGAGAAACGCCTTATCTTCTTACTGGTCACATCGACTCGGGACTTCCAGGTTTTCATCTGCCACCGTTCTCCATTACTACCGGAAATGAAACCCTCGGATTCCTCGAGATGTGTAAAACTCTTGGTACAGGCATCATCATTGTTCCCCTGATCTCAGTCATTGGGAACGTTGCTATAGCAAAAGCATTTTGTAAGTAAAAATCATGCGCCTCAGTTTCACTGGAAGTTATTACAACAAATTATGTGTAATTCGTATATTTTTTGGTTCGTATATTTATGCAATTAAGCACACGGAAAGACCTTGGACGCCACACAAGAAATTTTAACGTTGGGAGTCTGCAATGCGGTTGGCTCATTCTTTCATTCCATGCCAGTGACTGGATCATTTTCAAGAAGTGCTGTGAGCAATGCATCTGGTGTGAAGACACCTATGGCTGGTTTATATACAGGTATGTAGAAATATCTGCTAATATATTAGGAACAAAATACGGTATATTGTAATTGTATAATTAAACGGAAGTTTTTACTTTTAGGATCAATTGTTATACTTGCTCTCAGTCTTCTCACACCATATTTTTATTACATTCCAAAAGCAACGCTCAGCTCCGTAATAATTTGCGCTGTCATCTTTATGATAGAAGTCGGCATGGTGAAACCTATTTGGAAATGCAGCAGTAAGTCTTTATTTTAAATAACAACATAGAATATTTGGCTTCGTTTACTAAGCGTTGATTTTACTTACAGAAAAGGATTTAATCCCAGCATTAACCACATTCTTCGCCTGCCTGTTTGCAGGAGTTGAGTTAGGAATTATAATTGGCGTGGCTATAGATTTAGCTATTCTTCTGTACTTCAACTCAAGGCCGATAATGTACATAGAATACAGAAGTGTAAGTGTATCAATGCTTATATTAAGAAAAGTACTTGCAGACCGATGCTAATTTAATTCAATCTTAATTAAAGACTCCTGCGCCAGGATACATTTTAGTCAGACCCAGCGCAGGACTTCTGTTTCCCTCTGTTAACTATGTGCGAAAACACTTAACAGAAGCAATTGCTAAAAAACATCAGAAGAGTGTTAATAATCCAAGAGCAATGACAAACGTCGTATTGGATTGTAAACATATAGACAGGATAGACTTTACTGCTGTTCAGGTAAGATCAAGAAATTATATCTTAATATACTAAAGATTATCAATAGTCTAAATACATAGGTAACAAAAAAGGTTTTATCAGTAAATCATAAAATTGTTCGATCAGGGCCTGAATGCTGTGATAAAGGACTTAAAGAGCCACGATTTTAACTTTGTGATGCTCCAAGCAAGACAAGAAATATTACAATGTGTTCAGTCCTTTTCAAATGATCCAATATTGACTGCGCACTCAGAAGTAGAACTCATTACCATCCTGAAACACCTTGTAATGAAAAATCGTACATTGACAGAAACAAGACTGGAAATATTGAACTTACCGAATGTCAAAAATAGATCTAACGAAGAAGAAACAGGTAGCACGAATCTATGATTTTATAGGGAACGGCAGAAAGAATGAAGTACACAAATATTTATAAGAAAAACATTCCTATGCGAAGTACCTCCAAATAAATAATCAAGACATCGTACATCAAACTTGTACATATTTAATAACATACGTATAATATATTTATAAACTGTGAACATTTTCGCCACTGCGAACATATCTGTCAACAATTCAGAACAAAAAATATGTCATAATTTGGTTCGCAACCATTAATCATATTCTATAGAACTTTTTAATGAGAATAGAAAGAATAATATGAGGATAACTGAAAAGCTATTCTATTTACTTTCTTAATTCTTTGCATAAATTCTAAAAAACTAAAAGCTAAGTCAAGATTATTATATATTAAATCATGAGATTACATAAACCTTATAAGTCAAAATTTTGACTCAGGCACCTTAAGACGAACGTTGTATGACTTATACTAACTTAATCATAGACGACCATACATATACGCATTCGTTGCCAAGGAACTCAATTACGTAATATAACGCATACATAAAATTGATTTTTTCATAGAGAATTTTCACAAAATTATAAGAAAATCGATGCATCTTATTAATTGTACCGAATTTGTAATCCTGAATAGCAAAACCGCTTCCTTATGATTTTTGGCAATCATCATATTATTTCTAAATATATTCGTAACATATGAGACAAACAGGAATGAATAATAACTCGTGTATTTATATATATATATATTTATATATTATAAGTAAAGGCACGCAAGATGTCGTAAAAAAATAGAATTATTCATTTTTAAGCATACGAAAATAATTATTGTTATATCTATACTGGCAGCGTTGCCCTAATAGTTGTAATGACAACAGGAAAAATATAATGACAATAATTAGTCCACAATAGTTTTATAACGCGCGAAGGGACAACATTAATGTTATTATAATATGGATAAAGAGTATATTAAGATGAAACGCTTGCCATGACTTGGAAAAACGGTTTATATGAAAAATCTATAAGAACTAAATTATTAATATGACAATTTATGAAATTGTCTAAAAAAAATTGTTCTTGCTAAAGAAATACAAACTCATGACTTAAGATCTAAAGAAAACTTACTGTACTTCTTATTTTCATTTGCCTCAAACCTCATTGCTACGATGCAAATCTCTGACTCTTTTAAAATACCCAGTCCTACTAAGTCTGATAATACCTCATTTTTGGCAAATAATAAATCACATATTTGTGTTTGATTAAGTTACACTTTATCTGGCATGTTTATAAATTTTTTGATTTTAAGGGAAAACCCCTTCCTCGGCCAATACTGCGTACTGATATATTTGGACATTTATTGCCTGAACCCTTATTGGATAAAGGATATGAATTCTGCTTGGCAATATTATCAATTCCCAATCGCGGATCAATATTCGATTGTGAATATGGCTGATATGAATTTAAGGGGGTCGTTGAATCCTTACACGTATTGTAATTCATGCAACTTAAGGGTGATATCATCGGTGGAATATCATACTGCTCATTACTTGAATTATCGTTTTGCGAATTTATCGCAATCGAATTACTCGTGATTTTCATATTACAGGAAGAATCGGGTATTTTGGCCATTTTCAAATTCGAAATGGAAGTTTGCACAGGATTCGTGGAATTCATTTGAAATTGGTAAGGCATACTTTGATTATAATCCATCATATTAGAATTAAGGCCTGTTTGATTATAGTAATTTAAATTTCCCGCCACATTGTTATTAAACTGATTGCCTGCTTGCGCATTTAACAGTAACGTCGTTAAAGTCTGCGCATCTTGAGGAAAGTGTGGAAAGTTCTGCATAGGATTTGCTTGAGGAATATCGCGAATTTGATCTTTGCTTGCGTGAAAACTGGGCAAACGAATTTCGAAGTTATCCACAATTACTCTTTTTTGTTCGGACGAAATTTGATTATCTTTTTCGTAATCAGTTCCAAGACTCTTATAACCCGGTGGGGGTCTTGTGAAATCTGGAAACTTCCCACGTTCGTTAGTTGGATCGCTACGTGGAAAAAAGTCATTATAATAATGAGCAGCTGGTACTTCTGGCAAATTGACACGTTCCCTTAAATTTTGACCGCTCATCATCCGAATGCTGTTGTTATCAGTATGATAAGATTGACATCTCAGATCAATCAAAGGATTTTGTACATTTGCAAAATTTCGCATAGGATTTTGACTGTTTTGCGCCAGTAAAGTCAAATAATCCAGCTGACTTATTTCGGTAGAAAAATTTGCTTGTGCTCCACATTCTTGATACATATTTTCACGTTGCATACTTTGTACGGGTACATTTTGATATGGTAGAAATGGTGGATGACTATTAGGAAACGTAATATTGGCAGTGTGCGGAAAATTTGCAAACTGACTGTGTCGTGACAAATTTGAAGATAGATTTTGAGTGGGTGAAAATCGATCTGGCACAACTTGCATGGCACTTACTGGCACTTGCATCAATGTATTAGACGATTGCATATTTGGTAATAAGTAATTTGGGTCAGGAACAGCTGGACCAGCCAAATTGGCATATTGCGAATTTGGAAATGGAGAAACTTCTGACATTGGTTGAACCGTCTGAGATTGAATATTCGGATAATTATAATTATCACTCTTGGTACCTTCGCATTGCTGTTGAAGATATTGCAAATATTGAAGACACTGAAGTTCTTTCAAATTTCGCGCCGATTGTTCAGCATAATGCTCTGCAGACAATGCGATCTGCTCGTGCATTGACGATGAGGCCATCGGTGAATGATTGATTTGCGAATTTGGCGAATCAATTATTCGTTCATGGCTATCGTTAAGTATACAAGACTGTGCAGAAAGTTTACTAGAATCGTTATTGGCATTATTGATATCTGTATGATCTTTGAAATTTGCATCACTTTTCCCTTCAGTATTATTGATCGATTGATCTTTTGCTGCTTCAGTATCGAATGAATTCTGAATCAATGAATTATTGGAATTCCGGGTGGAAGGCTTGAGTTCAGTAGTCGTGTCCGCTACTACCGAAGTCAATGATTCATCTGATTTAGACTTTTGAATACGCGATTCTGACAAATTTTCTTTGGGTTCTGGAGTAGATGTGGAGCATTTATTTTTTTCTACATCGTGCACATACTTTTTCTTTTCGGAATTTATGTCACTTTTGTTCGTTTTTGATTCTTGTATCTCATGGGAATGTTCAAATTTCATTCCGCTATTCATATTGTTAATTAAATCCACTCTTCTTTGATTATGTGAATCAGCAGTATCTTGTTCTTTAATTTTTTGCATATTCGCTCCAGTACCTCGAATACTTCTTAGTTCACCATGAATTTTATTGCGACTAGAAAATTCATCCCGCTTGATTTGACGATTCTCTGAATATTTATTGTTACCTCTAGAATATCTAAAGTCCGTTGGAAATGAATAGGAATCAGAACCAGATTTTTTAAGCTGATTAGATTCCTGATATCTGTTAACTTCAGGAATTTTATTGCGACTAGAAAATTCATCCCGCTTGGTTTGACGATTCTCTGAATATTTGTCGTTACCTCTAGAATATCTAAAGTCCGTTGGAAATAAATCGGAATCAGAACCAGATTTTTTAAGCTGATTAGATTCCTGATATATATTAATTTCAGACTTCCTAAAGAAGCCGTAGTCACTAGGCTTAATCATTTTTTTTGTATCTTCACTCTTCTTTGGTAGCTGTCTGTTTGATCTTTGATCTGGAAGTTTTATTAAACCAAGCGCGGCGCCGTGCTCTTTAAAATATTCTTGTTCCTTGCGACGGGCGCCTCTTCCCATAAACAAATGTCTTTCTGTATATCCACCAACTCGACCATATTTATCTATCTTCACAGACGTGTCAGGTCGCGCAACAAGATCAGATTTTTCATCGGATATTTGCATGTCTTTTGATTTTGTTAAATCATCTAAATCATCTTTTTTTAGAGATCCTGCACCTTCCGTACATTTATCATTGCTATTCTCCACTGAAATCTTAACGGAAGATGGTAGAATTGGTTTTACAGTACCTGGTTTTCTTTCCAGATCTTTATTTTTGCAGGTTCCGCTGCCCGGAAATTCAGCTTGGATTTTTGTAGCTGAAGAACACTTTATATTATCATTGTTGTTGCTATCATACAAATTATGCGAAGTCTGCTTGTCAGTAATTTCTTCTAGATCCGGGAGATTTCTCTTCACGACTCCCCTATTGTACACATAATATAATAGTTAACATTTAATTATATTTCTTACAGAGTAAGACCAAGTTCACATATAATACGTACCAGCCTCCATCATCGTCTGAATCATCATACAATATTTTAGATGGATTTTTTTGTGCATTAGTTTCTTTTCTATGATATTCCAGTTGAGCTGTCGCAATGCTTTCTGCTAACGCCAAACTCAGCATATCTTCTTCATTCATGCACTGAACTGTTGTCGATTGAACATTAGGGAACAGTACGTCTACAACACTGGTATTCTGATTCCAAGGATTCGCAACATCGCTTTGCACTGGGTTCGTATTAGGAATCATATTTTCATTACTCTTCTTGCGAGTAGGCACTGCAGATTTTTCTGTAGTTTCTGAATGTGTGGACTGTATATTATCTGAAGTCACGTTGTCTTGTATATTGTTGATAATCTTATTGGGTTTAGGTTTTTTCTCTTTTTTCTTTTTTGTCGACTTTGTTCCTGAGAAGTACTCATCATCTTTCTTTGATGGTAAATCTTTTAATACATGTTCTACGAAAGATTTCCTAGCAAAAGACAAACTATCAATATGATTTCACATCGTATACAAGCAGCCATAAAAAAGTATATTAATTAATAAATTAATGAAATTTAAGAAATGAAGAAAGAAAACGTACTCTATATTCAACCAGGGATCTTGTTTAAGCCATTCCATCTTATGGATTTTGCTAACAATATTAGAAGAAGTACTAGCCAACGCTTCTTTGTTGTTTTTACTTTTAGCAGCCATTTAATTCCTTAAACGCAAATTAGTGCACAGATTATGAAATAGAATATAAAATTTAAAAAAACAAATTATATCTGGACAAATCCAACAAACGATGGAAGAACTGAACGAATCCAAAAAAAATATTAGAACATTCAAAACCTATGTTAAAAATTTTCTAAGTGCATGATAAATAGATATAAGAACCTAACAACATACAGTTATCAATTCTCTGAAATTTATAACTCGCAAACTCAACGACACCTAATATCAAGTTACTTAAAACAGTAAAGATAAACTTCCACTATAAATAAAATATATAGATCTACGCGAATTAATTTCTTCGTTAATATTTTCCCAATATAAACGTACAATCCGTAAACAAATTGACTTTTAATAACATTTACAAACCCATCAAACATCAAAACAAGGACAATTAAATATATTTAGACAAGACATCGTGATAATCAAACTAATTATGATTATGCTTACAAAAAGCCGGTGTCGTTGCAGCACCTATATTATAAAATGAATACTTTCATATATAGTAAAAATAAACATACCTTTTGAATCGACTTTACAGGAATATTGTAAAACTTAAAGTGTCGTACATCAACAAATATTCGTTACGTAAAACAATTTAAGAACAAACATCAATTCCGCACGAATCGCGTAACGCCATAACACTATTTCATTATATAGCAGTTGCTAGACAACGTGTCTAGTAGAAATTAAAATTCCTCTACTTTTGCATATGGATTTAGAATTATTGCGAACTCAACTAAGGATCACTACTAAACATCCAGGGCAGTTCAGGTATACTCTTAGACTGCTGATACAATGACTTTTAGGAAAGAAACAGGACAAAGGATCTCTTACCAATTGCTTTACGATTTGAATTGGAGACCATTGAAATCAGCAACAGCTCGAGAATCTTATTGGCCAAGATTTTGAAGCAATGTGAATTGGACTTAACACGCAGCGCTACTAGCGGCAACTATTCCAAATTTAGATATCCTAACTGTAACAATGCCGGTTACAGTACGTCAGTCGATGGCAGTCGTTGGTCCTGGTTGGTCCTGTTCCGTATAGGATCTTACGTCTGTCCGTTATTATTTCTCGTAATTGACATTGGATAAAAATGAATCTGCTATCAATATTGAGAAGCTAACGACATGTAGGTAATAATATGCTTATATGAACTCGATACAGAATCCTGCATGCTGCATTTCATTCGACAGAAGGTCAATTAACTGCTGGCCTTTATGACAAAAATCAATAGCTTCTATTATATTTCCACGTATTCAGTACGTACATCTGTGCTTATTACAGTTTCATAAGAAAATATTTAATCTTTATTAATCGTACAATTAATTCCCATTAACCTAACTAATGGTTGCATGTATCTGCACGTTGAAAATCAAGATTTTATTGACACAGTACACTGGCATGCTGGCAGATATTCATTGTTGAACATTTTAAATCACGTTATTACCAGAAAATGTTTTTTGGTAAACGTTAATTTTTTAATTGACAAATTCTTCATTCCCGTAAAGATGGTGAGAGAATGTCAAAGGGCGTAAACAAATATAGATCAAAGAAATCAACGACTAACGAAAATCAATGAACGTTTATTAACTCGTTTGTTATAATCGTACAATTTTCTTCTTCAATGACCTTTTTCCCACGGCGAATACCATAATGGTTTACTCAATAATTATTGTAAATACGAACGAACAAAGGAAATCACAATAAAATGGCCGCCTCACGTATCTATCCTGGTTAACAATAAAATCCAAGGAATAAGCATAAACTACGTGTGACCTAGAAAGGTGAAATTGTCTCGTTCGACTTTTATGCAACTGACATTGATATTTTATAGCAAAAGAAATGTTTTAAGAAAAAAGATAGCCATGGTCATACGAGTAACAACTAAGAAAGCCAATGATAGCAAAATTGAATTCTCTTCCTTATTATCATTGCCATTTCGATCATGAGGGAATAATTAAAACAAGCAAAAATTACAACCTCCATTATACATATATGTTACTAAGTGACTCCGCTCTCATTGATCTATTTATTCCATGTTACAATTAACCCAATAAACAATCTGACACCATGACTATGGACAATAGAGTATTGATTAAAAATAAAAATCATATCCTTATCAATCAACCCAGTTTAGTTTTATGCTTATTTTTACATTATATAACAGCAACATTTTTCAAGTCCTACAGCATTCGTATCAAATGCATACTCGGTCCAGCAATTTTTAAAATAAAAAACAATGGAGTCAACAAGCCATAAATAACTTTACAAAACCTTGTTACAAAGTACGCATGTGCATGGTTTTGCACTAAAATATATTTCATCATACTATTTTAGCGTATTTAGCATATATGCCGTGTAATTTTATCCATGTATTATTTACTAAGCATTGTTTGCGAACTGCCAAAAAAAACAAATTGAACTCGTGGATCGATTGTAGATACGTGCATGTCCCACATAGTAAAAACATTACGTAACGTTTACCTCAGCAAATGCATTTTGTAACGGTGCATCTCGACCACATAAATTGCATATAGCAAATGTGTAAAAGTTACATAAACGTGACAGAGACTTATGGTGGGATAAGATGAAAATATAAAATATTCAAATTCATAAATAATTATCAGAGTTATAATCTGAATAATTCATTAGATTAAAACCATATATGTAGTAACTACGTGATATAACAAGACGTTAATGTTTGGTCATTGAACCGAGAGACGTGTATTGACACACTACGCATTGTTTGATTTTCTTTCTACGTTTGCCCGAAGTTCCCTTGAGAATTTTCGGTGGTAATTGTTTTTATCGTGCATCCGGTAGGTTTACTAGTTGTAAGTTTTTACGGGTTTCGTAATCTTGGCTCACCTATGATTTTGACTGTTAAACTGTATATGAATTTTTGCTTGGTTACAGAGTGACGCCGACTGCTTCGCGTCCCGATGCTCGTAAAAACTGTGAAGGCTGTATTAACTTTTCCCATGGTTGACGTTACTTGCCTACTGGTATCCTAGTGCCCCGTATATAAAGAACCTCAACGGTACGAGTGGCTTTCAGTATGCGGTATGGAGCGCACTACGATTCACAAACGAAATAGATTCAAGTATTCTTCATTGTTTGACTTGTTTATATTCGTGCCTTGAGTCTCGCGTGATGAATGACGTGAAATTTTGAAGACGCCGCGAAAGTGTACGAAGAATAATTTTACGACTGGCTTTTCATCGAGTGAAAGTAACATCGGATCTTCTTGTCTATTGCACGTCCTGTTATTAGGTAAATACGATTGAATAGCTTATTAATTTTTTTTTGTATAAATTACCACTTATATCTTCTTTGAAATTTTTTTTTGTTGTAATTGATAACAAAAATTTTATTTGTACAACCTAGGACGTCATTTACCCAATTAACAAATTATTATTAAAGTTATTATCGGTTTTATCCAATTGAACCTGTCCCAGTATATTTCAAATTTGAATATACTTTAGTTAGGAAGCCAAATTGCGTTACAGATAGCACGAATCGTTTGAATACCTTTTTATTTGTTTTTCAATTAACTGTATTTTTTTATTTCTCTTATTCATATTAGCACCTAGTCATCCGCTTCACTCGACAGAGTTCTAACAAGTACAGTGTTAAGACATTGTGGAACCGGCAATTTTACCCAGAAGATGTCTCATGGCACCGGCTATTATTTCGTAATTGAATGTGGAAGTGAAATAGTTAATGCAAGTGCAAGCACCGCCAACTCGTGACCTATCAACAATGTGTGAAGTGGCCTCCAGACAAAATTATAGCGTGCCCAAATGTCCACGTAAGATTATCACACGGAAGCGTAACTCAGATAGCAAAGCATACTCGTCTAATAATTGAGCCTACAAGAGCTGCTGTATGTAAATATATTTGCTGTGGATCAATCAACTAGTAATTTCTAGAGCCACCATATAGAACAAGTGTGCATCTTTTACGCATCAATTGCCAAAATCTTCAAGACCCAACTGATATTCAAGAACCTAATACTCTGTTGCCAAGGAATTACAAGCAACTGTTGCTGCTGAATTGTTTGCTGGAAAATGACAGCAAATTTATTCCAGTAGAGTCGTGATTACGTTATTTAAAAAAAAATTCTACTTGCAAGCATTCTCTCTGCTTATTTATTAAATCAATTATGTGTAATCTCAAAAAAGAAGTGTGCATTTGAGCAGGACTGTTGCTCTCTACAACAGTCACTTGCTTAAGGACCATTTCTGTTCTTGAGGACTGCTCATTTTTATCACGTTGTTAGGACTGGCGTAGTTATGTACATATTCGGTAATTGAACTATTCGCTAACAAAATCCTGACGTGCATTTAGAATTTGTGTTTTCTTAACGGTTGCTTGCAGCTTGCTAGCAAGATGTAGCTATGCTATGCTCAATACAGTATAGAGAAGTACATGGTACCAGCTATAGAAGAAGAGTATTGCCGAATGATATTTGACTGTGAAGTTCTCTAAATTTTAGTTGTTTTTAAGTGAATTGAAATCCACTAGGATTTTATTAATTCTTTCAATAATAACCACCTGGCTTCCTTACCGAGAGTTTAAAGCCCGTATTCAGAACTCTTTTAGTGCTACTAGCGCGCTTTTAAATTTTTTCTTGGTGACTTTTAACTACAACCGACTCTGTTAGTGACTTTAAGAGCGAGTTGTGAATACGGGCTTAAGTGTATAAAGTATTCCAATAAGAAGAAAAAATGTATGATGTATGATTTTCTCGAAATCTAGAAGAGCCGCCTGCTGTATGACGAAAATAGTTTATCATAACATTTAACACAGATTAATGCGTTTATCAAGAAAATTATTGAACAACTGATCACTGATGAAGAGTTGCATTTTCAATAAATTTGTATCATTAAACCGATCGACTGAATTTAAAAATTTTTATTTCTTAATAATAAATCGGGCCCTGTTCAACGCTAGCTTAGCTAATCCTATTCAATATATATTCTTGAGATAAACCGAATACCATAACTGATTTGGCACGTTTTTATACGTAAATACGTAAGAAAATCATAACAAGGTGTAAAGCAAGAAAACGGTTGTAGCTCGTCGTACGACGTAACCTATAAACATCGATAAAAAAGAAATCACGTACAGGCATTATGGGTAATGTCGAAAAACTTTAGATCATTCCGCATGAATTACTACGTGCCCATGAAATGGGTTCGCGTGTTGATAATTCCAAGGTCCCCTCACTGTTCCATACACGCGTGGTTAAAAATGTTAGGTAATGAACAATTTGAAATAAATAATAAATTTTTTGCAGTGTCATTAAAAATATCCAATTTCACAGTGCGCCTCGGAAATCTTATTCAAGTTCTGTTGGTCTTTTATTATTAATACATACTCTTACGTTCAGGTAACATTATCCCTTCTCGATTTGTACTCGTTATTCAACTTTTGAATAACTTAATCGACCTCAAATTACATACTGGGTACGTTACGTGATTGATAATTGCAGATATGCAGTTATCGTGTTATGTTAATGTAAACAAAATAAAATACGTCTGCCTTTCTTTTCGCAGGTGATACACGCATAGGACGTCGAGCATAGCGATGAAACTAAACGAAAGATGGAAAGATCGTTCGGTCAGGAATTCGGCGACGAAATTTATTCTAAAACGAATACCGATACTGTCATGGCTTCCGAAATACAATACGGAAAAAATGATGAGCGACGCAATTGCTGGTATCACCGTAGGACTCACTGTTATGCCGCAGGCATTGGCTTATGCTACTTTGGCTGGACTCGAACCGCAGGTAATTAATAAATTTCAGTGATTAGTGTAATTATGTATTTTTATGTATACCAAATTACATTAGACTTGTTTGCAAGTGTCATTTTGTTGATACAATCTTGAAATTAATGTTGATATTATCTTGTGATCTTCAATTTACCTGTTTCTTGACAATTTCGACTTTTTTATTTCAGTATGGACTTTATTCCGCATTTATGGGCGCCATTGTTTACGTTTTTCTGGGGTCCTGTAAGGAAATCACTATAGGTCCTACAGCACTTATGGCTCTGATGACTCATCAGTACGTTCAAGGGCGGAGCGTGGATTTTGCCATATTACTTGCATTTCTCACAGGCTGCCTGCAATTGCTTATGGCTTGTTTGCGATTGGGTAAGTTTTTTACTTTATTTCGGCCTGTGAAAATGGATGGGATTATGTTCGAAACGAATGTTGTATTTCTACAGGTGTACTCATTGATTTTATATCTGTACCGGTGACTGTTGGATTCACTTCCGCCACTTCGGTGATAATTGCCGTTTCCCAGCTAAAAGGACTTCTAGGTCTCAAGGTCTCGTCTTCGGGATTTCTAGATACTATTATCAAAGTAATCGCGCATATTGGCGACACGAGGGTCTGGGATGCTGGAATGAGTTTCTCGTGCATAACGATCCTCCTGATACTGAGGGTAAATAAGAAAAACATTAAGGCCCGTACTCATACCTCTCTTTTAGCGTTAAGAGACGTCTTTTATCGACTGCTGTCTGCTGTTTTTCAATGATAATTCAATGAAAAACAGCAGACAGCAGTCGATAAAAGACGTCTTTTAACGCTAAAAGAGAGGTATGAGTACGGGCCTAAATCTTTTCGCAAATTAAATATTGTGTAATGCTCATTTGTTAAACAGAAATTGAAAGACATCAAATTATGCAAAGAAGGACAGAAGCCAACAGAGAGGCAAAAGACCTTAATGAAAGTAATGTGGCTGATCTCTACAGCGAGAAACGCTATTATCGTTATTGCCTGTTCTGCCATTGCTTACAAATTGGAGACTTCCGGTTCCGGTTCGCCATTTATTCTGACTGGTCCTGTAAAATCCGGTTTGCCTTCATTTAGTTTGCCACCATTTTCAACTCGGGTGAACAATAGCACCGTGAGTTTCATAGAGATGTGCGGTGAGCTCGGTTATGGCATCTTCCTGGTGCCAATAATTGGAGTCCTGGGGAATGTTGCTATTGCGAAAGCTTTTGCCAGTGGGGATAACATTGATGCTACTCAGGAACTTATTACTTTGGGTGTCTGCAATATTCTTGGATCTTGTGCCAGCGCTATGCCTGTCACTGGTTCCTTCAGCAGGTCTGCAGTTAATCATGCAAGCGGTGTCAAGACACCTATGGGTGGACTTTATACAGGAATTCTTATTTTGTTGGCACTCAGTTTGTTAACGCCTTACTTCTATTTCATTCCAAAAGGTTAGTTCTTTATACAAAGTTACTTGAACAGAATAAAATAAATAGCTAAACATTGATTATCTTGGACAATTTTAGCATCATTGGCAGCAGTTATCATTTGTGCTGTAATATTCATGATCGAGTATGAGGTTGTTAAACCCATGTGGAGATCTAGCCGAAAGGATCTTATACCCACCTTTGTCACTTTTGTACTATGTCTCATCATTGGTGTTGAATATGGCATCCTGGCTGGTGTTGGGATAAACTTAATATTCTTATTGTATCCATCAGCACGACCAATCATCAATGTAGAAAAATGTGTTGTACGTAAGAAAATAATTAATCCAAAATAATGGTCTCGATGTATACTAACTTTCATTCTAATTATGCATATAGACTGACACCGGAGCAGAGTATCTTCTGGTTACGCCAGGAAACAGTCTTTACTTCCCTGCAGTCGATTTCATAAAACAATCTGTGGATCGTGCTGGCAGAAAAGAAGGTTCTAGTCAATTACCTGTTGTTGTTGATTGTAGATACGTGTTGGGAGCTGACTTTACAGCAGCCAAGGTAACTAGATATAAATGAAAATAATTCAATTAATTGTTCGTACAAAACTGATAAGTTATTTTTCTTTAAATTGAATCTTTCCAGGGTATAGCTGCTCTCATAAACGAATATAACAATCGAAAACAGGGTCTTTACTTTTATAATCCACGATGCGATGTCGTTTCTGTCCTACGAGGAGCTTGTGGAGAAAATTTTCAATATGTTTCTACCCACGAGGAATTATCATACTTATTATATACGAGTCCAGGTATATTATAAGAAACAATTATATTTAATAGTTCTTTTCTTCTGTACTATCAGTCATCTTTTTTGATCATATCTTTTAGATCAATCTAGACAACTTCTTGAAGTGACTCGCGAGAATTCAACTCAACCTTTGACAATGAACAACTCTAAGTTAATTCACAGAGTCTCGTCGACTCATGAACTCAGTGAAGTGACGACAACATTGTTGCAGCACGCAGCAGCCAGTTGAGAATGTGGTGTGAACATTTTTTTATAACGACAAATATAGCAACAATTTTTTTACGCAGATCCTGTCACGTACTTACATTTCTTCCATTCAATGACAGGCGGATCATTAATCTGAAAACGATCATGCTGGGAGAGCTATACACTTCGGCAGTTAAAAATTAAAGCTAATAAATAGAATTTTTTTTATTAGCTGTAGATTTTTTTCTACCTTGACATGAAGCTTTTTAAACGTAATCTACACAAGAAGAACCTACAAAAGTGACTGATTCCAACAGAATATAAACCAATTTAATTTTATTGGGGCGTAGACCTTACCCCATGCGACTATTAACATTATATGTTCCCTAAGTGACCACTTTTGTGAGAAAGTTTTTGAAAACTACTTTTACAGTTAAACAATTAAAATATTGATTGAACATCATGAAAAAAATGAACAGGTCTCATATATGCATTACAAAAGATATAATTTCGTCAGTACAGTAGCCTCACGTTAAATACGCGACTACGAGGGTGTCAGGGAAAGTAAATTCTAACAAATACTAAGTTATAGGGTACATACACCCTCACTAGATTCAACCCTCCTACCAGCTTCAATATCCTCTGAACGTTAATTTATTGACAGTCGTTATTCTGCGCGCAATATGTAAACAAGTTGAAGAAATTACCGTATTAAAATTATATTTTACATTTAATTGGAAATTGTTCAAGTCCACAGGTTCTCGTGCATACGTCTTACGCATCTTCTTCTCTACTTGTTCCCTCAGTCCTTACCATCTCAGCATAAGCAAAAGCAAAAGTACACTAGTTCTCTCAGAAATGGCGCCACTTAGCATGCCCAGGAGGTGCTTCGTCAATAGGCTTTTTCAATAGTTCTTGAGAAGTATGCAAAATCAAAATCTATGTAGGCTAAATCAAAATCTTTAAGAAAATACGGAGTAGATAAATATTGAATTGAAATTGTAGAATATAAAAAAAAATTACGTTCAAGTTGAAATGTTAATAAATTAGGTGTTTGGAACATTAAAATAATTAATTAAATCAATAAAGTAAAATATCAAGACTTACAAATCGAAAATTCTGGCCAAATATATTTAGAAGTACCTACTGGAAGTTGCCCAAAATTGTGTGCGCGCACATTCGTCGCGCAGGACTCGGTGAGTGGGAGCGGCGGATGGTGGGGGGCGCTCGAGGCAGGGCCCGGACTCGGAGCGCTCATTCTTCCTCGAACCGGTCTCCTATACTGGTCTCTTGGAAATATTCCTCATATCCATTTCCAGCCTTCTTCTATTTCTATATTTATTTCTTCTTTACTTCCTTATTTCTTTATATTTCATTCTTAATTTTTTGATTTATCTTATTCCTCATTTCTTTTCCATTTTTATAATACTATTCCTTATTTTTCTACTTTTTAACTTCTTTATTTCTATCTTCCTTTCTGCTTTCTCGTTTCATTCTGTCCCCTCTCACTTTCCATTGTGCTTGTCTTACTTTTCCTATATTTATTTCTTCTTTACTTCCTTATTTCTTTATATTTCATTCTTTATTTGCTCACTTATCTCTTTCCTCATTTCTTCTCTACTTTTATAACTCTATTCCTTACTTTTCTACTTTTTAACTTGTTAAATTTTATCTTCATTTCTTTTCTCTCGTTTCGCTTTGTTCCCTCTCACTTTTCATTGTATTTGTCTTACTTTTCCTATTCCTTTGGTCGGGTCGAGCATATTAGTTCAAGTAGTGATATAAGAGTAGTCACCCTGTTAGTGCAGCTAGACGTAAAGACCATGGTGTCGGGGGTTGCCCTTCCGCCTCATCCGCTGAGCTTGCTCAGTGGGTCGGGCCCAAGTTGTGGCCGCAACAGGACCTTATGGGTCTCCCGACGGGGGCCTTGAGCCCCCTTAGGGTATCTACGGCCATGGTCTTTCGTATAGTGAATCTAGCCAGGTGTCTAGCTCTCGCGTATTTAGTATAATTTGTTCGCTTTGCTAAAAACACTCCAATATGTCGTTGACCCCTGGGCACTTGTGTGGGTAGTGACGATCCTATGTGTCGGTGGGGAGGTCGGTGTGGTAGTCCGTTGGCTCTGGGTAAAGTCCTATTTGTGCTTGTGCTTGGGGGTCTTCTTCACTTGGGGTAGGTGCGGGTGCTATTGAGCACCTGCTAGTATAAAGTCACCCTCTGTCGGAGACATTTTGCGCGGGGATCGATGGCTAACGGGGCCCGCCGCCGGCGGCGGGCGTGGTTCCTTACGTCTAACCCACTGAGCTTGCTCGGTGGGAAGGGACGGAGGTTGTAGCGTTAAATATCGTCCTTCGGGATGTCCTGGCGGTGCTCGCAAGAGCCACTGCTGGGTGCTACGCCCGCGGTCTTTCGTTGCGGTGAATCTTGACAAGGGGTAGACCGCGTTTAACTTATCCCTTTTGCGTTTAACTTAGCTTCTTCGCGTTTAACTTCACCTTACCCCCTTGTGCGTTTTTCTTGTCCCTCGGCCCGACTTCCTTTCCTTCCTGAGGTTTTTCCCCCCTAGTCCTGTGCGCGAAAGCCGCAGGACTCGGGGGTTTTCCTCAAAAAAAAATAAAAAAAACACGGTCCCCTATGGGGCCTCGGAGGGGTCGTAGCTCCCTTCAGGAGAGGCAGGACCTCACGGAAATGGGCGGGGAGGGGCCCATTTCGCTCCCTTATACTTCCTACATTTCCTACTTTTTTGAATTTTCTCATTTGTCGTTCCTCCAGAATAATCTGGTCTTCGTATATACGCTTTACGCATCCTCTTCTCCCTTAGTTCCCTCAGTCATAAGCATCTCTCTTCTTAACAATCTTCCTCTTTTCCTCTTCAACAACATCTTCCCTACGTTTCTACTCAATTTCCGAATCTCCTATTCCTTCCTATGCCTCCATCACTCTCCTTCTAGTATATCCTTAAAAACTAAGTTTTTAAAATGTCTTTTGGAAAAAGGAAAAATTCAAAGTGGTAGTGCATATAACATACAACACGTATATTATATTGCAGCGATATATGTAATATATCTTTAATGGTACTGTTATTACAAATCTTTCGCAGGCTGTATGTGTATGACTGTATGTATGGGTGCACTTTGTATGTCTGTCTGTATGTATGTCTGTACTTTGTATAATGTATCATTATGACGTTTGTCGAATAAATCATTTTGTAACACTTATATACGTTGATATTCTTTTGCCCTATGCGAATATCCCACAGTAAGAATGAGTTCTGACTCTTTCTTACACTCCTCCGTCCTAACAGTATCCTGCTCCTTGTCCTCCATCCTTATGCTGCGAAATCCCTTTTTAGCTGTGCTCCAATTTCCATTCCATCTCTGCCATATTATCCATATCTTGACTTCGCTTTTCTTCATCAATCTTACCTTCTACGATAAAATAATTCCGAATTCAATTCAAAAATCCCATCGTCGAAATTTCAATAAGTAAATCTTATTAAAGAATTCGCATTAGTTCGAATTTTCGCCGATAAGAGGGCAGCACCTCCTGGGCATAATATGTGGCGCCATCTCTGAGAGAACGGGTGAACTTTCTCGAATATAATAATTCCGAATTGAATTTATAAATCCTTTCGTCGAAATCTCAATGAGAAAATCTTATTAAAGAATTCGCATTAGTTCGAATTTTCGCCGATAAGGGGGCAGCACCTCCTGGGCATGATATGTGGCGCCATCTCTGAGAGAACGAGTGAACTTTCTCGGTTAAAATAATTCCGAATTCCATTTAAAAATCCCATCGCCGAAATTTCAATGGATAAATCTTATTAAAGAATTCGCATTAGTTCGAATTTTCGCCGATAAGAGGGCAGCACCTCCTGGGCATGATATGTGGCGCCATCTCTGAGAGAACGAGTGAACTTTCTCCGATAAAATAATTCCGAATTGAATTTATAAATCCCTTCGTCGAAATTTCAATGAGTAAATCTTATTAAAGAATTCGCATTAGTTCGAATTTTCGCCGATAAGAGGGCAGCACCTCCTGGGCATGATATGTGGCGCCATCTCTGAGAGAACGAGTGAACTTTCTCGGTTAAAATAATTCCGAATTCAATTTAAAAATCCCACCGCCGAAATTTCAATGGATAAATCTTATTAAAGAATTCGCATTAGTTCGAATTTTCGCCGATAAGAGGGCAGCACCTCCTGGGCATGATATGTGGCGCCATCTCCGATAGAACGAGTGAACTTTTTCCGATAAAATAATTCCGAAATTAATTCGAAAATCAGCTGTATCTCGGAAGAGACAGGTACAGATCAAATTGCAATAGGGCACTTTCAGAAAATCCCTTTACTTTTTGCAACTTGCAGATAGAATGAAAGTAATGGCAGAGAAAATGCAGCATAGCCGAAAAGAGGTGTAGAAGCATGAGGTTGGAGGAGAAGGAAAAGGATGCTGTTAGGTCGGAGGAGAGTATGAAAGAGACAGAACTCATTCGTATTTCAGGATATTCGCATAGGGCAAAAGAATATATACGTATTTTGAGTGTTACAAGATAATTTATTCAAAAAATCCAATAATGATACAGTATACGGAGTACAGGTGTGCATACATACATTTATCCATACATACATACATACAGACATATATTCGACAAATACAACACTTATACAGTATACAAAGTACAAATGTACATACATATATAGTCTGCGAAAGATTAGCAATAACAATATATTACACATATCACTGCAATATAATATAGGTATTGTATGTTATACGCAAAACGTCTTTAATTTTTCCTTTTTCCAAAGGACATTTTAAAAACTTAGATTCTAAGGATATACTAGGAAGAGAGTGATCGAGACATAGGAAGGAATAGGAGATTCGAAAATAGAGTAGTAAAAGTTTGGTGGCAGCAGAGAGGGAAGATGTTGTTCAAGGGAAAAGGAGGAAGATTGTTAAAAAGAAAGAGTGAAGAAAAGAGATTGTAATGACTGAGGGAACAAGGGGAGAAGAAGATGCGCAAAGCGTACGCACGAAGACCAGATTATTCTGGAGGAGCGACAAATGAGAAAATTCAAAAAAGTAGGAAAAGTAGGAAGTATAAGGGAGCGAAATGGGCCCCTCCCCGCCCATTTCCGTGAGGTCCTGCCTCTCCTGAAGGGAGCTACGACCCCTCCGAGGCCCCATAGGGGACCGTGTTTTTTTTATTTTTTTTTGAGGAAAACCCCCGAGTCCTGCGGCTTTCGCGCACAGGACTAGGGGGGAAAAACCTCAGGAAGGAAAGGAAGTCGGGCCGAGGGACAAGAAAAACGCACAAGGGGGTAAGGTGAAGTTAAACGCGAAGAAGCTAAGTTAAACGCAAAAGGGATAAGTTAAACGCGGTCTACCCCTTGTCAAGATTCACCGCAACGAAAGACCGCGGGCGTAGCACCCAGCAGTGGCTCTTGCGAGCACCGCCAGGACATCCCGAAGGACGATATTTAACGCTACAACCTCCGTCCCTTCCCACCGAGCAAGCTCAGTGGGTTAGACGTAAGGAACCACGCCCGCCGCCGGCGGCGGGCCCCGTTAGCCATCGATCCCCGCACAAAATGTCTCCGACAGAGGGTGACTTTATACTAGCAGGTGCTCAATAGCACCCGCACCTACCCCAAGTGAAGAAGACCCCCAAGCACAAGCACAAATAGGACTTTACCCAGAGCCAACGGACTACCACACCGACCTCCCCACCGACACATAGGATCGTCACTACCCACACAAGTGCCCAGGGGTCAACGACATATTGGAGTGTTTTTAGCAAAGCGAACAAATTATACTAAATACGCGAGAGCTAGACACCTGGTTAGATTCACTATACGAAAGACCATGGCCGTAGATACCCTAAGGGGGCTCAAGGCCCCCGTCGGGAGACCCATAAGGTCCTGTTGCGGCCACAACTTGGGCCCGACCCACTGAGCAAGCTCAGCGGATGAGGCGGAAGGGCAACCCCCGACACCATGGTCTTTACGTCTAGCTGCACTAACAGGGTGACTACTCTTATATCACTACTTGAACTAATATGCTCGACCCGACCAAAGGAATAGGAAAAGTAAGACAAATACAATGAAAAGTGAGAGGGAACAAAGCGAAACGAGAGAAAAGAAATGAAGATAAAATTTAGCAAGTTAAAAAGTAGAAAAGTAAGGAATAGAGTTATAAAAGTAGAGAAGAAATGAGGAAAGAGATAAGTGAGCAAATAAAGAATGAAATATAAAGAAATAAGGAAGTAAAGAAGAAATAAATATAGGAAAAGTAAGACAAGCACAATGGAAAGTGAGAGGGGACAGAATGAAACGAGAAAGCAGAAAGGAAGATAGAAATAAAGAAGTTAAAAAGTAGAAAAATAAGGAATAGTATTATAAAAATGGAAAAGAAATGAGGAATAAGATAAATCAAAAAATTAAGAATGAAATATAAAGAAATAAGGAAGTAAAGAAGAAATAAATATAGAAATAGAAGAAGGTTGGAAATGGATATGAGGAATATTTCCAAGAGACCAGTATAGGAGACCGGTTCGAGGAAGAATGAGCGCTCCGAGTCCGGGCCCTGCCTCGAGCGCCCCCCACCATCCGCCGCTCCCACTCACCGAGTCCTGCGCAACGAATTTGCGCGCACACAATTTTGGGTAACTTCCAGTAGGTACTTCTAAATATATTTGGCCAGAATTTTCGATTTGTAAGTCTTGATATTTTACTTTATTGATTTAATTAATTATTTTAATGTTCCAAACACCTAATTTATTAACATTTCAACTTGAACGTAATTTTTTTTTATATTCTACAATTTCAATTCAATATTTATCTACTCCGTATTTTCTGCGAGATTTTGGTGTAGCCTACATAGATTTTGGGTTAGCATACTTCTCAAGAACTATTGAAAAAGCCTATTGATAAAACGTTTTTCAAAAATTGATGTGCTACACGAGTGTCAAGTTGTCGCCGCACTTTGTTAGAGATGTCTTAAAAATATTTCAACAATAGGATTTTTCAATAGTTTTTGAGAAGTTCTATATTTCCCGGTCTCGTTCTATGGGTTGCTTTGGGACCAGCGGTGAGTAGCGAAGAACTTCTGCCCAACAAGCAACACGTTCGTGTTCACGTTTAGCTCGGCTACGACGGGATTCGCATTGTCGACGGAGGCGATGATCAGAAAATCCTGCTCCCGGATTCGCCGTTACGATTTAGCGCCATGATTTTGGTATTGCTTACAGAGATGAGTGGGGAGATGCACAACGCTCCGGTTTTAGGCGATACCAAAAGCATGGCGCTAAATCGTAGCGGTGAGTCCGGGAGTAGGATTTCGTGTTCATCGCCTCTGTCGATGTTACAGATTTCGCGTAGCCGCGCGGGCCATGATCATCGTTCCAGCCGGTATTGCAGTCAGCGAAAATGAATGGATTGCTCGGTGGTGGGGAGAAAGTTGCCGCCCCTCAGAAATCGTTCTTGAGAAACACGCGGGGCAGCAAGGTCTTCCGTCCAACCGAACGCTGCTGGTTACGGGTTCGATCCCCCATGAAGAACTCTTTTTTCATCTTTTTTTTTTCATTTTACTACAAACATTGTTCAAGGTTCCTCTCTTTTAACCTTTTTAGGTTGCCCAAACTTTTTTTTAAGTTTATATATATTTTTTTTAAATTTTATCTATGACAGAATCGACTAATATTTTAAACGCCCGCTCGTGCCGCGCGACCGGCGACTTGAGCGATTGCGGGTCCTCTCTCCCTGAGGGGTCTGCTATTGCTGTTACTGCTGCCGCTGGTTCTTATAATCTTGTAAATACTTTTTTATTTGCAATCTTCAGTTCCAGCCCCTAGTGTAAACTCAATAAGATTTTCTATGAGCAAATAATTAGCTCACTTCATTACCTGGAATCAATAATCTTGAGAAGGAAATATGGAAATGAGCATTATCTCTGTCTGTAATTGTTCGTCCACGTGGAGAAGGGTGTCTTATATGTAAAGTAAGCGAAACGACAATAGTAAGCAGTTGAATAAACGATCAAATTCTAGAAATACAAGTTCCGAAAAGAGTAAAACAAACAGATGTTTCTGGCGTCTGGCTAGTGCACCCGGTTACGAATCGAGAGGTCTATGGTTCGAGACCCCTCTATGGAGAGTATTTTTTTTACAAAAAAAAATAAGCTTTTGCTAATTGGATTAACAGATTAAAAAGTATATCCAATTAATTTATTTATCTTAGCACAATAAAGGCATAAACAACGACAACCTGCGGGCTTCCACATCACCCAAGAGGTGCCGCAGTCGATGCGTTCCCATTATTTAACGTAGCGGGTCCCCAGTAGGCCTATACTACGATCGGCCTATACTATTTTTTAAGGTTCTTCTCTTTTAAACTTTCTTGGTTGCCCAAACTTTATTTTAAGCTTATATAAAATATTTTAAAAAAAAGGTTGTCATCGGGATCGAACCCGCACTGTCTGAACTCCGAACAGGCACACAAAACGCCGAAACGATCGAGAAAAGCTGCCAAAGAACTTAAAGCCTTTCTCGATCATTTTGGCGTTTTTTTCTTACAATTTTTATTTACTATCATTGTCAGAGGATAATAAAAACTCACTCATGTAGTGCTTGACTTTCAATTTATTTGTGCTGCCTCGACATTTTTTCGAGGACAGTCTCCACCAAAATTTTGAAAGCCCGCTCGTGAGGGACGACTTCCTCACGCCGCGGCCGGCGAGGAGAGCGGCTGCGGGTCCTCTCCCCCTGAGGCGCCTGCCCGCGCCTCTGCTGATGTTGTTGTTGCTGCTGCTGTTGTTGTTGCTGCTGCTGCTGCTGTTGTTGCTGCTGCTGCTGCTGCTGGCCCCCCCTCCTCTTCCTCCAGCGCCAATTTTTTTTCGTCTTACCTGTAAAAAATTAAGAAAAAAATATACAACTAGAATATGAATAATTATGAACTTATCGATACATACCAGTTGTTGGCGGTGGTGGCGGCGGCGGAGTTGGTGGCGGCAGAGGTGGTGGCGGCGGAGGTGGTGGCGGCGGAGGTGGCGGCGGTGGAGGTGGTGCTGGCCCCGGACCTACACCCTCCATAGCAGTGCTATAACCATAAAATATATTAATATTATTGGCTACTTTTCTTAAATGATTTTCAGTAACCGATATAAATACATACGACTGCTCAGTGAAAACAACTGCTTTGAGCATTTCGATTTCATGCTCTAATGATGAACTAGACTGAAAAAGAAAATCATTTTCTATTATTTCACAATATTCTCTCTTGCAATATCGTTCATAGTAATAAAATAAACAAGAGACATGTTGCTTCTTGTTTCCTTATAATTATTCCAGAGCTACTTACCATGATGCTCCTGTTCGGGGACTGCGGACGAACTGACGCTGCAGGCCCCAATGTGTATTGCTAGTCGCGCGATAGTTAGCAACATTGTTGCAGACGCCCGTTCAGACTCGATCCGTCAGATTCCTAGACTATTCTGTTGAAGGTGCCAGTACGTGATCTCACTAGACCGAGACATTGGACGGGTTTAATTAATTTCTTAATTATTAAGAAGTGATTTAGTGAAAAATTGAACAGTAATGAATAAAAAGGAGTGCATTTACGATCGTTGTGCATATAAAGGTTGTACGAATGGGCGAATATCAACGGGATCGCATCTTTTTCGTTTCCCGCAGGCCGACGATCCTCGACATGATGTTTGGGTACAATATACAGGTAAATTGTTATACAGTTCAATTTTTTATTTTATAGTTTATTAGTACTGAATTGAGATGTAATATAATTGGCAGCCTGAATAAAAAGAGATTGAAAATGTCGGAAACGAAATATGTAAAAAACCTGAAAGGGAAAATGCGAATAAATTATTAGCGAATAATTTTTTAAATTCAAGAATAATAAATAAAAGTCATATAAATTAATTCAAAATAATTTATACAAAAAAATTAGTCTCCGGCGATCAAACCCAGACAGGCCGAACCACGTTCTGGGTTTGCACGCTACCAACTTCAAAAAAAATTTAATTATTAAACTTTCGAATGTTTATACACATATATGCATACATAAGATAGAGAGAAGTTCAGGGAAGAAGTAGCCTTTTCCCCTGATCCGGGAAACGTCTGTCACGAGTCGGAGAAGTCCCGTATAAGAGCGTCTCTCTCAGTCCTAGCGACGGTTCCTTATAAGGCCCTCTCACTCGTTGTTAGTGGTAGTGCAGCAAGTCCCTGTAACGCGCATAAGAGCATCTCGCTCTCGCGCTCGCACCCTGCGTATAACAGCGTCTTTCTTCAACTCATAGTTTGTATCGGCACAAACTCCTGGATGGTGGACAAGGTATTGGTGGAAGCGAGAGAGCCCATTGTTTTGAGTGAGACGCTCTCGCTTCGCTACTCTTTCCCTATCTTCTCTCTGGGACACCACTAATGTTCATATCTTTTCGTTGTTTTGGCGATGATTCTTATGAAATCACTCGTTTCTCTGATCATTTTCGCATCTTCCTTGAAAGGTTGGGAATTGTTTTCGAAATTATGCTCTCTTTTAAATTGGTTAGACAATATTTTATCATGTTTAACAATTTTTTTTTCATGAAAATATAGATTCCTCTTTGCGGAAGTAGAAAAATTTGAAACAATCGAGAGAGGCTCAAAGTTCGTACTTGAGTCTTTCTTGGTCGTTTCAGCGTATGTGTAGCTGTATCAGATAGTAATGTTTATTTGTTAAATCGATTACAGCCAATCCCCAATTGAAGAATTGGTCCGCCACCTCTCTGCGTAATGCAGGCTTGTGCGCCTCACATTTTCGATCGAGCGACTTCCATGCAAATGGCAAACTAAGATGCGACGTTGTTCCTGTGCCATTTTTTGCATCCGAGGAAGTTCAGCGCGGTGATGAAGCAGGTCCGAGTGACATGGTAAGTACAAGTCCAATGCTTTCATCTTCTAGCGTACAGGTAGAGCAACGTGAGCCGCCTAAAGATTCCGAAGATTTGATCAGTGTTGCGATAACAACCTCTAATCAACCGAAGGAGTCAGTAGACGTAGAAGAAATGGACTTGTCTTTTAATACGCAGATGACGTCGACAACACGCACATATAATAGCCGTGCACAACTGTCATTTGTAGAGTCAGACGATGAATCGATGACTTGGATTGCTATCGAGCCGAATTCCGCAAAGACGTCAATAGCAAATACACAAATGACAGTTAAAAGAAAGCGGAATAATCGAAATTTAAATCGCTCGAATGCCGCTTTAGTGCTACAACTTGCGCAGTACCGCAAACGGGTCAGGCTACTGAACGTACGGCTAAAACGAGCTTTAAACCGTAACGCAATTTTAGTCAAAAAATGCGAGAAGAAAACGGTAGATAAATTTCTAGATGAGAGGAATTGTACGGAGCCCGCAGCACGAGCGATGGTGAAACTGCAGTTGCACCGTAAGAACGCCCCATATGCAGATGATGAGAAAGATTTATCAAAACAGCTTTTTTATTATTCTGCAACAGCGTATAAACGGTTGCAAAAAGCAGGGTGCAATTTCCCCTCCGTGAGTACCGTACGATCGTGGATATCGGAGATTGATATAAACCCTGGATTTTGTCCCGATATCTTCGACAAATTAAAGATAAAGCTGGAACAGTTGCCGCCTGCAGAAAGAATCTGCTGCCTCAAATGGGACGAGATGTCAATTAAGAAGTTCGAAGAATATTCGGTGAAGTACGATTTCATCGAAGGACTCGTGGATCTTGGTTCGCTCGGCCGTCGCAACGAGCGAGCTCGCTTCGTGTTCGTGTTCTGCTTGGATAGCTTAAATGCAAGAAATCCATGGCGACAACTCATCGCTTACTTCTTGACAGGAAATGGGATGCAGGCGACAGACATGCATGATCTTCTCAAGCAATGCCTAGCAAGACTTGATGGAGTCGGAGCGAACGTTGTCCTGACAACGTGTGATCAAGGATCATCCAATCAATCGCTCTATTTATCAATACTTGGCGTGACCGATTTGGCAACTCCATCTTTCCATTACGCAGGACGAGAGTACTTCGCGTCATTTGACTTCCCTCATTTGATAAAGCGCTTGCTCAGCACACTCAGGTCTTATAAGATGCTGTATTGCGAAGGAAAAATTATTGCTGCCTACGCGGACTTCGAAGATACGTATAATTACGACTGCATGAACACCACGTCCAGGTTACTGTCGCATATTACGCCAGCACATATAAAGCCAACATGCTTCGAAGCGATGAACGTAAAGCGAGCTTTTCAAATGCTCAGCCACACGTATGCCGCGGCAATAATGACTGCGGGCCACGATCCTCATGGATTGACAAGCAAGACTTGGAGAGAATCTGCAGCATTTGCTGAGCGGATGAACATTGTTATCGATGCTTGCAATGCATACCGATTGTTCTCCCAAAATCCAGCGAAAAGGCCTCTATCGAATAGGAATTCAAACATTGAGCAAACGCTAATTGGATTCATCGACTGGGCTTCCAATTGGAGCGTGGTACCGTCGAAGAAAATTCCATGCTTGATAGGTCTGCCGATGACAGTGAAGGCCATTTTAATGACTTACCACTCGATCAAAGAAGAGCATGCGGAATTCGAGTTGGCAGCGGCGCTTTGCAACCAGGATTCGGTGGAGCACTTTTTTTCAAAATTAAGAGGACGTGGGGGTTTTAATTCAAATCCAACGGCGAGAATGGTAAGATTGACCATTAGGCATATCCTCTCAACCGGATATATTGGTACAACCGACATAGGCAACGTACAGTGTCCTGAGGCCCCAGCTCTTCTCAATTCGACCAGTAACGTAACACTAGCCTTTGAGAAAACGGATGATCTAACGATCGATCCCGCTGGTCACGAGGAAGACGACCCAAACACCGATGTTCCCATCGCTTCGGAAATTATCGAAAGCTACAGTGATGCACCGCCGTGCAAAGATATCGCTGAAAAGAATTTGGGACTGTACGAGAAAAATGCAATTGCATTTTTCGCTGGCTATATTGGCCATCGCAATATGAAAAGAAATCCTTGCGACCGTTGTTGTGCCGATATTCTGAAGACTCCGATGGATGACTCTTCACCAGAGGAAATGTATATCGAGTTTCGAGAATACGAGAATATCGATATTGATGCCCCAAGAGTAACGAAGCTGAAGCGACCAACTGAAAGCTTCGCTCAAATTGTGGAAGCTCAGCTGAAAGCTTACTCAGTGCTTTGGAAAAAGTACTGGCAGTCCAGAGATCTTTTACGGAAACTGACGGACGATATTGTACTTGCTACAACCTCGACGTTTCCGGAGTGGTACGATGAAAGTCATCCCTGCAAAGATCATCGAATGCAGCATTTGCAGTTCTTAGTCAGAGTCAAAGTTTTTGCTCAGACAAAATATAATAATCGCGCAGCAGCGCAAGCAAGTCACGCGGCTCAAGCGCAACACAAACAGCATCAGAAATTGAAAAAACTGAAGGGTTTGTAAGTTTGTTTGAATGTATACTGTTGAATTCGCGCCTGACTGCAATCGGAGGCTCTTTGAGCTGCACTTTGATCGATCTCTTTGTGTCATCAAGGCTGCGCCCGCTTGTGGTCAGAGGCTGTACAAGCTGCGTTTCAATATAGTAAATGCGTTACAAACTTCTTGTGTTGAAATTATTTCAGTGTTGATTATCGAAGTTGCGCCTGTCTACAATCGGAGGCTCCTGGAGCTGCACGTTGACGAATCATTTCGAATCGTCAAAGGTGTCCCGTGCGTAGTCAGAGGCTCTTGCAGCTGCGCTTCGATAGTCTTTTCACTTTAACTAGTGATAGCTCCTTCAGCTGCGCTTTTGTGAATCCTGCATTCTCGAAAGCGTCCCGATTTAACGTCGGAGGCTTTAGGAGCTAATGGGGGGTGAAGTTGATTGCCTTCCCGTGGTGCCCCCCGAAAACAAGTGCACAAATTGTTTTTCAAGACAAAATAAACTGTAAGATAATACAATTCTCAATTCGTGCACTTGGCCAAACAATCAACAATATATTTATTAAAGGAGAATGTAACAGTGTTTTCTATGTGCAAGCTTATCATTAAAAATTATAGTGGATAAAATAAAAATGAACGGGTAGTTATTTTCTATGTTTCATTAGCTCATGTGAGCTAATTATCTTGTCACAAAAAATCTTACCGAGGTCAAATTGTTAAAAAAAAACTTTTTTCTTTCGATATACCATTCTTCCCAATTGTCCTTTTCTCAATTTCTCTTACATTTAGATATTTATACGCGTCATGTGTGTGTGAAATATATGTAAAATAATTGTCGTAATCATCTTCAATGAAAAAACTGTATATTTGAGTGCAGAACTCATATTATTAAGATTTTCCAATCGAAACCTTTTGATATCCTATTGCCATTCGTTTATACTTTAATTACTTAAATGGATCGGTTATGTAATGTTAATATCGCCGATCGTAGTATAGGCCTACTGGGGACCCGCTACGTTAAATAATGGGAACGCATCGACTGCGGCACCTCTTGGGTGATGTGGAAGCCCGCAGGTTGTCGTTGTTTATGCCTTTATTGTGCTAAGATAAATAAATTAATTGGATATACTTTTTAATCTGTTAATCCAATTAGCAAAAGCTTATTTTTTTTTGTAAAAAAAATACTCTCCATAGAGGGGTCTCGAACCATAGACCTCTCGATTCGTAACCGGGTGCACTAGCCAGACGCCAGAAACATCTGTTTGTTTTACTCTTTTCGGAACTTGTATTTCTAGAATTTGATCGTTTATTCAACTGCTTACTATTGTCGTTTCGCTTACTTTACATATAAGACACCCTTCTCCACGTGGACGAACAATTACAGACAGAGATAATGCTCATTTCCATATTTCCTTCTCAAGATTATTGATTCCAGGTAATGAAGTGAGCTAATTATTTGCTCATAGAAAATCTTATTGAGTTTACACTAGGGGCTGGAACTGAAGATTGCAAATAAAAAAGTATTTACAAGATTATAAGAACCAGCGGCAGCAGTAACAGCAATAGCAGACCCCTCAGGGAGAGAGGACCCGCAATCGCTCAAGTCGCCGGTCGCGCGGCACGAGCGGGCGTTTAAAATATTAGTCGATTCTGTCATAGATAAAATTTAAAAAAAATATATATAAACTTAAAAAAAAGTTTGGGCAACCTAAAAAGGTTAAAAGAGAGGAACCTTGAACAATGTTTGTAGTAAAATGAAAAAAAAAAGATGAAAAAAGAGTTCTTCATGGGGGATCGAACCCGTAACCAGCAGCGTTCGGTTGGACGGAAGACCTTGCTGCCCCGCGTGTTTTTCCAGAACGGTTTGCGAGAGGCGGCAACTTTTAGTATGAGGTGTGTGGTTGGGGGAACGCTCGCGACGTGGCAACAGCGTAGCTGGGTCGGTGGAGGGGACAGCGCGTTACTTGACATATACATATGTCTGTTTGGCCGCTGAGCGTAATGGGGCAGTCCGATGTTGCCAGCTCGTTTACCGTATTAGTGTGTGCTTGTCGGTGCACACCATTTGTGCGTGTGCGTAGACCAATCCGAAACAAAAGTTTGTACTGTTCGTCGTACTACGCGCAATGGCATTCATGCTAGCGGTACGGTATAACTTTTTGGTGAGATTGTCACCGAACAACGTCCTTAAGGGGTTATACTACCCAGGCGCACTGAAAAATAAGGTTTTTTTGGGGAATTTTTTTCTTGGAAACTATTCAATGGATCAAAATGAAATTTTGAGGCTTTATTATACATGTTTTAAGGTATATAAAAAAATTTTTATTTTAACTTTTGATACAAAATGGCGTCTTGGCAAGTGGTAAACGGAACATGTGTTTTTTCCGAGGAGCGAATCTGCGTACATCATAACATTCTCCGAACAGCACGTAAAGCAAAAAAAAAAAATTGTCGTTAATCTACATTAGTTTTGCTAGGAAAGTACCTACGATTATATATTTTTATCGAAAATTCGCAAATTGGCGTCAGTTTGAACTTTTTTTTTCATTTTTTTGCTAAAAATCGATTTTAAATTGTTCATAACAATTTTAATTGTTTATCAATCTTAAAAAGCGTGTGTACTTCCCTAAATAATTTATCTAAGAAGTTACAGTTAAAATTTCAAGTGAATCCGACAAAAATTGAGCGAGTTACAGTGTACGCAGTTTTAAAAAATGTAGTTTTGAGAAAAACGCATTTAAAGTTTCAACTCGGAGTAGCACGTGGAACTGTTTACTGCATGTTTATTCGCAGTCTACCGGTTATTGTAGCGTCCAATATGGCTTCTGTGAGATTTATTAACGCAATCTATTTGTATTTTGAAGAAATTAAATTGATTTGTACCGACAAAGATTACCAACAAGCTATAATACATTTAAAATGTGCGCAGGTGAGCGGCCTTTTTAAACGTTTAGGAGCGCTCGAAGTTATCTTGTTAAAAATAGTTTATTGAATTTTCCCAGAGAAAATAGTGTTTGCATATCATTCTTGGATCGTTTATGCATCATTTAAACCAATAAAAAAAAAAATTGAAAAAAAAAATTGGCTGGGTAGTATAACCCCTTAAAAGAGAGGAACCTTGAACAATGTTTGTAGTAAAATGAAAAAAAAAGATGAAAAAAGAGTTCTTCATGGGGGATCGAACCCGTAACCAGCAGCGTTCGGTTGGACGGAAGACCTTGCTGCCCCGCGTGTTTCTCAAGAACGATTTCTGAGGGGCGGCAACTTTCTCCCCACCACCGAGCAATCCATTCATTTTCGCTGACTGCAATACCGGCTGGAACGATGATCATGGCCCGCGCGGCTACGCGAAATCTGTAACATCGACAGAGGCGATGAACACGAAATCCTACTCCCGGACTCACCGCTACGATTTAGCGCCATGCTTTTGGTATCGCCTAAAACCGGAGCGTTGTGCATCTCCCCACTCATCTCTGTTGCTTAAAACCGTAGCGTTGTGCACCTCCATGCTCATCTCTGATCCCACTCTTGTTTTCCTTTATACGGTGGGATTCAAGTTTTCATCATTAGTGCTGGGATTGTGGGGTAAAAAAAAAGAAAAAAAATGTCGCTGGACCAAACAGTATGTGAAGGTAAAGATGAATATTTGGGAAGAGTAGAAGACTGGGTGATACTCTTCGCTGTACGCCTTCATCAGTAAACGCGAAATTAGTGTTACTATTGAGAGGTTATCCACTATATTCTTAAACTATGACCTTTCAGACTTGAAGGCCTTCGAGAGACGGCTAACCGAGGTTATTACCAGTCTTCAACCATCGACACGTCGATGGAGAAGTACGTTAACTGTATTTATTACATACCTTATGATTCATTACAATCTACTGCACGCAGTCCACATTCGTGAAAATGACATTTAAAGTAGTACTTTATTTAGAAATCTTGTTCTGCAATTCATTATTTGCTGTACAAAATATTTTTACTTTATTGGAGCCTCGGTGATGCACTTTAACACAATTTGTTCATTATTCTAATGGTCTCATCTGGATCTAATTGTCTTAAATGACTGTTCGTTAATCCTAAATCCGCATTTATCATTTTGTTTAATGTTGCATTGCTGTGCTTGATGCTTGATCATCTAATATTAAATACATCATACATGGTCTAGTCCTGCTTACAGTGCTCCTGGGATTCATTTCGGTTTGTACAGCGGTAGGAGCGTGGCATTGGCTAACAGATCCAAATACATCAGCAGTTTCCTTCACACAGAGTCTGTGTAATCATCCGTTCTTTACACTGGCCAGTATCTTACTAGGTAAAATATATAGATACACATGCTTTACAATTTGTACACAATGAAAATGATTGAAATATTTTTTAGTGATACTATTTATGATGGGTGTACACAGAAGAGTTATAGCACCAAGCATAATAACTCAACGTGCACGTAATGTACTGTGTGACTTCAATATGAGTTGTGACGATACAGGGAAGTTAATCCTGAAACCAACGAGACCAACCCATCCGCACGAAACGTAGAGAAAATTCATAGCTATAACTAGTTTCCAAAACGTGTTCATACTTGCCCACCATAGTATACAGAGAATCTTGGAATAATGTATGTCCTTAATTTGTATCGCAGAGTAGTGCGCAAGTAATTAATTCAGAGCAACACTTTTGAAATTACGTATTGCTTGCGTTACAACCGCGTGTAAAGATCAGGAATAAGTGTAATGAGAATATCATTCGCATACATTCATTCCAAACATTCTGTTCTAGCAATATCGAACCATGCAGTTTGATGACTATGACAATAGGCAAGTAATTTTCAATTACTGACTTCCCATAAGCCAGGCGATGGATACTGACAAAAGTCTGACCTCGTGTCCGTTTATATTGGCAGGTTCCAAAAAAAAGTGTTTTAGAAAAAAATGAATCACCTTCGATGCATACTCTTTGGTGTGCTAAAAAATATTCTATGCAGTCGCAGTGAACTAGAAACAAGATAACGTAAAAGCAAGATTGCATTCTCGATTACGCGAAATTATTAACTCTGAAAAAATGTCCGATTGGAATTGTTCCATATTTCCAAAATTGTTGCCGATAGCTCTTGTCAAAGCTTGTTGCAGAACTACTCGAAGTGGCATTAAGAATTATTTTACAAATACTTAAAACGGTGCTTGATAACCTATGTGTGCGATAAGGATATACTCGATTTTTTCGATTGTACAATGAGAAGGACAAACGATTGATGAAGCCTGAGGGGCTGACTGTAAATTTGTTAATATGTATTTAATTAAGTCGAAGCTACGCAGATTATGCCGATACACAATCTAGAAAAACTTATACACAATTGTATTTATTAGGATAAATGTAATATAGATTTTGTTTACAAATAACGTTGTACTTATTTATTGTAACCTTGTAGTGTATTTTTTTTAACACTAAGAAATCAATGGGTCAATCTAATTAAAAAAGAAAAAGAAAACTTACCTACAATCTAACCTAACGTGGCAAGCGCTCCCGCTTGAATGAGCCAAACTATTGATAAACTTCTAAATATATACATCGTACACCCACGTTCTTCCTTAAGAAAATTTTCAAAAATTTTCACCTGAAAGAAAAAATAAAACAAGAAAAAAATTCTCCAACTATCTTAACGTTGAAAACATTTATTCGTATTAATAGTCTCCAGAATATTACAATTTAAGCGATACATAGTCTCGCATTCATTCACCATCATCATCTCTTAAAATAATACATGTACAATAATATAGCTTTTACGCTGGTTATTACATTCTCTTCCGTCCCAAAATTTCAACCAAATCTATTATTAGGTTTTAGGAAGTGTTTTTTTTTGTTCAGTCCCGCAATCGTGTCAACTAGATACGAAATATGTACAAGGATAAAGGATTTGCCATAGTTGCATGGCAAAAATGGTGCATCACGCCCTAAACGATTTTTTCCGACAAATAATCGGCCAATTAAAATGGAAAAAAAATACGACTGTGCGAAAAGAATTCAAATTTTTGACCCATCAAAAGACTCCCAGTGCACAATGAGAAAACATTATGTGCTCGTTTTTTTCGTTTCCTTCAATTTTCCATTTTCTATCAAATTATCTACCCCTTATCAGTCCTGCACACGTTTACGTCTGGCAAACTATCCAGCCCCTGCATGTGCGTCCATGTCTTTTGTGCTCGCAAAACCAGTGCAATTAATTACAAATTCCCAAAAAAAAAAAAAAAAAAAAAAATCGACGATTCATTAGAGAGTTCACACGAGCAGTGAATTCGGATTGGATTTAAAAGAAAAGATCCTTTTCAAGCACACAAGGTACGAAACGCACGAAAACTTTTGATTTTGTAAGACTACAAAAAGATTCGAATTGCGTCTAGGATGAAAAACAAAAAGAAAAATATAAGAAGTTGAATAATGGATGACATCATCGACGTGTCGTTCACAATGACGTGGTAGGACGAAAAAAGACAAAAAAAAACCATAGAACGAAGAAAAAGAAAGAACAAAGAAAGCCGAATCCCTCCGCTCGTACCAAGGGCCATTGTCGAAGTGACCACACTCAAATTGACCAATGGCGCTTCAAAATGCTGTAACACCGTCTCATCAGTTACTTGTCCTCCCAAATACCGTGATAAATTGGTTAATTTTAATCAGGAGACAAATTGCGAAGGCAGTCCGGTGTTAATTCTTGTGCAAGCAGAAGAAAAAATGCGATACAAGTAATATCGGCTTTTAATTTTTTTTTTAATGTCTTTGTTCTAATTCATTTTCTCCTTTACAACAAAAGTCTGCAATTTTACCTCGTGGTCATTCTTCTCTTCTTCTCCGCGTTCCATCTCGATTTTAGCGAGGAATTTCGTCCTGTAGTCAGCCAGGGACTTCCCCGTAGATTCAGTCGGGTTCCTGCGTGATGTCTAGGAAGTTGACTTGCAGCTGCATTACTCTTCGCCTGGAAACACGAGGTCTACCTCGTGCCTCAACGAAGATCTTCAGCTAGTGAAGAGAAAAGAGATCACCGGCTGAAGGCAATGGGGCTAATCCACCTGTGACGTCTGGCAGCTGCGTCAGATCCGGAAGATTTGAAATGTGAGACTTCACTTCTGATCGTACAGAGCATATCTTCTTCAGTTTCTCCTTGTAGTCCTGAAGAATACAGTATATACAGTTATTATTGTGTACAATTTACTTTTTTTACTATATCAACACATTTTTATTTCATCATCTTCTACAAGTACAGAGAAACTTACCTCAAGCGTCGTTTGGGCCTGTTGAAGTAATTGTTTCTGTAACAGCGTGTAATCCCTCAGCATTGTTAATAATCTTCTTCTGTCTTCCATCTCCGCCTGCAGTCTGCCGTTGTAATCAGCTAACAACGCTGCCGCCTCATTAACAGCTACGCTTAATTGATCAGCTGCTGACCTGTCAGCTAAATTAGCCAATAGGGATACCTCCGACACTTCTGGAGGTAACGACGCTATGCGTTCTCTGACACCGGCGTCGGAAGATGCTGTGTTCTCCAAATCCTGTAATGCAAGTACAGATTAGTTTTTGCGTATACTTACTAAGACTGATAATATATAAAGGTGCTTCGCCGTGTATGTATAAAAAAAACACAATTTTGATACTTTAAAAGTATCGGTCCTGTGTAATTTTGAGGAAATATAATTCCTGAAATTGCGTCGTGTCCTTCCCCCATGTAGACGCGATGAAAAAATAAAAATAATAAGTAAACAAAAATACTTTATTTAATATGATAACGGCTAAACAAGTCACACGAGACAATTTGATGATGCTTTATTCGCGTAATCCTTTCACGAAGCTTGTTTTTAGTGATTAACGTTTAAAATTTGAAATTGGTTCAACAAAAATATGAAATTGGTATAACCATAGCCATCAGCTCTGCAATCGTTCGCGTTCGAGGAATCACGTACGCTATCGGGCATTTGCTTTTGCCATTGTACGTGTATTTACGCTGTCGCCCCATGGACTGAACACCGCTTGTTTGCATTTTAAGGTATTTTATTGGTGTCGGTACATAGTCCTTGACTTTGTCGTAGAAAGAAGGAACATTATTAACCATTAAAGCTTTGACGAGTTCCTCAGTTTCCGGGGGATCCCCGGCTGGCGTGCGGGGACTCAAGGTAACGTGAAGCTCTTTGGTACCATCGATTTCGACTTCGGTCTCCGACTTTTTTCTTTCTTTTTTTTCCTTCTCTTTTTCCTTTTCCCTCTCCTTGTCCTTCTCCCTTTCCCTCTCCCTCTCTCTTTCCTTCTCTTTTTCCTTTTGCTGAAAAACAAAAAATCGAAATTATACATACACAGACTAGCGAACGTATATGATATGCCTTGATACAATTATTTTTAAGTTAAAATAGTTTTTTTTTTTCAAAATTTGTACGTCAATATGTTTTGTTACCTTCTCTACGTCAATTCTTGGTTTCTTTCTAGGCGGTGGTGTTATTGAGTCCTTGACGGGGTCCGATGCTGAATTAAAAGATGCTTTGAATTCGGCTATCTGTGTTTTGTCATAGACACCACGTTCTTCCCAGATTTGAAGTAACCTGTTGAGACGTTCTCTGGTCTTTTCGTCGAACCTTTTCATGTGCTCGAAAGCTTTTGGTAAAACGGTTGCGAATTCCTTTCCAAACTCTGGACCTTTCTTCTTACTGTTTTGTATAACATCGTTCGCCAAGTACATAAACATCAATTTCCGATTGTCTTTCACTGAAAATAAAAAATAAAGCACACACGATAAGTCACACCTAGTGCTAACGATGTTTTTAAATTTGTTCTAGCATCACTGAAATCGTAGCGTAACGTAAAATGATTTTAAAAACGCACTATCGAGGTATCAGTCAGGAAAAAGGATATTTTTCAAATTTTTTATCTATTACAGTCGAAGTAACTAATTCTTGTAATATGCGATCACGAGTAAAAAAAAGGGCCCAACGTGGTCGGCGTATTCAAAAATACAGCAAGGTGTTGCGTCATTCCGCAAGAAAATTAACGAAGCTTTACAGATTTTCATAAAACTGAATAATATGATAAAATAATATGTCAAAACAAGTACGAAACAGCGATGGAAAATTCAAAAATGATGCACTGTAAATCGTCGAAAGACGATAGCAAAGAAGAAAAAGTAATAAATCCAAGTCGCGAAGAATATGGTGCAACAACCATTAACAGTACAAAAGAATATCTAAGAAAAGTGAACGATTGAGTTAATAACGATTTAATTACTAACGCGTATTTGAGCCAAACACGTAGGCCGTTGCGTAGCAAACGATCGTGTGTTCTCTAACCTAGAAATTTCGAGCAGACCCCGGACAGACGAAATAGGATCTAATTGGATCGAAGGAGTGACGAAATTTGGTGAAATTAAAAAATAAAATCTTACCAAGCAATAAATAAATGTAATTAATTAAACGACAAACAACTTACCTTTACACATCTCCTTGAACCAGACTTTAACGATGGTCGGATGGTGTTTCCTGTGATGTATCAACCACAGCGAGAGTGTCTGTATACTCTGTTGCGAAGGATTCAAGTCCATAAGTTTCTTAACAAGAGCACTTTCCGTAAAACCAGCCATTTTATGTTAATTTATAATATTTAGACACTTTCAATTAATTCAAAGAGTGACGGAAAACTGTTAACAACGAGCGCAGGACACTCCGCAACTGTCTAGTAAAATTCGTGGTAGCATCTACCACGACTGCACTGCTCAACAGCTGAACAGCAACTGAGGTTCAAAGATGCCATATAGATGTCACTAGCGTCTACATTGATTTCCAGCGCCTCTAACGGAATTTCCTTGCACCATAATAAGAATAGGGTTTCCACCGAACCTACAGGCAATAATTATTATACCGACCATAAAACTATACTATATACTTAATCCCACATATTCCGATCAGTGTCCTACAACCGGCATTGACAACTTGCCACTTCCTGATTTTCATTGCAGGGTTAAATTTTACGAGGGCGCCATTGTCCCTCTGGTTAAGCTGTAATATACGATACAGGGTGGTTTGCATTAGATTTAATATGACAAGCAGTAATTAGGTATCCAACTTGTTAAAGCTGCTCCGTTATTACTGTGGAAGAGTTTTCAAAGTTTTCAAACTTATTTGAAAGTCAAGGGTCCAAGAGATACCGTGGAACGAGAACCCTCACTAGAAGATACATAGGAAGTCTTCTTACGAAACAAAGAGGAAATCGTGAGGACGAGGAGAGACGAAATGCCTTAAGGATTTCTGAAGAGTGCGTAACAACTCGGAGGTATATATAGACATACTTAAGAAGCAGTAACGTCAAAAGCATAAATGAATTATCTAGAATGTATCTGTCTCGCGCAGACATTTCTCAGTTTATAAGAAAACGTTCGGTACATAAGGGTGAAACCACTCGAATAGTCTGTAATAATGGGGACGCTTTTGAAACGTGAAATGTAAATATTTGAAAAGATATCGAAAGTTTACCGATATCATTGAGCATATTAAGATTAAGTGATTTTTTTAAAGGGGCAAATATGACACGCGCTAACATTTTTCTTAGAAAAATTCGTTCCTTCTCATCGTTTCTACCTTGCGACAAGATAACGGTAAATAATAGCGTCACGAGGCAGGGGTAGCTTTACAGAGCGTCATGGTTGGTCAATTTCTCAAAGCAATAATCCGGTATCGCAAGACGCTATTGCGTTCCGGCCCATAAAGACAGACATCGTAGGTGTAATATACTTTTACAACAAGAGGAATAATTAGAAAGGGGGGTAACAGATGTCTGATCGAAATCCTAAAAGAGACAAAACGTCATTCTCCATTTGAGCAATAATTAGGTTATTTTCTTTAATGGCTCTTGGTATCCAAATCACACAGTTATACCAACTTTACGACTGGTTCTTATGCCTGTGATTTTATTGCCAGATACAATATATGCGCTCCTATGTACAAATGGTGTTTAGTAAAAACAGTTAATGACACTGGATCTATGTATATAGCGGATATACCAACACCGTTGACATTCAAGTACCAGTTTTTAATTAAAGTCTCATGTATTTAACAAACGATATGGTAAAGAGACAAGATGGAATTGAGGCAATGAACATGAGCTGATAAAATGATTGCAGATCAAATCCACCCTTGGATATGCTTCTAAACCTTATTGACCCTCACAAGATCCCTCAAGATGTCGGAAGGGAATTGCTGCTGATGGTGGTCTTCTTCCAAATCCAGTATAACTTGAAGGTGGGAATAGCCTCAGGTTAAGATTTGGCTGTACTCCTGGTATCGGTGAATGATGGCAAATGGATTGTCTGATGAGAACGGTGAGCGCATCAATTTCGGATAAGATCCTTTAAAGTTGATTAGGATTGTCGTAGAGGTACTGGAGTCTATATCCTGAGTTGAGACAACATGGGCTTCGAGGAGCTGGACGAATGGAAGTAGAAGGCTGAGAAGATGAAATAAAAAGAAGAGAAAAAAAGGGGAGAAGGAAAGAGAGAGAGAGAGAGGAAAAAAGATTGAAGAGTAAAAGAGACGTGAAACAGGCTACGGGTCCACAGGTTAACGGTGGTACCGGCTCCAGAAGGAGGTCTCGTGCCAAGTGTTAGATATGACGATACCGAGCCAGAGGGCAAGGGGCTAAGAGAATGACGTCGAGGGTGGCAGGCGAATGCTTCTAGAAAATGGCCAGGCTCCTAAAGATTTCAGAGGCAATTTTCTCGACAATGCCCCGCACTTTGTTTCACGCATGGCGGCGGGCACGCGCGTCTACGGGCTCTTTGAGCGCTCGAGCGTGGACTCGGGTTTACGCGTATAAAAAGAAAAAAAAAAGAATAGAGAAGAATGCACGCGTTTCTCACCCCTAGATATCCGTATACACATGCTAGGTATGTTTGAGGTATATGAGTTCATATAGAAATTCTATTGTGAAATAGGAAGTCAACCCTTGTACGGTGGTCTACCCCAGGTATCCACTATGAGGTTGAAATGATCCTCTCTTGTAGGTTAGGTATTACTTTTGGCTGGACCAGGAGTATCCTGGGTTTGAAGTATGAGGTACTGCAGCGTGGTGAGATAGCAAAGAGAGAGAGACAGGAAAAACGGAGAGACGAGGTCGAATGCGCAAAGGAGGACCAGGGGGTGCACCCTACTGTATACAGGGGGTGAGTGCCAAGGGTGGAGAGTGGGGAATACCTAAGGATGGAAAGCTGGGTAAGAGAGATGGGAGTGAGAGTGAATGTTCTAAAGAGACAAGGAAAGAGAGTGAGAAAGCTAGGTACAGTCGGTAGGTTCAAGGGAAAGAGAGAAAGCGACCAGGAGACGTCATGAGAGAAAGAGAGAAGAAGACAGAGAGGGAAAGCGGCTCTCCAAAGCTGTGAGAAAGAGAAGAGAGAGAGAGAGAGAGAGCAGTTACCAAGGGAGAAAGATAGAACCAGATCGATAAGCATTAGCGACAACTTCACAAGCACAAAATCCATCGTAGAGCGGACCATGCAAAACTACCCTCCAAACCCATCCTCATCTTCCAGTGCCACTGGCTAACCCAGTCTCCTCACCGTCTTGTCCCATCCATGCCGACACTTCCTCCTGTACCACACTTCCAGCAACCCTCTACCTTGGACCTCCCTCTTCGGCCACGCTTCGTACAACCTTGCATGGACCTCCGAGCATTGTGTCCCGTGCAAAACCCAACGACCTTCCTGTCGCAGTATTAACCGAGGTGTATGGGACACTCGGTATCAGCCACCCTCCTCATGCTGCTGCTAGTTTCACCCCTATGCTCCTGATGAGAGGTTAGGTCGTGCATACCACGCGCAAACCACGTGCAAAAACTGCTTTTGGGATTTCCACTTGCTAATCCACGCCTACGGCACTGTTCTCGTCGTCACACGTGACACCTCGTCCTCGTCGCACCTCTTCAGCTGCACCGGGCAGTTTGGACCTGGGGAATATTTACAATTTTAATACTTGTTGGTTACTGCGCTACAGATTGTTCAAACTATGTATGTATACAGTTTTTAGCGGTCGGGGCGGCGGACCCGAGCTATTTTAAAAGTCATGAACACGTTATGCTGGATTTTTACGTATTTTATACCTACTCTGCTTTTTTGCCATCGACCGTTTTTTTTTCAGTTTTTACGCGGTTTCGTATTCATAACTTTTGCACGTGTAGCCGCGGTGACTGTATATTGAATAATAGCTGATTGGGTAATACCGTAAACAATACTGTGAAATTGCCTTTGGCCACTGGTTTCCTGATGACGATATATCGTAATTGTAAAAAAGATATTTTACAATCCTTCTAGAAGCTTTTAAGTAAATAACATTAAATCGATAGAAAATCATTTCTAAAAATTCTTGACATTCTGTAATTCTTCTTTTTTTTTATAATTTCTATTTCCATCTCGTTGGATTTATTTTGGGTTATTTTTGCCTTCATTGGCATTTTTTTTTAATAATTCCATACAGTCACCAATGGATCCATCCGTCAAATAAACCAGCTTTGCTCGTCCGTAACGATCGCGAAAATTTGTTTTCAAAACTACAAAATGTTCTCTCCATTTTTTTTTATTACCCAAACTTCTCACCCTCCGCGATTCCATTCTATGTCTACCTGCAGCCACCCCCTGTGGGAGGGATGACACTTTTCAGGGTAGGAATATTTATTAGAACCTCGTCGAATGGCCGAATTACAGTTTATCCAGTCGGCTCGATCGAAGCTACATTTTTCAACGGGATTTCCGTTAGAGCATTGTACAGCTACATACCTATACATACCTCCCCTACTCTACTCTCTCATTCTCTACTGACACTATCTCCACCCCCCCCCCCCCTTACTTCGCCTACTCTTCATCCCCCTTTATTCTTTCTATTCACGCAGCTCGCGCTTATTCTTCCTCAGGAATATTCAGGGGTAGTCTGAGCTGCGTGCTTCTTTATTAAAAAGGGGTATGTTTTTTCTATAAGGAGCCAGAGGGATGAACCAGCCATCCAGGACCCGGGATCTGCAAATGGATTCCCAAACTAATTTAATCGAAAGGGACGATGACAGAAGCAGAGAGAGAGAGAAAAAAAATATGAGGGTATACGTACGTACGGTAAAAGGTCTGAAGAATAGACTGGAAAATTTTCGTATAACTAAGTAAAATCTGCTGGCTGAAGGGGATGGAGAAACCGGTGGCGGTGACAAGAGGGGCTAGTTCCTAAAAATAAGAGAAAAGTCAGCAGAATCCAAGAAGAAGGATACGGGTTGGATACCAGTATTATAGAGCTACCGAATAAGGGATTAACAAGGATAGTCTGGAATACCTGGAGAGGGTGGCCCAGGAATTGCTCCGGGAGCAATTCGGATTGGAGTTCAGTCTGTGGTCATCAATTTTGATATATGTGTACAATCTGGCCAGATGATAAATCCAGGAGGATCCTGTCACTCCGGCAACCGACCGCCCTCCTGCCATCAACATTTATATTCATATAAATGCGCTCCAATTACGCTGGCATTGTTGCTACGAAATCGAAACGTCGGCGTTACCATTTCAGCGTAACGCCAACGTCGCTATGCATTTTGGTTATACGGTTGTACAGGAATAGCGGAGGTACCTGAAACCATAGTGAATCTGCATTAGCATTGCGATCATTATCCAGCTGTTTAACTATCCTTACAATTGTCATCAAATTGAACAGCGATGCACGGTATTGTCCAATAATACTGTCACTTCGGCAGAATATGGTACTAAAGGAAGATTCGAATAAAATTGGATGCTGCTGAAAGTGAATGGAATAAAATCTTATTCGATAAGAAAAAGTAGTGAGTAGAGTAAGTGGTTCTGCTAGGAAGGTCTATCGGTGTAACAGTAATTCTTATACCTGACTTCACTTCTAGGTCGATCCTTATTACAGACTGTACATCCAAGGACCCATACAAACGAAACGAGTGCTTCTACCTTATGAAGATGAATTCATCTCGCTTGGCCTCCTTTGTAATAAGAGAATTTCAGGATTCTTGTCTATGAGCTTTTCTGTAATAAAAAAAAGTGTCTTATACATACAAGAGAAGTAGGACAATTATTTGAGTCTTTAATATTTTCAAAATTGCTCATACCTTTTTTCATATTCCTGTCTCTTACACAAGATTACTAGAAATGGTCCAGATTTATCAAAATATACTGGTCATTCACAGCATCCTGAACCAATTTGTTTCTGCATGACAGTCAAAAGTTATACTTTTTATCTTTATATCTATATACATACACACACGTACTAAATATACCATGCATCGTACAAAATGGCGGTGGTACCATATGAAATTCATGAAACCCGTGAATCACTGCAGCGTTGGACACTCGCAAGTCGTAGGATTCGTCAGAATTACTAGCGTGTATTATCCGCTGTATGAATTCGATCTACCTGTCGAATATCCACCAGTACACTCTACGGACCTAGATGAAAGAGCGTCGCGACGCCAAAAATGACCTATAACGTTTAGCAGCCCTTGGCATGGAGCGACGATCGTGAAAACGGTTAGAATCGAACGGTGCTATTGCAGAGAATAAAAAAGAGAGAGAAACGTGGACAAATAGAAAGAGAAAACAAATAGAACTTGATTGCTCGACGCACGCTCTCCGCACTTGCTCAGAAAGCAGGCATACGTGTGATACCATCCACATATGTCCTCCCATAGGCAAGACAGAACGCATCACAACGGCCTCTGTCGTCTATTCAGTTGACAGTCGAGCCGCGCACTCCAATTAAGGCTAATGACTTTACGCGCGCTCTTAACTTTAATTGTCACCCCTTGTACGTCCCCCACGCTTGCTGTCTATTCGACACATCCTTTTACCTGTCAGTTTTTTTTTTATTCAACAAGACACTACCCCCTCGTTCATCCACCTTCCTTCCTTCCTCGCTACTCAACCACGCGTCTCTCTCTATTCTTCTTTTCCACCCCCACGCTCATAACGAAGAAGCCAGCTACCCCAAGTGCGTCTAGACCGGTGTTTATGCATTCACTGACTGAAGTGTACGAGGGTCTACACGGTAGTTACATCGTGTGTATATACGTATATATGCTCTACTAAGATATATTGAAATCCGTAGTGACACGAGTACGTGCCAAATGCCACACGGTATCCCAGGCGTCTCATTAGTAACAGACCTGGCACTCCGGGGAAGATCACAGCGGTCGTCGCAATGGCACGTAGCCGATGGCGCGAAGGAAGCTGAGGACGAAGAAGAGAATAAAACGAAAGTGGATATTAGATAAAGCAGATACTAGGAAATAAATTTTTTACCGTGTGAGTACAGTGTCGTACTTTACAGTAGATTTTACAATGGTCCTCCTTGAACTTCCTGAATAATTTCACTTGCTGCAGTTTCCTTTAATTACGAGCCGAACCTGGCTCTTTCTATATACTCAGTGTATACATCCTCATATGCGGTCACGTACGTATATGCACAACAGTGACATTTCTCTCTTGCGCAGGATTGTACCGTACAATGGACCATTACATAATGGAAGACAGCCTAGCCTACTGCTTCTAATACGTAATGCGACTACACCGGAGCAGAAATGGGCCGTTGCTCTGACTTGGTTCTAAAGGGATGAAACGGCTGGGAGGGTTGGCTCACAATCAGTATACACTTAGGTGTCTCCAGGGGTGTGTATGTATACGAGGACAGCAGAGAAACATTCTGTGAACCACTAGACACCCCTTGTGCAGTCTACGGATTCCGTTCTCCAAATGATGATGAGATCAGCAGGAAACAGGGTGACCAGGTGCTCCAGGACCATTTGGGTGTATGGGTACTGGTATCGTTTCTGGATTTTGGGTCTGTCTCTCTTATTTTCTATGTCTCCTCGTTTAGCAACGACCACTGCCGCCACAGACTATACGATTCGACCAACGATTCATGTTACTTCCACGATCTGGGATTATTGTTTGCGGTCAGCTGTGCGTCGTTCGGTTTGCTATGGTTCTGCCAGGCTATCTAGCCTGACCTAATCAGCAGGGCGTTCCGGCGACAAGAATCAAGCCTGTACAAAGCCAGCTGGACTATTAGGGAATCGTTGATACCGTGGGAAGCAGTGCCTATTTATTCCACCTGTTAACACGATAATGTGGATGCGTTAACGGCGATTTGGAAACGCGGATTAACGCACCGTAGAGTCCAGTTTGCGATTGCGTTTAAATCCTGTAAATAATTATAGGATTATTACGGCGTAATGGACGTTGAAGAATTAATTATATGAATATTAAAAATTACCAGAGTCACTGTTAACTCACAATTAAATTAGCCTTTGTGCTGGTGTATAAAATTTTTTATAATTTTATTACCATTCGTGTCAATTCAATTATAATTTTTTGTTTTTCTCCTGCGTCAAGCTTCCTCTACATGTTGCTTATGGTCTGGGGATGTAGAGACAAGGTAGAACAAGAGAAATAAAATCTCTCATCCACCCTTGACAAATTGGAGCATCCGTTGTACCAGGCACAAAGCATCCTAAGGATTTTTATTACCTCGAGTAAAGATTCAGATACGTATAACCATAGGAGTACCTATATCCACGTTACGTATGCATCCAATAACACCAGCAGAACGGTATTTTAATGAGAGATACGTACACGTATCCATAATATAGGCAGATTACGATAATCTGATACTCTGTAATCCATCCTACATTCCTATGGTAAGTACAACTTCGATATTACCTTCTGGCGCCATTTTGCCGTTCGATTATTCAAGTTAACTCTCGCGCTTCCACCATTAAAATTCCAGCAGCGATTTACATCCATTGGTATAGTCGGTTATCTCAATCTGGAATAAAGATATTTTTCAGTGAATTGCTAAGTTGTATATCATTTAATTGTATGCAGCGATAACGCACAAAGTTCATGTAGGGATATAGTCGTAGAGAGAATTCTTTAACGTTACCATGAAGTGACCATATATGAATTTTAACATGAGTGAAAAGTGTATTAAAAAAGGAAATAATGTCCTGACGTCCAGGTCTCACGGGTCATGTCAAAGAGGTTTGAATAACGAACCGTGGACTTTGAGGATTCCATAATTGAATTTGCTCCAGGATGTGAGAGAAACGTAGGAAACTCATGCGCTATCAGTGATATATGACTTCTGGCCTACGCGGTTGGCAGCAGTGTGTGTGGCTAACCTTTTTTTTTTTTGTATTTTCTACCAAACCGACCATCGCCAACTTCTTTTTTTCTAGCATTTCGGAGCGTTTCTCTTTTTTCTCACCCTTTCATCCCGTCCATTTCTCCTCTCTCTTTGACTGCAATTTGCATTTCCTCTCTCTCTCTCTCTCTCTGGTCCAACACAGCAGCACCATTTTCCACGAGTATTGTCTCTCAAGTAACCGCGTGTTTTCGGTATTCTCCTGCGAGCAATTCGTCGCGTGCCGTTTTCATGGACGCCGGGCGCCTTTGTTCAATGAACGGCGTCGCGACACCGTTGCTCGTCTTCCTTTACACTTTACCTTAAAAAAAAAAAAAAAAAAGCAGAGCTCACTCCATGCTCTTTCTGATGCACATGCTTACCGGATATGTCCGCTTAATTGAGTTTGCCGAGCGTCGCGACGCCTAAAAACCCTCAGTGGTAATGCTAGAAAAATAAAAAAAGCATATAACAATTGTTACTCTATTGATATTCTACAAACCAATATACCATGTAAAAACAGAATTGCTGTAGAAGCGACGTCAAGCGTCGACGTGTCAGGTGTAGATATCACGACGCCATCATATATTTGTAAACCTGCGGAAAATGCACGAGAATGCCGTTTGAACGGGGTCTCCTGTATATATCTATACATATACGTATACATGGTGTAGAAGGACGTGTCTGGGGAATGAGGGACGCCCGGCGTCCTCATGTCACGTCACTAATCCAATGCGCCATTGAACGCTCAGTGAAATTCACTGAGTGAAAAATAAAAGGATATGACCACGCCGGTTTGCCGTTGATTTAGCGAATTAGCGCGTCGCCCCGGCAGGCTAATGATTTTGTTACTACGATCCCTTGCTGAGACTCCGTGCCCTTGTTGAGAACTCGATTCTCCACAGTGAAAGGGGTGGACGAGGTATTAAACCCATAGGAAATGGAGGCGAGTAAAGAAAATAATATTGACTGTGGCCGAAAGGCACGCCAAGTGGCCGCCTTATATTACCGCAGTTTATCGTCGTAAATCCATGGCGACGCCGTGCGTCCCTTTTGACTTGGCAGGCGACGATAAGTCAGAAACCTCACTGTAAACTCTCTTGTACCCTCTGGCCTCGCGCACCTACACCGCAACTTCCTTTAGCTGCACCTAACCTCAAAGCAGAGCCGGACGAGTTTCACAGTCGAGGATTACGAGAGAGAACGAGATACGGGAAAAGATTACGCGAGAGAAAGTCCCCAACAAGATAAATGGCTCCTGGCGTTACTACCTGGACGCGCGAGAATGATTTATCCGACTTTTTAATGAATCCCGACGGAGCAAATGCTGGAGTGATGGGATACCAAGGGAACTAGTGCTGCCAGATGGACGTTCGGCCCAGTTTTGATTGGACGATCCGGTCCAAAGCAAGATTTGAATATTTTGAGGTTCAATCTAGATGCTTTTGTACATTACTGCACTCGGAGTATATCCATGGGTCTACTTGATATACTTATGTATTAATTGAAATGATTGACAAAAATTATAAAATTCTTTATTACACAAGTACAGCTATACACAGTGTATCAGTATCCTATATAGAGAAACACGTCGGCCCTGGTCGGTACAAGAATTCACATGGAGTATTACCAGGAGAAGATGTTCAGAGATTGTGCCCTCGAGCAAGACGTATTCGGGTCACCAGTACCCACCCACCCATCCAGCAGCAGCATCCCCTTACCGTAGATCCTCTCCTTTCCACCCCCCTCTGTATAACCGACGACCCATTCCGCCTTTTTCCCACCCTCGATTTTCTGCAGACGTGCAGGACGACGCTTCCTCTGCCTCTTTTCCATTTTCGTTTCGGAAACGACCTATACCTACCCTCTCTGCCAGTTTTCAACCCCCTTACAACGTCGGGACACGTCATCCGCACGAGACTTCCACTTCCGTCCACGGATTTCTCTTTACCTTCCGTTTATCACCCCGGCTGCTCTTCCCCAGCGTCCCTTCCTCTACATCATCAGCTGTATCCTGATTCACTCCCCCCAGGTCCACCCCACTCAGATTCACTGACAATTGGTCGCTTTTACCTTTACGTTTCCTCGATATGTCCATTGCCACATGTTCCACAGATCTAACGGATCCAACATAACCATCAAGAGCAGGTTGACGGGTGACCTCGATATTTTAAATAAAGCCTCATTACCAGGCGTCGCGGTGCTGAGCGTCGCATTGCCGATGCTGCCTCGAATTAGCCCCCGGCTACTTTTACCTGTCTCCAGCCCTGAAACGAAAACGTCAGAAACATCGAACGCTATAAATTTTCAATTGCAGAAAAGAAAGTCCTCCGGGTTCCTGAAAGTATCCAAGAATTATTACCCTCTAACAAATCCACACTCTCTGCCACCCCACTGACCATGTAACACACATTCTACATGGTACACTGACAAAGCCAGACATACCAATATGTTTACTTTTTCTATGATTTTAAATTATTTAAAAATACATATATACCTTATACACGTATTGACATCTCATTACTTATATGGTTACACAAATCCCTTCAACGCTCCTCCTGGTCGATACTGAAAAATGAAATGTTTGTTTGTTATTTATACATATTACTGTCACATCCCTCCTTTCCTCCACCCAATCACACCCTCGCCACCTGCATCACCATATATCAACCTTCCAGCAATTTGGGTCTGTAGTACACGCGCACTGGATAAATATGTACTGGAAATGTCGACTAGCCGGGATTGTTTGGCTCGCTCTTATATGGAGGATTCGCATGGACGATGTTTCGACCATGTATATTCATCCACATGTGGATCCATGTATGTTCGCAATATCCGGTGCGGACGTACGCCAACGGTATTCACTCACAAAGGGTATTCATTCGGCACTAGCTACAGACAGACTAGAGCTACTTGAGTTCGTAGTGTTATTCTTTTTTTTCATTCTCCAATTACTTCGTAACGAGGTCCAGTTAGATTGGAGAGATACATAATGCGCGCATCTATAGACCGGAAGTCGAACGTGTCGGAGTGGCACTTCTTATCGAAAAGTTTCACATTGATTCTTCAAGTTGGAGGATTTGCCTGTAACAATGTGAATTCGTTCGTTAAAAATATTATATCGCGTAATAATGTCAGGGATGACATTTAAAGGGAGGATTACGGTGGGATTTTTCTATTTAAATTTATAACGACGGAAATTGTGTGTACGCGTTACCTCGTATGCATATAAATATATGTATCACGTGTGTGAGCTTGTGGATATGTAGTAGGGTACACGGGCAAAGTGCTCGCGCGAGAATCTCTGGGATTTCCTGGTGGAAAAGTAAAATGCGATAAGCCGTGAAGTCGGGTCGACCTGACCCGACCTAGACATTTTCTATATCGACAGAAGTTGACGTGACGTGATTTAAATTTTTTTTAAAATTTAAACTGACCTATTTGTTTTTGGATTTTGGCATTACGATGGTTATAGGATATCGTACTGGTAATTAGAAAGTAATGAGTGCTGATTGATGTAGGACTTTTCATGGGGTGAAAAATTGAGAAAGAGAATTCTATGGTGAAAAACTTTTTATCAATTACTTTCAGGTGCACCGTACTGCACTTGTGGGACAGGCTAGGATTTCAAATGGTAAATTCATGGAAAGAAGTAGAACTACCCCTGTAGCATAAGGTACACCCAAGGGTATTGTAGTGGAGCTTATATAAAATTGGTCACCCTCGTAAATGGTTAACCCATTTAGTATCCATTTAATTGGACCGAGGTTATATATGTTATCGTGCACTAGTATATTCTGTTTGCAAATCTTTTTTCTGCGTCTTCCTCCTTTTTTTTTAATTCATGGGGGATATTAATCGTTTAGGGATTTGGTACGTATCGTGGAAAAAAAGTTACTACCCTTAAAGCCCGTATAAGGTAGTAACAAGGAGGATGCCAAGCGATTGGATAACACGTAGAGCAGTGCGTGAGGAGAAAATTAATTAGAATATAATTACTGGCACTCGTCAGAAAAGTTTAGACGGGTTTTGCAAGGGCGTTTTGCGTCGGTTGGCGAGGGAGAAAGATAGAGGCCAGGGCAGAGGAGAGAAAAAATAAAGAAAAGTAACGTTGAGCCTTTTCGAGAGAGAGAAAAAAAATGGCTCTCCTGCCAATCTACATATCCACACTCCCTTTCTCTTCCGTCGCCCTCGATTCGTATATATACCATAGCCCAGCACGCTTCTCTCCGCCCACTTGCTTCGGTAGTACCAGCCTGGAAAAATAAAAATAAAGGCTGACATCCATCTCGACGACTTTATAGCGAACAGCAACGACTTCCCGTCCCTTTTGAGTTTGGCTGAAAACTCACTTAAGCCGGCATGATCAGTCGTCGCTCATGAGAGGCGAAGTATGGCAGAGAGAAAAAGCGCGAGAGAGACTCGCACCGATATACTCTTTCAAGAGGAAGAAAAGAGTCTAAGAAAATATAAGGGGAAAAAGAGAGCTGCTTCAGAGAGATGCCGTGAGTAATGCCAAGAAGAAACATAAGAGAAAGAGAAAAGAAGAGAGTAGTGTTTGAACTGCGCATAAGGTAATTCGATGCACCGCGACGCTATGCGCCATGCTGAATTCCAAATATGCGCATCGCGTTACGTTTGCACTAGTGGGTCAGAAAATATGCTATTTACGGGTTCTTACTCGTGTTGGCTAACTTTATATATTCGTCACAAGCTTACGTGTATCTACGTATAACGTGAGAGGCAGCTCGTATGAAACTACAAATATACATACAGTACGACTCGAGCAGTAAAGGAAAACCAGCTGTAACGTCGTCCGTCCCATTCGATTCCTTCAGGTACATTTTCTCCTGCCTATAACCTAGTCCGTTCTCCTTATCTCTGTTTCTCCTTATTCACTTTGATACATTCCACTTCCCAGCATCTTCCTGCTGTCCCTTTACGTCTTGCCGTTACACACAGTCTCTCACACTTGTCCACATCCACTTTCGTACGCCATTGAAATGCAGGCACTCGTCTTCGCGCTCGATCTACATTTTCAGCGAGCCACGTGACGTACAGCGTTCCTACGCTCCGGCCAATGGCAGACCTGGACACTTTACTACGGGATTAATAGTTCGAAAAACATCCTCGTTTCCTACGACGTTAATCGTAGTTTAAACTCTGGTTATCCCATCTTAAAACTATATTTAAAAAAAGTTAACCAGGCTTAAAACCCACGTCGTTTGACAATTTACAAATGGCCAACCAACGTCGGGCTACTCGAGCGAGTAGAAGCATCACGGACGTGTACAGTGTATGGATTAATTTTGAGGTTAAAATTTTTTAAAAATTAAAAAAAAGTACAGCGTTCCTACGCTCCGGCCAATGGCAGACCTGGACACTTTACTACGGGATTAATAGTTCGAAAAACATCCTCGTTTCCTACGACGTTAATCGTAGTTTAAACTCTGGTTAACCCATCTTAAAACTATATTTAAAAAAAGTTACGGAGGCTTAAAACTCACGTCGTTTGACAATTTACAAATGGCCAACCAACGTCGGGCTACTCGAGCGAGCAGAAGCATCACGGCCGTGTACAGTGTATGGATTAATTTTGAGGTTAAAATTCACTTTATCAGTTATTAAACGTATCGACAGGATATCATGGAACTGACAACGAGACACTAACAGGAGCAAGACTCGATATTAGCTAGGATCAATATGACAGGGAGCGACAAGCTAAATAAAGCAACTAAATCTACTTAGTCTACTACACAACGTCCATCGAGGAAACTCTGGTGAACCTTCAAAGCCCCACGTAGCAAACGAGATTTCCACACGGGGAACGATGTCGAGCTTGTGCCTCTCTACGCTACGTTCGTTTCGCGTAAGCGTCCCGACGCTACAGTGATCGCATGTACTTTATATACTGAAGTATAAAGACGCTATCGACGGAGACAGCTTATACGTACGTGTATACTATCTGCGCGTCAAGTACCGTATAGTCGGTACGTTCCTTTGTGTTCGGGATATTTCATAATATTTATCAAAGATTTTTATGCAGCCGTTAGTCGCGTTTAACTATAATGTTTGAGATTAAAGTGTCGTTTAATTCGATTTTTCAGGCTTGTGGATAAAACTTTCGATGCCTTTACCGTAAGGCACTTTTGACGGTTGAAAAAGCTGTTATCGTTTGATGGACTATAGTGGATTTTTTGTTTTCTAAGATAGCTATTTTTATGGGTGTCTTTTAATTTTTTATATGAATACTGACCCTTTACGTTGCACTGCGTTATCTGGTAGTTTGCGGGCAAACATTATCATTTCCGTTTGTCTATAATTAATCGACGTTAAACGCGGTCAACTACGGTCTCGTACGTTTGTGGTATTATTGGTCTTTCGGTAATCGGTAATTAAATATTTTCCCTTTGTTAACAAGGATATACGCTCGGGTACAATATTATTCGGCTGATAATTAATATCAAACGATTATTAAACAGCCGGGATGTACTGTTATCGAAGGAGGCTTTTGATTTTTATTAATTTAATCATAAAGTGTAATCTGTCGTCTGATACAGGTACGTTCAAATTCAATCTTCCTGTGTGACATCTGCTCGTCTATATATCTATACGCTGTCTATTCATTCTGCGAGGAGTGGAGAATTTTCTATGGCGACCACGTGAGACTACCTGACGTTGTTCATGGTGGGTGAGAGGTGGAGAGAGGGATACACGATTTATGAAAAATAGGAAATACTATGGGGATGGAAGAGGAAAAAAAGGACTGGTCTCAACGGAAAAACCCGGAAAACTTTTCGGACCACAAAGCGGAACGGCTGATAAGCTACGTCGATCAGAAGGTAGATATAGTCGCCATTGAGAAACTGAATGACAGTGATTCGATTATATATACAGATATAGAGAAGTCTGTCGATTGCTTGTCGATTTTTGGTATTTATATGAATTTCCAAAATACTATGAAAAAAAAAATTATTAAGCGTTATCCGTGTACTATATTACTTCAATTTGACGTCCTCAGTTTCTTTCCATTGTTAATATTTTTTTTTCTTTCTAACAGCATCCCGGCTGGGGATATCCTGTCGGCGACATCAGCACGTCCTATATACGATCCTGTTCGTTGACAGCGAGAGCTGCTTGATAGTCGGTTATTGGCAGGTGCCTGTCAAGAGAAAAAAATCCTGAAAGCTGTCCACGATGCGAATGAGAAAGTCCGCCATATTGATACCGATTATTATCACGACCACGTGTTTATCCATGCGTGGATATCACGTGTATATATGTATATACACATTATGTATAATACAGAAAGACTCATGGTATTTTACTTGAAAATTGTAGTTTGACTTTCTAAAGAATATTTGCCTTTTTTTTATAATATTTTCCTTTTCTTTAAAGCGAGAGCAGCACATTCCCTTGTATATCAAGAACACAATGATGTTGTGGTGGTTGAATTTTCTTCTCAGAGTGGTCTGTCGAGTATTACCTGACGCTACTACTACTCGTCACGGTAAACACCACTTACGGCTTGTATACTTTAGTCTCTTGGAACGTTATACAGTACTTGACATTATGTTGGCTACCTTGATGGCTGGCTGGATGACTAGGATGGCTAACACCAGTACTCGAGGAAAGGATCCTAGGACCTTTTACGTTGTCGAGAACATTGGCAATTATCGGTTGAGATAATCAGGACAATAAGGAAAACATGGGAGTAATTTAAATTGGATAAATAGGAGAACACTAGTCAGGTAAAATTTGAGGATCATTAGAAATATCCATCTGAATATTTTGCTGAAGAATGAAGAAAACAATTTTTTTTTTAATATTTCCTGGTAATAATACCGACTCTACTCGTAGGAATATTTTAAATTTATGTGCACGAGGATCCCTGCCATTATCCTCCAGACATTGTCCTGTTTTTCACCGCAAAGAAGATCCCGGACGTTATACACGGCACCGTAGGCTTTTATGTCGCGGCTATACAATATCGTCAAGAGTACACACATGTGTTTCTCTTGTAAAACCCTTCTACGAGGTTATATTTCAACATATGAGCCGCTCTGTTACTCGGCCGAGCCAGTAATGCCTTCCGGATGGTCTGATATGTGTCGGTACCATCCGTACTGGCTGAGCTGGGAAAGAAGTTGAAGAATTAATGGTTAAAATATAAACTACAGAGTTGCAATGGCGAATTGATGAAATTAATCAAAATTAATTTTCTATACAGTACATTATCAAGTCTGACAAAGAATGGAAATACCTACTTTCGTTGGAGCCCATGAATTTGAATTTCCAAGTGAATTCAATTCTTTCTGCACTTTACGCCATTGTTATAAAAATCCAATGGCTTCTTCACCCCTGGCTGTAGTATCCATCGAATTGCATGAGGGACGGACTGCCCAATAAAAACATACGTTTCAGGTAAAATCGTTTGTTTCCAAACAAGAAGAAGGTACAGTGTTCTAAAATGTATCTTTCTTGCAGGATGGTATATCTGTACGACAATAGGAGATTTGCAGCCATCGAAGGAGAACAGAAGGGGTGTACAGGGGGTGGTGGGACGAGAGGGTTGATGTTTTATGCAGGCAGTCGCGATGAAAATCCAATCAAGAAAAACTCCTCGCAAACCAGGACAATCTAACAGCCAGCAAAAAGAAGTCTGACGGAATTGGGCGAGGTTTCGAGAGATGGTTAGATCTTTTTGGTATATATCCCGTATAAGGGTAGTAGTGTAAAGGGGATGGAGTAGGTGAGCAGTGGGTATAGGGCTGGTCCACAAGGAGGGAACGGATTGAAATATATTTCAGGGTTCGCCCGAGGCGGCGCGCTCTTCGAATTGCACTCAAGGATTCTGTCGGAAGAAAATTTTCTCGCGAAACTCGCGGATGGGGACGTGCACGGGCGGAAACTTGAAAAAAATGAGTAAACCGGTAATGCTGCTTTCCGGATTTTCTCCAGGGTGTCGTGTTCTTAGAGTAAATGGAATAGGAGTTCACGGTACCGATCCTCGTATTAAAGAAAATAAAAGAAACTCTCGATACGTTCCGTCAGACTTCTTATAACGTTTCTTGATGCAACTTCGTCTTTTGGTTTTCCAACGTTGGTTGCCACTTTACTTTTTCTTTTATATGAAATAAGGAAACTACAAAAATTATACCCAATAACTACTGGAAGTAAGAGCGACAGGCGATCGCTGGTCGGGAAAAGTGCAGTGCACGATGGGGAAAAAAAAAGAGAAGCCATAACTCCTATGAGAAGGTCGTAGCTAGTAATAGACTGAAAAAAAGGAAAGAGCTGTAGTAGTACTAGCAGTGGTAGAGAGCGAAAATTCAGAGAGAAATAGGAAAGGAAGGCTACGGCCGTAAAGCGATGAATAAAAGCTCATTAAATGCAGCTTTCTCGGGAACTCGTGATCGCTGTTTCATGGACGGATCCTTATCTTTGAACTTTATTACGACCAATTAAGTTTTTATCGTCTCTCGTAGCCGCCGCCTTCCAGCCTCTCGCTTTTCCTCCCTCTTACCACCCCCCTGCCCGTGTTACCTCACCAATTCTCTTCGTTTCAGAACTCGATGGCAATTAAACCGATTCTGCTATTGTATTGCTGGCTATGAGCTCCACTCTTACACGTTGTATTTCATTATCGAGTCCTGCGTTTAATTCTACAGAAGTTACTTGCCTTCAGGATTTCACTTTTTTTTTTTTTTTTTTTGTAAACTAGTTTCTTGCAAATTACTGATCACTCAGAGGAGTGCTGGAGTCTGGTGGAAATATCCGACTCAATGTTATTTGCTACGGTGCATTTCAGCAATATATTTCTTTGGAATGAAAATATTAAATTAAATTAAATAACTCTGGGATGTAAGGTTCTCATGTGAATTGTAATGTATATGAGTTTTTACTTATATAATTTGTATGGTAGAGACATTTTTACACAGCTGTACTTTATGGGTTGGTAATATGAAGATCTTGTGGAATTTATCTAAAGCACTGTACAGTGGGTGCTTTACTTCTTTTTTTTTCCTTGTAAATTTCATATGGAATTTTGTCTTTTACCGTAGCATACACGTAATATCAGTCGTCGTGTAAGTATCGTGTCTTGAATATAGACCTGACCTTTGACCTTACCTTTAAATCTTTTTATCTGCCTCTAGGAAGTGTCTGAAAAGCCTCGCTAAGGCCAGAAAAAACAAATAAGATTGCAAATAGTCAGAGTACCAAGAAATAAGTAGGACGAGGTAAAAAGAATAATCGAGATGGCCTGTACGGGAATTGAAAGAAGATGATAAGAAGAGAAGGAGAGATAAAGGAGAAGATACTGAAGATAAAAAAAACAGTAATAGAAACAGCCAGAGGCGAATGGAAAGTCTTTGGACATGGGCCAGTCGTCATGTTTTAAGATATTGCTTTCTGCCGTCGAGGAATCCGACGACCCGTCGAAACGACGGCAGGTCGTCACAGCATCTTCCTCCGAGTCGGACGAAGATACGGAAGATGCATCTCGTTTGGATATTTCAACCGCAACAAAAGCAGTCATCTTTGCCTCCAGCATCATCTCTACGGTTCCTATACCGACTATTCTATTCTTTTTTATCTTGGTCTCTTAAACTTCTTTCCTCCCACGGAGATCTTCATCTTTATCTTTTTTTTTCAGGCATACCTAGCTCTCGCGTCTCTAACTAAGAAGCTGCGCCCGTGTCAGCCATCAGCAGTGCATATTCTGTCAGCTTTATAATGAGGAAAACCGAGGTCGTCCCGGGAACCAGGCTGGTGGATATGAGGTAGAAAAATGAGTCTTGCTGGTTCACCATGGTACACAGCTACTACCGGTGGGATGCTGGGGGTCCTGAAGGTTGCTCTGGGAACATGAGAGATAGAGGGAGAAAGCTGAGGGGATCCCGTCAAGAGATGAGGTCGGTTGAGACACCCTGGAACTGAAGAAGAAGGGTGAGTCATGAGAGTTCTAAGTGAATACCGAGCAAACACTAGAACGAATGAAGAGACCTTTGGAGGTCTGCTGAAGTGGGTTGAGACGGTTGGAAAGGTTGGGAACGTGGAACTAACCGCGAGTCTCCTGATGTAAAGAAGAAATGACAAAAAATAACAGTCACCCGAGAAAAGGGACACTGACTGGCTTGACTCCATGGAGAATCCTTATTAAGGAACGTCTGAGGTAAAAAAAAATAAGGAAAATTTTTTGACTTTACCTTCTCTTCCTCTCCTTTAATTCTCAGTCACATTTTTTACTTTGGATTTACACGAATCCCTTCTTTACCTCCTACAAACCTCGGTCCATCTTCCAAGACGTCACGGGGACAACCAGATGAATCTTTTCTTCTTTGCATCCTTCGCCTGCTAATCTACCCTCATAATTTCCCATCGCCTCTGTCTACTTAGCTACACGTTATTCTCGTGCTAGCAGTAACTTAGCTGTACTCTGATAATTAATATCGCATTCTCAAGGGTGGTCTCTTACAGAACAGCCAAGGAGCGGAGAAGGAATGGCGAGACATTAACAGCACTGGTTCGCGCCTTTCTCTCTCGTCGCAGAAAAGGACGCCCGGCGTCCCCTTCGACCCCTCGTCGACCCACCTGGTGGCTTGGTAGCTGGAAAATTAAATAAGAAAACCAAATTAACCGAGAGGAAAATTCCTCGGCGCGATTCTAATAGTAGGAGGTGGAGCCGTAGGCTGGTCGGAAGAATGGGAAGAAGAATTGCAAGGAACACCCGGACCAATTAACCGCATCTATTTCGCAAGAGGACGAAATCCCTTTTTGGTTCTCAGGAAGATCCAAGAGAAAAGGAAGAAAGGATAACAACGCGAGAAACGAAGAAAGAAGAAAAAAGGAAGAATACAAACAAACGTCGACACAGCCTGGCAATGACAATCCTCAAGAAATCCATTCGATCCTCGCTGATGAAAACCACCCCCCCGCAGCATCCCTCGTTAAATAATCATTCAAATTATTCGGGTGCGTCCGCACGACACAAAGTATACAGACCTGCGTAATAAAGGTCTCCAGTATTCATGCGTTGACATCGTGATACGTGGCTGTGACCTTTGAACTTGCAAAATAGACCGTAGAAATGATACCACGAAGATGTTGCACACGAAGTTCGCCGATGAAGTGAATTGCGTAAGGGGGGTAGGTGGGCTGCAGCGAAGGTGATTGAGTTCAGAGTCCAAACTGACCCTTGACCCAAACCCCAAGTACAGAGTTAGCAAGCAACCGGCACGCTCTCTACCTTGTTGCCATAAGGTCCTGCTCACTAAATATGCAGTCCAGCGAATTTCGTCCTCCCCTTGCTATCAAACGGGACGCCGGCGTCGGCGACGGCTGGCTAGCCGTTGGCGTCGGCGTCGCTTCCACCCCCTTCCGCCCCAGCCCCCTCGCAAGCATCCCGAGTGGCCTCAACGATGCCCACCGGTGTCGGTGGTCTTCGTCGACTGCCTATACCGCGTCCACCCAGTGCCTCCAGGTCTCATCGACGCCTGGCGTCTCTCTCGGCCCGTGGCAGTCCTTTAACCCTCGGTCGAGGTCCCGGGCTTACTTTCGCCGGCGTCAGCCTCCCTTGCGGTCGAGTGGGCTTTAATGAAGCTACGGGCAATGCGGGGATTCGCTGCGCGCCCGGAAAATAACAAGTAAAGCCCCGTACGCGCACCCTCGACGTACACGGGGTTGGTTGTATGTATGGTATACGTATGTACATATGTAATACCCACTTGGGTTCGTACAGACCACCCCCACATCAACCCCTCTAATGATATAGGGTGCCCTGCGCAACACCCCGAAAAAGCACCCGGTTGCCCTGTCGGCGACGAACTACCCTTCGGTACGAGGACCCTAACCATCTTCAAAGAGAAACCCGGATGTGGGTTCGTTCTACCTGAAAATTCGTATTTCTTAGCTGCGAAGTCGAGAGGGGGTTATTGAGCACTTGATTTTAGTCAAAAAGTGACGTCAGGACTGGCGGTGATTACAAAATTTATCAACGGTGGTGTTGGATCAATTTTTTATTTTTATCGAGTTTCAAAATTTTTTCACTGCAGACGAAGAGTAATGGTACTACTCGGGATTCGAGTTATTTATATCCGTGTCTTTGTCTTACGCGCGTTAATACGCATAAGACCGTCTCTCTCGCACTCGCAGCTGGTATAGGGAAGTACGAAACTTTCGAAGATTTCAGGAATGTTTCGGTGCAGCTTCGTCGTGGGAGGATTGGCGTGCTTGAGGACAGTCGGTCGACTGGTCGATGAAGGTAATTACAAGTTTGTATATATAAAAATTATTCGAAATAAGAGAAAAATATATTTCACTCCCGTACGTCAGATCTAACCGAGACGAATATTTTTGTATGCATTCGCGCATCAAGGAAAAGCACCTGTAAAAGAATGAGAGTAAAAGGTACCGGGTACACCGTCGGATGAATGGGAGAGCTTAAAAAATATTGCGCATTTGGAAAAAATAGAAAAAAGGTTAACGGTCGAAAATGACGAGCTTACCGCGAATGCCGTCGACTGTGCTGCCTCTGGCGGGAGTAACTAAATACAGGTTTGACAGGCTGGACGTGAAAACGCGTACGTGGCAAATGGTAATAATAATAGTAATAATGATGAAAGAGGTAAAAACAAAGAACGAATAAGAAGCAAAGGATGAAGCGGGAGCCGTAGTAGGCAGAAGAAAAAGAGAAGGAGCTAGAAGCAAAAGAGAAAATGGAGCCCCGGCACGGATTGTCGGTGAGCTTTTGCGGGCGAAGCAGCAAGTCCCAGCACAAATGAATTTAAGAGAGCGAGTAATGGCATGGAAGTCAGCCTTGCGCCCTGATGCCGTCTGAATACGCCTTTCAATTCGGCCCGACGACAATGACGGGCGCCCGACTGCTCGCGGCGTCGTCGGAAAGGTTGGAATTTTTTAAAAATTCAAAAATCACCGTTAAAATAACTGCGAGATTTCAGGAGTGCAATTATTTTTTTTTTCCAAGTTTTTCCCAATGACTGCCACCAAGAAAAAAATAATAAAAGAGAATTACGACCCTTGAGGTTGGACGTCGTTCCAGTACCACTCTTGGTAATCTCTTTCTACGTTTTGTCAATGCATTGTCTTCTGGTCTTTGTTTTCTCTTTTTTTTTCTTATAGAAATTTTATGTACCTATTGCAGACTTTTCCATTTTTTTTTTTTTTTCAAAACTTTTCCCAGCTATTATCTTCACCATCGTTATTATTATGGGACTGTTTGTACGTATACGTAATATATATACATATATATATTCCAGCGTTATGTCTACCTATGCCGCGATTCCGCAAAACGCAATTAGGCGGTCCCTTCCGGTTGAGGCTGAAAATCGCCGGAAGTCCGAACGCTTCTCATGGTTACCGAGGAATTTTATTGAGCGCCCTGATTCAGCGTTTCGTGCGGGCAGGATGGATGCACTGAAAGAAGCCACGGAAAAAAAAAATAAAATAAAAGATACGAATATTATATCAAGCAAAAATATCCGACTAACTACCTTTTGCGGAACGGAATACGTAAGTCAGGGTAAGTACGATTAAAAAAAAAAAAATAATAAAAAAACAACCAACCCCTTTGATCAAGTTCGCGTCCCCACAGACCCGGTAATTGCATAGGCAATTTAACGCGTTAGTCGCGAATAAAATAAAAGGATAAAAATTACGAAAATAAAAAACACCTGAAAGGACACAAACGCAACTCCCTGCGTCAGTTCCACTTTCGTTAACCTTTATATATTTTATCCCTTGAATCTCGCTCCTGTTGAATGAACGCATAAAGACGAGTTTTCACGTAGAGCATCGCCATAGATTTATCTTAACGAACCTCGAAGACGTTTTTACCATTATTATTATGTCCCAATGGCTTTGCTAAGTATCCATGTAAAGATGCCTAAAGAATGGAGTCTTGTATTATATATATATATATATATATATATATATATACACCCAGCACATTGACTGCATACAACATACCCGTATACAGCGCATAACTGACTCGAGTACATGGACTCTTCATCTCGCAAAGACTTCAAGAGAACTCTGAGCTACGAAGGTGAGAAATTCGAAAAAAAAAGAAAAAGCAAAATTGACCATATCTTGAACAATAATCACTACTTACCCGCAAGGGTGTTCTCAAAAATGATTGGCTCGCCACATTAACCCCTAATAATATCATCCCCTTAATTAACGAAGCATAAAACGTGGCTCAGCCAGCTAAATCATATATCCAGCCATTCAGCCAGCGGATCCTTCGAACCAGGGAGCCGCGTCAAAATTTTACAAAAAAAAAAAAAAATAAGAGGATAATTGTCTTTGCATTTATTTCTCAGGTCATTTTCACTCTTGCGTACTTTTGGGGAAATCTTCAGGTGTCCTATTTGGAATGGGACACACGGTATATAAGAAAAGTCCCTAGGATATCCGTCAGCTGCCACAAGAAGCGGGAGGTTGACGAGGAGAGATGAAAGGTATGAAATTAAAAATGCAAAATTTCATAGAAGCGCAAGGCCGTGAAGTGAGGCGCATCTCGAGTCCATTAGCGGGCGATTTTAAAGTTGGACTTTAATATGTACAAAGAAAGAAAAGTCAAAATTTCTTTTTACATCTCTCCGACATTCTATATCCATACCAGCAGTTTCGTTCCCTTTCATCCCCTTCTTATCCGTCCTATATATATATATATATCTTGACTGTGCTAAGATCTCCATCTGCCGCTGCAGTTATTATTCCTTTTATTTATGTTTAACCTTCCCTCACCCGTCCGGAACTTCTCTGCTAGCTGCTTACCTACCCTTACAGAAAATCCCACTGCTACTTGTTCCTACATTCCCCAGCAGAGTACCTTGAACGTAGCGAATCTTCACACTCGCCAGAGAGGACTTTTAACTTGGCCAGGATTTAAACGATTTTACTTTTATTTTTTACTTCACCGTGAATCCGACAGGCGGCGGTTAGGTAATAACCCGACGTCATTACCCGCCGGCAAGATCTCATCGAGTGACTTTGTTAATATTATTTATTATACATATATACACACAGGGTGTCTCAAATTATTCATGATCCCCACTCTGCTGCATTAAATAGGGCTTGAAAAGTCCCTGACAAGATTATCGATTGGCACGATAATAATTTTCATCCCTTACACGGCCGACACGAGGACAGTCGCAGGGGTAAGATTTTCAATGTTAAAAAATTTTTTTATATTCCCCCCTCTTCGTTTAATAAACAACCGAGGCGTCCAATTGGGAATTCAGTTACGGTTTCAATAACGAGGGTTCTTTATGGAGGAGCGTGCATGGGTATATTCAGCTTATACCTGGCGAAGGAGGGGAGGGGTCAAACCTCCCCTCCCCCGCTTTTAATCTTCCAGCACTCGCGACTGTGTCCCCCTCTCAAGAGACAAACTACCGGAACGCCCAGTATAATACGTACGTGCCGAACCAATATGGCGTTACGGTCCCCAGGAATGTTTGGCTTTGGCTCTGGACTCCTGCGAGCCTCCTCGAACTTCTCGGCCTGGGGCCACTGCAGCTGCATTAATTACCACACGTGCACTCGCTTCGAGTTTCCCTGCTAACTAACGCCCGGCTGAATCGAGGAGGTCGCGACCTCTATATCCAGCTATCTGTTACGTAGGACTTCGGTTACACGGCGGGTTTATAAGGTTAGTCGAGTTAACCTCGTGCGTTACGGTTAGACTTTTCAAGATGACGTCATCGTCCACGGAAGAGGGAGCACACGACGAGGGTAAGTCGAAAATAAATGGAGTACGAGAAGAGACTGCAGTTCGAGTGTGTTTATGTGTATATAGATGGGATAGTAGACGCGTCACGTGACAGACTTTAAGGTTCGTTCGCAAGTGCACGGGTAGTCAGGGGACGTGATTTTAGACAGTTACTGGAGACAGGTTTGAATCCATGGAGGGCTTCGAAACCGTATAGTGTTTATGGTCCCGAGACTATATGGACGTTACTGTAGATGGTTCGGCTAAATTCACGGGGGTCTAATAATATTATAATCCATTAGTGGGCGAGCTGCGTTCATCAGTCATGAATCTTATTCGCGTGGGTTTGCGCGGAGGTTGATAAGGTCGCGACAACGTGGGCGGTTTTCGCAGAAGACTGTGGGATGACCTATGAGGGAGGGCTTTGAGTTGAGGGACAAAAATAGGGGAAAAAGGGACTAGGTGAAACTGGGTGATTTTATAGTGAGAGAGAGAGAGAGAGAGAGAGAGAAAAGTCACTAGCAAGGTACACGGTGACAGTGGCTCGTCGGTGGTTGTTTTGTGTACTAACGGTTTGGTGAGACTGGAAAAAAAAGGCGGGAACTGTTTTGAATTTCAAAAAGAAAAAAATGACTCGCCATGCTTATTACGTCAAACGGATATCTTGTCTAGGTTTTAATTTTTTTTTGTTCACAATGGCTATCCTGTATGTTATACTGCCGGTGACATTCCTAGGGAATTATCTGGACCGTGTGGCAATGCGGTTTGCCTTTGGTGTATATCGCGTAGCACTTGGGGCGATTAATTCTGACATGGGTGGTACAGTGTTGGAGTGCATGAAACACCCTGAATAAGTCAGATTGGTTAGGTTGGTAGTAAAGAGGAAACTGGTTAAACTGACAAAGAGAAATAGGTGGGGGGGCGGAGGGGGAGGTCAGGGGTAGTAGCAAGCAAACGAAGAGACCTTACCGGAGAGACAGAGAGATCTAGGGACTTTTTAGCCAAGAGAGGTGTGGAGTGTTACGGTGTAACCAACCTCTCCCCTTACCCTGCCCCCCTCGCCCCACCCCCCATTCATTCCTACGGAGGGGTGGAATTTCGACTGTACCCAATACCCCAGTATTTCTTTGCTTTCTGTATCGCGCAACGGGGTCGCCTCGCAGGGTGTTAGAATATTCCCTTTTTGTTATGCTTCTCGCGCGCTTCTGAATCAAGGCTTTGACTCGGCCGGGCTACGACCCTATACAATATTTCTGGTGCACTCCGCCTGTGCCCGGGACGTCTCGTGCGTCTTCGGTTACGCTCGGCTATCTCCGTATTCTCGCCTACGCGGTTCACCCTCGCAAAACCACTCCGGATCCACTCTGGATCCTTGGGAGGATTGGGGCTACATATGTCCCAGGGTATACAGTGGCCAGCGAGCCCTTTTACCTTGATGCCATCAAGAGAGTACGGTTAGACGTCAGGGGTACCAATATAGAGCGTGTTAATGTATGTAGGAATAATTTTCTAGAACATTTTTTTTTTATCGATACACGTATACAGAATTTTTTTCCCTAGATTGACATCATGTCACGACCTTTGTATGAAATTTTTAAATCAACCCTGACTGTAGAAATTTTTGATTTTTTGAGAAAAAAATTTTATTTTTTATTTTTTTTATTAGCGCTATTGTTATCGCGTAACTGGAGATAAGACCATGATTTATATTAAAAAGGGTGTTGTTACGTGTGCAAATTTTTTTTTTCTTATTTTACATCAAAATTATGCAATTTTTTGCGGGGGCGTTGATACCTGAAAATTATCTGGGTGCAGGAAGATCGGACCGAGAGGATTCAGGATTCAAACTACGTGGGTGTAAAGGTCCCTATTTATTGGGACCATGAGCTTATATATAAGTAGCGTCTCGTGGGCGTCGGATTGCTGCCCTTTATTCTTACTGGGGAGAGGAAGACGTGTCCGCAAGCTTCCTCCGGGCGCCCAGTTTTCCCTGGTGGAGCCGCGAGCATCGTTCCTCTAGGAGTAGGCAGAGAGAGTGAGATAGAGAGAGAGAGGGGAGGGAAGGGGAGATAAAGTGTAGAGTGGGGGTAGTTTGTAAGGGGGCGGGGGTAGGGGAACGCCAGTGGTCGCAATTCAGGGGAAATGGAGAATAGGGGCTGCCTGGAAGTGGTAGGGGGGAAGGTGGACGAGCTTTTGTGGTGGGGGTGAACTTTGAGGGGAGGGGGGTCGGGTTGCCATGGCAGCTACCCGGCCGGGCAGCAGACCTCAGTCTTGCCGCGGCGGTCGCCTGAAGCGCACCAGTCGCTTTCAACTGTGATAACATCCTCTCTTTTGGCACCCTCTTAGTAAAAGGCTGCAGTTCCGTGAACTCTGCCGACCTTGGCTTCTGTGCACGCGACGTGATAACGCATTTTCACGTTATTTATTGTAACAACGTTATCGCCATTTTTTAACTGTATTATCATTGTTGTTAACTCAAAATGTAAAATTCAGGGGTTGGGGGGCGTCGTTAAGTGGACACGCGACCGAGAGAGAGAGAGGGAGTTATCGGATATCACAAGGACTAGAGACAGGGTGAAAAATATTTGCACATTTGCAAAATGTCGTGTAGGACTTTTTTGAGAGTTATCAATTCCTATCAATCGGTCGTTTTGTTGTCGAAATTATTTTTGTAATTTTTCTCCACTGAACTTGGATATTAATTATCGTCATACGGAAAATTTATATATTTTTTTTACCCTCAAAGGTTTTCTTTATTGCTATCTTTGTCAGTACGAATTACGTAATCGGGGTAAACGTACAAAAATTCGTCACGCTTCAAGAAAGCACGGGGAAACGTGCCAAGTGTATTCAGAAAAAAATTCTTTTCTCACGGGCTAATCGAAGATAGTGTAAAATTTTTGTTTGTTGTCAGACTAAGAATTTTTTGGAAAAAAAATTGTGGTTTTGGATCTTATCAATTTACACAGAGATACTTCGTGTCGGTTGATCCGCGTGGGAGGTCGACGTAGTGGTCGGCGGCGGTGGGTCTAGAAGGTAGAATGGGGGTAGTATACCCAGAAGTAGTGCGAGCGATTCATGGCCAGCCATCGAATATTGGATCGTGGCTCCTCTAACTGGTACATTAATGAAGTAAATCCAGAAGGTTTAACATTCCTAAAATTCAATGGATATCCCAGTGGGTCCATACAGGAAGAGATAAGAGCTAAATTAGCATACAGGGGTCGCAGCTAAAAAAATGAAAAAAGTCCACAGTAAAATTTCGTAAAATCGTAAAGCCCCCCCAAAAAATTATCAAATAAAATTTAATTGGATGAAAAAAATTTCACAAAATAAAAAAATATGGCGATTCTCCCTCAAAAAAAAAAAAAATTGTAATAAAAAAAGTTCCCTCTAAATAAATATATCCAGCTAAATAAAAGTTTCCCTCTAAGTAAATATCTTATCGAAAATTCAACCACCCCCGTTCCTATCTGTAAATCTCTAGCGGGACCTATAATGTCTAAGGGATGTTTGACTCTCGATCCTTTACCAGCAGACACTTGGACCAGGGTCTTGGAAACTAGTATACGTGCGGTAGCATACGAAGTCGAGAAAGGTTTCAAGAGTTCATAAGGATTCCGAAGGGGATGCTGGTATCTGAAGTGATCATTGAAACACGTCGTACTAGAGAGCGTCGGGAGCTAGGACCTGAAGAACAAGGAGTTGGTGATAACAGTGTCTGCCGAAGTACAGTCTCGTTGTAAAGTATCGACAAGGCTGTGAGATAGAAATTTTTAAAAAGACTGTATCAACAGGGAAATTTGATACTAATCAGAATGATACCAGCATATTGTCACTAGGCCTAGGGATACTAGTGGAATATTTCGATAGCAGATTCACCAGAGCGAGATTAAAGGAAACGATATATATAGATTAGAGAGAAAGATGGAAAATCGAGATTCAGGTAAAAAAAACGTGAAAAAAAGATTTTTCTCTGAACACGGCCCAAGGGTGGGAAATGGCGGACTTTTTCACTCCGACTGAATTTCGCGACGATATCACGGCGCAAAGTATCCGAGCGTCGTTAGGGCACCGGTCGTGCGTTGTGAACGCGGCATTACGAGAGATCCGCGTGTAGATGTGCACGAGAGGGGGAGGGATGAAAAATGAAAAAAAAAATTTTGAAAAAATTTTTTACCCAGGCAGGTTTCTATGTAACAGGTCGAAAAGCAGTGTGAACTACCTTTAAGCTTGCACCCAAGGCGGCAGCATTGAAATCGACAAGCATCGCCACGTGGTGGACTTTGACGTATGGACGATGACAGCTGTCAGAACGACGTAAACAATGAACTGTTGACTAAATAGAAAAAAAGAAGTGTCGACTCTGTTCGCAAGAGATAATATTAATGAGGGTGGTGGTGAGACTGTCGCACGTGGATAAGACGTGGCGACCCGGTAGATCCTCTTGGATCGGAGGATGCTGAAGCTCTGCGGATGGTCCAGGAAGTTGAAGAAGAGTAGTCGGGATCAGGAGTGGAAGGTGTTCGAGAGGGTTCGAGAGGCGTCGGGGTCGCCGGGTGAGGTTGAGGTCGAGAGGAGGAAGAAGAGGAGGAGGAGGTGGAGGAGGAGGAGGGGGACGGGAAAGTGAGAGATAAGGAGATAAGAGATTGTAAGCTGGTGGTTGTGATACAGTAAAGATAGGGAATGAGGGTGGTCGGAGAGTGAAAAAAAAATTTTTTTTTCTTCCCCCCCCCCCCCAGCTTTTTTTCGGTGCTTTTTTTTTGACGTGGCGAAGGTGTCAGTGAAGCAATGGTGGTAGTGCTGAGTGCTTCGCACTCCGAGTGTGCCGGTGAGATATCACCGGGCGAAGGAGGTCGCAGCTGGGGTCAACGGATGGCGAAGACCGAGGACGGGAGGAGGGTGCCAAAAATCAAGAAAAACAATTCTCTGAAAGCTGAGATAATTAAAGGAAAACAAGCTTCCCGAGGCTAATCAAGGTGGTCCTGGGGAAAATCCTAGTAGGAAAGTGGGTATACGTTATATACCTTGTAGGTTACTTGGGGTGTCTTGATAGCGAGCGAAGACCGGGTGGAGGACGTTGGACCGAGGTGGGGAGGCTGTGGGGGAGTAAATGGAAAATCGTCTATTAGGGATATAATAGAAAGTGGAGGATGAGTCTTGTTTCAGAAATATTATAAATACAAGGGCGTAGGTACGGATGAGTTTGGGGTTCGATTTTATAGAGAGCGTGTACCGGTAGGCATTGTATATAGAGGGACTCCGGACGTGGTCCGACAATAGGCTAGGAATCTATAGAACGACTACGCCATTGCACTGGAAAATTGCGTGCACGGATTTAACGTTTAAGCATTGAGGGATTCGATGCAATGGCGTGGGAGTGTTTAGTGTTTATCGAAGTTTTCGATGAGTTCCCAAAGGCGCAGGAGTAATTAATTTTCTGTGTCCCTGAATGACAGTAACTGAAAATTCATTTCTTTATAACTTTTTGAACATATTTTGAAAAAAAAAATGGACGGTCAACATTTTTTTCTTTTTCACGAGTATACAGAGGAGATTGAATTCGAGTATGTGGGATGGGCGGATTTATTTAGATAGGAATGGAGAATTCTCACGGGGATCAGACTAGGGAAGAGATTTTCTTAGTCCCAATGGAATTTTGGAAAATAAGTATCGGTGAAAGGGTAATTGAGAAATAGGGACTCTTAGGGATATATGTTAATTGGGGGGGTCGCTGTCGGTTATCACGCCAGTATATAATACCTGGTAGTTAGCTAAGGGATGAAATCTGTATTACCGAACATATTAGATACATAGAACCCAAGATGCTGTAAAATTTCGAAAAAATATCCGAAGACCCCGTAAAAAAATTTCTTCACAATTATTTCTTGCAGCGTGCCAAAGAGAACCCCGAAAGTTAAAATAAAGGATAAAAATCAAAGTGGTCACGTGACTGGAACCCAGATAAAGTGGGAAAGAAAATTTTTTTCAAAATCGAACCGATACTAACAATCTTTATAAAAAGAGAAAATAAAAATCGTAAAAAAAAAATCCCAAGCAAAGATGCAGGAGAAGAAGAAGAAACGTTTGGAGTATCCGAGATCAGCGTCAAAGTCTACCGCGACGCCCGGCGTCGCGTACCGTGAGGATTTCACGAGAAGTGCCGCGACGTCCAAATAGAAGAAAAAAGATAAGACGTAACGAGAAAAAAAAATAAAAAATAACAAATTCCCAAGAGAATCGCGTCGGTCGGCATCCTGGACTGTGATTGTGAGATAAAAAAATAAAATCCAAAAAATAAATCTCAAAGCGTCATGCATCACAGTGCGAGTTACGGTAGCGGTCCCCAGGAGAGGGTGCACCAGGTGCCACGTACCCCTGTACCTGCCGACAAGTGTCCCTACGAGACGTACCCGGCGCAGATTCCGGATTGCTGCGCGGCCGCAGCATCCGTGCAGGATCCTTATCCTCGTCCACCAAGCGGATACGACGGAAGATGCTACGAGGAGTGCCATCGCAGGACCCCTTATCAGGAAGACTCTTATAACCAGGTACGTATATCCAAGGATTGAAATTATCTGGGTTATCGGTTGGGTTCGAGGATATAGATATTTTGGAAATGAAAATGGATAATCTGGCTTTGAAAAAAAAAAAAAAAAAAAAAAAAAAAGCTAGTGGATAAAATTTGACACGGGATCCTCGGGCGACAGGGATAACAACAGGCTAATGGGAGCATCCGACAGGAAGAGTATGCTTAGGGTGGCAGAGGTAAGGGATGCTGTGAAAAAAGAAAAAAATCTCTGGGAGGGTAGTTTGAAAGGAGTTTGAGAAGAGGGGGGAAATGGGGGTGTGTTTTCATCGTTGTTATAAGGGCTGGTTAAGGATGGCACTAGGTGGTGGTTCATTTTTTTACTCCCCCCCCCCCCTCTCTCTTTCTATTCTGTTTATTTCTCTTTGATGTCTCGAGGGTACTTGAAAAAAAAGTTTTTGGAGCCATCGGGAGTTTGCGAAATTAATGAAAAATTCAGGTCGGGGCCGAAGGGTCGAGGGACCGCGGAGAGGGGCAGGGGTGGTTAAGAGAAAAAATAACCGTGAGTAAAGAACAAGATAAAAAAAATATTCAAAGAGAGAGAGAAAGAAATTGCATAATATAATTTTCATTAACTTATTCACATTTGACTCAACTTCTCGGTCCATCTCCTTTCCTCTCGCGTCTTTATGCCCATCTACTTATTCTCTATGGTACAGCCACCCAATACTCGATAAGAGACGGCCTCGAGACACCGACGGAAGCTAAAAAGCTGTAAGCTCGCCATGATAAACAGAGAGACCTAGAATCCCAAGAGAAAGGAAAAGAAAGAAAAAAGGAATTAAAAAAAGAAAAGGCGGGCCCAGCCATTCACACAGAAGTGCTCTGGGGTTTCAAAGAGATGCGGTACCAGCTTCCTTTGCCGCGCTCTTTTCAAACGTTCCAAGTGTACTTGCGAGCAGTGACTGTACCGGAGAGCACACTGTATTAAATACCCAGAAAGGTGACAGCACTAAACACTTCCTGTCTACGTAAGGTCAAAAAAATTTTTTTTTTAAATTTCCAAAAAATTTCCAAAAAATTTTTTCTGTACCAAATCACGAGGTCCTGATTAAAATCTCTTGTAATTTGTAAAAAAAAATTTTTTATCACCCCTCCCGTACCCCTCCTGGTAAATACAGAAATCCCAGCGGGTTATCTTCTCGTAGACAAGATAACCAAGAGAGTGCCTGACGCTCATCTCTTATTGAACCGGAAATGCCTTGCGAACGGTCGGCTTACGCGATGCTAACGCTTTACGATGCACCCGTAGCTTTTACCCGAGCTTTCGGTTAATGTTTAAGGCCCCTGAACGGCTGTAAAGGGGAGGCCAAAAGACCCACCGCCAGTCAGTCCCTATATACGGTGGCTAGATCTTACACGAGTCCTTACGTAGACGCTTCGAAGATACTTGCGGGAATCTAGTGTGATTTTTACATAGCTGTGGTACAACCTAACCTAACCTAACCTAACCCGGTTATAACGTGACCGTGATAAATGTTTGGTTTACAGTGACTTTTAAACAGTAACGGGATGCATTATGCATTCGCGAAACACCGCGTAAACGTTTCGTCGTATACGGTGACTAGATCTTACACGAGTCCTTACGTAGACGCTTCTAAGACACTTGCGGGAATCTAGTGTGATTTTTACATGGCTGTGGTACAACCTAACCTAACATACCAAAAACGTAACCTAACCCCGTTATAACGTGACCGTGATAAATATTTGGTCCACAGTGACTTTTAAACAGTAACGGGATGCATTATGCATTCGTGAAATACCGCGTAAACGTTTCGCCATGTGTTAAAACTATCGGGACGTTAAACTATGCGAAGCTCGAGTTTTGAGGTTAGGTTGGATCAGCGTGTACGAAGTGACGTATTTATACACAGTACGTGGATATCGTATAATTTCCATAGGGACGGAAGTGCCTAATTGCAATATAAAGCGTCATCATTATTTTCGGAAAAACCCTACCGGCGCCCCAAGTCCCACGAAGTTGGCGTTAGGTCGACGGAGTCAAAGAGTCGCCTGAAGTTGGCCGAATAGAACGAGTCGACGATTTAGGATACGATGCGCGATATGGGATATAGGAGATGGTGGAAACAGAAAGGGGTGGCTGAAAGGGGGGGGGGAGGAGCAACGGTCCGGAATGAGAGCCGATTAGAATTTGAGCGATGTGGGTCAACCGGAAGTGGTCGATATAGAACGAGGCAGAGCCAGTGGGACATTTTCGAGGGGTAGAATTCGAACCACGTACCGGATACGGAAGCGCATACGAAAATCGGGATGTGTAGCGAGATAAAAAATGGCTTTTGAAAAGAAAAAAAGATGGCGGCTCGTAATACGTAAAATTTCATAGGAACTCAATTTCATTTATTACCCGAATATATGTTAATTGAACCTGAAAAAAATTTTTCAAATTTCTTTTTTTTTTCTTGTCACAGGAAGTGCCACCTGCCTTTCATCGGTCCCAATCCAGACTGGGATACGACGAGAGACCCCAATCTCGGGTTGGATACACTTCCGACTCAAGATGCCCCAGTAGGCTCGGCTATGAGGATAGTGGCGGCGGTTATCTGGACCAGAATGATCCCCGGATGTACTGCACGGGGGGTTACTGCATGGGGGATACGATGATGGCGACCACAAGGGGAGTCTGCGGGGAGGAAGTGGAATTGGACATGAGAAGGCACATTCAGGCGTGCGCCTGCACGTGTAATCATATGGGATACGGCAACTATATGGATTATCAGGTAAGTCAATTACTATAATACACATACGTGCATTATGAAATTCAAAATAGAAATATGAAACAAGACGGTCCAGCTGCCCCGTACGAGATGGTACCCAAAAAAGACGTAGGAAAAAAATTAAAAAAAAATTTTTTTTTCACTCAAAAATTTCCTTCGCCAATGACGTTATTCGTTTATTTTTTTTTTTCGTCCGCCAGGGGGTAGTTTATCGGAAGGACGGGGGATGATATATGCCCAGGGCTAGGGTGTCGAGAGAGAATCCGGTAAGGACGCGGCTAGAAGCGCCCGTGAGTTTTCTCACCTCGAGAACCAAGTCATATTTCACATTTTATGCTTTACGCTCGACATTGATGCCCCCGAGAAATTTTCTATAAAACTTGGCTCGGCACTCGCGTCCCGACGCCTTCGGTCTGAGGGGAGTATACGGGAATACGGGAGGGTGGAAAATAAGTGTCGAGAATGAAATGGGTGATAAGGGGGGCGGGTGGGGGGGTGGTTATCAGTTTTGAAGGACACTTCACGAAAATATTTTACGGTCCTACGTTCAACTTCACTTATATGTATATACTGCAAGATTGTATACCTATATGTAGCGTGATAGGTGCACAGTTTACGTGCTAGCATAAAGAGTCGTGAGAGCGACTTAAAGTCACCTGTAAAATGGCGATTGGAATTTTGAAAAAAAAAAAAAAAAAAATACGTTACAAAAAAAGAAAAAGAAGAAAAATCGCTCAAAGCGACGAAACGATTAACCGGAAGTGGAGGAATTTACTGCTGGTGAGAAAAAAAAAAAGACAGGGGACTGGGAGAAAGTTGTGGCCGCTGGAATTCCCGGCGAAACGAGCGGGACGAGGCGTCGCGACGGAGGGGTATAGCTAGTGGATACGACGGGCAAAAGAGACGGCGGGCGTCGCGAAGCGTCGTACGGAACCGGGGAAAGGGGACTCACGTAACTCAAGCATTTTGTACCCAAATCAGCTTTCGCCCGGCCAAGAGCTTATTTAAGCTTCGCACTGTGCTCGACGCCGAGCGTCGGTCCTCCCCCCTTCACCGTACTACGTATTACCGTTTCGCGAGAGGGACGCGGAGACGCGAGTCAGTTAAATATGGGAGCCGGGAGGCTGCTGGGGCGATACCATAAAAAGCAAATTGGCTACGACGCTGGGCGTCCTTGCATTTGATACGACGTGTACCGAATGCTTCGATAAAAGTAACCGAGCGCTAATGTAATGGATCGTTAGGCGTCCTCTGTACCCGAGGAGACGTCGACGCCGTTACGAATCGACTGGGGTCGATACGGTAAGGGGATGAAGTGGAGAGAGAGAGAGAGTTTTCACATAGTGGAAAAGGTCGAGAGAGAGAGAGAGAGAGAGAGAGAGAGAGAGAGAATCTAAGGGTAGTCTGTATAATGGGGGAAGGGTACTGCTAACCACCCACGATCCCTCCCCTCAAACACCCACTACTAGATGCATGGCACACGTGCTTCTCTTACGTTCGATTTAGCATGTACACGAAATACGTGGCGTGTGGTTAGGCAGTCGTGTGCCACCCCTATATATATATGTATAAAGATCGTCGATGCTCTTCGTTTTTACGTTAGGTTAGGTTACGTTTGGTTACAGTTTCAAGGAGATACTGCAGCACGGTATAATGACTATGGGTTATAACGCGTGTACAGACTTGGAATATGTAATTCGTGCTGGTATTTTAATGAATAATTTTTTAATTGCTACCAGCTCACGCCGGAAGGGGGGGTTAGGAGGATTTTGTATAAGCTTAACCTCGATTTGTCTCTTTTACTTTGGTAATACAGAAAAATATGTATAAATTTATTTTCTCTTAGTCCAACCGTATCACCCCTATCTGGTGGTGCCGTTATCAACCCTCTGTATAGAATATAGAATAGTTAAGAATTTAGACGAGTATAGAATTTGTTAAGGGTGCCACTGCACGTCGCGATTAAAGCGTCGGTATGTATTTTGTCGTACAAACCTAAAGGATCGAGGATCGGATTTTTCTTTAGTTTTTTTTCTACGTATCTGGGATATATCTACGTATCTAGGCGCATATGGGATATATTCATACGTGCAGTCGTACAGGGATGCACGCAATCTTGGCCCGGAGCCAGAGAGCGTCGTGAAAAAGGGAGGGGGGGGGGGGGTAGAAAAAAAACCCAGAAAAGTACTAAAAAAAATTTAGAGAAAACAAAATGGTCGACTCTCTGCTTCATCGTAATAGCGGATCCATGGTACCTGTGGTAAAATTTTGAAAATCGATTTTACTTGAAATTATTTTTTCGACTCGGCAGAATCTATTTTTCATTTTCTTAGGTTCTACGTGCAGATCCTCCTATGCTGGACTGGGGTACCAAACTACCCCTTGCATCGGTACTGCAACCAACCCACCCTTAAAAAAATGTACACCCTCGTTACCCATGCAATCCAAACGTTAAATCAATCGGGCGCTTCGGGTCGAACGGGAAATAGAAATAATCGGGGGTGCGCAGTGTGAAAAAAAAGCATCCCTTGGAAAGGGGTAAAAAAATAAAAGTTAAAATAAATAAAATTCCATTGATCTAGTGCGTGTTCTGGGTAAATAGGATTGGTGGTGCTCTCTCTCTCTCTCTCTTTTTCATCCCCGAACTACCCCTCTGTCTCCCTCTCTTCCAAAAGCACCTATATATGTACCTACTGAAATTGGTATCAAAACACCCCTAACAGTTAGGCATACCGAAGGGTAGCAACGGGCATACAGGGTCAGGGGGTTGGCCCTGCGGATACGGACGCAGTAGCGGGGTGCTCGTATATCTAATGTTATTAGGGTGAAACGGCTAAGGGTAGCTACGGCAACACACATATTGCCGCTTAAGTTAACGCTTAAGCTTAACAAGCCCCGGGGTCCATAGCTTAGTCGGTACAGCACCTTTATGTCCAGGGCCGAAGTTAAGTGCCCCCCACTATGAAAGGTTCATGAGCAGGGCGAAACTTCCCTCTTCGAAGGGAGATTTATTTATCGCGATGCTGAGCGAAGTTTTTTTTTTTTTTTTTTTTTTTTTTCGATTACGTTTTTCTTCCGGCAAACGACCAGTTGCTAAAACCTATCAGGATCCGTGAAACTTTGAAATATTCCGGTTGGAATATTTCAAAAAGTACAAATTTATTCTTTTTCTGGTTACACGTGGTTAACCGTCAATTATTTTCTGTGCTATCTTTACCTGAAAATCATCCCGTTGCCATGGTGCAAAAACGTGTACTCCGATTCTAATTTCAGGATCAAATGCACCTTCTGTGTATTCCTGCACAGGATGGATACCATTTTTTTTTTAACAAACAATAATAAATTCGCCCAAAATTAACTTTTGATTATGATTTACATTTTTTTGGAAATTTTTTTTTGTCGTCGCGCTGCTTCGAAGCAGACGGGGTTGTCTTAGACTTAAGGTCCTTTTACTACTGCGGATGGGTATTTGCGTGGGCTTAGGGCTGATTTGTATGCAGCGAGGCCTGCACCCGGAAGTGTTGATTAATGCACCCCCCTCGCAGTTAGCGACAGCCGGAAGGGTGACGTGGTAGTTACGAACTTTGGCTGTAATGAGAACGTGGGTTTTCAACCCCCCATCTCCCCCTGCTGACCCCTTGTAATATCTGACGTTCATCGACGGGTCATGTGGTAGCGTAGATAATTTCCGAGACGCGTCGGAGAGGGGTAATAATTTTTTTATTGGGATAAAGTACACGGAGAAACGGTTACGGCGAAGCGTTAAATAAATGATGGCGATTGGCGGGCATCCCCTGGAAACCGGGAAACTTTTATTTTAAACCGGGGAGATTTAATTCGTACCGACGCGCCGGGGTTAAATTGGTAACAAAAATTCGTGGCGACGTTCGCGGATTACGATACAGGGGTAGTTTATATACATATATATATATTTCAGTCATGACGTAACAACCCCGTACAGGCCAAGATATGAATCAAAATGACATAAGGGTTGGGTTGGTGGGATACAAGAAATACAGTAGTGAAATGAAAACGAAAAATATTTTTCAAAAAAATATTTTCCGCTTAACCCTTTACCAACCCCTTCTTACCCCTATATATCTTCCTCGCATAGGGTAAATATGTCGACCATCGATGTTTTCTGGTTTTCCGGTTGTTTTGTTTTTGACTCGGTGTATAAAAAAATTGTATTTCAAGCAAGTCTGCCAAACTCCGTGGCACGTTTACTTCATCCCTTAAATTTTTCCATATCGCCTTTTTCAACCCCCTCCGCTACCCTTGCGACAGAGGCAGCCGCACAGTACCCAGTGCGAAAACACGGAAAATCCAATATCCCGGACGCGCATCGTGTTTGGCGATACTGTGGAAACGGCCACCCGTCGTAGGCAGTTTGGGAGTTTTGGGATATTTGAAATTTTTAAGGGTGACTATAGAAACCACCCCATTTTCATTTTCGACGATTCAGACGTCGATATCAAAGTGATACCGAAATTGCATCCCCCTTCTCTCCTATATCCACAAGCCGGAAACCATCTTCGAAATTTACGTTATAGCGGTACGACGGCTCTATACGGTATACAGTTACAACCCTTAAACCAACCCTTATCGACGCCTCGTTCCGGCCGCTGGAGAAAATACGAAAAACGTGGATTAAATCGTCGGGCTGATTTAGCCGGTGGCAGAGAACAGAATCGAATAAGAGTCGGCGGTTGTATCAACCCCTCTGGGTAGTTTGTAGGATCCCTTAGTATAACCCGGGGAATCCCCGAGCAATCCCATCCGAGAGTCAACCCTTGGTACTGGAGGGTGGGTAGGGGTGGAAGTCGCGCGCGGGGAGGGGGGATACGTGGAAATTTTAAAGAGCAGCCCCCGTGGCGAGGAAAAATTATAAAGGAGATGATTCGAATAAATCAAAAATCGACGGGGACGATAGCCAACCCGGTAGGAGCCATCTTTGTTTTCTCTCGGGGTCCTTACGAGGAGAGCCTTTAGTTTCGTGAGGGTTGAAAAGTGAGCGGGGGAGGAAATAAATTCTAAGGTTGATAGAGGGATGAGCAGGAGGGTGAAAGAGGGTGACCAAAAGGGGGTGGGGTTGGCAGATACCTTAGTTTCCTCTCGTTAGTCCTTCCAGCATCCCCCTCGGAATACCCCTGGCTTCTCCTCCGCCGCCCCCCTGAAACCAACGGGGTACCGCCGAGAAGACTCGAATGTTCTAGAACGTTCGAAACTTACCGTGTTTCGGGGAATCCCCTACCTTGGTCCAACCCTCGAGATGTTCTAAGAGGGTTTTTCCTCCCACCCAACAAATACCTATCCCATGACACTGCGTTACGTTTTCTACAATTTTCTATCTCTCTCCCTCTCCTCCTCTCCCCTTCAAATTCCACGCCTTTGTCCGCACCCCTCGACAATTCCAAGCACACCCCCTACACCGTTAAGGGTGCAACATCCATTTCTCCACTGTCGTAGATGGCGAAAAATTCTGGCGTAAAAATATTTAGCTTCGGGCGCGTCGAGCTGAAAGTAACTTTCGAAAAAGCCAAAAAACTACCCCTGGACGATTGTGAGGGGTAATGCAATTTTTTTTTTTAATCATCTCCACCAACTTGATTGGACCCAGCGGCACCACTTTTATCGGGTCCTCTAATTGGGTTACGTTATCATTGGCTCCGCCGTCTCGGAAAAATACATTGTACCCATCATCCACATATACAAATTTTCATCCCCCTCTTGCCCCCCTCCGACCCCTGTCCTACACATTTTGTGTCAGACTACCGGATAAAATTTTTTTTTTAAAAAAACACGTTATCTAATTTGACTGACAATTTTTTTTCATCAATCCACTTCACCCACGTTTAGTCGATATCATTATTTTTGCATTTCGAGTAAACCGTCACTGCACTTTATACCCATATACGGGCATCGGTTGACCGTCTATAAAATTCACGGCGATCAAACCTGAAACGCGCAGTACGCGTTAGTACCCCGAAAAGCAATGATCCGTTAATGGGGGGAAAGAGGGGGGTGGGGGTCTAATGACAAAACGCAGTGCGCGAATGGAATTCAATTTTGAAATTGACCCAGAGCAATCAACCCAGCCCGCAATTCAGCCCTTGCTAATTACACGCATCAAACTTCTATTTCGGTCGCCGTTACATTTAATTCCCACAATGGAAACCACCTTCAGGCCGTTACGACACTTCTCGAACAGTCCTACACCCACCGTACGTCCCTGATCCGTCAACGAAACCTCCTGTGGACTGTCGCGGCGATCGACCGGTTGTCGCTCCCATGCAAATCCCCCGTAAAAAAGTCAGAGCATTAACACGTGAATAAATGAACAAAAAAACAATATTACGCAATCATCGGCCGAATTCATCCCCGGGGTACTTCGCTCTCACCAATTTATCCCGTTTATATATTTTTTTTTCATTTTTCAAAAAAATTTCTTTACACCCCCTCGCACGTGTTACCCCCTTCGTACACCATCCCGTTTATTCAACTGACGACCGTTTTAACCATTACGATAGCATCGCTATACTTCAAGCGTCATATATTCCACCATGGGATATCCGATACTGTATATACACGTGTTACTGTACATGGAGTATATATATATATACATACGTGTATACACTTTTGCACCGGTGCACCTGTTGCGAAACTCCCTGACGAAGTCCTCCTTAGGAATTGCACGATATGGAATTTATATAGCCCGTGACCCTTGACCCTCGACCCCGAGACGTCGTCGAGATGATAGATAATAGGGGTCGAGTCTAAACAAGGGATAACCGACGAGTATCCGTTACAATAATTACATACAAGAAGATGACTGCTAGAGGGAAGGATGACGCGAAAAAAAAAATAATTATGACGTAGGACGTAAGTCGCGTGTCAAAGGTCACGGAACGAGAGAAAAAAAAAAGGAAACAACACGTGATCGCCAGGTCGATCGATCGGTCCGCGGAGAGCAACAGCTACCGATGAGAATAGCCTTGACGAGGTAGAGGAGCCTAAAGGCGCGTTCACACCGAACTGGAAATATCGCACGAGAGACTCACAGCGACGGACGTTGTGTACGAGCCTTTATATCGAGAACGGGCGAGGGTGCTGAAAATGAGGTATTTTTATGCGTGAATAGAGAACGCGGGCTAATCTCACGGCGGAAGAGTTACGGAAGACGGAGAAATCCGTGAAGCGTCGGGACGAGAGACGAAGCAGGGTAAACGTTCGTAATCGACGCCCGGCGTCGGATGCTGGGGCTATGCCCCACTCGGGGTATAACAAATGATTTCATTCTATCCATCTTCGCCAGTCCCATTGATCAATAAGCGACGTCTTGACCCAATCTCGAGGGATGCTGCGGTCCAGATCGTCACGTGATCAAAGGGATGACTATATTTTCAACATCGTGGCTTTTCTTACGACGCCCCCTTTCTTTTTTGTCAATCCTATGAATATATATATATATATATAGTTAGCCATAGGGAATCCACGTTACTCGCGATGATTTCATCCTATTGATTTCGCACGGGCCACGCGGGACCGACCGGGACGGAAGACCTTGACATCAATACTGGGAACAACAGCTACCCCCTACGTTAAGGCCTGTCCCGGTTTTCCCCCACCATGACCTACGGGAACTACGAGCATAGCCGATCCGCGACTTCGGGCATCTTCGGGTATCACGACCGCCGAGAAACGTCTGGCCTGGAACGTGCCGGCTAAGTTACTGGCGTAATATGCTTCTGCTGAAATATTGTAGTTAAATCTGTATATATATATATATATATATATATATATATAGCGATCGCGACATATTTAAATAATTACTACCCTCCCGCGCAACTATTCTGCACCTACATCCTTAAAATTGTACCCCCCCCCTTTCTTACCCCCCCCACACTTCTCACCCCTCCCCACGGCCACTAGACTATTTTCCTAATGTCTCTCGTACCCCTCTCCCTCCCCACTCCTCTGTCCTTCTCTATACTCTGTCTCGTGTCTGGCCTTATACTGGAATACCTACTTCTAGTCGTTAGCCAGGAACATCCCTTAACCCCTTACTGGAAAGGCGGTAAACTAGGAATGACTGTAGCACGTGTCTAGTATGTAAGGGATGGTACGTTAATACAGTGTATATATATATATATATATATATATATATATATATGTTATTTGCTTTGGTAAAATGTATAGGGAATTTCCCATTAGACGTGTATGGATGACACGAGGGGTCGAGGGGGTAAAAAATAATCGAGTTCGTTATCTGACGAGGAATTTGGTGGTTGATATATGTATAAATATTTTTTTGATTATGTAAAAAAATATTTAACCGATTTTCATTATCGGTTACGTAACAACCTTACGATGTCTCGCTACTACCGAAGGATAGGGCCGTTCGACATTAGGGGTCCGTCTTTTTTGGGGGGCACCACAAGGGTGTCCCGTGATTAAGCGATGTTTAATCGGTTTGTCAATATGAGAAAATATTAGCTCGCCGATTTCCCTTATAACGTAACGGGGACGAGTAATTAATGTTTCATTAAAATTTCATAAAATTTATAGTGAATTAGAGCTTTGCCCGTAAAAGCCACCCCCCTGCCGTTGCCTGTACCCCCGATCCCTCGGAACCCTACCATCCCGGCCCCCCCCCCCCCCCCCCGTGCACCCATCAATTTCCGCACCTGCTCAGTTATTTGTCGAAGCGGCAAGCCTGTAAATCCGGCGTCCCGACGCTATAGAATTAATTATGTCCTTGCTCTATATTGTGCCCCCCTCCTACCCCCTTCACTATAATCAGTCCCCCCCCCCCCCCACTTGGTTCATTCTGCACGAGTCGGGATGGTCGCTCTGTAACTCGCTGGAGACACAGGAAAAACGTGAAGAAAAAAAGGGGGGGTCATGAGGAGAGGGGGGTTAAAAAAAATATGCAGATATAATAATCCACGGAGAAAATCTCGTGGAAGGGGGGTCACGGATTGCGGTCACAATGAGAATAAATGAAATTTTGGCTTTTCGAGTAAAGAGGAAAAGCGTGGATTCGGTGTGCAGATGGGGGAGGGGGGTGGTTTCAGTCGATGCGGCAAGTTCCCGCGAAAGGACCCCCATGATATTTTTCTCTTATCTCATATACAATATATCTATATTGTATAACCAGGGACGAGAACTATTGTCCTGGCTCTTTTTCCACCCTTGTTCTATCGCGAGGCAAGGGTAGCAAGCGAGTCTGAGGGTGTTCGAGTTCAAAGGTCGAGAGCAAGAGAGGCGGGGGGGGGGGTGGGGGTATAGGTGAAACCCGGAAAAAGGAAGCGAAGGGCGTAACGTGGTAGTATAAGGGTGGCGTCGCTCCTCGAGCTCGGAGAATTAAAGCATAAAACACCCCAGGATCGGCTGCCAACCCTCCCCCCGCCGCTTGGGGGTGGGTGGGGAGGGGGGTCGTATCGTGGAAAATTATCTTCGTGCCCGGGTTGCCCTCAACCCAGGCGCACCCTGACCCGGCAAGAAAAATGCCTTAATCGTCAACCCTGTTCAATTTGTAGGAAATATAGCGTAGAGCCCACCCCCTTTGCTCTCTAGACTTCTTCATCCCCCCAATACAAGACCTACCCTATACGTAGACCCACCCGGCTACTACCACTTCGCCCCAAGATCTATCACGGGAGGCTCAGACTTTCCTTTCTCTCAGACGTACAGCTCTTAACGAATTTATGAAGAGCCACTTCACCAGACCCGGGACGACCCTTAAAAGGCTGCCGCGTTTTAACCCATCCGAGAAAAAAACCTCAGACTCCTATTCCTCAACCCGGTCCCGACCCTACTGGTCGTCGCGTCTAACTCGTAGCCGGCATCGATTAAATTATTTAACCCTTAATCATCGTCAGTTTGTACTTTAATTAATAAAAAAAAAAAAAATTTCAATTTGTAACCGGAAACAAATGGATCGACTCGAAAAATTTATCTTGCCATTTTTTTTTTACGCCTTCATCCTTTCATCCCCCAGGTCCAGGTCCACTCTCAATTAGCACTCGGCACCGGTTCCAGGCTTCGGGCTCATACCCGGAAATGGAGTCGTATCTTGTTACGAACCTTCCGTCATATTACACCCACGAAAATACGAACGATCGTAAAAACGCTGTTTGGTTTTAATCACTGAGTATATATATATATAGTGATTATATATATGGTATACGCAAAGCGTACGAAATAACCAACGATTAAACGTCACTCGTAAACCAGCCTACGGCACAGTGTAGATGATCCCGGCACAGGAAATGCGTACCCGGTAGGGACATCCGGTGTCCCGTATCGTTAATGTCTACGTTAATATTTCGTAATAGGGGTTGAAATCGAGATTTCAATTTTTTTTTTACGTCAAATTAGATACACCAGGGACGGACTGCCCGGGGAAAAAAGAAATTAAGGGTAGCCGCTACGTGGCCCGGATAAAAATGCACGAGGGGTTGGAAAGGGGCTGGAAGTGGTGGATATCCAGTTTCCCGTAGGGGTTGCCACTCGTAGACCTCCTCGAAGATGCTCGAGTGTCATCCAGGAACCTGGATTGGCCAGGCAGTCGGTCCGAAAACGTCCGTTTCGTCTCACTTTGTCATTCGGACATGTAAACCGAGGGGGGGTTGGCTGTGTATAAGGGATGGATCTAAGGGATGAAAATTTTTATAGGGACGCATTAGAGACACTCCTGCTATGGTCAGACTTATACGTGCCGGTCGTTCGGCGCAGCCGGGTTTACCTTAAAATTTTACGACTGATCGTTATCGCGGACGATAACTTGGGTTATCGTTATCATCGTCTTTGGGAACTCTTAGTCGGTAAGCGCCACGGGATATATAAGCAACGGGTGAATTGTTAAAAAAAAAAAAAAAAAGTAAATTAGCATCCATGAAGAATCTCGTTTCTGTAACGTGCTAAGGAAAAAAAAAAAAAAAAACAACCCTTATATAAATTCAACAATTATTTCTGAACAACCCTTATGCCTTGTACCAACCCTTAGGGGCTTTGCTGTGTTATGTATTGACCACGTGTCCGGTCCACTTGTGCACATAGCGAGCGGAGATTATGTTTATTTTGGTACATGGGGGGGATAAAATGATAAAATTGATAAATTCGTGATAACGGGACGCTAGTGGGAGCGTCGCGACGTCTTCGACGTATGGTAAGATGGATTGGTTTTTTCTTTTAATCTGTCAAAATTTGTTATTTCACAAAAAAATTACGACGAGTCGTATAATTGAATTTGAAAATTCATCAAATGAGGTTTTTGATAATTTTCGAAATCACTTGGGCTGTCACGTGGTCGTACCTCGATCCAAGGGCGCCGCGAATTCTAATGATATTCCTTTAATTTGCAAAAGTTTAATTCCCGCGATACCGCGCCGGAAGGTAAACAAATTACGTGCAGCGAAAGCGCGGCCCGTAAAAAGCGGTAATTCCGTTGGACGATAATTTTTCATGCTGTGCGCGATGGAGGGGTGGGAATGAAAAAGGGGTAAGTGGTGGTAGGGAGGGGGATGCTACTAGAAGCGACTAGAGGGATGAAACGGAAGGTGTACGTGTATAGTGTATATATGTATATATTGGGGTGTTGAGCTAATACTAAATATATATATGTTGTAACGTATATCTTTTCTTAACTCGACACCGATAACGAAAAATACGAGAACGAAGTATTTTCGAGAACCTACGTTACCTTCGGCCTTTGCTCAGGCAGCCGCGAGCCAGGCGGGCGCCAGCCAATTCTTTTTTCACCGGGAACTGACGAGCCGGTATGACCTGGGAGTTGGGGTGGGACAGGCCCAACTCCGCCGAAACGAGAGATCTGACGGAACCTATCGGACAATGCGATAACTTAACGGATCCTGTAGATTTTTGGGGACGCGTGAAATCGAGAAACGCACCTGGATGCGCGAACGGGAGCGAAGTAACAGAACGAATCGGACGTGTCAAGTCGAAATCCCTTCACCAATTAATAAATTGGGAGACTCACCGGAGCTGGTGCAGCTGATACGTGAAGGCCGAGAACCGCATCCAGGAGACACTCGGGGGGGCACTGCACTGGGGCACGGCACTGCACCTCCGGAACACTCACAGGAAATCCAGAGAATTTCCTGGATATCGCGAGAGCAACGCGAGAAATACACGAGCGAGGACTTGGTATACCGGATCGAAACACGGCTAGAAAAACTATAAACAAATAGCACGGGAGCGCGTGACACCTCGGTCGGTGCCCCGAGACAGACTGTTTTGACAATAGCCAAATTCGAGAACTAATCATTCTGATCATCTGATTGGTCGAGATCCTTATAGCCGATAACCTTTCCCTCGAGTCGTCCCTTTAAACCAAATCGAGAGCGTTCAGAATTGAAAACTCCCTGGCTGTCAACGATCGACAATGCCTTTTCCATTTGAAACTAAAAATCCCTAGAAAGTCCCTATAACTATTTCTATCACCCACTTTACCAAAATTTCATTCCAGTTTCGTTCGCGTTCTAATTCCCATTTCAGGAGTAACCATAGAGGGTTGTGACTTTTTAAATGCCCCCCCCCCCCCCCCCCCCCCCCATAAAGAAATCACTAGTCCCCACGTCGGCAGCGTGCAATGGTTCCACAGTCGCACCCAGGCGAATACCGGCTAACGAGGTAATTGCTGCTAGTGCGCCCTTTGTGCTTTCATCCCTTGTTCCGTACGTGCATGCGTACATACATAAATAAAAAAAAAATCTAGGGTATTCCAAGATAAAAGGGAATTACAGGACGGTAGAGAGAATTGGACGAAAAAAAAATGTCAAATGTAATTTTTTTTTTCCCCTAGAAAAAAAGTCCCTAGTCGGAATTCACCACGTGACGTAATCATTCGTTACGGTACCAACTCTACGATACTAACTCCCTATATCGATATATTAATTTTTTTTTAATATTCCACACGTCATGGTCACCAACCTTAATCGCATGACTGACCCACGTGTCTATATAGACACACAAACAGCCATTAAAAAACTATAAGGTACAGTCCCAACGCAAGTCACCAGGCTGACTGTACCTAAAGGCGAAAGAATCAGTTCACGGCTCGACGCCTGCGAGTCTTGTGTTACGTAACGTTGGCAGCCCGTGTGTGCATTACTGCCAGTAACGTGCATCCCACCTTTGTCGCCCTTTTACGTGCCCGAGTACAAACGGGGCCGGCCCTGTGCAGCAGCCCCGACGACAAGGAGAAACGTCGACGGCATTGCCGGGTCTAGGTAGGACGTGGCTGACGTTTATATACGACGGCGTAGCGCCGCGGTCGAGGGGCGTCGGGACGCTCGGCGTCGCGTGCCGCTGTACGACTCGTTTCCATTCAGCGCGACTCCCGGTCGCGATTTAACATAATCATCCGTTCCTGCCGAGTGGTTTGCAGGGTGTGGTATATAGAGGGTGTCAAAAAAAAAGGGGTAGCTGAAAGACAAGTCACCCCAGCACGCAAATAGAGTAAGGAGATTAGCAAGAGAAATGTCAGACAGTCCCGAGTCAAGGCCACTAGAACCTGCCTGGGTCCAGCTTGAAAATCGTTCCTGTCACCCTTGTGGATTCTGATATAACGGGGGGTCCGTTTAATAACGTACCGAAGAGGCAGGTAAAATTCAAGGGGTCCACCGTGTAGATACGCCGATATTCGCTCTGCTTAACCAGGCCCTGCCCAGAGTCCAGGGACGTTTCATGCTCTGCAAACCACACCCCGTGATTTTGACACCCGGTATAGGGTAGTACCGGGAGGGGGATGAATTGTCCCAGGTTGTACTTGAGTGATATAAAAACAAAGCGACCGACTGCTGCATGAGCCCAGCTCAGAAAAGCTCAAAGGGCCCCCGGGGGGTTCTTAAAGTCGAGCAAAACGTTCGTATACGACCTGATGAAGATCCTCGACTTCGTAGACCCACCTCAGTCAGGAGCGTCGCGTTACGTGAAAGTGCCCCCGGCATCGGATCGTATCTTCAAGTGCTCTCTCTCTCCCTGGGCTGTTGTTTTTTTTTAAGTGGTCACCGTTTAGTTTCGTAACGAAGCTAATGGCACGGAGGGGTCGCGTAATGCGGCTAGCTTTTAATTCATTTGTCATTCGCCGGAGGTCGCCACCCCCTTGGGGACGTCGCTGCCGTCGGCTCGTCGCCTACTCTAGACGTTCTTATTCATTTTACCCATTTTACCAGAACGCCCGACAACACATGGAGAATCGTTATACGGTTGGGGATTTCTTATAGTTGGTTGGGTACGGGTCGTGGGGGGGTGGGTCGGGGGGGGGTTGATGGCGACATTTCGCGTGTGCCAAACCGTTTTATTCGCCAAGCCAAACGAAAATTCAGCATGAGTAAAGCGCGAGAGCTGTACCTTTTTTGAAAAAAAAAAAAAAAAAATTTAGTGGAAGCTTGCAAAACTTCCGTTTCCACGTATAAACCTGGGATTGTTACTTTTCGTTCCTTGCGAGAAAACTAACCGTACCCGTGTAATAATCCGACCGCGGCCGCACATTCATTTCTTCTTGGGACGGAGTACATTAGTATCCTTGCGGAAGGAGACACGGGAAAATGAAGAATTACTGTACCACCCTGTATGTAAAGATATACATATATATATACACCCACAGTGGCAAGCTTTGGATTCACTTACAGTACGGCCGCACCGATCTGCACCCCTTGAGGAATTTCAAAATTTTTTCTACTACGATTACCACAGTAAGGAATAAAGTGCAGAACACCGGTGGTACGACCGGGGGTTGTTTGCGAACAGGGATAATTTCATTTTTTCGAAAAAAAAAAATTTCGAATCGATCGTAAAAAAATGGATTATTTTTGAAAATTATCAAAAATCTTCGTGACCCTGAGGGATGACACACGAGGAGGGTGGAAAAATATTTTTGTTACGTTCGTTATAAGAGGGTGCTCCAAAGAAAATAATTATTTTCACGGTGAATCTCACCCTTCTGACACTTTCGACGACAGGGGCGGCTCCTTGGGGGGCGGCGAGGGGGATCCGAGGGGTTGGTACGGTCCGTGGATATTAGCGATCCCAAAAAGCGATCTATCCTCCGACATTTTTCATAATGCCCTGGCCACGACTGCCGCAGAGGATAGGGGGTGGGCCACGCCATCCCGGTAAGGAGATAGCTTTTCAATGGATGGGATGCTGCGAGAGAGATCACAAGTTCACCGTGAGGGTATTGAGGGAGGAACGTGGGTTACCGATTCCGGTATAGGTAAGAGGGGGCCACTGCATAGCAGAATGTCGATAATGTTTTATGCATTTTTCATTTCTCACCCTGTATACGTATCCAGGGTCTCCGTAGATAACAGAAAAAAAAAATCCGCTAGAATTTCAAGATGCAATTTCCTAAGGGAATTTTTGACCTGTGAATTATAGTCTGCACTTTGTGCCTGACCTTTTTTTTTCCAATTTAATCATTGCCTCTATAAATCGAGCTGGACGGCACCGAAGCTTTTTGTCCGTCAATCGTTGCCTCATCACCGGAAATGGAAAGTCCCACTGGCCTTCTTCGTACGTACCAACGTAAAAAAAAAAATTACTATCCTCTGCCACGATATACGAATTGGACGTCGATAAGAAAACGACCACCGGTTATAAGGGATGAATCTACGGGTCGTCGTAGACACTGGTACTTTTCTACGTCACGGGAGTCCCGGGCGTACCGACTGATCGGTTAATTTCGTTAGTGCCGCAGCGATCGGCAGAAATCGGGTCGGAAGACTCGCAAAGCGAAGTTACGACGGAGAGAAGCCGCGTTGGGCTGACTAGGCGTCTTTCGTTCGAAGGAGGACAAAGAGAGAGAAGAAAAACGAGTGCAGGAGGGACGAAGAAAAAAAATAAAGAAATTCAAATTATCGTATTACGTATTAAAACTTATTTACCGTATCTCGAGCTGTTTGTCAAATACCGGTTATAAGGGATGAATCTACGGGTCGTCGTAGACCCTGGTACTTTTCTACGTCACGGGAGTGGGCGTACCGATTGATCGGTTAATTTCGTTAGTGCCGCAGCGATCGGCAGAAATCGGGTCGGAAGACTCGCAAAGCGAAGTTACGACGGAGAGAAGCCGCGTTGGGCTGACTAGGCGTCTTTCGTTCGAAGGAGGACAAAGAGAGAGAAGGAGGACGAGTGCAGGAGGGACGAAGAAGAAAAAAAAAATTCAAATTATCGTATTACGTATTAAAACTTATTTACCGTATCTCGAGTTGTTTGTCAAATAAATCGTCATTTTTTATTTTCCCACCCCTCCCACACAAATAATATTTGCCTTTCAAATCTGTATCCTTTGACTCGTCTGACGTCTCGAGAGGGGGATGAAACTACCCCCTGTACGGTAGGGGATGAAAATCTGCCCCATGGAAAACAATGCTGCCGTACCCAAACACGTCGGGTCGGAGGGCCGCGGCGTTTGCTAATAATCCATCATAATTAAAGCTATCAAAAAGGATATTGATTTCCGGGAAGCATCGGGACTTCGCTGGGTTCCGGGTACCCAGGGGGATGAACGGGGTGGGTCCGGACGAGAGGGAAAAAAAATTGTACCCGGTTGTACAAGGGCTGCTATGGCGCACCGGCAAAAAAAGGGATTCGGTTTATGCTCCGGTTTTCCAGGGTTCGCCAAACCCGATACCTTTTCTATCATACAAGGTATCACTATATATACCTCTCGATGGACCCCGACCCGTTTTTTTCCACCCTTAAAACTGCTAGCAAAAATCACGTGTATCAGGGCTATATATATGCATATAAAGATTATTAATCGCTTTGAAGAATTGTAGCGTCCTATTGAAAGTTAGGAAAAAAAAAAATTATTTTTCAAAAATTCTTAATTGATATATATACCGAGAAAAAAATGGTGGCCGAAAAAAAATGATAAACAATTTTCAATTTTTTCGGGACGCTGATAAGGGATGAAAAATGTGCCCGGTGTAAAATCAAGACTCCCAGGGTACTGCTATCCCTCGGCGAATGAGTGCCTGGAACTACCCCTTTATTCTCTTTGGCTTAACCGGCCGGGGGAGGGTGACGAGGATGCTGGGCGGCCTTAGCTAGGGGATGCTTTTGTGTGGTCGCAGTGGCTTTTGAATTTTCGCCGAGGAGAAATTTATACGAAAACTTGACAATGCCCTGCTCGGTTGGACTCGGTTTGCCGGCTTTTCACCTTTCACCCTGCCAGGTACTCGAAACCACCCTGACACCCCCTCCTTGCCCCGCTTTCCCCGCGATACCCAAAAACTTTCACGAGAACGCTTTCGAGTGATGACGCTTTATTTCGCGGGACTTTAATCGCTGCCGGTCTGATTAACCTGAGGTATTTTCTACTTCGTAGAGCCTCTGGGCTAGGCTACTCTCTCTCTCTCTCTCTCTCTCTCTCTCTCTCTCACTCTACCCCTCTTAATCCGATACAAAAAGACAAGTCCAAGGATCGCTGAGCTGCAGCTGCAAAATGCTCTTTAGAATCGCCTTGAGGATATTTCGAAGTCGGGAACGGAGACACTCGACAGATCAAAGCAGCTTTGGCCTGACTTAACGCGCTTTACACATCTACTTACTTCGTTCCATTAACCCGCTGGGAGATTCCCTTTTGATACGAGAGAGAGAGAGAGAGTGAGAGAGGGGGGGGGAGTGAACTCAATAATAAAAGCAAGGACTCCTTATATCCTATTAATCTACTAGCTTGGGGGGGGGGTTCCTGGTGACCGACAGTCCTAGCTGCTGTAATGGTAGACGATAGAGGATGTACCGCCATCGTAATTTTTATCGATAATTATTTTAAGATTGGAAAAAAGGAAAAACAGTTCTTAGTATAGTCTGAGGAGCTGGGAGATAGGGTGTATATATATATATATATATATATATATATATATATATATATATTTAACCCTTTAGGATGACGGTACTTGAAAGGTGAACCTAGTATATGTATAGGGTAGGGTCGTAGAAGTCACTTATATACCCTGGCTATACCCTCTTCGAATTAGTTAGTGTATTTCGTAATTAATTAAGCGACGCCGGATGAGCAGGTTGCGTTTTTAAGGGTGTTTACGACACTTCCGGTTCGTTGCTTAATTAGGCGGAAGTCCGAGGTGCTAGTAAATGAGTGAGAGTAAGAATTTTAGGGTTGAAAAATTATTTCGTTAATCGGTAGGCGATTGTTTTTTGAGGATTGAAATCAAAAAAATAATTTATTAGATAATAAAAACTCGAAAAGTCTTCTTTGCGCTTTTGACGTCACGACGCTTCCGTTCAGCTGGTCGTGTTAACTGATAAAATTAAAAAACAAAGTTTTTCGGTTATCCTGCACTTTGGGGCGTCGCGACGGCATTACGTAATTAGGTGAAATCGACGAGAGGATATTCTTCGTTTAATTCTAATTTTTTTTCGCACTTTCGCGCATCATCCGTTCAAAGTCTAAGGTATAAAGAGAATCGAATAAGACGAGCAAAGATAGGGAGGGCTTGAAGAAAATAAAGAGAAAGATATCCCTTTCACTTTCTCGTAACCTCGGCTTTACTTCGTTTACAAGAAATAAGAGAAAAATAATACTTAACCACAAAAATCCGTTTGCCGATGTTTAAAAAGCCCGCGTTCTCAGCTCAATGGGATTCCGCGGCGCACTTCATTATGTATCCAGTCGATATTCAATTGGCTGCTGCATAAGAGTTCCATCCAGACCATCCAGACGCGTGTAGTCACCATTGAGAAGCAAATTGGCGTAAATATCGAATTCAACGAATTAACGTTACCGACATTACCGAAGCGTTCTTTGCGTCGTTAACCGTTTCCAACATCTGCGCCATCTACCGGAATTCCCGCGAACTATCTCGTCTCGGAGTTAATCGCACGTGTACACGTGGGGAAACGGAAAAGACTCTCCAGACAATTATTCTACGTAATTCGATTCCAGATACAGATTGCTATAGTCTCTGCATCGATACTATCAATTCTCGATATCAGAATTATCCAGGATTTATTAGACAGCAAGTGCATTCTATTCCTGGACACGGTGGCTGTAATGCGGAATGTTGGTATCCGGTTTACTACAGTATTCCAAGTAATGTGTCTTAACCCTATTAATTCGCCGAGTATCAGGTATATTATTACATTAATATTAGACTTTTATCGTTTGAAGTTCTATTTTTCTTAGTGACATGCAATTTTATAACCTGAACTACTTTTTATGGTGCAACGTTAAACAGACAACTCGATCGGTACGATCGACCGACAGTTGTCACATCGAAGTGATACATTTTAAATTAATTTTACCTTCGTAACCGGATATAAATGCATTACTCACAGTGACTTCCGGTACTCGACTTGATTCCAGAAGAAAAATTCGAATTTTCGATTACTCGCGAACAACGCATTTATTCGCGAGTGAATATCGAAAAAGAGAGGGATAAAAGAGAATTAAACAAAAATAGATAAAAACTACACGAGTTTACCGAGGCGCATTGCGATGGGCTAAAAAACAAAAGAAACGGGAAACCAGCAGAGAGGCGCGTAGCGTCGCGACGCTACAAGTACCGGCATCGCATAAAACGAAATGGAGTCGTTACGCCATAAGCTTGGGAATAAATAGCGTCGGGACGTTCTGGGTACAAAATCACCTGATCGAGGATAGTTAACGCGTCTGTATATCTTAATTTTTTTTTTCAATTTTTCTATTTTCCTCTCTCCCATTTGGCTTTTATCTTGCTCTTGCGTTTTCCTCTGTACTTTATTGACTCTTTTTTTCCTTTTCTTCCCCAGACAACGTGCCTAACGGAACTGCCGGATGTGGCGCCCTGTAACGGGACCGTCCGGTTGCCACCGCCTTGCGAGGATTCGCCGAGCAGCGGAAGCAGCAAGGAACGCAGAGAGGAAGCTCCTCGAAGAAGATGTCGGGTACTGGCGCCGATTTTACTCCTGGTGGCGGCGCTTCTTGTTGGCGGTCTGTGTCTGCCTTTATTATTACAAACGGCGCCGGCGACGCATCAGCAGAGATTGGACGTCATCAGGAGGATACTGACCGAAGTGCCGTTGATCGATGGGTAATATGTGTATATAAAAATACAAAAATGCAAAATTTTCTAAATTAAATTTTGAATATTTATAAAATTCCTTTTCTCCAGACACAACGATCTACCCTGGAACGTTAGGAAATTCGTTCACAATCAATTAGGTGAGGTCAATCTGAGCAGTGACCTAGGGAGAGTCGACCCCTGGGCCAGGTCAGATTGGAGTCACACGGACATACCTAGACTGAGAGCAGGACTCGTCGGGGCCCAGGTAAGTCCCACAGGAACTCCCTGACACGGTCTGATCAAATCAATCCTACAGGACTCTGATGAACCAGGAGTATGAAAATTTGGAGCATGATAGATCTAGGGTACCAGCTTGATGAGGTCATCGGGTCAAGCTCCCAGGTTCCCACATGGCTCATGGACAAGGAATTTTTTAAAATAAACAGTACTCCATATACATACGTGCTAATTAGCCAATTCAAATTCTTAATTAAATAGTCTAACTGTAGTTTTACTTTTTCATAATATTCATTCGACTGGAGGAGCAGGCTGGGGCCTAGTCATATACATACACCCACATAAGGATTCCCATAGAGAAAGAGCCGCAGTCCCGAGAGTGCGCACGCGACACTTAAACTCGCAAATTGTCAGGAAGTTGGCTGCCGAGGCTGAAACTTTCGAGGGTGGCTTTAGCCCCGTTGAATACGTAATGACGGGGGTACCTAATCTTGGAGGCGGTTTGGTGCACACACGTAGACCATACCCGGGACCGGAGTAAGGATCGGCAATGGGGGTAGTACGCGAGGAGCTAAGTGAATGGCTCTGGAGAGGGCTTTCGCGATTATGCTCGTCGCCCATTGATTCCTGGGTAAATTGGCTTGGTACTGTCATGGGAACGCGCCATAAGGACTATTAATATCAACGGGAAGACCGGTAGGAGAGATTCAGCCGCAAAATTACCAACCCTTTGAAGGTCGTTGAAAATAATTAATTGCAAAAACTAATTAAATTAATTTCATCCCCCCAAAATATCCATATATAAATTGACAACATTGACTGAAACCAAAAATTACGTGACACCCTATCGGTCTTCCGTGATCCCATGAATCTCAAAGCTTCCAAAGGGGGGTAGAATTTTGTACAGTCAGCTGATCGATCCCAATCGATCTCCCTGCAGAGCCGCATGTCGAACCCTGGACCACGTAAACCCAACCTGGGTATCCCAGTCGATATCCTTCCTCTGCACTCTCTGTAGGTGACTTCCGGAACTACCACTAATTCATAAACTCCATAACCAGTTTCCGATTCTCCCAGGGCTGAGCCACCCCCTGGAACAGATTTATCGCATATACCAAAATGTCCTCTTACGTATCCTGATTTCACTATATACGTACATCCAATTTATATTTTTCTTCTAGACCCCATCAGACCCACTAGGATTAGACGTCCCGACGTTAAGTACTTCACCGACTAAGGTCTCTACTCCTGGTTAGAGTTTCGAAACTCGATCGTTTACGAAACCCTGCGGAACCAGCCCTAACAGCCAGATAGGTTAGGGCGTCGTCTAAGAGAATTTAAGGACGTCGAGATGGCAGGTGTCGATACGCCAATCGGGCTGCCCCGAAAGATTGCGAATTCGAGTACCGGCCGAACTACGCTAATTTAACGGCCAAGTTTCTGCCACGTGTTTCAGAGACTGTCGGGGGGGGGGGGGGGGGTAGTTTCCTATCAGGAATAGAACGTAGAGGACCGGTAACTAACTATAGTAACTATAGCCAATGGGAAAGCTTCCAAACGGTTCCACGAGAAACTTCTAGAACCTTCTGACTCCTCGTTTTCGCCAGCATCCCCCCTCGACGCTACTTGCAGAAACACCTTTAGGAAAGTGACATATATATATAACGAGTGTATGACGTAGCAGAGGAAAATCAGAGAAAGAGGGAGAGGGAGCTACAGGCGAAATTGGGGCCAGGGGGTGGACAGGGGGGTGAGTGGGCCTCATCGGAGAAGTGGTATTAGCCTCCCCGACGAAACTTTACGGTTGACGAAGTCGACTCAAGCGGTGGCAGGTGTCGATACGCCAATCATGATACGAGATTGTGTGCTCGTTGCATAATTTGGACCCTTCGAGTTCGCTTTATATATATATATGTATTCTAATGGTTCGGCAGTCCCCTCCACCCCACAGCCATTTCAAAGGGTTGCCTGCTCCATTTCCAAGAGGGGGATGGGCGTCCCGGTTATAGCTCCTTGATAATTAGGTCATAGCCGGAAGCCAGGATGCACCAGGATGCATCGCGAGTGCGAACAATCGTCGGCCATTTTGAAAAAGTAAATATCTTCGATTACGTACATACGCCCCCCCGCTGTCTGCTTATCGCGAATAAGAGGGTTGGATCAATTTTCAAAAAAAAAATTATTTTGCACAGCGTCGGTAGTCTTTGGATGAAAGCGTCGCGACGCCCCTGTCTGTGGAGAAAACGCGCGGGGTAAAAGAGGTGTATCCGTAGTAAAAAGGGGGGGGGGGGGATGAAGGGGAATATATTATTCCGTCAGGACGCTCGAAACGCAGAGATTGAAGTGAACGTTATGTATATGTAGACGTTCGGTGCGTTCGCGTCGCGACGCCGGCGTCGGCGTCGCGGTCGGGTCTACCTGATAAATTGGCGCGAGGGGTTTTTGCGCGCTTTGGATTTGTTAAAACGGCTCGTAGGATTGAGGGGGGGGGGGGGGTCGGGGGGACGAATGGGGGGTGGGTGGGGTACCGTAGGAGATGGATGAAAAAAAAAAGAAAAAGAAAAAGAAAATAGTAGGAAGGGACCGAAAGAAGAAATGAAAGGGATAAAGATAGACAGACTTGGCAGAAGAGCGGGACGAGATGTAAAATGCAAATGTATATGGCAAAGAGATATGCGAAAGCAAGAAATGGACCGATCTGTAATTCCGAACGAGGATCCATTGATCGGAGGCTGTATGAGGTATTCACGTTTCTTCTTCTTCTTCTTTTTCATCCGTTTCTCTACTTTTCTTCTCTCTCTCGCGCGCCCGTCGCGCCAGCACCAGAGACGTCGTTCGCACTTTCGAATAGTCAATAGGATACCGGGGCAGTGCTCTGTGCCCGAAGAAGGGATTTATATAGGGTGGGCTTTAAATAAACTAGAGAAATTTGACGGCTGTCGCGTCGATGGATTATTCGTCACTTGACAGATGGTACAGTCGTGCGAGAAAGTACGTAAATACTGGGAGTAGAGACTGCAGTGAATTGTAGAGAAAAAAGTCTCCTCGTTGGATTCTTTAAGAATTTTCCTATTTTCTATACCTGCCGCGAGTGCGAGAGAGAGGCTCTTATGCGCGCTCGCGTGCGTTAGAGAGAGACGAACGGATCGGCGAGACAAATTCGACTGGTACCCCCCTTTTAGAGTTGGTCGCGCCTGGTGCGATGTTGATGGGAAATTTTTTAAAAATTTTTTTATAAAATTTTATTATTCGTTACATACTGACTAGATGCTGGAATTTGGAATTAAAAAAAATTTAAGCTCAATCCAATCGTTAATTAAGCTAATCGTATACCTAAGTCACGTTGGTAACTTCGAGAAATTTATTTTTCTACCATCCCACGGAAATTCCCCTAACCTCTTCACCCTGTTACTCGAGATTTCTGATCGATGTTGAGGCCCAAAAAAAAAAAGAAAATCCCATGCCGAGAATTAATTGTCAATTCGAAATCTCTCCGAGAGCCGTTCCGCAAGCTGGTAGAAAAGCGAATATTATCGAGAAAAGAAAAGAAAAGGGTGTGGTGAGGTGGAGGGGTGGCTGGGTGCACAGGAAATGAAATTAGAATAGGATAGATCGAATCCTGAGGGATGAAACGGGAAGACAGCGGAAGCTTTTCACGTAGCTCTTACAGGTAATCGCAGCAGAAGGCGGCTTACCGCGTTGAAGTAAAAAAAAAAACATTAAAAAAAGTACATACCCGGTATATAGTTACCCATGATAAAGCAATGGTGCATTAATGGAGCCAGGAAATCCGCATTGGTAAAGTTCAGCTGCTTCGCGGTGCTTATGCATGGATAAAAGCTCCGGTCGTAGATAGAGGTTCCAGGAGTAGTTCTTGGATAGGAATAAAGCCAGATGGTCTTGGGAGGGTAGGAGAGGGGGATGGTCTTTAGGGGATGAGACGCTGTGACGAGTCGCTTAGATAATACACGTATGGAATAAGCTCGCAGGAAAAGCACGAAAGCTAGATGGATTCCGAGTAGCAGGTGAAGTCTGGACCAGTAGAAAATAGTTCTCGAATGAATCTAATGCCAAGGAGATGTGGGAGGAGCCTGGGAGCTTGAAAGCTCGAGAAAACGAAAAAGCTCGGGTCAAAGGTCGAGGTTGAGAAATATTTTTGTGTAACCTCTGGACCACCACGTCCCCAGAGGGATGCTGTGACGCTCGTTTAAAAGATCGATCCTCTGGTAGAGATTGATATTGTATCTCTGCTCGCGTTTATATCCGTTACCGAGCTTTTCTCAAAGCTTTTCAGTTTTCACGAACGATTTATATCAGTTTCAAGATTCGTCTTGAGCTTTGCTATTTTTGTACAATTTTCTTGGTTCCAATTAAAATTTACCCGAGAGAGCTTTTTTTTCGAAAATTGAGCTTTTTTGATATTTTTTTGGAAATACCACGAACACGTCGAACTTTCTCTTAATCGTCACCGATACTTTTTACTTTTCGATCTTGTATTTATACACGGAGCTTGCAAGCTCGATACGTACAGGGACTCTGTATATTCCCTGGTGTAAACTACACAGCGCGCTTGGACCTTTCCTGGGGAGTTTCCAACGTACGACAATACGTGTAGGGTATCGATGAGCTTGCAAGCAACTCGTTACCGAGCTCCGAAACGTATAACGGTCAAGTTGCTGCAATTCCCATGAATACATTTGAATAATTCACAGCGGGACTTTCGGTTAGCTTTTCACAATGGAGTACACGGGGCACTTGTGCGTCGCGACGCCGGGGACGCCAGAAGGAGGAGTGGTTCGTCGAGATACGTATAAAAGAAAAAAGGGGAGGGTTAAAAAAGCTCTGACGAGATTTATCGCGTCTTCCTCGCTGTAGCATGGACTATTCACTTATAAGGGTGACGATAGCCGGTGGAGTAACACTGGGAAATTTCTGAAATTCCGTTTTCCGCGAAAAAAAAAAGCATTCTACAGGTCGTTTCAGACCGAGCGGAATGCATGAATATATAGAGCTTTTATTTCGCCCGGGCAAAGCTAGCTCGCGGTCTTGTTTATTTTTGCAGGTATTATTATTTCATATTTATGAACACTTTTTTTTAACATCAACAACCCCTTCTTCATTTGCAGTTCTGGTCAGCCTACGTACCCTGCGGAGCGGCACAGCTGAACGCCGTTCAACTGTCCCTGGAGCAGATCGACGTTATTCGAAGATTGGCCGAAATGAATGCTCAGCACCTGACCTTGGTGACGTCTGTTAAGGGTGAGTTGAGATAGGTCGAGAGGGGGTTGAAAAAAAAGAGAAGAAAAAACGAAGAGAGCAATAAGCAGCCCCTCACAGTCGAGTCCACGGATCCGACCTTTATTGGGTCGAGCCATTGTCCCGAAGTATCGGGTACGCAAGTAGCGACTTTATGAACGCCTGCTAACCGTGTTATCCGAAGCACAATGAGTGGAACGAGTAGTAATGGAGCTCGGAGTGGACGCTGGAAAATCAAGAGAAGGAAAGTAGCAAAGATAACGAAAAAGGGTAAAAAAATAAAGGGGTGGATGAGTCGAGCGTGAATGGTAGCGTTAAAAAAAAAGATCATCAACCGTCCCCGTATAACTCGACTTTCAGACCACACGTATAAACAGCCATATACGTGCACAAGGGTAGTTCACCGCTAAGGGTTGAAATATCCTCGGACAATCTCGCGATATTAATCGATATCAATTTAATCCCCTGGAAAATGCTCCGATGACATAGTAATTATTGCTTTTAACCTCCCGCGCCACGTGGGAGGGTGATACTGGCAGGGGTAGTTTTCAAGGGGTGTTCCAGAAGCGATGGATCAATGCCCGTTACCGATAGTTGGAAACTGATAAAAATCGCAATTTCACATCGAAATTGGATGGTATTCTTTCCTGAAAAGTTCCCTGACGTTTCCAAGGATTCTCCAACGTCCAAAAGAACCGGAAGTCCTCGGTGCTTTACCGTAATGACCCTCCCCGCCACCCAACCCGCTACGTAACCGGGTCGAAGAACCGGGACGGACCCGCACCCAATCCCCCTGTACCAACGTGCAATAGACACGGTGCTTCTCGGGGGAATTTGAAAAGTTCAAGTTTTCGCGCCAGTTTCACGGATTACCTGAGGTAGGTCTCGAGCGGAAGTGCGAGACTCGGAAAGATTGTTGCACGTAGCCCGGTTAAGGGTAGGAGACAAAGCGAAGAAAGGGATGCGGGGAGAGATGATCAAAAGTGTAGGGAGGGTCGCACTAGCAGCAGGTAGGGCGAGGGGTGGGAATAGGGGATGAAAAAGGGGGAATCCCGGCAAAACTTTTGCGCAAACAAGTAGCGTGCTGCTACCCCGTCTGAGAAGGTTGAGATGACGGCGGGAGGGGGGTGGGTTTCTGTCAGAGTTCTCATAAGCTTACCGACTTGCCAAGTAGAGAAAACCGGAAGTGAAGAGCTGCTGGAAGATGCCTGCAAGTATCTCAGTGGAACGGGATCTCAAGGATAAGGGAGCGTAGCGAGGATGCTGGGTAGACGGGGTGGATGCTGCAATGGACCAGTCTCTCTACCCGCCTATATCAACGTGCATCTACTTACTCGCGCGAGTCGCGGTAGCGTTTACGGGGTACTGGTTAGGTGAGCTGCGGCAGGAAGGGATGCTGCGCGGAAGAGGGGGAGATGAGATGAACGAGATGGGAAGGGAAAGACCGCACAGATATATTTACGAGACGTTCCTCTTTCTTGGGGATGATTCATCGCTGCCGATGTAATCCTGGCGAAACCAAAGTTTAAATATGAAGAAATAGAGGGGTTCAAAAGTTTCCTTCTTCCCGCGGGGCAAAGGGGGTGGAGTTGATTTTCTTATATATCCCACGCAACTCCACTGGCTCTCAGGACGACTTTGAAATTCCCCTGTATACATGGTTTATGTATTACCGGGGTTCGGCAGATGGTACAATAACTCCGTCGCGTGGGGGTTCTACGATTTTTAGGTTACGTACGATGGATGCTGGAGTTGCGGTCTGTAACGTGGACCGGATATGAATTTTTATTTGTTCCGCAGGTCTGATCGAGGCGCATCGCGAGGGTAAGATCGCCAGTCTCATTGGGGTGGAGGGTGGTCACGCTCTCGGAAATTCCTTAGGGGTCCTCAGGACGTTTTACGGCCTGGGTGCGCGCTATCTCACCCTGACCCACGCCTGCGACACGTCCTGGTGAGTAGACCTGGCCTAACGGCCCAGCACAGACAAGACCAACCTGACCCTAACCTCCTTCCGGAATCTGGTACAGTTTTACTTTTAGGTTAGGTTCCTCTTCTCTCTCTCTGCGTCTTCTTGGCTAGCCTAAATCATGACCGCAGTCTCTCCCCCCTGTTCCACCCACTCCCAGAGTTCCCTCGACTCTTCTCTTATTTATGGAACGCCACGTTCCAGTCTTTTCTCTTACCTGACCTGGGTGCCACCGCTTACTCTTCACTCACGCGGAGACCTCCTCTTCGAATTCTTGGGATTTAGGTAAAGGAAGAGGAAACCCCTCCCCCCCATCCAACGGAGCAACGAGAGATTCTACGTAACCAGGATATTCTATTACCGGTGGATTCCAAGGTCTTCACTTTTCTACGTGTTGTTTCTTCTCTTTTTTTTTATCTTTTTTTTTTGACTGTCGAGCAAAACTATTCTTGCCGTTCTCTTTCGCGTCGGATTCTTATTTACGAGAACATCGGACGGATATACACGGGTCTGACTATACGTTGACTTTCTCTCCTTAGAATTTTTCTTCGACTCGACGTACGAGGTATTTTCTTTATTCTTTTTTTTTTCTTTTTTCTTTTTTTCTCACAACACGTAATCTTTCACCGTACAGCGCAAAATTTTATGTCACCAATATCCGGTTCATTTTCTTTTATCTTGTCCCCGGCTGAGAATCTTGACTCGGTGGTAAACAAGATATCGTCAAGATACCTTGTATCCTTTTCTTTGATTTATCTTGAATTTTCCCGCAATCCAAGATACGCGTTCATCGCCAAATTCGGGATTTACTGGTACCAGATGCCCCATTGTCACGGGACGCTGGAGGTTGCTGTAGGTTCCGATGGTACCGGAAGTGAGAGTGACGTCATAAAACCGAGGGTCAATTCCACAAGGGGGTCACGACTTATTTGACCCCCGACACCCTTAGCCCTTACGACATCCTGATTGGATCCCAAATCGATAAAAAAAATAATCCCCTCCCGTCCAACTGCAATTTCATTCGCCCTTTGACGAAACGAGAAGAAAGGAAAAATAAAAATTAATCAAATAAATAATAGCCAATTAATATTTTCTCGGCAGGGCAGTCTGTTCTGTTGGCGAGACCAACAGCACCCAGGACAACGTACCGGGACTCAGTGAATTCGGCAAGGTAAATAAAAATTCAAGCATAACCGGAAGTGACTCCTCGAGAAAGATCCTTAAGACCTTCTGCCGGAAGTCGAGGACCCGCTCGCAGGATGCTTTAATGCGAATTGTTTTGAGGAGCGTGGGGGGTGGTGGGGGTGAGTCATATAAAAGAGAGACTGTATAAATCAGATACCAGGGGCGGCTGTCGTATGCCCCACCCGGGATACACCCCTGGGCCACATTCCACACGAGGGTGACTTTATTGAGGCATCTTTCTACCGCTACCCCAATCCGCCCTTACCGTCTCCCCATGAAACAGTCGTATTGCCAGATACGCATCCTCCACTTCCTGGACCTTGGTCATGATCCTCCGCACGGGGGATGTGGATGCTGTGCAGAAGTCCAGCGTAAAAATATTCGTTGTACCCAGAGTACGGACAGGGGTGGTTTTTACCGGATATCTATGCACCGGTGCTGCCATCTACCGGATGGGAATCGAAGAAAGAAAGAAAAAAAATTCTTTTTATTTTATTGGCCTGGACCAAGCGGATCTGTGTATTTCTTTCTGGTCCATGTGGAATCTCATTCTGGAGATGAGACGGAAAGAGAGAGAGAACGTGTGGTCTCTAAAGAGTCTCTGGCAGCCGCATAGCCGACGACCCTCTTACATCCCGCTGTCCCACGCCAATGGCATCCGGGCATTGATTTCTCGAAAAGAGTGAAAAAAAGAAAATTGCTGGCCAGCATTGTTGCCTTTCCGGTTGCATCCTTCGCTTCCTCTTTTTTTTTTTTCCATTGGCCCCCGTTCCTCTTGCGCCTGTCCGTCCGTCCTCTAGGTACGTGCCTGACCATTCCGCTCCGTTTCTCCTTGCGCCCCGAGATTCCCAGAAGAAAAATCCCTAGCCAATGGACAGTCTGAGCCAAGGGATGTTTTTATCACCATTACCACCACCGCGAGCGCCACCCCCCTAGGGAGTAGTGTCAATGGCGATATTATACAGTGCCTTACTAAAAATCCAGCCAATCCCGTGCTCCAGGGAGATGCTGCGTCGGCAGGATGCATACCTTTTTTTTATTACTATAAATTTCACCGGCCACGTCCCTGGAGGAAGTGCATCTGCTCGAGATAAAATTTTTATCTCTGTAAAAATCTGCTTTTTTTTTATTTTTAAATCCTATACGGTTTTAGTGAATTGTTTTTTTTTTCTTCTTATTTTATCCCTAAAAACGTTTTTTTTTTTATTTTTGTACTTCGTCACAGGCGGTGGTACGCGAGCTCAATCGACTTGGGATGCTGGTGGACCTGTCACACGTTTCTACCAGGACCATGAGAGCGGCGCTGCAGACTACGAGGGCCCCGGTCATTTTCTCACACAGCGCGGCCAGGGCGCTTTGCAATTCGACGAGAAACGTGCCCGACGACGTGCTGCGAAATTTGGTGAGAATTTGCCTCGAGGGTATTTGGGTTTTTTGTCAGTGCGAAAATTTTCGAATTTTTTTTTTTTTTTTCAATTCCTATATCGAGTAGTATATTAATGCACGCGATCGGAAAAATGCGGATGCTGCAGGTACGAATGAAAATTTGCCTTGCGAAGATTTTTCTATGGATTTTTTTTTCTATTCTCTTTCGCTCTTTTTTTTATCTTGCTCTGCCACATACAGGGCAAGGGTCTGGGGTTGGTTTTTGTGGTAAAGAAGGAATATGGAGGGTGGGCGGGATGACTGCCGGGAATTGGCAAACGCATGTACCGTAAAACGGGCCGTGGCGCACCTGCTGGGAATCAATTAGTAAATGGCCGCGATAGGTGGACATGTAAAGGAGGGATGAAAGGGAAGTAAAAAATGAAAAAAAAAAATGGAAATTTCGTAAAAGAACATTCGTACGAATGGGTGAATGGATTTTTTTAAAAAAAGGCAACGAAACGTTACGTTATGCAAAACTACCCCGTACCCGCAGAGTGCCACTTTGCCAAATTTTTTTTTTCAACCCTCTAGTTACCAAGTGAATTATATACTTCCGGGTCAGTCAGTCGTACCAATCACCTGTGAAACGATAATCGATCACGTGAATTAAAGACTCGATATCAAGGGTTGTCTCAAAGTCAAACCCCGTAAAAAAAAAAAAAAAAAAAAAAAATTTCCCAAAATTAATTAAATCTGCATATTAAAGTTCAACTGGCGTTCGTAAAAGCATCTACAAAAATCCTCAAGAAATTAACCCCAAAAATATCCCTAGCCTTTTCCCTTAATTAACATCCCTCACCCGTCAACCGCTGCAGACCTGGAATAAATCCGAACAAAGGTCAGGGGGTCGAAATTACTCAAGACCGAGTAAAAAAAAAAAAAAGTCCCAGCGAGTCAATGCAGTGGTTTGAAAAGAGTTCAAAGGTTACATCCAATGGAATAGCCCGCAAAAGAAAATGAAAAAAAAAAAACACTGGATACACGACCGAGAAAGAAAATTCCACTAAAATCACGAATAAGAAGAGAAAAAGAAAATCAAAGAAAAAAAAATTAAATAAAAGGAACGGCCAATCCAGAGAGATCAACTGAGCAAAGTAGTACGAGAGGAAAAAAAAAATTCAAAAAAAAAAAAAAAGTCAAAAAGAAAAGAAATCACAAGAGCCAATCCCGTATCGCAGCGAGAGCTCATCTCGACGTCGTTCGCCGAGTGGGTTCCGGTTCTCCGTGTTCGTAGTTTCCGGCCGAGAGAGGATAGCGTCCAGAGTGGAGGATGGATCGGGTCCAGAGTTGCATTACACGTAAGAGGATAGACAAGGACAAGTGATACGGATAGTATACTACCATGATATTCGTACGTACACAGACCAATGAGAACTTCAATAAAAAGCAGGTTGCGGATCGGCCGAAGAGAGGTCACGGCGCTTCCGGGTCAAACTTTCCCAGGTCGTACGAAAATTATTCGCTTTTGGGTCAGTAAACACGAGCACGCGGGATTGAAAACTGTTCAAACATTTCGTGGCCAGAAGTCGAGCCAGCCGAATGGTCCATGGGATGCTGTTACAAAGGTGGTAGGACGCAAAGCAATTGTACCATCTCTACCCGTCGAGAGACTCCAGTGGCATGTACGAACTAATACCAACGGAGAACTGGGAAATTGTGATGCATCCTATGCACATTGCACTTTCGTATACGTCATAGATGCAGGTCACCAGGGTCCATCTTTCCTTCCTACCCTTACGTAATATATCTGTATCATACAGGTACATTGCGTAACCAACGGATCAGAAGCCACAGAAAACTTTTGGACCAGTCTGTATCTCCGTAACCACGTATCGGTACGGGTCTTGGTGTGGGAAACTTTTTCGCCAGTTACTGTTATTATTATCGTCAGCCGACCGGTCGACTTCCGGTTCACTCGCTCGGACCGTCCAGGCATACCAACGTATGCACGTACGTACAATGGAAGGCTTCCTCGTTATAATATGCCTAGTGGAGATTTTTGTGCAGCAGTAAAACTAGGCACGTCCGAATAGAGATTCCATAGCAGTGGATTTGCAGTTGGTTACAGAGAAGTACTGAGAGAAGGTATAGTCCGTGGGAGTATGCTATAGTAAGAGTACACGCTTGAGAAACGTATTGATTGAAATGTAAAATAAAAAAATTTTAAGTTTTACTTGATCTTCATTTTTGATCGGGAGGTCCAGTACAGCTTCTGACACTCGCGATATGTATATCTGATCACTTGACGGTTCGTCGTAACTTTCGCACTGCACGTGTTCGAATTAATAATTCACTTGTTGCTATCAGGTCGACACGTGGATTTTCGCGAAATAAAATGACAGATGCAGTTATGTAAACAGACGGAATTACCGAGTTGCCCTTTGGAATTGGTGGTACAGGTTAAAGGGTGCAGGGGGAGATGGTGCAAAGCGGACTGAAGGCTGGAAGCCAAAAAAAGATGGCGACGGGGATAGGGAAGGATCGTTACAAAAATTACGATTGAAATTCAAAGGAGCCACTTACGTCACTTGCCCACCATGCGATAGGCCTAAAAATAAATCCCGTGCTCAACTTTGCTAACCCATTTTCAAGCTATCCCCACAGGGTAGTCCGATTGGCTCCGTTTATGCTTTCGAGTAATAAATAGCCGATCCACCGTTAAATAATTAATACTCAGTACATAGAGATCTGGTATACACATTTGATATACGACACAGGTTGTATGAGATATAGCATAGTTACGTCGTTCGAACTGTATGCGATGTATTGAGCATACAAAGTTTCCACGGATGGGCTATAGGGGTATGGCCGGACTTGATACGGGGCTGCCATCAGAATTTATAAGCCGGCAGCTCGTCGCCGGTAATCGGAATAATTACCAGAGTAAGCCAGGAAAGTCGCAGGGGATGGGAGGAGCAACCCCTCGACACTAGGGGATGTTCTGGATCGAAAGAGAGGGTTTGACTTTTTATCTCTCTCTCTCTTATCAAAATCCCAATGCGACTCGCGAGGCGCGACGATTAATTAATAAACTCTTCATCGAGTCTACTTACGCGCGTACCTCACTTTCATAATACACACATATATATATTGTGACGACACTTTTTGACGGTGACGCACAAATAAATGGCACCGCGAGAAATAATTAATGAAATACTAAATTATTGGGCGCCAGGTATAACCAGAGTTACACCGCTGTCTCCTAAGGACACCCTGGCCAGCTCTTGTGCGGTGGGGTCCTGGGTCTGGGAGACAATAAACTCAATCTGAAATCTAGGGAGGTTCACTCTCAAAAACTACAACGAATAACCAATAAAGTTTCCAAAATTAAATACGGAACCACAATTTGGCCCGATTTATTCAACACAATAAGAACAAGAGATGGAACAACGGTTCCTGAACAAAATACACAAGAGAAAGAAAGGGAACCACGGTTCCTATACAGAATATACACGCTTTACGCAAAACGGGACCGTAGATCCCCCAAAGGAATTAGTTAAGCTGTCGGTCCCGAAGACCTATTGGCAAACTAATATCTACAAATTTACAGGACCTTAATATTCTACAAAAATATACATCGTACTTCATACTATACGGAAGTACACGCTATACCCCATTCCTCACAGAATATACAAGCAAAAGAATATTATACAAAATTTAACGTTAACGAGTGCTAACGGACTCACGATACCCTTGCGCTAAGGAAACGACTCCGCGAGGCGTGGACTGTATCGGCGGTAACGCAAAACCAACATTTGACCAATAAACGATATTAAATAGCACCGATCCTCCAGAGCGCCACCGATGAGCAATCCGCGGATACAATAATGATCGGGAATGCGTAAGGCACGACACTGCGTCACGGTCTATCTCTCATTCACGTAAATATGGTCAACTCACAAAAGCGTCACTCACCGCGCTCCTAGTCGCTCCAGATATCCCCAAGACACAATCTCTTTGATACTGGGTTCCTCAAGCGGTCGCAAAACGGCACGGTAGACTATACAATACGATAAAAATCCGACAAAGCTAAAACAAAATAATACGAGACTATACAAAGTTTATCAGACGAAAACACGTCTGTCCCTAGGCTCGGCCACACCGTGAGTGACGCTAAGAATTTCGAAAATCGGGAACCTTCCCAAGAGGCGCGCTGTAATACATCCCTTAGGCCAAGCTGATTGGCGGACCCATCGACTTCGCCAGAGCGCTCGCGATCTTCAATTGTTTTCTCCGATTCCGATAAAGTAGATCCTGGCATCTTTCGTGTTTGGGATGGCTGCAGTGATATTTTCGGGAGATGGGAATCACATCCACCTCTGCTCCCTCGATGGACGGCTCCAGGCCGTTACTGCAACTTCCGTATGCCCTCTGGATCGGGGAGACGCTCGCTGAATGTTCCGCGTAGCTGGCATCTTAGGGTGTGTGCTCCGGCCTGGCTGTCGCGTCGCGTCGCCAGCGCGCTCCATCAGGCCCGTGGTTGGCACTCTCGGGGCCCGCAGTATTCAAATTTTGACAAGATCCTTTCGGATCCGCTTGAAAAATATAAAACACCAAAAAAACGTTCCCACGAGGGAAATAAATACCAATTCAACAAATAATATACAGTCCAACGCCACGAAATCCCTTCCCCACGCATAGGGCCCCACGATGTAGCCGGAAATCGCAGAATGTTACATTTTGTGGCGTGCATGTCGAAATGCCACGTCACAATATATATATAACGATACTGCAAAGTGGCTGAATGCCTGATACCTACTTTTGCCTGGTACAAGGGTGATAGTGTCTCTACGCGTGTCATAGGTCACGACTGACTGAAGGCAGATTTTTCCATTCGTTAAATGTGATTGCAGTTGATGCTGCATATTTTTTTTTTCAATTCTCGATATTCAAAAAAAAATTATATAAGTGACTGGAAACCGTTTATCTCGTTAGGGGAGGGTTAAGGGTTGATAATGAACATTTTTTTTCTTTTTACTTCAAATTGTTTGGTAATTTAATTTTGTTGTGATACTTTGATTGGCTGTCGGGGGGGAGGGGGTGGGTGGAAAATAAGTGCTGGGGCAAAATGATTGCTGGAGGGGTTGGTCATAGGAAGGGAATAATTAACGTGGACGGGTGGTATCGTCTTTCGCGAGGCGTCGCGACGCCTCTGTCGTAACGAAGGAACGACGACGTCGTAGTCAAGGCCTACCCTCTCCCCTGCTACCTCTATAGCTGATCTCTGCATGAGTTTCTCGGGAATGACACACGAGGACAAAGGGACGTTGAAAACGCTTCGGGGTTTTCGTAACTTTTTTAATATGGGACAGGCTGCCGAGTCGCATTTCGTACGAGGCCATTTTGTATATTGGGTGTTGAGTTTTTGAGAATGAATAAAAGTGGGCGAGGGGGGAGGGGGTGACGAAAAAAAAAATAAAATCTGCACGTAATCGCCTTAAGAAGAATTTATATGCATTTTCGACGGTATCGTGAATTTTCAGAAATTTGAAAAATATTCCCATTTTTCATATAGGGTTTTACAGATTTTTTTTTCTCGTTCTCTATCCTTTTTTTTTTTGTCTTTTTCTCTTCTTAGTCGTTAAAATAAAAGGGACGTGTAAAATTTCAATGCGATACGAAGGTCTTGTTCGAGTGATGACGATTTTTGATTTTTTTTTTTGTTTTCAGGCAAAAAACGGCGGCATGGCCATGGTGCCCTTTTACACTTACTTTATAACCTGCAATAACACTGCCACCATAAGGGACGTGATCGGTATGTAAAAATAATGACGTAACGCCGTAACGTGGCGTTAAAATTTATTTATCATATTTTTTTTCTATTGTACGTTGTACAACAATTAATTTCTGTTAGGAGGCATGAATTTTTATATTGCACTTTCATTCTTTTTCTTTTTTATTTTTTTTTTTTCTTTCTTTTTCAGCTCACATTAATCACATACGAAAGGTCGCCGGGGTCGATCACGTTGGCATTGGAGCCGGCTTCGATGGAATCAACTTGTAACTATTGATTACTGAGGACCTTTTTCTCTCTCTCTCTCTCTCTCTCTCTCTCTCTCTCTCTCTCACTCTATCCGTACAAGACGCCGTAACGCGAAGCTTTTCAAGCTTTCCACACTGATCGATTCTTATTTCAGCACGCCCACCGGTCTGGAGGACGTATCGCGATATCCTCAGCTGTTGGCTACCCTGTTGGAGGATCCAGCGTGGTCGGAAGAAGACATAAAGAAGTTGGCGGGTCTGAATCTGCTGAGGGTATTCGCAAAGGTTGAGCAGGTGATAAAAATGGCAAACATAAGAAAAAAAAAAAAAAAATTTATACATCAATTTAAAAAAAAATGTAAAAAAAAAGTTTCCTGGTTTACGGAAAATCCGCTGTCACAGCGGACGCTCTAATTCCATGAAATATTGTTGAACTTTCTATAATCACCGACCTATGACCTTTCCAGGTGAGGGACGAGTGGCAAAGGGCAGCCGTACTACCAGTTGAGAAAATAAGTCCGCCGGACAATTCTGCCTGCTCCTACGGCGTCTCCTGATCTTCCTTCAGGACTTTGACGCCGGGATTCCTCGACTGGGCACGTTCGCCGAAGATCCGCCACGTGGCGCGCGAGTCGTCTCTTCGCGTCTTCTGATCGACGTGACGCGTCGAGGGAGCGTCGCGACGGCGAGGAACGCCGTGCCGATTCCTTATAGATAATAAAGAATAATAATTAATGCTAGCTCGAGTTAACGATAAATAGTGAAAAATTTAGAGGAAAGAGAACGAGGGAAAAGAATTGATAAATGGTCTTCGGGGTCATCGTACTGCGTCTTACGTTGATGCTGATGCCAACGACGACCCTCGTTATTATTATTATAACATAGAACTATACTTTCAGTGAATTTTTACTACTAATCGTACCGTACGCACATTATATAAATACTCGCATAATTCATACTCGCGAACGAATGAGATATACGTGTTTGCGTATATGCAAGGAACAAAAAATAGACAAAGGAGTCTACGGTAGACACGTGCGATCCTATAGCTTTCTTGTATATTTGGAAATTTCTTACTTTGCGGATGGTATGCGTGGGCACGTGGCAGAACACAAAAAAAAAGAATCTTAGGTACCTGCGAATTAATAACGATTTTTCCATTTAAATCGGGTCGGCTGGTACGTCGCGCGATTTTTTTTTAATTTTTCCGACTCGGTACGAGCTTTTTTTTTACGTCAATCGAACAAAAAATAGTCATACAGTCTTTTTTATCTGTTTTTTTATACATCAACCCTGTTTCTCTGTCTATCGACTCGCTATTTTTTCGCTCACTTATCGATACTCTTATTAGCGACTAATTGGTAGTTACCGGTAGCGCAGTAGGTTTTTTTCTTTTTTTTTCTTTTTTCATGAGGCTCTTCCTTGTTATCGTCTTTTCTCACTTTTTTTTTCTTTATTGCAAGCCCCAACATCATCAGGCAATTTCGCGAGTGTTACGAGTCGCGCGACAATTTCGAGGGAACGAGTGTAATTAAAAGGAAGAAAAAAGTTGAAAAAAAAATTAAAAATTCAAGAGAGAAAAAGGAAGAAAAAAAATTATAAATACCAAAAACTGTATTTCCATTCGAGGAGTCGAGAAGCTAGATAATCATTTCTAACGAGTGCGAGTGAGTGCGTGTGACAGCGGAACGAGTATCGAGAATGTGCGTATGAGAGAGAGAGAGAGAGAAGGGATGAACGAGAAAGTATGGAAAAGGATTTAAAAAAAAATATTTTCGAGCATTTCGAGGAAGGAGACTCTGACTGAAAAGCCACGAGGTTTAGACGACGAGAACCTTGCGGTAAAAAAAAAAATATCGTAGTGCCAAAAAAAAAAACATTTCTCGAAGGCTCAAATAATATTTTCGGGGGAAACGTGTTCATTTTTTAAAAAGACGATGTATGTAAGTAAATTTTTTATCGTAAGCACACACTGAGTGAACGGGTGAGAGAGAGAGAGAGAGAGAGAGAATTTGTAAAGGAAACGAGAGAGATAACGTAACGACAACACACAACTGCCTAGATCTCAGATTAATTAACTATTATAAGTCCAAACGCACAAAAGACAAGTTTGGAGTAATATATATATATATATATATATATATATGTATAAATAAATATATATATATATATATCGAAGAGAGAAACAAAAGAGAGACAACCACGTCGATCATATAGAACGTATAATGGAAACGATATGAAAAAAAAGGATTTTGGAAAAATGCAAAAAAAAATATAAAAAGTCTACGAATAAATTTTTGAGATGCGCGACAGAATTTTTTTTTTGAAAACTCAAAATGAAACTACGGTCATCAAGCATCGTGCAGCAGTGGGAGTGATAATAGATAAAAAAATTGTACAGTTATACGCATATACACACGTGTAGACAGGCAGACTGGCCGAGTACAGATAAAAAGATTCTTCGAGATAAGAACGAAGGATTTAGGTAAAATGAAAAAGGGGGGGAAAAGAGGAAAAAAACATATGAACGGAAATTCAAAATAACGTCGTTGACATAATAGAAAGTTTTAATAAATTAATTCAACACTGTGGACAAGATACACTATCGATACCTATTACCTAAGACAGCCCATATATATATATATATACACTATTTCAAAATTATAATATATATGCACATATGTTACGTATTTCCGATATGTATATATATATTATAAATATGAAGACGAGCCAGCGTTCATGTATCTCTGTATATACGGACGGAGATATATCTATGTACATGGAAGACACAAGACTAACACACTTGCTATTACTTATATGAAGAAAAATATATATATATATATTTAGTGAGAAATTGCATGAGAGAGAGAGAGAGAGAGGAGAAGAGCGTGAACGTGCGAGCGTGACAAAGAAAGAGCGACTATATTGCAGAAGTAACTAGGAACGAAAATTGCAAATTTTTAAAAAAGGGACAGCAGACGCACGTGCGAGATAGAGAGGGCGAGAGAATGGCGAGAAGCGCGAGAGGGAGAGAGAGAGGAAAGAGGAAAGTTGTAAAATGAAAGAGAAAAAAGGATAACGTATAAAAGTAAACGGCCGGCCGCCTCCTTATGAACTAAAAAAAAAGACTTGCACCAGATGCACGACTACGAGAGCGTGGAAGGGCGAGTGCTGCCATCTTATAGGTGAAAAAAGAGATATTAAAAAAAAATGCAACCGGGTGGCGAATTATTTAATGACTAATTTAGTTAGTGAAACGTGGAGTAACCTAGCGGTATCGTGTGTAACTAATTTTAAAGACTTTAAGTTCGTTTGATGTTAGACTTTCGTGAGACGAGTGAACGTAAAATTCGTACGTTCGCCATTCGCCGCGTCGCTACGCTAGGGACATTGGATAGCTGGCGTTGGTATAGTTCAATCCTAGTGACTTTTCTCCGTACGATTTCCAAGCTTCGAAAAAAATTAACGAGCTGTTGAAAAAAGAAAACCCCAAAATCATGGAAACGCGGAGAATTTTTTTTAATAGAAAAAAGAAAATGGCGCGCGATGGCGAACGAGGAATTTTAAAATCAACGAGACAAAAAAAGAAAAGGCGAATAGAGAAATAGAATACGAGCGAGAATCGAGTGGAACGTGTTTTTTTTTTTTTTTTCTTTTGGTTTTCAAACGTAAAACGGCAAATTCATGGCGAAGCGATCGCGAGAGCCATAACGATTGTGAAATTGAGAATGAAAAGTGACGGTAACGAGGATCGACGATGATTTTATCTATGTTAACTAGAACGACATTGCTGGAACAATGATTTGTACGCCTTCTATGAAGGACCTAGTATATTATGTTACCTAATACTCGTAAGCACATTACCTAATAAATATTATTTACAAAAATTACATCGAGCGACGATCCATCGGTCGATCACGTGACCCGTGTCCAATCCCAGTCCCAAGAGTGACGTCATAACGGACCCTCGCTCCCGCAGGATACTCCCCCAGGAACCATCTATTCCAGCAGGACATTGAATCTCCACAGTTGATGACCTCAGCCGACCCCAAGATCCTTGATCTGGACCCAGGGCAGATGCTGCGCCGATGGCTGGTACCACTTGCCGTTTCGTCATCCGCCATAATCTTGCACCCAGTGCCATTAGCGTTACCAAGAAATTCAACCGGAAGTCGTTCCAGGTCTGAGACGACCTCAGCCAGTCCTGGGGAGGCTAACGATAATTTCCTGTACGAATCAACTTGAAGTTGCTCACAGTTCATTTTGTCATATGCGAATTGAGTATAGATATAGGTGATACAAGATAACTCTACCTCAGGGCTACAGGGTGGGGTCCTGGTAAGGATGAGTTGTACTTGGGACTAATAGGTATTCCCAGAAAGCTGTTTGGGAATCCTGGTGATTAGGGAAGTGACGTAAGAGAGTTTTGTATATATGTATATAGGAGTGCGTGTTATATATAGGTATATAGGACTGCGGGAGGAAGTCTCCCTTGAAAATATAATGAGACGCAGAATTCCTCGTCATCGGGTATAAGGGGAGTAACGTCGGTTCTGCAAGGAGCTATTGCGCGTCTGGGCGTCGGGACGCCGGTGCCGTCCTTAATAAGCTTCTAATAGAAACTAATAGCTCGCAAAGCGGGGAGACAGCCTGGAATAGGCTCCTGAGTTTCACGTACCGCGGGGAACCCCCGGACTCTATGGTTCCTACGCTATGTATACCCTATATACGCTAACTTCGAGGAAGTAATGTTACGCAAGAGGAGAGACCCGGTAAAGCTTACTCGGAAGTTTACAAATGACCGAGCTGACAGAGCTCCCTGCCATATTTCTTCGTTACCGTCCAACCGCTGGCCCTAGGAGGTGGTTGGTTGTCTTTAGGAACACAGGCTCCTTGTGCCCCTTCGCATTCTAGAAGGTTCTAGTAAAGTGGGGGAGGGGGGTATTGAAAAATGGTTTAAAGAATATTCAAAATTCGTTGTGTAAAAAAGGGAAATATTTAAAGTGTATTTTGGAAATGTGATACGTTTCTTGGAAGAATGAAAAAAAAAATAAAAAATCGAAAATAGCATTCTACAGTGTGACGCATTGATCTATGGGTACGGAACTTCGCGGAAGCGATAAAAAGTGAATATTTACGTTCGAGTGAAATGGATTCTCGTGGTAAATTCTAAAAATAAAGTTGAAAAGAAAAAATCACGTGGAACTTTTTTTAAATATTTTTTTTCATCATTGTAGTCCTACGTCTCACGCCGTGGAAATAAGATGCTGGTTAAATGGGCTTCGAACGCCGAGATCAGAGATCCGAGCAAAGAATAGAGTTGATATAACACATTGATCTGGTTTTGCGCATGCGCAATCGAGCGTACCTCCTTTTACGTTCCGTAGCGTACTCTCCGTGACCGGGATTCGAACCAACAGGTGATGCCAGAGACACTCCCTCGATCCAGCATCCTCGCGGTCCAGAGTCCCCAGAGTCCTCAACCTCAGATTTACTGGCAGAGCCTTCTATCCGTCTGAACTTCGACCCTCTTCTTGGAAGGTAGACGAAGAGAAAGGGGAGGAAAAAAAAATAAAGAAGAAAACTCACCCCTACTGCTCGGACGTCTTCTCATCGAGTAAGTCCTGCCTGTATCCTTAGCTACCCTTCCTTCGAAGCTTCAACCCTTCTTCTCTGTACTTGTTCCTCTGTATCCATACTCCGTTACTATTTACTGCCCTATACTTCTTCGCCTTTACTTCTCTTCTTCATCCCTCGTGGACAGGGTGCAGCAGCTACCTCAGTTACTTCGTATACTAAATCGCGAGGATCACGTTGCCGGTGGCTCTTCTAAATCTATGTGTGCTAGCAGGGCTGGCTCAAGAGTGAACATTAAGGGTGCAGAGGGGGTGCTACTACTGTGTGTTTATAGTGTGTGCACGGTAGTACGTGTTCGTGTCTATTGAGAAGAGACAAGGGTGGTTCTAGTGAAGTGAAAATTTATGGATAAAAAAATTTCTTTGCGTTACGTCAAAAAATTAATATCGAAAAATAATTAGTGAAAATTTTTGAATTTTTTGTGAAAATTTTTTAATTCAAAATCGTGCGTCGATGATTTTGGAAAAATGACAAATTTACTCTTATCCGATCAATCTATAATTATATTCGTTTGATCTGTGTATCCTCGATACAGTCTGGGATGCTGTGAAATCTTATCAAAGATATTTTATTGACTGATATAAAAATATTAAGAGTTATCATGAACGGTGTATACGAAGTGTTTACGTGCGATTGGTACAGCAACATTAACAATCGATATACCTCAATGATCCTGATGGCCGATGAAAATGGCACGAAGTGACGCCGGGTGAGATTGCTGATAAGGTAAATTCGTAATAACGCTACAGAAAAGCCAATAAGTAAGAACGAACGTACTATACGCCAGTGATAACGTACAAAGTCCTAGAAGGTGGAATAAAAATATTTCAAAGCTTTACAGCCACGACAAATTATTCGCCGGGACGTTTATGGTCGTCCCGAGGAATCTCGTCCTTAATTCTACACTAGGTTAGACATAACTCCTAGCTACAAGAAGCACGAACAGGACATAGGATATATACCATAGATAAACCAGCTATCCTCTTTTCCATAGATATATTTCACAAAGCTGCCTGTCTAGACTTAAATAATGGACCGGAAGAGAAAGAGATAAAAAATCTAAATAAATGACGGGAAAAAGAAAGAAACAAAATAAAATTATACAGGCCGATACAAATTCAACCAACCTCTTTGCTCTCTCAATACCCAGATCGAATTTAAATCTTGAGGACTTTTGGGACCCATTTAATTCGTCCTAAAGGCTGTGTAGGAAGGTCCAACCTAACCTAACCCAATCTTCCTTAGTATAGCCATTCGGACTTTATGGTTACCTAACGGTATCCCGATGGGATCCATAAGGATTCTTATCAAGGATCATCCAGGAGGACTATGCTTATGCAAATGTCACTTTGACAGAACTGTCGTTATGGCAACGATTTCTCTCCTTGTTTATATCTCCTCCCCCCCTCTCTCTCAACTCTCTAATAGAACTCGAAAAGTCTCATCCGAGCAGGATAATTTCATCCGTTATTCCAGAATACCAACCCTTATACCGTTCCGAGACTCAATTTCTCACAGCCGTAGTCAAACTGTATATAGGTAAACGCTATATATATATATTGTAACGTGGCGTCCGCAGGACGCCCATTACATAAGAAGCATAGGGGCACGAAGAGTCGTGCCACCGACGAAGGTCGCCGAGAGAATGGCAACGAGAACTTAGGACAATGGCGAGGGGAGTCCGGGGGGAGAAACCGGCAGCGCCGAGCCCGAAATCGGGCGGGCTCGGGTAAGATCGGCGCCGCCCGGAGACTGGCGGGCTGTAGGCATCGAAAAGCGTAAAGCGAACCGAGGCCAGAGCACGGTCTTACGTAAAGGTCTTGCAACTCGCAAAATTTTCAGCGTTGGGAATAGTCGTGTTAAAGAAGCAGGGTGCATTTTAACTTTTAGTCCCAAGCGTCGCTATGGTCCCATCTTCTTACCCATGGACTTCTTACCCATCTCACTATACAGTCGGCTGTGGGAGAGAGAAAAAGCAACGGTCGCTCGATCGCAACGCCTCTTGTGGCCATGAAGCGAAAAGAAAACTGCTTCTCTATGGAGACTACCCCCTCCATGGGAGTTGCAAGACCTGTAAGACCGCGGGCAACCGCGCGAGTTCGGACGAACTCGGGATTCTTCGGTAACCCTGATTTTGAACCGGCTAACGGAAATCTGCAGAAAGTGCTGATAGCGTTATCGCGAGTTTTGACTTTTGGCGTGAGACTGTGTGAAATTTTGTGGATCTTTTACGACTTTGCTTTCCCCGGACTATAATTTTCAAACGGACTATAATTTTCAAACGGACTGTGATGTGCATGCAGCGGAATCGAGAAAGAGAGAGACGGGAGGAAAACAACCAACCGTCACTGGACGAGCGACGAGAAATAATGACTCGGTACACCCGGATAATCGGTAAGTGCAGTTCAGACTACCAACCCCGGCGTTATGCAGTGCACTAGCAGGGGAAGCTGTGCATTCCGGAACTAGAAGTGGGAGTCCGAGGGCCCCGGCCACGTGTCCTCGCGATTGCAGGTTCGAGCCCGTCCACCGTCAACAGAGACGACCGCGTTGTTTTTTCGAACTGTATAGAGCCGCACTAGTATACGACCACCCGACTTTATTCGTTTATCTAGATATAATAAATTGCCATTCTTGGAATCAAATCCCACCGTGTTATTTCGGAAAGGCCGGCTGATTTTTGTATATACTCGTCGCCCCCATGCTCCCCTCTACGGCGATTAGATTAGGTGATAGTGGGAAGAACCGGTCGAGAGGACTCCCGGTGTTGACGCGGATTAGAAATTTAAAGGATTGACTAGTCGGGCTGCTGCAAGGATGGACCTGGCATCCAATGGATCCGCAAAGCGCAGCGTTGGCTTCATCGAACTGACGCAGGCCAGGCGTTACAATATATATATATATAGAAATTCACCAATGCATTTGCCCTGCATATATCACTGTAATGCAGTTTGACTATGTATACTGCTAACGAACCTTTTAACACGACCATTTATCCGATTCTCATTAGAGCATTGAACATTACTATCTCTTAATGAGTAATGCGTGTGTGTATATATATATAGGTATATACGTACAGAGGAATATTACGTGATAACTATAGCCCATTACTCGTAACTAGATGAGTCTGTACATTGGCTTTACCCAGAAGCTCGTCGAACGATGCATCGAGCGCGGGAAATTCAAATGCTCGATCCAATTAAAGTCTATAAATTGAATTAGCTAATTTTTTATAAGTCAAAATAGCCGTAATTACTGATCGTTACTTTGAATTTTACGCAATCAATGAAATTCTTTATAACGTCAAAATCAATAAATCGAAAATTCAACCGGTGGACTGTACCTAATGTTATGTGCAGGGTGTGTAGGATATATATATATATATATAGATATACTAAGGGGTATATAGCGAAGGGTAACGATATACGCATATATATATATATATATATATCAGTACATGAGTATGTAGTTACATAATATGTCGACGGGAACCAACCAAGCATTGTATTGGACGTCGAATTGAAATGTCACCCCATTGATAGGGGTTGGTCGAAGTTCACAGTCGCGTGAAACGAATCACGTTGAAATGATAAGAAAAATGGTTAAGGTTATCGAATATTTTTTGGGGATGATAAATGATGGGGGGATGAAAAAAATTTTTTTTTTTTTTGTAATTCGTATCTTGTGATACGTGGGGTTGGATAAAATTGGAAAAATAAATATTTTAGTTTTAGGGTGGAAAATGCCCAAGGGTAGTATTCATTGGCAGGGGACACAGAGGAGAGCCTGTGCTCCTGGTGCTCATTGGAACGTGCAGGTAATTAATTAATTAATTAATAAAATACCATTTTAATAAATTTATTTGTTATTACGTACATCGTGGATATCGTGTATGTTCAAAATGCATTGGGGCTGTTTCTACCCCTTTGGTGGATCGTTAGGGAATTATGCAATGGGTTGTTACGTCACGGGAGTTGCATACGTGCATTGAATTCTGTATGCACGCCTGGCGATGCATATGGATAAAGCCACGTACGTTTCGCATAATAGAAAATTTCATGTGTGACAGATTGTAGCCAGATTGTGTACGGAGATGGGAGGGTGGCTGGATAAATCCTGGAAACACGAGGGGATTTATTGGTCGATGGATTTGTTTTGTAATAGGGGATGTAAACGTGATGGGGGAATTTATGAAAATATAATTAAATATAATTTTGAAAAAAAATTTTTGGTTATCACAAATTTATCGATCGGTAGGATTTATCGGGGTTGCGAAGGATTTTCATTATTTCATTGATAGTCTGGAATTATTTGTTGTTATGTATGAAGGAATTTTTTAGGGATCGATATTGAATATTTATTGATTAAATTTATCGAACAGGTGGTCAGAGGTAAAGTGACGACACGCTGTCTGTGGCATGCGTGCAAAGCACTTGGAATTGGACTTTTGTTAATGCTTCTGGGTGCGTGCATGGCGACTATAGGTTAGTAGGACAAAAAATTTTGGAATTTTTTGTTTTTTGGATTTTTGGTAAAAATAATTTTTAAGGCACTTTTTTTTGTATAGGATATTACGCTGATCAGCTGTCCGTCGCTCAAGAGGTCAGAGGGAATCTTACTGTGAAAGTTAAGAACGAGTCACGTGGTTTTCATCTTAACAATCTCAGCTACGCTGGACCCATTGTCATGGGCGTAGGAGGTAAAGTCTTCATTGATTTTCGTATCAAGATTCTCCAAGGAGATACGTTCTACGTCCTTGGGTATTCTTCGGGACTGTTTAAAGAGGGAGTCATGTCGAGTATGAGAATTCACGGGAAGAATCGGAACGATTCGAATTCTGTTAAAGTGGCGTAATCTAGTGGGATTGTGGTTAAGTGACGGCAGAGACGCGAAATGTAGAACGCGCTATCGATCATGGCAATTTGAGATAATGAAATACCATTGAAATACCAAAATCTCATTGATTTTGGATATCGAGTGGATATTAATAAAATTGGAATAAAGTGGAATTGATTAAAAATGATTAAACGAAAAAAAAAAAAAAATTTGCCCCCAGAGAGATTTGAACTCTCGACCCCTGGTTTACAAGACCAGTGCTCTAACCCCTGAGCTATGGAGGCTTATATGACTAGTGCTTGTGCAGTATCGTAATTGAACGTAACATAAAATTTATAAATTTTCTTACGACTTTGAACATATTGTTATAAACAAATTTGATTGTTACAAACAATTTTTCAGTATTATTAATCAAATATGTAAGATTTATAAGTAGACGGTTATTGGGTACACGAAGAAAATGATAAGATGAATAAATTATTTTAAATAATTGTTTGAAAATGAAAACAATTGTTCTCAGGTTTCATCGTAGTGGCTGCCTGCGTTATGACGTTCGAGGCACGCGACAGTGCAGCCAAGGTGGTACCAGCGCGTTTCCGGTTCAATCAAAACACACCGATAAAGACGGCAAAGAGTCAACGAAGCCGTAGATCGACTTCCTGTCAAACTTCACGTTGGGATCATCAGCTGGGTCTGTTTCGGGTGAACCGAAGTCCAAGTCCGAGTTTGCACGACGCATCGAGGAAGCAGCTGACAGCAGATTTGATGAAGTTCTCGAGAAATCTTCACGACAAGAGGACGAGTCATCCGATAAAGAAGAGTCCAAGCGCGCCAAGTTTGATCGAGAAGAGGTCGCCGCGACGCCGAGCGCCGAAATATTCAGGATGCGCCTTGCTGAACCCTAAGCTACTTCAGCGTCCTCTCTCGGTGGACCATCCTGGTTACAGTCCAAAGGTCAGCCGGGAGAGCTTAGAGAATCAGAAGATGTCGGGTAGTCAGGTATCCATGGCGATGGATCTTCATATACCTAACAAAGGACCGGTGACCTTGAAAATAAAAGATCGTTCAGACACCGCCAGGAGACATCAGCTGCTACGGCAGACCAAGGTCGAGGACGAAGAGGTCGAGATACGTAAAAGAAGTCACTCTTGTTCGCCAAAGTTACAAGGTTACACGAGGTACCCCGATGACTTCCTGTCACGAAAACGGAACTCCGTAGACCTACTCTTTCTGGAGGATCTCGAGGTCAAACGTAGTCCACGTGACATCCGGAAGACCACCTCACCGAATTTTCGCAAAATGTCTTTAGACCGTATAGGGGGTGAAAGACGTCTTGAACGTAACCTGGGCCATCGTAAGTCCAGTTTTGACTTCCGGCGCAGTCCAGATTTTCGTCGTGGTGACTACCGGAAGTACTCCATCGACAGGTTCACGGCTGACTGTGCTAAATACGTAGCCGAAGAGGTCGAGACTAGGTCCAGGGTTCACAACGGCGAGAGTGTCAGGAAGCAACGACGTCCAAGGCTTTATCACTCAAAATCGGATGATAACAGAAGACGATCTTTTGATAAGAACAGACGCGATTCTCAGGCTAGTAGATATTCCCTGAATACACAAGTGGTCCATGGAGGCTGCGCACCTGAATACGAACTTAAGTACTTCACTGCTACCAGTCTGGATACCGAGGAGAGTCGTGCTGATAATTCGGATGATAGTCACGTGGTTGAGATTGATGAGAACACAGCAATAACGGCAGCATCCGATGGTCCAGCTGAAACGGAAGCATTGCTCGAGGAACCGGAACTGGAGAATCTTACGGAAATCGACGTGGAGAGCTCGGTTGGTGACTTGGATGATCTGAACGAAGATCAATTTAACGAATCAGGCTTGAACACTGTGGAAGTTCAGGTTTCGGAAATTTTGATAAATGATACTGAACCATGTGACACGACTTTGGATATGGAAGACGTTTGAAAAAAAAAATTTTGTAATTCTACATAGATAAGATACAACAGCGATGGATCCCATTTTCAAATTGTCTTTTATCTTGTTTTCTCGCTGGACGAAGAGAAAAAAAATTCAAAAATTAATATTCTACGATATCGGTATTCAGGATTGATCCGTAGTTACGGATAGAAAAAGAAAACGATATCTTTCTCGGATACGGGACTTTTTTGAAAAAAAATATATATATATCGTACACGCATAGAAATTTAAGGGCTGCACGACTTCGAGGATCGGTGGGCTCAATGAGAATAAAAACAATAAATCTAACGTAAACAGAACTGACGAGAATGAAATTTTTCGAATTGCGTTTTGAAACGTGACAATCATTTTTCGATTGAGACGTCGAGGCTAACCGACGTGCTCTGGCGCGTGATAACGTAGAATAATATATGTATACAAGCGTACTTATATATATCTATACAAACTGCTATCTTCTTTTCTGTGACAGCTGCTGAAAAAAAAGAGACACATAGAGACGTACACGCACACAAGGCCTTATCAGCGGCATAAAAATAGACAGCTGCGATTTCGCCACGTAAAATAAGGCCTATATCCGTGAACTCACGACACAAACAATAAGAGATGTAATGTCTTCGAGGCAGCGATAATTTTGGATGATACCGAAAAAAAAAAGAATGGAAAGGAAAAATAAAAAAATCGAGCTTGGTCAGCGTCTCAGATACGCAAGTCGAACCGTAAAACAGACGTAATGTTGTAAAACGATCTACTACCGTGTAAATATATTTTTGTATCCCGTATATAGTCTTCATTCCGTGTAACACGCTTATAATGATTCTAGACGGAGTTGAGAGAATTTTGAAAAATTAATTTTTATTTTATAAATTATTTTCCGACCTGTGGGATAAACGTGGATGAAAACGAAAAAAAAAAAAGAAAATTTGTAACAGAATTGTCAAGGACGCGCTCCTTGCGATTTTCTATTTTTAATTCCAAAGTTAATAAACACAATAATCGATAACTGTGTATGTACATTTATGTGACGCGTATTCATGTGAAAAATACGCAAGCGCGATATTGTTCTTGTATTTGTTGTATTCGAAATGCGCGCGTAGAGCGATACGCTACTTAAAAAAAAAAAGAAAAGCAAAGAAAACATAATCAAACTGTGATCGAATTGTACTAAGTACTGTACGAATCGTATAGAATTAACGTGCACGTGTAATTCCGTAAGGTTATAATTGGGGGCGATAAGGAATGCGATTTGGAATTTCAAAAAAGATACCTAATCAGTTATGAAGAAAAGTGAAATGTAATCGTTGCATGTTTATTGTTGTGAAATAATAAAGAGGATACGTACTCCTGTAAATCCAGTTGATAACACCTATTGCAATATCACAGCTGTGATAAAGTATAATAGACGTATGGTATATACACAAATCTATTGGAATCTACTTTACCGACCAACGGTAACTATATGGAGAAGGCTTTTAATTTGCCAATCGAAACTTATGACTCGCGTCAACGCATATGCAGGAATCCTTTGGCTAGTTACCTTCTGATAAGAATGCCGGTTCTGCATTACCGACAGTGTCAAAGATCTAGCAAGTAAAAATGGTTGAAGCAGAGACGAATAGGGAGACGTTCAAAGATACGGCCAGAGGTTGAAGATCGTATAGAAACTTATCTACAGAATCGAAACAATCACTATCTGTTATCATTTCGGAATCACGACCTACCGCAACGAATTCCATCGGTACACAGCGCACTCTGTGTACTCGATTAGAATAATACAGAATTTACATAAAGTGACGTGCGGTTATGTATTATTTATGAACATCTGAAAGGTGATCGGTTCTTATTTCGTATTCGATTTGCAAGACGACACTGATTGTGAACAAGTAAAAGAGCGTGATATAAAAGACGACAATGGTAACGTAGAGAAAACAAATATTTTCGAGTAAGAAAACAAATTTTTAATTTCCATCAAATCCCACCTAACCTAACTTACCACTGATTGAAGCTCATAAATTCGTGATCCAAGAAATTTATTACAGTACTCACATACAAGGTGTCCATATTAAAATTAAACTCGATTCCTATGAGTTGCCAGTGACAAATAAGAATGTCAACCGAAATATAAAAAATGATCAAACCCGCTAATTCTCCTGACACTGAGATCTCTCATTGTCAGTCTCCTTGATCGCATCGTAGTACCGGTTGTAAAACAATGGCTAAGGCACGTTTCCACCTAACAAAGCATCGAGTTATACAGATAGCGAACTGTTCCAGATACCTGAATATTAATCGCCATTCTTCTAGGTCCCCGGCTCTATTACAAAATCCAATGTGACATTTCGTTATCGCCATACATGTTATTTTTTATCGAGCCACCAAACCCGTACAAACAGCAATTACGAAATTCAACCTAAAATACGTTATACAATTTTAATAGTATTCATAAATCATTTATGTCGCCCAACGCACTCGTTTCACTTGCAATTTTGAAAAAAAAAAACCAAGTATAAAGGTAAAAAAAATTTCAAAATTTTTACAAAATTTTCTATACTCCTACAAAATCTCTAACAACAAGCGTGTTCCATTTGTTGATAATCAGATAAAAAAAAAATTAGTATATCAAAATGACAGCAAATCTGACCCGGTACCGCCCCAAAAATTAAATAGTTCAGCTAACAAGCGTTCAACATGAACGCTACAGAATGAACACCGGTAAAGACCACGTGACAGGTATAAGGCCCAACAGTAACCGTTCGATCCAGGATTGGGTCCCAGGAGCCAAAGGGTCATTGCGATTGGTCGAAATGTAGTTCGACGGGGTTAAGAGGATATTACGAACCCAAGAGAAGGCAGGATGGTCCTTGACACGATTATCCGATTGTGGGTGGAGCAGAACAAGTTTTGACCCACGTCTGATTCCTACCGTCCTCAGCCACTGTGGATAAACGAACCCCGCGCATGAAAAAAAAAATACTGACCCATCCTAACGTAGTGATAAAGAAATATTGTAAAATATTGAAATATTGAAAAACATAATTTTTTTTTCGGAAAATTAATCCTCGTTCATACTCTATAATTTCGAAATCCAGTAACTTGACGTCTAACCTGTCAAACACGTGGTCCACGTGTCTCGTACGTGATGGACAATAGAATCGCCACGTGTGACTTTATTACCATGCGTAGGCGTACGTAACTCTGCAAGTAGATCAGCTTATCTTAGTATCAGCATTGTTATCGGGTAGCACTCTATTATAATATTATCTGGCAGTTTCATTCGCTGAGCATTTGGACAGTCCGTATTGAATATGCCGTGTGCGTTTTGTCGGTAACATTACCGATAGTGACTACCGGGCCAATCGGCGATCGGCTTTCGATTCACCGTCAAAGAATTTTAGCCACGCGAAGGACCTTCGGAGCGACAGGTTAAAAATTAGTCGATACCACAAGATACCAGTTAACCCTAAAAAAAATAGCTGATACAATAGAGATAAGAGAATAAAAATAAAAAAAATTTCAAAATTTTTTCAAAAAAAAAAATTTTGAATTTTTGACCAGTCAAATTTTCGCTTGTGCCAATAAACCGAATTATTTGTTCGGTGACGAAAAAAAAAATTGCTTCGTACAAATTGCGCAAGTTTTGATCTCCTTATGCAAATCGGAGAAACTAATAGCAGCGCTACGTAAAGAGGAGGGATCGAAGGGGGCAGATTAAAAAAAAAATCAATTATGAAATTTAACGTGGGCGAGACACACCGGGTACATTTCTTTAAAGATTACTACAGTCTATCCTCCTTGGTCCATGGTGTATGCTGTTGGCGGTATCGGGAGGGATTTTTATTTATACTATTTATTTGCACTTTAGCATGTGGATGCTACTGTGTATAGTACTACGGCTGTTCGGGCCATTCAATTTCATTGTCGTACTAATATAATAGACAACGTGACGAAAGAGCCAGCCAGCCTACCCAATTAGAAGCTGGAATAAGGTATTGAAATCCAGCTGCTACCAGCTGACGCTTTTTCACCAGCTGGACCAGTCTTGCAAGTGTTAGCGGATACGTACTGTAGCTTTGAAAGAATTCAATGGAATTTCCTAATTACTTATTACTGGTCCATTCAAAAGTTGACACAGCTTCTTGAATGCACTCAACCTCACACGTCAGCTGGGTTATCTGACGAAGGTCGTCTGCAACAAGAGGACGACCTTATAAATTGGACCTTGTCTACCCGGTTCGATCTCAGGTTGCTCGAAATGAGGACGCGCCCAGAAATCTGGCGCCAGACGATATCCTATACCTGTGGGTATCTCTGGTTACCGTAGAAATTGTACAGTGACTTCAAAGGTCACGTGATTATTCAATTGTTATCAAATAATGATGGCCTAGTACCTACAAAAATATTAAAAATCGTTTAATTGTACTTGAAAATTATTTTTGTTATATATATGAAAAAATATTTTTTTTATATTTTTTTTCTTATAAATCTCATATTTAATCTTGACGTTTAGGTTCGTCTGCGATTTAATCATTATTGCAGAATCTCAACTTCTCTAATGTATATTTAGGTCTGTCATTGTATTCCCTAGTGCACTGACCAATTCCAGCAACAAGATCCATAACGATCTTATCCAAGATTGCTGATCTTTGTATAGCATTGCCGACTGTACGGTGAACGCTGAGGTTATAGATCTAGGTTCAACTAGGATCCAGTGTACAGTGAATAAAAATACCATAGTCGCTAGATCATTATGATTTACAGTGAAATTATTTTTTTTATATATGAAAAAATATTTTTTTAATAATTTTTTTCTTATAAATTTCATATTTAATCTTGACGTTTAGGTTCGTCTGCGATTTAATCATTATTGCAGAATCTCAACTTCTCTAATGTATATTTAGGTCTGTCATTGTATTCCCTAGTACACTGACCAATTCCAGCAACAAGATCCATAACGATCTTATCCAAGATTGCTGATCTTTGTATAGCATTGCCGACTGTACGGTGAACGCTGAGGTTATAGATCTAGGTTCAACTAGGATCCAGTGTACAGTGTATAAAAATACCATAGTCGCTAGATCATTATGATTTACAGTGAAGCAACGGATCACCAGCAATGACTCCGGTTCAGAAATAATAACCGTAAAAAAAGATCACTGCTTACATAATATCAGCTTGACCGATAGAAATGTGAAGACCAAAAAATTATCATTCAGCAATAACCAGCAATTGCTGGAAAAAAAAATTGCTGAGCAAGGACGATCCAATTTGATCTCACCTAATTGATCCATAAAGAAAAATATCAGTGACTTATAAATTTTATTTCAGAAAATTGCTGAAGATCATAATCCTGTATCTATTTTAATTATTCCTAGATCATTGAAACTGTAATATCCATTATACAAGATTAATCAGCAATATCCGCTTTTTTATATATCCAGAACGATCCCAATACCATAAAGACTATCAGCAACGAATGATCCACCGAGATGAAGCTACAGTCCGTTACAAAAACAATCCGAAAGTAAAAGTAGCTCTGGAAACAAGAAGAAGAAGGACGCAAAGACGTCTAAGATCTCAGTGTAAATCATAATGACTTGGCAGATCATTATAAAAATGATCGAATGATCCCACAGTACGACCTATGACCTACCATTCGAATGCCTACCTGAGGTTGTATGGTGCCAAAGCTTAAGGAGTGGTCCGGGAATAAAAATTCTTTATTAAATGTAACAGGCAGCCATACGGATTACGAAACCCAGTGATTTCGTAGTTGATCCACGAGGTCCAGTATTCAACCCTGACCCTTGGATCGCACGAGGATTAATCCCAAATAAAAAAAAAAAAATGTCAATATTCTCATATCAAACCCACAGACACCTGTCACCACTTTGACAACTGTCAAAAAAATTTTTTTAAAATAAAATCACATACTCACCAATCCAGTACGAAATCCAATGATGTTCTCGTAACGTATAGTCACACCCAGTATACAACATATATCGATCGACTATGGATTTTAATTCGTTCAAATATTCGTACCGTAATTACGCAAGCTGTTTTGACCAAATCCTTTCGAGCGGGAATTAATTCCCTCCACGGTTCATTAATATTAAAAATTAATTAACGTGCAGGGCCGTAACGTTTCGCGTCACCCCGTTGTATCCCCATGATCCAGGGGGACATGAAAATATACGTGTATACCAGATACAACGAAATAAAAATGTCAAGGCAGAATTATTCAAGCACGTAACTCCTATAGCGTTAATCGATAACGATCGGATTCGCGTATCACAATAAACTTGATCCAGATGCATTTATTTAAAAAAAAAAAAAAAAAAATCAAAAATTCAAAAAAATAAAATTTTCAAATTTCATTTTTTTTTTTTTTCAAAAATCGTCGTTTCACGTATAAGCGTAAAGTTCATCGGCAAAGTGAACCGTCATACATACGGTTCATCGATCCGTAAATATGTATCACGTATGTATATGAACCGTAATTCACGTTGCTCGTATGACGCAACGTGAAACAATATTTAGCCGATGATGCAGCAATTTTTTTTTTTTTTTTCAATCCTACATGTAACTACAGCATGTAAATAATGTGGATACGTGTAACGTTCGTATGGGATAACTTCGGGTTCATCGGTTCACGTGGTTCGGTATTGTTGTCGTATGGTGTAATATTGTAGTAGCGACGTGTTATACGTGTATGACATAAGTTTATAGATTTTTTTTTTCTCAATTCGAGTCACAGCATTTGGGCCACCGTTCACGTCTATTATTGTTCACTTGGATCGTGAGATCAATGCCTTTCGATTAACGATCGTGATCGGTATTGTGAAATTACCAGCGTAGGTATCGAATCGATATATCGATATAGGATTTTCCGATAAATCGAATTAAAAATTTTTTTTTCTAACTTTCATAGCGATTTCAGTATCGATCTAATGATAGAGCGTGATAATGTAATCGATAGGTGCGTGATAAAAATTTGACGTCACGAAGTATCTGTTAACACTGATAATATATATATTATATCTATGGGTTTGTAGACTAATGGTGGTACCGATAACTTAGCTATAGATCTTATGGGTAATTAAGGGTTCGTAATTACGACTTTTTTTTTTACTGGGGTAAAAACGTCCCCTGTGGCCGTCAGAGACGTTCGCGAATCCTTTCTCTCTTGCTCCAGATTGCCGGAGGATATTCAGCTGATAGGAAACCGGACGTGATTGCGAATCGGATGGATTACGATATTTATTCAATATATATATATATATATAGATGTGTGTATGTTGATTGGTTCATAAATATTTCTCTGGGTAATTTATATACCAAACTATTTTATTCCAATAGGATGAGCCGTTAAAATCTGGATCCTGATTATGATCTATACCTAATATATTGATCATTCTGATAGATCGAGGACTCCTGCCCCGAAGCTTATCCAATGGCGAACACGATTAGCACGACGCCCATTAGTTGGCAGCCTGTTACTTGCGACAAGTGCAATTTGTAAGGTAGCCAGATGTGGGTGATGGTGGAGAATGGCGATTTTCATGATTTTTTTTAACAGTTGACATATTTGTCGCAATCACGTGGTTTTGCGTTTATTTTGACGTTTACAGGAATTACCCAAAAACGCATTGTAAGGCAAAGTAGTTATGAAAGTCAGATAAAAATAGGTTTAGGAACACTTATATGAATGAGGTAATAAAGCGTGATCTTAAGGGATGGACCAGGCAAGATCAGCAAGGTTCTATCCCATGAAAAGAGTCTAACGTGGCGTGAAGGTGAGAAAAAAATTCCATTATGCAATCGAGGATGGGTAAAAATTTGATTAGCGTGATAAGAAGTTTGAGGGGTGGGTGGGGGTTTCTGATTGATCTGGAAATGATCGTTGCTTTATTTGGTACCGCATGGTATTCAGGTCGAATGATGATTTTGCAATTGGGATCGAGGTTAGGTATTATGAATGTGTTGATGAAAAAAAAAAATTTTAGCCTCGTATGATTTTTTGTATTTTGGAAGTTGTGCGAATTTTTCTTTTTTTTCAAAATATTACTGAAACCCGTGACGGGGGTGGTGGATTCCTTTTTTTTATATAGTCGCTCAGCCTCCATTTGCTCCGAGACTGAACTCTTACTTTCGCTGGAATTGCCCCTGGCTATCACTTTGTGCTCTGACTGGAATCTCGCATTGGCTCGAGTAAAAGGAATTGCTGCCCGTTAGGTTTTACGAGTACATTACTTGATATATGATAGTTGGAATTGGTACAGGAAAGTTTAGGATGTTTGATGATCCTTTGTTTCTTTTTTTTTTCCAATGGGGAACTTAATAGGAATTGTGAAATTCCAATTGGTACCAGGTTAAAAATATTGACCCATGGAATTTCAGTTGGTCGTATGCATATTGGTATATTGATTAAGGAATTCAATGCGTACTGTCGCAACACTCTGTTTTGTTCCTCCGTCGTGAAGGTAACAGTGTAAATAGTGATCATTCAAAAATGATCTACGATCTCCTATCGGCCAGATGCGATTTGGGCTTACAATGGCACGCCCCTATTTTGGTTCTTTGGTCGTCGAAATTCAATCAGTATACAACTACCGATTCATTGATCTCATTTTGAAAATGGCCAACTGTCAATACCGAAGTGCCTCCCTATACGTGAACCAATAACAAGCATCGTGCCAGATATACAATTTAACGTCGAAAGATCGATTCGATTGAATTTCATGATTTTCAATTGGATGACGATTTTTTTTATCGCGAGAACAACACGTTGTTCTCCGACCGGTAAGACTTTTCCTGTCACTCGTACATATATCTATACACTTGACAAGCCATGCAACGTTAACCCAGTTTACTTAGCAGTTCCACAGCGGAAAAAAAATATGGACGCCGATTTGTATCGAATAATCGTTATGGAACTAGGCCTATCCGGCATCCGATAAAGTCCGTTAAATTTAATACCAACCGATTAAAATTCACCTTTCCCCAATTCGTCCGATTGACATAGCCATGTCATTTCCGGATGCAGCCAGCCTGCACAGCCTTAACCTTTCACTTCCGGCAGACCCGGTGCCTACCATAGGAAAAATAATCATCCAGTTGACAGTGGTGCTCGGGCAACCGTAACAGCTGACCGTGACGCTCGCTCGACCATAGCAAACAATTGCGAGACAAGAGAATTGTAGCTTGCCAGTTGATCCAAACGATCGTGTCAAGATCACCATCCAATTTTCTACCAACTGACCTCCAAGAGTCAAAGGTCAAAAGAGTCAAGAATTGACATTTCCCGCAATTACAGCTGCAACTGAAAACTCCAATTGGACGAACCAATTTTTTTCTTCACCCAAACTTCACAGCTGCACCCAACTGGTACTGTCTGACAAGCAGTATGCAACTTCGGAGTATCGGTACGAAACCAATTTGACAGTCGGCGACTCCAGTCGTTATAACAGTCAATAAATTTTTACCAGTTGGCTGAGCGATCAGTCATCGTAAGACAGTGACCTTGTCATCTGGCATAAAAAAAATACAGTTGCCACTTTAGCCAGAGGCCAATTCACATACAGGGATAAAGATCATGGGATCGATTAAAAAAATTGTTTTTTAATTCTCATTCCAACCACCCAGCGCCTTCTTGAATTCCAAAGAAAATTGTTCTCCGGCTCCACCCCAGTTGCACGTTCTACCATATCATGAATAAATGATACCCAACTGGAGCTCATATGCAAATCCAAGGCAAGGACGTGACCTTAAACCAATTTTTAACATATGATCATATTGTTTCGTTTGTCTATCCACGCGAGTAGCTCCTGTCACTGAGATATTTTTACAGCCACCCCCCCTAATCCCCCTGCCCCACCCTAGGCCACACGTCAACCATGTATCGGGTGATCTCCAAAACTCAAAACGATCTCATGATTCATTAAACACGTCCCGACTATCGACAAGTTCACCGATAAGGCAACCTGTCGTTTCTTCGTCACGTAGCTAATCGATTTATTGGAAGTTCCAGTAGGAGTTGGTAAAGCCGTAAATAGCAGGTAGCCGGTTGAACCTGAAATTCCATATATAGGGGGAAAAAAAAAAACGACGGTGATTCAGTGGCGTGAGAAATTTTTTTTTTTTTAATTTCAAAAAGAAATTTGACGTCGAAAGTCGAGGTGAAAAACAAAAAATGAAAAATTGAATTGAATCATAAAATTTTTTTACACGCTCATCGACGTTTCGATAACGATCTTATCGACGTATCTTACGCGTGTTACGTACAACCGAGGTACGGGATTAGCCGAGTGAGTTAGATAACATCTGATACATCGAAATTCCCTCGTAGTAACTTTCATTCGTCCCGTTACATTTTCAAAAGTTAATACCAACTGTATCAAGATGGCCACTGGCTCTTTAATTTTTTGCTCCATTTGCATTTCTTCCCGTGAGACTCGCCCACGTCGATTTCTATATACTAATTATACGAGAGGCGTAGCATTTACAAATCCTGTCCTGTGGCACCTGCGTCCACGTAGAGCCTGTGTCCTGCAGGTAGGAATATCCTTAAAGGGAAATAAACAGGTTTCGTGAATACGTGGGCGAGGGATGGAGGGTGGCAATAAATCATTGCATAATATACACTTCGCTGCGAAATGGACCCTTTCAGCTGGTCATTGAGAAACAGTTGATGCCAATTATTATTTTCGTGACCGCACCCATTTTTTTTTTCACCTCACCCCCGACCATTACCAAAACACGAATTCCTAACCTACCGAACCCATGAACTCCCAGGTCGAGAGATCGCACGTACGCGAAATTCCAAAATCTGACTATCAGTCTATTTATTATGGTCCGACAAAATTTCTTTATACTCTAACCTATTATATACATAATTTCAGTTACACGTCCAGTATTACATGTATTATCCTACTATGTATTATGCTAACGAAACATCTCGTATTGTCAGTTTGACAGATAAGAGCGATAGTGAAAATTTTATAGCGCTGTAAATATATATATATATATATATACATATATAGGAACCGGTGGAGAGCCCCACCCTAGCTCCAGCTCCTTGTCATAGGGTGATCAGGATTGGTACCTACGTATGAACCATGCGTGTACCAGTGACGTAAGCCTGGAGAAAGCAGTAAAGCTGGACATCGAAGAGAGCATGTGAATATGGGCACGAGGAGGTACACTTGTCTCTCTCGTCTCAGTTTTTTTTTTTTTTTTTTCATCTCCTCTCTCATTCCCTTTCAGCCCACGCTGTCTCCGGGGACACGCAGCCTCCCCGTATGGATTGAGTTTTATGGTCAAACTCCAGGAACGGAGGATCAGGGATGGCCTCGGGGCAGTGCCTTGCGTAAGGAGACATAAAGTATCGCGAAACGGAGCATGAAAATCTAATTTATTAACGATCGAAGTTCGCATTACGAGTGATCAGCCCGAGGGTAGCAAGGATCGGTCGGGTCTGAAAGAAAAGGTAATGGACCGGTTATGTAGGATTTTTGGAAAAAAAAAGGAAATTTTAATTAACTTCTTTTCGGGGCGAATTTAACTTTTTTTATTTTTCTTTCCTGCAACTTTTTTTATCTTTTTTCGCTCCGGTTTCTGGCCTTACGACAATTCTCAAATTCTCCATCGATCGTCGGTTGCATCATTACGTATGCGGAGGAGCTTATGTCATCGGCTGGCCAATAAAACGACCGAAACGAGGTGGATCGACGACAGACGACATAAAGGACTATAAATCAACTCTTGATTCGAGCGATCAAAGAGCTCTGACGACAGTTTCGTGACTGTGAGCACGTCCAATTGGCAGCTGGTTACAACAAATCTGACACACCCTCACCAAATTAATCCGCTACTGGGAAATCGATTGGTACCTGTCTATATACACGTCCGTGTATAATGTAAAGGTTATATAGGGACATTTTGTAATGGTAAAAAAATTTTTTTTAATATTACGAACCTTGTCAAATAATGTTGGGGGTGATTAAAAAAAAAAAAGAAAAATTTAGTATCGTGAAATTTCAAATTTTGTCAATCGATACTCGCCACGTTATTTCGATCTGTTATCGATTATCGGCGTCCTTCCGGGCTCGTCGCTGAGTATTTAACTTATAAGAGTGAACTTGCGTAAGACAGTGAAAATAGACGCGTGCCGTCGCATTTCGGTACTCGTTACCAACTCGTATCCAGAGGCTAGCCAGTTGGCTACGTACACGGTAAATTAACCCGTGAGATTCCTTGGGCCTTACGTAAGTCAAGGAGCTAATTGGGACCTTGGCAATGTGGATTCTTATAAGGAGCAATGTAACTGAAAGGTAAGCAATGTAACTTAGTCGTAAGACAGATTCATCGTTTTCGCGAACGATTCTAAAGAATCGGGCGCCCCTTGCGTCTAAACGCGGTACTGGAGCGCGTTCGGTAAAAACGGGACCCATTTTTGGGCCCGTTCTTTACGTTATAACTGGGTTAGCAGTGCGGCCCGATGGGTCTATGACGAAAGTTAATAGATATTTTGACGCCATTTTGCCCTGCAGCTGGTTCAGACACCCAAATCACATATATATAGTAATTGTATCCGTGTATATAGCTTAGTTTGAAAATATGTTTTTTCAATCAGTCAGACTCAGGCAGGTCAGTACCATAATGACTGCCATTATTTTACGTGTAGCAAACAGTTCCGTTTCTCCTTATAGCCATTTAAAAAAAAAGGACCTTTGCTATTTACCTGCTCCAGTTATTAAGCATCGTAGAGTTCCCGTTTGGCTATGCTGATTCATCGAACGATTGTGGATAATTAGTTCTAAAATGACGTCCGTAAAGGAGCATTCATACAGGGGGCCAAGGACGTGAACCCATTCGTAAGATTTGAGAGGTCCTTTAGGTTCCGGGTAAAGCACTTGGGATTCCAAGTAGACGATTATACATGCATAAGATGGCAGACGGTATTAAGAATGGCTTAAAGGAAAAATAATCATAATAAACAGTCATAGAATGTCATAGAACAATTCGAATATTCATACGTTAAATATGATCGATGACTCCCGAAAGACCATCAGGAAAGAAAGTAAGGCTGGGGTTCTGGGAAAGAGAGGTTGTAATGAGAAATTTAAAAAAAAATGGCTGACGGATCAGTTTCTACGTTACATATACAGCCAATCAAAATACGTTCGCCATTTTGACCAAGATTGTACGGACTGACAAATAAATGTAATGTGTCTGCGGAATTCTCGGGAGTGCCTGTAGCACAAAATGGACAGTAGAAAAATTAAGCGTAAATTACAAGCTGCGCCGTGATCCCAGCAGAAAGGGAAAGCATCGCTCCGGGGCCCCGCGTTATACGTGTACGCTCCTGCCTCGAGGCTGTTTAACAGTGGGTATCCCAGTGGGACTAATAGATGGGTGCCCTGTGTAAGATATTAAGAAGTATCTGGTAGCCATATTATTTGCACGCTACTATGCTTGAATTAGCAATAATAATTTTTTATTATTAACAATTTTTTTCAGTCATCCAAATCATGCAGGAAGGTAAAATAGAAATTACGGCACCATAAATAAATTCATCGGGACTTATTGCGCTTTAGCGTTGGGGGACCCGTAGATTAAGCAACCCAACTTTACTTTCCAATATTAAAAAATAATCCGTCGGATTAATTGGATCGAAAATCTAAATCGCGATTTTTATTCATCTCTCGTGGATCTGGATTATTTTCCAAATATAGATCATTGACTCAATTATCGTGACTCGAATGACTCAGTCATGACTCAAGTTATCGCCTGTACCATTTAACGCTATTTGAATTGACGTTTAAAAAAATTTTTTAATCGACGCCATTGTTCGATTCGAAAAAATTTTTTATTACAGGTTAGAGTACGACGCGATGCAAGGCGTCGCGACGCCTATTGAAAATTTCTCCGAATTTTTCTAAAGCTTCTCGAAGGTTGGGTCGAGAGCGGAATGTGGGCGACGCTTACTGATGCAACCAATCGCTTTAGTGAGTATCCGCCGTGTCGTAGCTTCGAAAATTACTGTTGATCGCTTCAACGTACGAGACGCCAGGGCCGATGACTTTTAACGCTCGATAACGATCTGACAAGTAGTTCGTTTTATATGCGCCTTATTATGTACGATAAACGTACGGGCGAATTTCTAATTTCGATTCTCCAAATATGCAAGAGCGAAAAAAGTAGAGTCAAACTTCTTTTTTTTTCAATTTAATATTCAACGCCTTCGGATATTCAAAAAAAAAATTTATCCCCATTCCTAGCCGATGATTTCAAAAATATTCCTCCAGGATGGTGGTACCCAAGGGAAGGCGTGGTAGACTGGTATTCCTGCCTGACAGCGAAAGTCAATCCTTTTGTCGCATTGTTGAGAATAAATCGCTAGCGACAACCAATCGCCGACGTATCGAACTTTAGTTATTTTTCAAATTTGACATCCCCCCTCTGCCTCCGATCACGAATTTCCTGAATGACGTCAGACACCCCACTATAACAGTCAGGAAAAAATTTTATCAACGAAAGTATTTTTTTAAAAATTCCGTTCAAGTCACAGCAGCCTGTAGTTCCGTTATCTGTCTAAAAAATTATTATCCGAATCTGAATCGACCTGTAGTAACTATAATTCCTGTATAGCAGATTACATTACGTCCCAGTACCAAGGAACCAAACTGCCTTTCTTCAATGAATGAACAAACACGACGGACCCACTTCCGTTTCACGAAAACTCACTGGATATAATTTGTAAAAAAAAGTTATTAAAGAAATAAAAAATAAAATAGAAAATTCACCCGTATCCATTCTTTTCACGGTTTCCATCTCATCCCATGACTTATCAGACGCGTAACGCTTCTTTTGCATATACCAAAAAAAAATATATTTATTTGATTCATACGTTAAAAAATATAGCGCGAGAGAAACAATAATAATAAAAATATCTAACGAGCACGAATCATACCAGGATATAAGAATTGCGCAAGAATCCGAATACCCATACGAAATATCCGTAGCTGATCTGCTTGTAGGTCTTCTTTGTTGCTCGTCCGTCTTGCGCAACGAGGACGTCTCGATTGCACCCGGTTTGCAAGAGCAAGAAAGGAACGAAGGTGAAAAATAAAAGGTCGGCTTACCAGACACACCATATTATTATTATTTCAGCACATACGCTCAAACCGTCGTATTATTTTTATTCTTCGCTACGAGTGCAAAAATAAGGATGCGTCTTATTTTTTAGTCTCGCCTAATACAAGGATACCCAATCGCGGTTGAAAAACAATTAGATTTTACGTCACATGAATCATACATAATTTCCTAGCCGTTTTAACGACCCGGGCAAAAATTGTACCATTGCCACGCCCCGAACACATTTTTATTTACCTTTCTTTCCAGTTCCCTTACTTACCGACTGGAAGATCCTGCTACCGTTGTAAAAGGCACTATAGCCGATTCCCATGTACAACCGTATTACCGTGTAAAAATTTTAATATTATCGCTTAAGAAATATAGGGTGTGACACGTAGACGCGAAACTACACGGAGGAATCGAACGAGCCTTTTATTTTTATCTTGCGAAAGAAATAATTGCAATTCCAGCAAGAAGCCTAAGTGCCCGTAATGGTCGGGTTGTGAAAAGTCCATTTTTTTTGGGGGACTTTTTTTGTCACAATTGTATTTAAAAGACAATTCATTGCCTGCCTGACGTTTGTCGTAATGGTTAAAAGTCATTGAGAAACTTAAGGATAACTGGAAGCATATATACGTAAAAAAGGATTCTGGGATAACGGTTAGAGTTATTATGACGAATGGTGTATAGGTATAGGAAGTAATAAGGTAAGTACAGGATAATAATCGATGATTGGGTATATAGCGATATAATGATGGGAGGAATGTACAGGATGAAACGTAAGTGAATTTTTTTTTTTTTTTTTTTATAAGTACTGTCAAGCGAAATTACGTAAGATGAATTTCCGTGAAGTCGTGTAAAAGGCGATTTACCGTAATACGAATGGGTCTGCCGGTGGCTGTCTGGACCCAGGAAGAAGCAACGTACCCAAGTAGGTATGACTGTACGAACGGGCCCAAACGAACAGGGACACTCGTATGAGGCCCAGTTCGCTTTCTCTTTGCTACAATTTTTTTTTCAAGCAATGTCGATTCGGATGGACATGTAAAACGGGGGGGAAGGCTGAAGGAAAAAAATAAGAGGAGTTAACAAACTTGAGGAATTTAATTTATGGATCCGGAAGCTGGGGCATTTTTTGGACCCGGTGATGGCTGAGTTGAGATTTGGGACTTGTAAACAGAGTGGTGGATGAAGTGAAATGTAAAAGAAATTCATCTCGGGCGATATAAAATTATATATACATAAATAGATCATTGATATAATGATCTATAGTTGCCAAGAGAACTTGTGGTAGATCTCGATCGAAAAATCAAAAAAAAAAAATTTCGGTATTAAATTCGATACAACCATCGTGGATCTATTGTCTGTAATGATTGAGATATTCAAACCATCAGTCAGTCCATAGATCCTGATTGATCAGTCGTGCCTCGGAGGTTTCGACTAATTGCTACTTTGGATCGATTCTAAATCGAAGGTCAGTAAGATCTTACGTAGATCTTCCAAGATCACGATCCTCTTCCGATCGTTAACTATCGATCCCAAGTTTAGGTATCTATAGATCCTGTCGGAGAAAATCCCTATAGATCAGAAGTCACGTGACGTTCAGAACAGCGATATATAACGTAGCAAAAGTTTCAAAAAATCAAATTTTTTTCAAATTTTTTTCTTCAGTTTTTCAAAATATTTCGAAATCTCATCGGAAACCGATCGACCCGTCAAATTCGTGAAGTTATCGTAAAACCATTCTGTCTGCCGATTTTGGATAATCATAATATTACGAAATACTATAAACGACGGATTCTATCATTACGTATGAATAGATCATTTTGGATCTTATCCCCTGTCAAAAATGACATTACCCATACGACACCTATTACGCCTGATGATTATTTCTCGCAATCAATACCGATCTCAGACACCGATACCATGGAAATCCAAGTGTTCGTTATATTCTCGAAAGTGACGTAACTACCAGAGATCATCAGCGTGGCAGCTGATTATTGGCAGCAGCAGCATCCTTAACGGTTAGAATGCGAAAGAGAGACTGATAGTTGACCTTAGAGGATGATAGTCATTATGATGATCATGATGATTCATCTTAGCACTTTGGCCAGTCTTACTTTCAATTATCAGTCGGATTTTCATTATCGATCGATGTAATTTATTAAATGCATAATAAATTGTTTAAATAATTTTAATTTACTCAAAATATTTTTTTAAACTCAAAAATGGCTCCATTTTTCAAAGTTAAAGCTTACCAATGATTTTCCGCTTAACCGCGCCTTTACACTGTTGTGGTCATCGTCGATTAGCATAGCAGCGATTATCCCAACGTAAATTATTACCAAGGCATATAGGTAAAACACACGCACGATTACCATGTGTATTTTAATGCCACCAGTCAGATAGACTCAGTCGGGATACGTAGGTGGTCCAGAGGCGATGGATTTATCAAAGGCTTTCACATATGGATATATCGATCGATAATCAATAATTTGAAAAACAGATAAAAATTTACCTGAAAGTGAACGTGTAAAAAAAATTTTTTCCATTAAAAAAAAAGTGCAGTGTTTAAAATAAAAGTGTCGAGCTATAAAAGCGTGGATCGAATTTTATTGAAATTGATTGATTTTTTTTTTTTCTTCTTTAATCCAATCGATTTTATTTAGGGGCCTTGCGTGTATATATATATATATATATATATTTCTGTCTACAAGGAAAGTTTTCCCTATCTGGGGCAGAAGGCACCCCACCCTCTGGGCCTTATTGGTCCCAGATGTCTCTTGGTCCCCCTGCTGTCCACTACCTCTCGCTTAACCAACGTAACTTTGACTCTCGCCACTTCACCTGGGGCTTCACTGACTGGGCCTTACTTTACTAGGAGAGAACAGACCCACCAAAGGTTCAGTCCCAATCGTGCACTCAAAGACGAAGGTGCCTTTTGTGTCTCTCCTACAACCCTCCCTCCCCCCCACCACCTACCCTTCGAAAATAGGAGAGGAAAAAAAAAATACCTTCTTCCATATTGCCCGGGAAGACTTTTCTATATATTCTACGGTACATCGGCCGGACCCCCTTAGAACCGATTTTTGCTTTCGCGTTCACCAACTATCGCGCCTCCTTCGCATAAAGTTTCTTTCGGACGAATTTCACCTTCAGTTCATGACGATCGCTCGTACGGTTCACTTTCGATTTTTGACTTTTTTTTTTTAATATTTTCGATGTGCAGACGAGCGAACCAGCCTGACAGTTTGTTGCGAGCTCGTGTACTCGGTTGCTGAATCGTCGAATTTTGGAAAAAAAAAAAAATTTTTAATTAGCTAAATCGGAAAAATTTTTTTTTTTTTATTGACGATAAAGAATAATACCAGGGACGGAAATTGTGATACGAAAATGGGGCTACTGGGGCTCTTACCCCTTTTGGGGTTGCTGACGCTTGGAATCGCTGCGAGTAAGTTTTTTTTTTTTTTTTTTTTTATAATTATTTTGTTAGGTTTTTTTTTATGGAATTTAGCGACTCGATTCATTGGATATTTAATATTTATAGAAAAGTTGCTGTTGCTGAGAAAATATTTCTAGTTCTTTTTTTTTGTTTATACTATACTTGCCATAAGTGTCTTTCTCGTCTTCTGGCATCTTTACGTGCAGTGCATTTTAGGTTTTTTTTTTCTATAATCGTATTTCTCCTTATCTATCGTGTATTACTATATCTGTCGCTTGTCGATGATCTATAAATCGGGATCGATCGATAAAAAAAATTGTCGAGGTAATTTATTGATTTTATGGGGTTTGACGTTATTAATGTACTTTGAGGTTATGTATTAGCTGATCGATATCGATAAAAATGGATCCGTGATTTATAACATATATTTGTAATTTTGATTTTTTTTTTATTCCAAACATACTGTAGCTTAATACCTCGCAAAATCTCAATTACATGCTACCTGTGTTCAGACTGAATTGACAGCTCTCGCAGCCTCACTGAAATGAAAAGTGGTCCAATGATCTTTACGATCTATGTCTCTGTATCGAGAGCGCTACGGTGCGTTCCTTAAGGTTAAGTTGCGAAATCGGCAACTGGAGCAGGAGCGTGTATATATATATACAAGGACGGTACCATTTACGTCTTGACAATTAATTCTAAGTTTGTGCAGATTCGTCATTGCTGGGAAACAATACCGAATTTGCACTGTTAGATGAATCATCTAATTGCCAGCATCCTTCGATGATCTTAACCCATTAAAGATTGGCAATCGAACGCCATAGCTAGAGAATTCTCGGAATTCCTTGAAAGATGTAAAACAAATTTATCATCGCGGGACGTGAAAAATTTTTAAAAATTTTTTTGCAAAATTTTTTAAACTTTTCTGGCAAATTTTTATCATTTAATTATTTGAACAATCCAAACGAATCGCAAAGTGAATCCAATTATTAATCATTCGTACTGATGCAGTAATCAAGGATCTAAAGGTTCTAAATCACTGATAACTATAAAGCAAAAATAATTATTTATTAGCTGTAATATTTTTCATAGCAGCAATTTTTTTTTTGCGGGACAACAAGTTTACGCGACTATGTAAACGATTATTATAGACACGCTTACGTGAAGATGATCTCAGCTATCGTACGGCTGGACCAGCTGCAGCCTCCGGCTTGAAGATCGTCAATGTTTATCTCGAGTTTGGTACATTTTTTTTAATGGAAATTTTTTTTTCAGAATGTCCCAAACAAAAGACTTCACCCGGCCGCGAGATCCTTTGCTACACGTCGACCACTGATATTGATCTACTCAGCGAGACCATATGCAGATGCACCACACTGGTCCAGCAGGGTCACAATCTTCATAATCTATCGTCAACTGGTAAGTTACTATATCGATGATTAACTTTTCGAAATTTTTTTGCCAAGATGAGTTTATCAATTTTTGCATATTAAAATGCATCATCTGTATCCAGCATCCAAAGATGCATCCTTGCACTTGTTCCATTGATATTCGATTCCTGTGTCATTTGCGATTCTCGTCTATTTACGTGTATGTATATCACATATGGAATCTGGTCCAGTAACATACAAGTGCATGCAAAGTGCATCGTTGCAAAATGCAACAAGGAGATTACGTATGCAATTAGCAAGATGACTATCAATTTTTGTATATTAAAATGCATCATCTGTACCCAGCATCCAAAGATGCATCCTTGCACTTGCCCCACTGATATTCGATTCCTGTGTCATTTGAGATTCTCCTGTATTTACGTATATGTATATCACATATGGAATCTGGTCCAGTAACATACAAGTGCATGCAAAGTGCATCGTTGCAAAATGCAACAAGAAGATTACGTATGCAATTAGCTGCTTACGTACTTACAGGCCGCATGCGTTATAAATAATTCATCAAAGTTACCGCATGCGATGATGCGAACTTTTTTTTTGACAGATTTTTTTTTCAATCAGTCATCCTGTTCATCGATCACTGTAAGGATCATTTAATTTTTACAAGTACAAAATTTCGAATTTTTTTTTTCAAATTTCTCCCAAATAATTTGGTCAGTCGATCGTGAGATCAATAAATTTTTTTTTAATCGATGAATATTTATTAGGTAAATATATGTGGTATATCTATATATGAATATTCATATCCAATTTGAACGGTATCAATGGTAATACTTAATGGAACACTTTCGTTTTCGACAGCACGTGTTCACGGGTTCATTCGAGATAACTTCTCGAGATAAATTCATACAGATAAGACCGTACCCGGTGTGGGTACAGTTTTGAATAAGAAATGAGCCGTATAGTTACGCAATAAAAAAAGATAATACTTTTTAATCATTTTTTCTTTCTCCTCTACTTTTACTTTCCGACATCGGGGGGAAGTGATTGATATATATTTTTTTTTCATCTTTATCTCAGACGTTATGATCTTTCTCTCGGTCTAAGATGAATGGACCATTGCGATAATTTCTTCTTAATCAGGATGTAATTAGCATATTAATTGTTATCGGATGTAAATATTCCTTTCCAAATCCACTTTCTCACCAGATCATGACCTTCTAACCGAATTGCGAATCTGGTCCATAGACGTATATCAAGATGATTTTTTTTTCATTTCCAAAAAAAAAAAAGTGCGTCAAGGACCGTGAAAGTCTATGGAGAAATTTCTTAATAGAAATTGTCCTGACAAACGACTATGGATTTAACACTCGAATAATTTTGATCCTTGAAAACTTTCGGTCAATAAAATTTTTTTTTCAAGATCACTTATTATCCGTCACCATAATGGACCAATACGTAGATCATTGAACTTGATCGGCGAAAGTCCTTTCGACCCAACAAACATCAAAACCGATCACACGTGCGACAACCACGTATGGATGAAAGCATATGGGATGAAATTTTCAAAATTTTGAGATGTTACGTGATTCTTAAAAATTCAAAAAAACAATTAATCTTCGTTACACTGAAATCCCATATGCCACACCCTTTTTCAGATCTTCACAGATTGGACCCGGGTCCAATTCTTTCATCCAGACTCAACTTCGATATCCGGGATGCTGTAACTGGTCCAGCACAATAGTGGGTGGCAGAGAGGACAAAATTTCGCAAGTCTTTTTAACACGTAGCTACCATGGGTATGCCAATAGTCGATTCTGTCGCTGGCGACCTCGGAGAATCGCGTGTGCGCCTTTATCTGGGTCAGTTGGGATCTTTTATGGTCCTAGATCGACCGGCCCAATTTTTCATGATAAAGGGGACCAGATTCTTCAACGTCTATATATATATATATATATATATATATATATATATATATATGTATACAGCCACTGTTGAAAGCCAATAAATAATCGCACAGCCATATCCATATAGTCTGATCGAGCTTAACATCCGACTGGACCAAAAGAACCGAGATCTTTGATCTGAAGAAATCGAAAATTCAAGCAGAAGCAATCAATATATACGATTCACCAACAATCGTATATAACACTATAAGAAAAAATAGCACGATCTCCCAGTTCAATGGACCTCCGAATTTTCAAATTCGTACGATCATCTTCTGATCGATAATTATCGATAATGATCTGTCATTGAGCATATTGGCAGATACCGATACATACTCAATAATTCATTTCACAATGTAATATCTCATAAGTCCACGTCCTGGGTCAACTTCACCTCCCCCCAAACCCACCTGACCCCCTCATTCAATTGTATCACCATACCGACCCTGACATATACTTCGGGATCTTAACGAATCGTTAAGAACCGATTTTTTAGCGCGGGAACAATGAGACTTTCAAATTTCGAATGGCGTTTGGATTTTATCAAAATTTATAATACTTCGCTTTGTAGTTTCTATGGATTTTATTATTATGTATCTTTCCTCGGCACAATAGGCACAGTGTAGTTCAGGTATCGATCGATCGATCGATTATCGATTATCGATCGGTAATTGGTCACGCTCTCGTTATAGGATTTAATCGAATTATTTATTATCGACTTTACACTCGATTCACACTTTTCTTCCTGATTGCTCGTCATTCAATTCCTGATGATGACGTACGTTCACTTTTTGCCGTGACATTTGACCCCGGGGTCCAGGGGTGACGTCACTGGTCTCTCAGATTTTATTTCTTCTCATTTTATCAGTCCTAAATAACGTCGAATTACAGTCTGACGACGATGAAGGATTTTGCGAAAAAAATTAATAATTAATACCGGAATAATTTTTTGGTATTTCAGGAATCAAAGATTTCCGGAAGTCCTTGAAGGAGGTCAATCCGGTACTTCAGCTTGTCGTTTCCGTTAACGATCCTCGTCGTTCGCTGAAGACTTCCGGTAAGGGACGACAAGAATCCGTAGCGAAATTCGCGAGGATCCTGAATGAGGTAAGAGAGTGGAAAAAAAAGAGTAACAATTGATTATGAATTTGTTGAGTGGGTGACGTCATTTCCGCTTGTTAAAAAAAAATTTGCAGACTTTTATAATCGACGGGACAGAATCGTCGTCTGGTTTTATGTGAAAATGAAAGTTATGGTCAATGCACTGTACTCGTAATGATTCACCCGCGATAGGAGTGAATGCCTTTGCTTTCTTTCTTGAGCGAAGATCAATGGGTTATCTTGTATCACTTTTCTCCTGGTTAACCATATTTGTTAGTAAAACGTGAGAGTTAATTGTTAACGGAAGTCACGGCTGGATCATTTGTGTAAATTAAATAATTTTTATTACACTTTTCGTAGCCTTGTTTGAATTAATTGATATGTACTTTCATTCTCGTTTATCGTATGATACTGACTTTCGCGAAATCTGCATAATTAAGTTATAAGTTTAAGATGCGTGAAATTATTTTTTTTTTTTATATATTGTAACGTATTTTCTTATCTCGACACTCATAGTGAAAAATCCGAGAATTAACCTACGTTTTTCACCGGGAACTGACGAGCCGGTATGACCTGGGAGTTGGGGTGGGACAGGCCCAACTCCACCGAAACGAGAGATCTGACGGAACCTATCGGACGATGCGATAACTTAACGGATCCTGTAGATTTTTGGGGACGCGTGAAATCGAGAAACGCAACCGTAGGTGTTGATCTTTGGGGTCGCGTGAAATCAGCAAACGCAACTGGATGCGCGAGCGGGAGCGGAGTAACAGAACGAATCGGACGTGTCAAGTCGAAATCCCTTCACCAATTAATAAATTGGGAGACTCACCGGAGCTGGTGCAGCTGATCCGTGAAGGCCGAGAACCGCATCCAGGAGACACTCGGGGGGGCACTGCACTGGGGCACGGCACTGCACCTCCGGAACACTCACAGGAAATCCAGAGAATTTCCTGGATATCGCGAGAGCAACGCGAGAAATACACGAGCGAGGACTTGGTATACCGGATCGAAACACGGCTAGAAAAACTATAAACAAATAGCACGGGAGCGCGTGACACCTCGGTCGGTGCCCCGAGACAGACTGTTTTGACAATAGCCAAATTCGAGAACTAATCATTCTGATCATCTGATTGGTCGAGATCCTTATAGCCGATAACTCTTCCTTTAGCCGTATCAAAATTCTATCTCCGCCCACTCTACAGCCCTTTGCCCATCTCCAACGGGGCGCCGGTATCTCACCCGGGCATGGAGTCGCCGTGTAACCGTGAATCGAAAAATCACGTCACAGAATATAAGATGCGTGAAATTATTTTTTTCCTAATATACATATATTTTTTTTCTATAATTATTATAGGTCGACGGTATCGAATTGGACATGACAGCAGGATCCAAAGAACGTCTGACCGACTTCGTGAAAGGCCTGAAGGACGAGATGATCAGGAAGAAGAACGAAAAACGAATTTTACTTGCATTACCAACCAAGCCCGAGAACCTAGCAAAGCAATACGACGTAAAGTCATTATCCAAGTACGTAAAAAAATTTACATTAAAACCCCAAGACGAATCCTTACTTTGATTAAATTTCAATTTGATAAAAATGAAAAAAAAAATTGTACAACACCTCGAGTACGAGATTCTTACGCAACGATACAAACTAGAGAAGCGTAAAGAAAATCTGAAAACGTCGATGCGATGGGAAAAAAAAAAGATGGTTGGGTCGCGAGATCCTCCTATCCTTGAGCCAGTTACGCATCCAGTCCCGCTAGAAATGCTGCAATCACCTGCTGAACCAGTTGACTGATAATTAAAAAAAAATGCCGCACCCTGTATACATATACGATTTTTCCATCCAGGTTATGAAAATTATGAAAAATTGGTTGATTCAAAAATTTTTACTTTCATTTCAGATACGTCGACCTGTTCACTCTCTCCAGTCACTATCTGGTGGATGATGAAGAGTCCTTCAGCACCTTTCACCCATCCAGATTAATGGGTCTTTTTGATATGCTCAATACCGATAGTCTGGTCGACCTGATAAGTGGTCTAGGTGCACCCAAGAAGAAGATCCTGGTGTCGTTACCAGCAGCTGCCTACAAATTTACCTTAAAAGACAAAAAAGAGAACGCACCCAGATCAGCGACCACCGAGGAGGCTCCTGCTGTTTTGAGTCGAAAGGAAGTAAGTGGCTGTAACGATACCAAAATTTAATATGGTTTACGACGCGCGTGTCTAGAATTTGATTTTGAAAATGTTCAAACGTCTTATATGATCCTGACACGTGGTCTCAGTCTGGACCAGCGTCCAGATCACCTTGGGAGTAATGAATCCAAGAATGACCAGACGCGATTAGTCATTGGGTGAACTTTTGACTAAGTATACCCAGTGACACAGTTTTTGAGTAGTGGATTAAGGATGGCTGATCTGGGTCCCTGGCAGACCCAATGTTGAGGTCGGCTAGTCAAGGTGGGAGATGAATTGACAACTTGGGCCCTGACGCTGTATGACTTATCTGTGGGTGATAGGCAGTCTTGGCTTACCTAACGGACCTGCTGGTTTTATCTGGGACTTGTTCCTCGTGCCACGTGCTTTGGTTAATGATGTAATTAATAATCTTTCATAATTCCTCGACGCTTGTTACAGCTTTGCGAATTGATGAGCGAGGGTGAATGGACTGTGGAGAGAGACGAGGATCTCACTGCCCCTTATGCATTCAAGGACGACACGTGGATCGCGTTCGAGGATAAAATTTCTGCTGGTATCAAAGTACGTGACTGTACTTTGAAAAAAAAGTTTTTTGGACTTTCTGATAATGGGTTTAATTTTTTTTTTATTTATTATTTTTAGGGAAAGTATGCCTTACTTCGTGAACTTGCTGGGCTTGGAATTCATGATGTTGAACGTGACTCGAAAAGTCATTGTGGAAAACCTCTCACTCACGAAGTTTATCATTCGTTTACTGATATGAAGAGGAAAACTAGAGCAGCTGTGTTGTCTTCTTTGGAAAATGATCTTCACGTAATAATGATTTATCTTATTAATTAGTTATTTTGTGATCTTTTTACCGTCAGTCGGTAATGTTATCTTCCGAGTGAATGCCGTTGGGTATTGGGAAATATCGATAGATGGCGACTCTGTTTGTTAGAGATTATTGATAGAGATAAGATTGGTATTTTTGTTATCTGGGGGGAAGATTTTTTATTGTTAACTTCTTGCTGTTGCAGCATGCTCAGATGCCGTATACATCCCACGTGAAGTCATCGGGATTCAGGATTGTTCGCGTGGTTGATACGGAAGGACATATTCACGCCGTTCGCGAAAATACGCAAACGGAATTTTCGTGCACCAGACAAGGATATTTTGTTCATCCAAAAAGTTGCAATCGGTTTTATCGTTGCGTCAAGTTCAATCAAGGGATTGATGATTATTCTGTTTTTGAATTTGACTGTCCTGCTGGGTTGGCTTTTGACGAGCGTACTGAAGTTTGCGTCTGGCCGGGATCTCTTTCTGAGGGATCACCTTGTCCAGGAAGTAGTGAAATTGCACCGGTTCCTCGAGCGAAATTCCAGTGTCCTGCTCAGCCTGGATACTATGCCGATCGACAAAATTGCAGATGGTTCTTTGCCTGTTTCGATCTTGGTAAGATTTTGGTTTTTTGATCCCGATACCGTTTATGGTTGAGATCTTCAATAACAATTTTGTATTGTTTTGTATTACAGGTGGACCTGAATTGACTGCTTATGAATTCCGTTGTCCATTTGGATTGGTGTTTGATGAAGAAAAATTGATCTGCGAATGGCCTTGGCTTGTTCCTGGGTGCGGTGTTTCTGGATACTCCAGAACTGAATATGGTGGATCTGATGCTGGACATGCAGGCGGTTCCGGATATTCTGGTGCCGGTGGTGCTGGATCTGGTATAGGATATGGAGGAGTTGGCGGAGGAAATGGGGCTGGTGCTGGTGGAGGTGCAGGATATTCGGGTGGCACTGGAGCGGGACACTCTGGAGCCGGAACAGGATATGCCGGCGGTGCTGGTGCAGGACATGGAGGTGCTGATGGTTCAGCACATTCTGGAGCGGGAGCAGGAAGTGGATATTCAGGAACTGGTGGTGCCGGACACTCTGGAGCAGGAGCTGGAATTGGATATTCAGGCGCTGGTGGTGCTGGATATTCTGGAGCAGGAGCAGGAATAGGATATTCCGGAATTGGTGGTGCAGGGCAATCTGGAGCTGGATCTGGTATAGGATATACAGGAGGTGCTGGTTCAGGACATTCTGGAGCTGGATCTGGTTCTGGTTATTCTGGAGCAGGAATAGGATATTCAGGAATTGGTGGCGCAGGGCAGTCTGGAGCAGGATCTGGTATAGGATATGCAGGAGGTGCGGGTTCAGGACATTCTGGAACTGGATCTGGCTCTGGTTATTCTGGAGCAGGAGGTGCAAGTCATTCGGGAGCAGGAGCAGGAATAGGATATTCAGGAATTGGTGGTGCAGGACAGTCTGGAACAGGATCTGGTATTGGATATGCAGGAGGTGCGGGTTCAGGACATTCTGGAACTGGATCTGGCTCTGGTTATTCTGGAGCAGGAGGTGCAAGTCATTCGGGAGCAGGAGCAGGAATAGGATATTCAGGAATTGGTGGCGCTGGACACTCTGGAGCAGGATCTGATATAGGATACACAGGAGTTGGATCTGGTTCAGGCTATACTGAAGCAGTAGGTGCAGGTCATTCTGGAACAGGAGCAGGAATAGGATACTCAGGAATTGATGGCGCAGGACATTCTGGAGCTGGAACCGGTTCAGGTTCAGGATATACAACAAGCGCTGGTTCTGGACATTTTGGATCAGGAGGACAAGGAGGATATACCGAATTGGCTGGAACAGGCCATTCTGGAACGTCTGGAAATGTCTATCCCGGTAGCTCTGGCTATTCTACGGGAGCAGGATATGAAGGAACCGGTGCAGGGCACTCTACAGGAGGAGGATATTCCGGATCCACTGGTGCAGGACATTCCACCGGTGCAGGATATACTGGATCCGGATTCGACAGACATTCTACTGGTTCAGGAAATATCGGAGGAGCAGGATATTCCGGATCCGACGGTACAGGACACTCCGAAGGTGCGGGATACTCAAGTATCGCCGGTCCAGGATATTCCACTGGCACAGGATATACCGGAGCTGGTCTCGCAGGACATTCTACTGGTGCAGGAAATATCGGAGGAATAGGATATTCCGGATCGAATAGTGCCGGAAACTCCGCAGGCGTAGGATATTCAGGCACTACCGGTGCAGGACATACCACAGGTGCTGGCTACTCAGGAGCAACTGGTGCCGATAGTTCCGGTCCAAGATATTCAGGTTCCTCAGGTGCAGGATACACTGGAGCATCCGGTGTAGGATATTCCGGATCTGCAGGCACAGGATACAGTGGCGCCACAGGTTCAGGATATACAGGCGCAACTGGATCCGGATACGATGGAGCATCAGGATCAGGATACGCAGGATCAACTGGCGATGACGGTTCCGGCCTTAGTACAGTTTACGACGGTTCCCATGGAATCGGTTCCACTGGAATCCTAACAGGACACGGAGTAGGATCAACTGGTTACAGTGGTTCCACAGGAACCGGTGCAACCAGAGGACACGGCGTGATTTCCACAAGTACCACAACTTACCACGGCAACACAGGATCTCATGGTTCATCTCCTGGTAGAGGATCCTTCGGAGGATCTACAGTTTATCATGGTAACACTGGATCCGATGGTGGCTACGTCCTTGGAGGATCAACAGGAGCTCACGGTGCCATTACCAGCGACAACGCAGGAGGATATGTAGTGGATGACGGATCTTCTCATGGAGTTGGATTGTCAACCGGAAAGACTAGCACTTTCTACGGAAATACAGCATCCCAAGGACCTTATCTTGTAGGAGGGACCACTAGTGGTGTAAGATATCCTGCAGGAAGTACCACCTACTATGGCAATGCTGGGTCACCCGGAACTTACGTCATTGGAGCAGGATCATCGGACCACTCCAGTCTCTTCGGAAAGGGAGTGACCCCTGTGGGAACCACAACTTATTATGGCAACGCTGGTTCCGGTGGTTACACTGGTACCATCGTCACTGGTGACAATGTCCATGGAGCGATTGCTACCGGTGCTTCCGGTTCAGGAACTCTTTTCACTCATGGAGATGTTGCTGGCACGATCCTGGGAGGATCTCAGAAGCAGGGAACCATTATTGCTGGATCAGTGACTCCGGGTTACGTTGAGACCAGTTCCGGTACACCTGGATACGTCATCAGCGGTGGAGTCAAGAAAACTTATATTGGATCTTCATCACCTGGAACAATCGTTCATGGAACCACTGCTCCTGGTGTCCTTATCACAGGAACATCTGCTCCAGGAACTATCATCAAGGGCGACTCATCTCACGGAGTTCTTCTAACCGGACAAACTGCACCTGGAGTTATCTTGGGTGGTACAGTGCAGCCTGGTGTTGTTATCGGAGACTCTACAGGAAGCCAATATACCGGAAGTAGTGCTTATCAAGGAAACACTGGATCCTCCGGAACTGGATCCATTTACACGGGAGCTGGTACCACCACGTATCATGGAAACAGAGGATCGGGATATACCGGAAGTAGCACTACAACTTATCATGGAAAGACTGGATCTTCTGGTAATGGTAATCTGTTCAGTGGTAGCACCAAAGGTGGAAGTCAGTTCACTGACACCGGTTACAAGACCAATGAGTACCATGATAACGGCGGACGTGGCACTATCAGATTAAACAATGGCTACATCACTAGTAAATATTCGGAAACTGATCTTCCGGATTATAGACCAGCCTATGGATCACTTCCAGATTCTGTGGTTTCGGGCGGTAGAGTAGACGGAAGTGGAGGAGTCATTCTGGGTACTACACTGGCAGGAGTTAATGGCTTCGGTACCAAACTTACAGCTGGTGGTTCTTATACTCAAGGAGGTTTCACTAAGACCGGAAGTACCAAAACTGGTATTACCACCGCCCAACTAGGTGGCAGTGCCAGTTATGTAGCAGCTACTGGAGGACCACGTCGTAGACCAAATCTTGATAATATCGGAGCCAAGGCCTTTGAAGGCAATACAGGTTATAGCGGATCAACTGTTGCTACTGACGTCAACAATTTGGCATACGTCACTTCAACTGTTACACCGGAAGTCTATGTCTCGTCAACACCTGGAATTGACGTAAGTCACATTGATGCATCTAGGATCACATTGGGAACCACCAAATCTGGAGCATCATCAGGATACTCATATGCAAAACCAACTGTACAATTCAACAGCAGAAGACCAATTGGTTCCACGGTTTCTCCAATTTCCTCGACCTATGCAGAAATTCCTGTAGCCGTTACGACTCCAGCGCCCCAACTGAATATTGAGGTTTACAATACTCCTTCAGTTGTCACATCCGCACCAATCACAGCTGCACCAGCAGTTGTCAATACGTACAGTTATAGAAAACCAACTAACGTACAATATCAAGAGACTCTTTATCAAGCTGCCAAAGTTCCAACTGGTCCAACAATTTCCTCTGTCAGTTTTGGCAGCAGACCGTCGACCATTAGGAAATATCCAACACCAACTGTGATACCAGTGGGATACACAACTGGTCCCTTAGAGAACTTCAAGAGTACAATCTACCAAGCTGCCAAAGTACCAACTGTCATTTCAACTGTACAACCAGTTGTTGACAACGGATACAAAACGATTGTGTCACCCACAGTACTGCCAGTCAAAAATGTCGTCAACACTGGTAAATTCACGTACAAAGATAGCAGATTCCAAACTGGTACATTGCCAACTGTTCAACCTGAAGTTGAAGTCGATCTGTCATACCAGCAACAAGGCTATACGGGCGATAAGGAATACATTGCTGTAACAACAGCCGCACCAGCTGTCAGCACCGGATACGTTTACAACAGACCCAGAAGACCATTGCTGACAAAAATACCAGTTAGCACATCCGCACCAGTTACAGTGACTTACGAGCAGCCATCAGTAACCTCGCAGCAACAGGTAAGATAAATCCCAACTCTCCTCGCAAATATTTTTCATGACTGTCAAAATAATCAGCAACGTCCATTGTCGTTCCAGGTACACTACGTTCCAGTAAGCACTGTCGCTCCAGCAATCGGTGTCACTTACAGAAAACCATTCCAGCCAATTGGCATTTCTTACAAACAACCAACTGTTCAAGTTTCGTCAACTGTAAGACCAGCAACGGTTTCCCAAGGTTACAGCTATTCAAGACCATCTGCCCAATTTGTCAGCACAACTCCAGCTTCCTACACAGTATCAAAAAATGTACAACCAATTGGTACAGTATCAGAAATTGCTGATGGATCTCCGGCTAACCTTGAAATTCCAAGAAACGAAGTCCACAAACTGGTTACCAATTACGAGGCACGTGGAAACGTGAAGTACACTCCAAACGTCTACGACATCTATACCGGCGATGCTGGTCCCAAGTACGTAACATCTGGACCAGTTTCCAGTACGCCATCTTATTCCGGTGAAGAATACAATGGACAGTACGTATCCAGTACAGTGATACCATACCGGAAAACAGTGACGCCATCGGTCACAACAATTTCCGGTGGTTACAGTACGGGATATTCAACTACTCCACTCTACGAGGTGGCAACACCTAAATCACCAACTGGGGGCAAAGGCAAGATCATCGTGAAGCTGAGCGATCTGCACCCTCTTCTTCTTGGCAAGATCGGGGCACAATGCACCTGCAAGGAAGATCCCTACGCCAATCTTCGTGGTCCCGGAAGAAAATCACTGCGTATCCCATCCTCGAACGGTCCCGTGGACCTGGCAAACTATGATGAATCCGATATCTACGTTGACCTTGAAACTGACAAGGGCTTAGGATTAAATGGACCTGGCTTGACAGGCAACTACGTATCCTCTACAGCATCTCCAGTAGCAATATCTTCATACAAAACACCGGTAACTGGAGTCTTTGGGGTCAGTCCCAACAACAACCAGGGCTACACTCTACGTGGAAGACCCTCCACGACCTATCTACCAGTATCCTCGACCTCATCGCCTAAGATCTTCTTGAGCAAGAACCGTGGAGGTCCTGCTGGGTCTTCAGGACCGTCATACTCTTCCGGAAGTGAACTGGGAAGTTCACCAGCTTCATCCAACCGTGAAGATATTCCTCTTGGTCGAAGTGCTGGTGCTGGAGTGAAGTCTCCCAAGGCTCTAGGTCAGTTCGGAGCCAATGGCAATGCCGTTGGTCAGGCTGGTGCTGCTTTTTATCGCTATGGACCCGGTGGATGGCGTGGGGTAGATGAGACTCTTCAAGGTAGTACCGACTGCGCAAGACCAGGTCTCTTCCGGCATCCCAAGTACTGTAACAAATTCTACGCCTGCCACTGGGACGAATGGAAGCAGAGGTTCACCCTTCACGTCTTCAACTGTCCCGTTCATCTCAGCTTCGACAGCAATGCTGGTGCCTGCAACTGGCCGAGCAAAGGACCTGCCTGTCAGGATGACAATCTCCTTGTCTAAGCGATTAGAAAAATCGGTAGATCCTCCAAGCGATCCTTGGTACCTACTTTCACTCGAACATCTGACCATCATAATGATGATCATCCAATTGGATCGATTGATCGATTGCTCATCGACATCCTGAAGTAATAAAATTGTATTGGAGTTGGTCCGTGGGGGAAACAGTTGGCCAACTGGACTATGAGACTGTTGATGACCAGTTCGTATATGTAGAAAGTCATCAATTCTAATGTGGTGAAAACCGATCGGTACCGATCAATCAATATGGATCGCCGGCGAGTCGAGAATCCTGATGTCATCACTATGTAAATAATCCGTTTTTATTATCTCAAAATTTTTTTGTACATATCGGAGGAGCGACGGTGAAAATATTACTGGATATTTTTTTGTTAACCAAAATCCGTTTTTCTATCTATCTTCACCGCCCTGTTCTAAAATTCGTTATCACTCGTGTAACGCAATGATTATCCGCTATGGGAATCGTTCATGGATTTTGTATATAACGACGATGACGATGATAACATGAAAATCGTGTAACTTGAACTTTTACCAGGATGCTCGGCGGAGCGCGAGCGTGAGAATTTTTCAAAATTTTCTTTTTCTTTGGACTTTAGAATAGTCTATAATTTTTTTTGTTTATTATGAATCTACCTGTAGAGTCATTGTCATTTTATTTTTTCTGAAATTTTTCTCTCACTATTATCACTCTTCCTCAATGTCTCTCGGTTGGACTATTATTTATTTATACTTTATCACTAGCAAGTAAGGACAATCAGACGGGGAAATTCGAAAGTCAAAAAATCAGGACCAGAGAGAGGGAAGGCAAAAATAAAAGAGTGGTATACCAAGAGCAATTTCCAATGGCATCGAGCATCTTTGCAGCTGACAACTAGCTTAAAAAAAAAAAATGAGAAAAAAATCTCTTCTCTCGTACCCCAAAATGTTTGTTCGACAGCATCGATAATCGATCGGTCAAAATCGAACTTCCGCTTGTAATCCAATTACTCGTGCCATTTACCACTATTGTAATATTATTTCTGAATAAATATTAAAAAAAAAAATCGTCCACACAAAATCCTTTTTCGATCCATCAACATCCGCCAGGGGACCTAACAATCTAATAAAAAAAATCCAACTGGCCAATTGGTATCCAATTTCCAATCTGTCGCCTACGGGTGAAAAAAATCAAGAAAGGAAAATCCTATGTTTCTTGATTCTAATTTCTGCTAACTGTTCAACTATGGTCAACTGGTCAACGGGTCAACTGGACAACTGGTAATACTTGCCTGTCTACCTCGAGGCTAAACTTTCGATTGCTCTAAATAGCTAAGGCGTGGTCACTCACTATACACTCTCCATACAGTAGCGACCAAAATCATTGGCTTGGAATTGGTAATTGGATGACCAGTTGACATGACTCTTTCTATATAGACTAGTCCGCAATAATTCTGCCAAGCGAACCATTCGAGTGGACTATTGCCAAACGGAAAACGCAAAACGCAGGCAAAGTAGAAAGCTGGGTTCGTCGAACCGAGCGAAAGAAACTATTGGAAACTGTTTATCAGTCTGTAAAAATTGTGGGTTTTGAAGTGAGCGACGGAAGCGAAAGAAGAGAAAGAAAAAAAAAGAAGACCAAAGAAAAGGATAGAAATGACAATAAGAAAAAAGTCACTGTAAACCACGACACTTCTGATACTAGGACAATGGCCGCTTTCACCGTCGATTCCATGAAAATGACTTATCCAATGATTTTAACGATGCAAAACAAGAAAAGTGACCACGTTTCTTTGACAAGCATTTACAAACAGATATTAACTCTTTATTTATCTTGTCGTAAAATAATTCGCAACTAGCAATTTCATTTTACACGATTTTCATATCTTTCCAGTGTGCAATGCATTTCGCATAGGTATAACGAGAACACGTGTTCAATGTTTATCTTTTTGACAGTTGACGAACAACTCAACTCTTAATAAAATGCCACGTGGCATTTCAAAAAATCACAAAGGTATATAAATGAAATTTTTGGAAAATTTACAGTATAAAATTTACATATATTTTTTAAAAATAATTTTTTGTAAAACTCCTTTGTTTTCCATCTGTCAAAAAAAAATGAATTTTACAAAATTTCATTATCTCAACTACATATAGAATTCGACGAGCGACCTACTTTTACGATTTTGCCAAAAAAAATTGACAATGATCAACGATCAATCCCTGTATTGATTACGTGATTGGTACCATTTCGTAGATATTACCCAATAGGAGAATATCGAACCCACGCATTGTCAGATCATTTAGAAAATCTCCGAGAGCCTTGCCAACTGGGAAGAAAGTCTGATCGGTATGCTTAATGATTTCGCAGTTACGTGGTTTGCGACACGAAAAAGAGATAGAAACTATATAAACGGATTGAAAAAAAAATTTGAAAAATTTCTTTAAAACAAAAATTTGCAATTTCATCCAAACAAGAATTATCATCATTCTTAACCCAATGTCGGATAACCAAAGTTCTTGTACAGACTCAAGCAATAAGAATTGTTAGCAATGGAAATTTCCATGATCATCTCATATACATATGTAGGAAGATAATTGCGAGTTCTCATAGCAGTACGCACGTAGCATATAATCGCTCATAACTTTCAAGCGTGTCGCTCGCTTGCGATTCGCTCTATAGAATACAAAATTTATCGCTCTTCCTGATCCTCTTAGTCCGTTAGGCATTACTGACTTAAGTGTGTCATGAAAAGTGAACTCATTTCGTCGACCTACTGATACCTTTTTTTTAAAATCGAAATCATATATATATATATATATACACACATAAAAAGCATATACAGTACCAATACCTTTCCCCATACAGAAAAACCAAAAAATGATATACAAACGTAACGTGTTAACCATATGGAAAAATGATGATGAATAAAAGAAAAGCCACATTAAAAAAAATCAACAATAAAAATGATTCAAAAAAATAATAAAAATAAAAGTTTACTCACTTTAATTCAATAAAAATAATTATCCGATCGTCTTTCGTCCAACCGATAACATTTCTTGCGTAACCCAGTTGCAGCAACAGCTGTTAGTACCAATTGCTGAACCTTTGATCAGCAATAGAAAAATGTGCAAATTTATATACGAGAACAAAAAAATGTTACAAGGACATGAATTTTGAGACCTAACATAAGATCAAAAAAATAAATAATAATTATGAAGTTTTGAAAATAATGAACTTTTGTCGCGATATATTTTTTTTCATTCATTCCCCAACCCCACCACTCTAGTTGTGGTTATGTAAATATTGAGTGTCCTAAAAAAAAAAGACTCAAGATTTATCGATGTAAAAGGAAATGGCGACTGCGGCGTGATTTGGTCAATTTCATTGTGTCTACCGAAATGGAGGTTCGCTTTGTAGCGAAGTTGAAGTGGTGGCAGAGAGTGGGAAAGAACATAAGCAGAGGAACAAGCGTAGCAAGCCAGAAAGGGAGTGGGACTGTCGATGCGATTGTTAAGTTGGTAGGGAGGTGCACGAGGAGGAGGGTCAGGTAGACCTCCGCCAGGACAGAAGTGATATAAAGCCATTCGCCGTGGCAGTCGAGTTTAACGCACCTGAAACCAGAGATAAGACAAGACACCAGTTGCCAACTTCGGCCAGCCTAGGAAAATCATCCCTGCCACACCACATCTGACCATCATGTGAGTTGTTGAATTTTTTTTTATTTTTGACTGGTACCACTCTAAAAAATATATACCACGAGATCACAAATTTACAAAAAAAAAAATTTGAATTCTATATTGTACGTAAATTAACATATGTCGCTCTAACTACGTGGTAGCCTATTATTAGTTTTAATAACTTGACCTTGAATTATTGTATCCTTATCACAGTGTATATGCCGATGATGATTAGAATTTTGATATTTATATATATATATATATATAGAGTATAGTGCAGTTTGTATTATGTAAGATTGTACTAGCTGGTATATATAGGTATATGATATATTGGTATCCAATTGGTACCAGTTGGTTGCAAGCAATTGTTTTTCGTCAACTGTGAAACTTCATTAGAAAATTCAATACGTTGATACGTTGAGACGTAGGGAGATCAGATTATTCTTTTTTCTCTTCCTCTTCAGCAATATGGTATTGCAAAATGTAACGGGTGAGCAAAAAGGAAAGATACAGGTTAGACCCTGGCTCAGGCTCCATTACGAAATTGCAACTTACAGTTGCAGGATCACGTGTAGGTACGGGTCTGTGTGGTAGTGACGTTACGTGACATTATGTAAATGTTGATGTGGCAGGTAAAAAAAAAAAAATTGGCATAACTGAGAAAGTCTTTAGAATATTACGTAGCTTGGTATATTCGATCAGGACTGTCGTTAGCGTCGAAAAAAAAAAGCGGAAACGGGAAATCCGGAAATGGAGTCGATAAAGCAGATTTGAAAAATACGAATTAATTAAAAAAAAAAGGTCGATCATATCGAATATCGATAATCGATATCTATTATATAAATATAAAAAAGTATAATACAATAATGTTAAAATTCGTGGAATAAAATGTTTTTTTTTTTTAATTACGTAACAAGTGACAACGAAGCTGATTTACGGTAAATTCGCCGGAGTCGCAGCTTCGTTGCACTGACGTAAAAAATTCCGGTTCCGTCAAAGGTCAAGCACGAGGAAACATACCAATTCTTCGATATGCCTTGATTCTTTTTCTTTGGCAAAAAATACAACAAAGATATCGGTCGCCGATAAATTTAAGTAATATTTAAATAAATTCCAGTCACAATACGCTTATTGCTGCGCATATAATTTTTTCTCTTTTTTTTTTACTTATCACAAATCTACGCCGGAATTGGACCTTCGCGAGGAATTCGCTCCTGCCAATCAAAAGTACCGGTTAACATTCACATATCAGCAATCGAGCCTTGAGATACCGAGAAAGTGAAAGGGTCTTTAGGCGATTTTGATCTACCGTATTGCTGATTGGTTATCGGCTACAGGCTGTTTCAAATTCTTACTGTCACTTCGATTCAATTATAATGTCGATTATTTTTATATTATCTAAATGGCACGATATATTTTTTATACATTGAAGCATATGCTGCATATACTATATATTATTTGGTAGCATACAATGCATTGAATATATATACTATAGCGCTTGTAGTATATATATTATATATTTCTATACATTCTTTCTATATTATATTTAACACACTAGTATATACTATAAGCAATGTATGATATTAATATAATGCGTAGGAGTCTATATGGTTAAATAAAAGGTGGAGCACAGATCGGTATCTTTCGAGGTCATTTTTTGTTCTTTGTGTGACATTAAAAAAAAGGGGGGGCGGTAATGACGGTAACCTGGCACGCAAAGACCGCAGAGGAAGCCGTACAATGAAATTCAACTGGAAAGAAACTTTCCCCCGTGAACGAATAGAAAGTAGAGTACAGTATGATCAGAATGTTCGATCGTGCGTAAAGCGACACCATTTTGTTACGGTTTTATTGGCGATCGGTACTGGTTAATTTTGGAATCGAATCTTGGATAAATTTATTATTCCTCATAGACCTTGTTTTTTAGGTTAGGGTATTTGGGTCACGTGCTTCGTTGTGTTGAATTTTATGAAAAATGATCTTGTATGCTTGTTGTGTAATAAGAAAAAAAAATATTCACTTTCTCCCCTTAAAGAAGAGGCTCACTGTAATGCTCAATGTACTTGACTACTCGAGTGGACTCGGGTCGTTTCGCAATCTCAGATAAAGGTCCAGTTTGGTTGGGACGTGGGTTTGGGTCTACGATGTTGTCAGACTGGAGAATCCAGTTGGGATGGCAACTGGCAGTTGGTACGTTGGAATAGCGTTGAAGCGGACGGTTGGTATAGTGGGAACGAGTGTACGAGAATGTGAAGAGGAACGAGAATAAGAATGTTGTAGGTCGTAAATGCCTGGAGGAGTGAAAGTTGATAACCAGCTGAACTTTGCTGTGGTTACGTGTCAGGTTTATGATAGAAGCGAGTGAAAAAAAAATCATTAAAATATGATTAACATTGAGTCAAGGAACGAGGTCGATTTCGTATAAGATAAGAAAGTCTTTTTATAGGTTATAAAGTGGGGGTAGTTTGTTGATATACTTTAATAATTGTTTTCTTTGGTTTAAGGGTGGTGTGGTCGGTGGTGGTATTGGCGATGGCTGTAATGGCCGAAGCGGCAGTACCAGATCCACCAACTTCAGGTATCACGACAGTTGGTTCGTTAAAATTGGCTACAGCTGCCGATTGCGCAGGTCTCGTTGCATTTTCAGCTGTTGATGGAACTGTTAAGGTGAGTTTAGGGAAATTGAAAATTTTGGGGAGAATTTTGGAGGTGATTTTGGGTTGGGATATTTTATGTTGATTTTTTTTTTATTAGGATACCAAAATGGTGCTGTCCAGAACTCTAGTGGACAAAGGCGTGGGATACGTTGCTGAAACTGGCACGTTCACTACTCATTGTCCAGGAACGTATCAATTTGGTTTTGCTGGTTATGGCAATTCTGATCTTCGCTTGACTCTCAAGATGAAAGCAAACAAATCTGCAAATTGGAATCCTGTGGTGAGCGCCGGTCCTGGAGGCGGTTCCAATTTTGTTTTCCTTGACGTTGAAGCTGGTGATCAACTGGCTGTTTTCGTCGAAGCTGGGAAAATTACTAGCGGCACCACGTTCACCGGGCACCGCATTGCCAAGAAGTGAACACGGCCCTGGCCCTTAAGTTTTCAACAATTTTTATTCACAAGTCTGCAGACCTCGTCGGGATAACTTTTCTCTCTTTCTTCTTCTTGTTTCTTGTTTTATCGGTTCACTCTTTATCGACGTTCAGCAGTTCAGGGTTCATGATTTAATTTACATGGTGAACTCTGAACTCTTGAATTTTTCAAGTGTGTCTACTGCAGCATGGAACACTTCAAAATTTTAACCGGTGTCTTATTGCTACTCGTTATGTACCTTTTCCCTTTTTTGTATATATTCGATTTTACTAATCGCCACAAATTTCGAGTTCCTAATTCGAGGCAGACATATTTGATTTTTTTTTACGATTCAAACACTTTTTTTGTCTTTTTGTTACACACACTGTGATAGCTTCTCTACCTACCATCTATTACTTACATTACATGAAAACTCTCTGATAAAAGTTATTGCGTTAATGGACGATGCGACTTCATCGAAATGTCTTTGATTTTATTTTCAGTCTTTTTTGTCTTGATGGAAATTTTCTGCTTTTTTTTTTGTATTTCGATAAAATCGCAACGTTCGTCCTAGTTTATCACTAGACAATTGTACAATCTTATTAGATCCTCTTCTTCTTTACTGTCTGATACGTTTTCACTGTCTCTCTATATTCCTATTTTCAAAATCTTTTTTGTCTCTGCAGAGATTTTATTTTCTCTTGGCTATTCCTTGAATTCTGCTATTTTCTATCTTAGACTTTTTCACTTTTCCATATTTTCCAGCTACTTTGACTTTCTGAAAATTCTACTCTTTTCAATGTTTCTCACACTGTCCTTTTTCTGTTCTATACTTTCTACTGTATCTTTTCTTTCTGATTCTTCTTTTTTCGATTTCTCGCTTTTCTTTTCCTGAGTACCTACCAGTATTACGATCTCAAATACAATTTGCAATGTCTTGCCATAAAGTACCTTGTTGGTGCGGGCACTTTCAAAGGACTGTCTATGCTATCTTTACTTTTATTACGATTTTTTCCCACCTTCGATCTTCTCTTTCTTCTTTTCTCTATCTCTCACTTTCTCTTCTCCTTTCACCTTATCGATACTCTTTCTTTCTTACCTCTGTCTTGACTCTTTCTATTCGCTCCTCTATTTGTGCCTTGCACGACCTGACCTCGATTCTTTTGCTTTACCGATCTACCTAACGTTTCACTTTGAGGCTTCTTGAATCATTTTGTCTATCTTTCGAAAACTTTATACAAAACTTTCTAAACTTTGTGATTTTTATTTTATCATCGTTTAATCGTTACAAAAATCTTTTCTATGGTATTCTGTCTTATCTGGCTTACCTTTCTCTTTCATACTATCTGTTCTTGTTCTGTTTTCTCTTTTATTGTCTTTTCTTTCACTCTATCATCTACTCTTTCTCTGACTTTCTTTGTTCTTTTTTTCTTTTTACTACTTTCAAACTTTTCTATTAGAATCTTTTCCTTACTCGCTTTTCTATACTTTGTCTTTTATCTTCCTTTCCTTCTCTTCTCTTGACTGTTTCAATCCGTGACTCTTAATTTTTCATTCTGTATCTATACTTTATACTGTCCCTATTTCTATTATTATTTCATAAACTTTACTGTCTTATTTTCCCTTTCATCTTTCTCTTTCTCTTTCTCTTTCGATCTATCCTTAGTCTATCGTACACTTCTTCTACTAAGAAATGAGATACTCGATGCTGTGATTAGTACATTTAAATTAATTTTCTATTTTCTTCCTTCTCTTCTTTCCATTTCTCCTCTATTCTATCCTTCTCTTTCGCTCTCTCTCACTCTTTCTTTCTTTCCTTTTCTTTTTCTTACTATTATTTCTTTATCGTCAAATTCTGTATACCAATCTCTCTATCTTCTCTCTATTTCTCTTTCGATACTTTACTATTTCTATACTTGTTCTATTTTATTTCCAAGCGTATCCCTACTCGCTTTCTCTCTAGTCTACTTTCTCATTACTTCATTGTCTCTCTATGCTTATTCTTTAACTATACCTTTACAATCTGTATCTTCTGAATTCGCATAAATACAAAACACTATGTACATCCCTGTATACTATTCTAATTTTAAACACTACGATCAGCCCTTCCTAACTTTCTTCAACAATCTCAACTCTCCAATCTCTTCGAGTCTCTATTATCTTTCCTTCCTTCAGTTCTTCGCATTACTTTCAAACTATAATTTTATAAGAGCTGTGATTACCATTTGTTACCTACCTATATCTAATTCTAGTACAAGCATCGTAACTAGTGGTATCGCAACCACTATTCCATGACAACTACTGTTTACCACTTACTATTATAAAATTCTATTCTACTATTCCTATCATTTCTCTCTTATTATCTGTTCTATTACTATACTATTATCAAACTATCCTCTCACCTCTGCTATACGCAATGTTTAACTACCACTGTGCTGTTACAAGAATCATATATGTACAATAAACATTGACTGACTATTCTCATATATTTTTCTATTTTCACACTTAATAACTCACAAGCGCATCCGCCATAAATCTTTACGTATATTCGTTTTTATCGATTTATCGAATTGCTAACGATTTCACTCTCACTATACTACAAATACCTATACTTATATATTTAGCTACTTCCTTTATGTCTCTACTTTTTTCCATTCACTCTGTTACAGGTGCTTCTCTCTCTTTCTCTCTCTCTTTTTCCTTCAACTATCTTTCTTCAATCTCTACATCACTTACCAAATCCCTATAAAGCACGCTATCACAGACACAGTTTATAATATACTCTTACCCAAGAATATTGGTCATGAATTAATTATCAATAATGTATAAGGCGATTAATGATAATTGAAAAAAAAAACGTATAACGTATTCGCACTTTATTCGGTGCTTGCTTTATATACACTTGCATTATATACTGATACACGCATAAACGAAAAATGTTCTCCCTTTACAAAAAAAAAATATTAACATTGATAAAAAAATATACAATTTTATCTATACAAACAAATATATTAAAAGCATGAAAAAAGTATTCACGTGTATTCAGAAAAAGTTCAGAAGAGATCCGTACCATCAGTTCAAATATTTAGACTTACAGGTGCAACCTGAACATCCTTGTAAAGTACAAGTACAGGATAGACCTCTTCCTCAAGAAATTCCACGACTTGTTCCGGCGCTCTTCCGACAAAGGTCGAAGGATCCAGAAGATTATCAAGTTGTCCCAATATAGGCGCAAAGTAAGGATCTCTCTTGATCCTATCAACAAGATCATTGTCTAGGCCGTGTTGCTTGACCTGAGCACCAGCTTCATGGGACAAGACACGTATCTTCTCATGACAGACCTGTCTATCGCCACCAGCCTTGACCATCGCCATGATCACATTTTCAGTGGACATAAACGGAAGTTCCTGAGCAATATGCCTAGCTATAACCTTAGGATAAACCACAAGACCTTCGGTAACGTTCTGAAGTGTCATCAATATAGCGTCAGCTGACAGGAATGCCTCGGATAGCGTGATACGTCTATTAGCTGAGTCATCCAAGGTCCGTTCCATCCACTGAGTCGCTGCAGTCTGCAGCGTGTTGTTCGTTAAGGTCATAAGGTGACGTGCAATGCTGCAGCAACGTTCCGACCTCATCGGGTTCCGTTTGTAAGCCATAGCGCTTGAGCCAATCTGAGTACTTTCAAAAGGTTCCTCAATCTCCTTCATGTTAGCCAGCAATCTGATGTCGGTGGCAATCTGAAAATTTGAATAGTACAATTTCAAAGACTTGAAAGACTCAAGCTGATGGAAAGATCCAATTGAACACTTGGTCTCACCTTGTGAACGGTAGCTCCTAGGGAACTGAGTACGTTCAGACATTCCACATCAACTTTTCTGCTGTAAGTCTGTCCTGTGACTGCATAGCACTTCTCGAACCCAGCCATCTTGGTGACAAGGGCGTCGAGACGCTTCACCTTCTCTCCATCGCCCTCGAACAGTTGAAGAAAGGACGCTTGGGTACCGGTCGTCCCTTTGACGCCTCTGAATCTCAGGTCTGCCCTTGTTCTGCGCAGTGCCCGTTCGTCCATGAGCAAATCGTGAAGCCAGAGGGTCGCCCTTTTGCCAACTGTCGTCAACTGGGCCGGTTGAAGGTGAGTGAAGCCAAGGGTCGGTAAGGAACGATGCTCCAGGGCGAATTTGCTCAGTCTGGATATCACGGTTGCCAACTTTGGCAAGAGGAGGTCGAATCCGTCGCGCAACACCAGCAGGTCCTTAAATATGAGAAAAATGTTTTTTAACTGTGACTCTTTTTCAATTTTACCAATTGGTATCCTTGCAGTATGTCTTACTGTATCCTTACTGTGTTATCTCCCACGTAGCAGCTGGTTGCTCCAAGATGAATGATCGGTGCTGCTTTTGGACACTGGGAACCAAAAACGTGCACGTGGGCCATCACGTCGTGCCGGGTCAATTTTTCTTCCTTGGCTGCGGCGTCGAAGTCGATGTTATCGACCTGAGCCTCCATTTCGGCAATCTGATCCATGGTTATCGCTAGACCCAATTCCTATAATTGATACGAATGGGACTTGAGGTCGCACTTACCAGTGTGTTTTCAAAATTTATGTGATTTTTAGCCATGGGTGCTGAAGATACAGGAAAGTGGTGAGTGCGCATGCTTGTACGTAATTTTCTATCTATTTTATATATATCCCCCCAGACTCGTTACGCGCTCCCTTATCTGATTAGATAAGGAGGGCTTGGTTCTCCAGAGTCTTACTTTTAGAATCACTCCTCGATCTCATTCTTTTTAAAGACTTTGACGCTGTTGCGTGTTAAACTCAGGCAAAATGGTGTCCATACAGACGATCGGCGGTATAGTGATTAAAGCGTTGAAATTGGTGAGGCAAATTTTTAAGTTTTACGTTGATTTATTTTTATCGCAGTGTACAGTCGTGCGAGATATTTTTTGTGATGGAAAATCAACAATGGACTTTATTAACGATGTGATATATATTTTGTGATAGTCTTTAGTAGTTTCAAATTTTAATATAGTTTGTGCGCTATAACGTTGTGGGAATTTTTTTTATATTTTACGTAAAGCAAGAAAAGCGTCCAAATTTTGGGTCAAGGCTGATTTTTTGTTGACAAGTGTATTTTTATGGGATTTAAGGCTTTTTGGAAACGAAGAGGAAGAGGTGATTTGTAATTTTCAAAATTGAGACATCGCGTTAATTACCGGGAATACAACTCATTCAAAAAGCATTTTTATTGGTGAATCATTCCTGGTCTGATATCAGGTTTATGATAAGATGCAGTGTTTGTGGAACGATACGGCGTATGACACACGCAGGGATAGATATGCGTACCTGTATTATCAATGTGTTGATTAACTTTTAATTTTACTACGAAAGGATGGAAAAACCGTATTTTGAAAATTTGAGATATTTTCAAAATATATTTGATATTTGATTTTCAGGTGATAAACCTCATCATCCTTATACTGTATCGAACCGGATATGGTGGAGAATTTTTGGGTGTCGGCGGAACCTGGAATTTGAATGAATCGAAAAATCCTGATGCGGAAATTGTCGCTTCCGGTATCTTTGTTGGATTCTTCATATACACTAGCGTAGTGCTAATTACTTATTGCTTTGGTGACATGAATCACAAAAAGACCCTACAGGCATGTATTACGGTTACAGTTAAGATTTTTGATTTTTTGGTTTTATTTTTTGATTTTTTTTTTTAGGAAATTATCATGAATTTCGTGGGGATGATCATGTTTACTGCCGTGGGTGCTACCGCCCTTCATTACTGGCATGGATACCAGAACGAACATAATTTCATTCACGTGGCGACGGAGAGACAGGTAATTTTGAAAAAAATTATAAAATAAAAAAAATTAAAAATTTACTCAATTCTCATATACACGTTATATCTTTCAGGTTGGTATTGCAGTGGGTGCACTTTGCATCTTCGAAGCCGCGATTTATCTTTTCGATTTGGTTTTGAGTTTCTTGCAATTTGCCAAAGAGGAATTCCAGTAAGGGAGGATAGTACATACGTTTTTTTAAAACCAAGAAATTGCGATAACGCATCGCGCTCCGCGTAAAATTTTGAAAAAAAATCATATCAAAATTTTGCGAAAAATATCTCTTTTTTCCCACACGGCCATTTTCACGACGAAAATTAAAACTCCAAAAATTCACACGCAGACGATACACCTGTTACGTCATTACTGCCACTCATCCGCCCCTGCAAATCCACGACTAAAAAATCAAATAAGAATAACGAAAAAAAGAAGAAAAAAAATATTTTTAAATATATAAATGACTGGAAAGAACTGCTTTCACCCGTCAGTACAACGTAGCGATTACAAATAATTTTCTAAGCAATTTTTGTAAAAATCACTCCGAACCACGTGACTGATTAAAAACATATATGCACGTGACTAATATTTTATACGATACCCGTACAGATCTATATAGATCATAATAAAGTACGACCAATAAATTGAAAAAAATAATAATTAATAATAATTTTTTATTTCCTATCATCCAACTTCCTCATAAATACTAATCAAGTGCATTATAAATATACATACGCAACATAAGATACAAGACGAGGTCATGTTAATTTCAAACAATAAAGATTCTCACGTCCTCATCCTACGCCCAAAAAAAAAGAGCATTTGGTCATCTTGATCGTGACATAATTTCCTGACACCCATTAAAATTATGCGATCTACTCTATTCCAAAAATGCCCAATATCAAGGAAGGATCGAAGATCCAATCCAAACCGGCCGAAAGTCCGTACAAAAGATAAACGGCGATTCTACGCTCTTTGTAATTTACTATATAGATTATATATATAGATATATTCATAACAGGAGTATTCGATCAATGACCCGAGAATATATGAATGAATACTACCTATACGTTATGTTGACCGCGAGAATACGAGAATGTTATGACTGTACAGTTGCATCAATTAATCCAATTAACCCTCGAGACACAGAAAATCGCCCACGGTGCCCCGAACGCCCACATCCACTAAATGAGTTAATTAGAAGGAAACTTTCGTGTAACGAGAAAAACAATAACAATAATAACATTGTTTACCCCAAACTCTGGTTCAATCAACCATAAAAGGACGTCCGTACTAAACTTTTCCTTTTTCTTATTTATCCATAAAAAATTTTCTTCACCCACTGTACCAGCCTGTACGCCATTTCCTAATAACACGGTACAGTCCTGTCCAGATTTCCAGGCCGATTAACCATTGGATGGTACCAAAGTGATCAATAGCATGATCCAATTCGTAGAAGGTCATGACCCCGATTTCATCCAAGCATACCACACCTCAATCTTAGATAACTGACAAATGACCCGAAACAGGAGTGCACAGTCTAATTCGCCAGCGTGTACGTAAAAAGAAAAGACCATGTAGTCGTTACGACCTCGGTAGCAAAAGCCATCAGTGAAAACAGGCAAAAGCATGAATGACGCCAAGGACGTGAAACCGTAGTAAAAGGTGAGTAATCGTATAGTGAAAAAATGAAATCGAGGTAATACAGCATACATAAAATAAAGACACGCCCGACTTCACTATTGTACATAAAGTGCATTGACTATACTCAAGTATAGTTCTGGTCTTCGCTAGACCCAAATCAAGACTGTGAAGACGCTATAGGAACGAAGGCATACAGTAACGGCAGCTATTGCACAGGTTCGATTTTACATTATAATATATATATATACGTGTTTGATCGCCGCCATCATCGTAGTGATTCTCGTAGTTGCGTAGAGCAAAATGAAGTGTATAGATTGCGTAGGCTTGAGCGCATACAAGAACGGCAGTTGTGAACACAGCTTGAATTTCTATGCTGTGCCGTGCATATACAACAGAGTGTATATATGTATATACAATGTGACCTGACGCAACCAGCGCCGTGGTTCCTCGTAGTGGGTTGTGCAGCCTAGTGAGACGGTGTCACGCTTCGTGTTTTCAGTTCTACTCGCGACGTGAGCCCCGATGCATCATTGCTGCTCCCCGAGGAACATTCGGTGTTGCTGGTAGTACGCCATTGCTGACAGTCCACAGGCTCCTCGGGGTACACGTAGTAAGCCGTGGGGGGTTGCCGTAGTAAAGCAAAAGCGAACGTAGGGGGGGCAGTGGACTTGCCCCGCGTAGTAAAAACTGATAAGGACGTGTAAGATCGAATATACGTAAGCGTGGTTGGCGTGTTTATAAGTCCTGGCGAGAAGGATCATGCGCTGCAGTGTTGTGAAGGTTTGAAAGGCGCGGCAATAGGCTTGACTGGAAAAATTGGTCTGTTTACGGTGCCGGACTATAAGGTGTGGTTCTATGGGATAGGAATTTCGAACAGGGGAACGAGAGTCTGAATTGTTTTATTTTTTTCCTGCGTTGTTTACGTGGATTGTATCCGTTGGGCGGGTAAACAGGAAGATTCTGGACTGTATTCGTAAAGGTTACGTTTGCACGGTTGATACGTTCAAGCTGGACGACGGAAGAGGAAGACACAAAAGGGTCAGAATGGCTGATGAGACTTTGCAGAATTCTCACGGGAGCAAGGAGAGCGACGGTTTGAACGCGACGGCAATAATAGCTAAGATAGTTGAAGTGGTGAGTTGTCCTTTGTTTTGTCTAGCGTTACTATTGTTTTTATGGCTGGTGTTGTCATTCCACGTGCGCTTCCACAAACTGCGTTACAGGTCTTAGCTGTCTTTGCCGTGGGACTGATCGTCGATCCTTTGAATTCCTTTCAACGGATACACAACATACCGAGGCTTAAGGTCGACGACATAGCTATCATCTATATCAGCCTTGCTGGATATATTATCATCAATATGCTGTTCCTGATCGGACACCTCATCGGCGATCGCATACCTAAGAAAACGGTAAATTAAGATTACACAACTGGGCGACGGTTAGAATTTGTTGCGTCACTGTTTAACAATTTTTACGGCTACGCGACATTCCACGATCGTTTTGTCGCTTCGTGGATTGGATTTTCGCTCGCGTGTGGTCTTGCCTTGTGCTTCTCCCCTCTTCTCCTTCAAGTCGCACCTCGCCCGTACAACCTTAGTGACTCATTATCGATGTGGTGGAGTATGGAATAATTAGCAGCCTTAGCGAGACCTACTCTCGTGCACGCGTGACAACGGGACGTTTGTTGTCGCTTTGAGAACACATCCGTACCCTCTAGTTATTTAGACGAAGGCGTGGCGACGCGACGAATTGCAATGAGCGGTTCAAGTTTAATTGGAGCGACGGCAAGGATGAGAAATAATATTTATTCCTGTTTCAGTCGATCCTCTTCTCAGCGGTGGGCGCGGTCCTTCACGTCGTTGCTGGAAGCGTGATCGTTCACAATTGGCGACATCTTGACGGCAGATACATTTCGATCAGCAGCAACGCCATCTTCGCCAGTAAACAATACTTGGATATGTTGATATCGGCGTCGTTCTTTGCGTTTCTCAACGCTATTGTGTTTGTCGTCGATATATTCTTTACGTTTAAGTCTGAGTAGGTTTTTTTTTGGAAAAAAATTAATATAAAACATAAAGGCGCGTTCACGCAACAATTTATTAGAGATACGAATGGTGGACATGAAGGCGAGACGCAGCTGCGTGAGGTCGATCGTAGCTTTCAGGTTTAATTTTGAGTTATGACAGTTTAAAAAAAAAACAAAGACCAAAAATCGCAGTCGACACTTGACAGGTACAACGCTATAACCCAAAGTTCTTTAACATTGCAATTTCGTCCATACGACGTCGGCGTCGCGTCAGATTATCGCTCGAACGTCGTTAATTAGAGCTTTATAGAATATATTTAAACTATTTAATATGTAACGATCGCAATTTGTATATCATTTATAAATAAATACAAAAATCTTAAACCACGTGACAAGTTCATTAAGTATTTAAGTGCCCGAAGTTAGCCATCAATTGTACGTATACGCGAATGTCGAGGACAGCCTAAAAATCTTCAAAGAAATTTTCAATTACAATTTAAAATGATAGGACCGTCCTGTCTGAGTCCAGGATGTGCCCCGACCTCAGCAGGCCCCTGCGACGACGCCTGCTCGTTACCGATGGCCAAACCGATACGGATTTTTCAATTTGTAAGAAAATTGTATTTTCACGAAATATTAAATTTTGACTTTCTCCAATTTTTAGTTACTGGTCACGGGTCTTTTTGCTCTGACGATGTACACAATTTCGAAAAATTCACCTTACAAGCAAGAAGAAGCCATACTGCTGACTGTACTTTTTGGAAGTTTCCTTTTTATAGCGCTCATTGACATAATCAGTCAATTTGGTGGCGATCCCATTCCAGACACACCGGTAAAATTTCAATCCTTCCTCGTTGATAATTTTGAAAAAAAAATGTCATCCCCCAGATGTTCCTTTTTGGCGTCGTTGGCACCATCCTTTTTCTAATGGCAGCTGGAGGCATCTTTTTTATAAGCAAAAGAGACGACGTCGAAGAAGTATGGAGATTGACATTGGCAACTGCATTGACAGCTGTCTGCTCGCTTCTCTTCCTATTGGATATCCTTTTGATCTTCCTTTACGGATACTGAATTTTACTTTTTTTATCAGATTTACCTTACCCTTATATTGTCTCTGTCACTGAACTTTGTATATAATAGAAAAGGGTCCAATGTCGTCGACAATAGCGAATTGGAAACTGATACCATGTATTTAAGTGAATTCTTGATCCTCGAAAAACTTCACCAGCAATAATTTAACTGTATAAATCGTAAGTTTTTCCTCCTTCGAATTGCACAACGAAAATAGGTCAGCAATATCAAGAAAATAATTCAGCAATGCCTCCGCCGTCTATCAATAGTACACTGTGGGTACATAGTAACGATGCATTATAAATTTACTCACGTATGCACTGCACAGTACGCGAGTACCGATACAAAAATCTTAAATATTTTATTGAAATTTATATCGCACACCGGGTATATACCAGCACCATGACAACCATGGCTTCAAAACAAATGGGGGAACGTATAAGTCCCATGACTTATCGAATCGTTGATTCACAGCGAGTGAATTGGTTGTACAAGAATTTTCCCTGGGAATTCGAAAAAAGGAGAATTTCCAAAGTGAAGAAAAAAAATGATGAACCTCTGCGGTTAGATACCTTGACATGACTATTCTTTAGTAGCTCGACAATTTTGGGTTTACCCTACGTGTTTTTTAGGTTGGATGCCAAAGAGCAACAACGATAGGGAAAAAAGGTCAAAGGTTGTCAGAGTGCCCCAAAAGTTCAAAATGGACTGCGACGATCCTCGTGGACCATCAGGAGTGAAACCGGTCAGAATAATCCTACTAGTAAGTAATAAGAAAAAAAAAAATTATCGAAACGTCTAAGATAAATTTTCAAAAATTACTAGCTGGTCACTTTGGTCCTATTTGCATTCGTCGTTTACATGACAGCTATGGATTCGTCACCCTTAACAGACGTGTCGTCGATCCTTCTGATAATCCTTACCTCCATTTACGTGTTCGTCCTGGCAATGGATTTAATCAGTCAATTTGGAGGAGCAGGCATTACGGATTCACCGGTACAGCAAAAAAAAAAATTTCAAAATTCCAAAAATCACAAAACCCATCCGTCGCCCTCGTTAGATGCTGGTGTTCAGTATACTGGGTGTCCTGTTATTCTCCACGGCAGGACTCGTAATAATATTTTACCTCTACGGACTCAGTGGTTATTGGGAATTGCTGGTATCGTTTCCCCTCTGCCTACTGATCGCTATTTTATTTATGCTCGAGCTGTTCCTGATACTCGTGTACGTATTGGTGAAAAAAAAAAATCCAAAAAATCTTTTTTCCTAATCCCTTCCCCCAAAAACATCGCGCAGTCACTGGCGACGAAAATGCAATTCAGCAACGAAGTGTTATCCTTGCGTCGCTGCACACACCTGCTTCCCAGGTCAGTTAAGGAATCTTTATCAGCAAGATAACGATAATCGACCAGTTGACTCGGACGTAAGCGATATTCAGAGAACGGAATAAAAGTGCATAGGTTCCTGATGCATTTTTAATTTACAGATATCGAAGTACGATGCAACTACCAGTGTAAGCAGTTGCAGACAAGCACCGATAATCGAAGACACGATGGATCCTGTAGATATGTCTCACGCCTATAGGAAAATCGAAAAGGTACACAGACGTCAATACGTCGACACTCAGAGCAGCGTGCCGTCGGTCGCTATTGTAGATATTGCACAAGTACAGACGGAGCAGAGAACCTACTTGAACACGGAAATTCAGGTGATAAAGATAGAAGTGAAAATAATGGAACCAATTTTGCGGGAGATTTAAACAATTAAAAATTCAATTGCAGACTGACGACATTGAGAGCAGTACTTGCACGTGTAATATAAAACCTTGTACCCCAATTTATTCCCCCTGTCTACGACCGGCTACATGCGCAGCGTGCAATGGTTATCCTATAATGCACCTGATGCACAGTGACCTGCCAATGAGTGCATCGTATTACAGCGAGTGAGTAGCACTGGTAGTGATGCTGATTTTTTTTTAACGATGATTTTTCCTGGGCAGTTGCAAGTGCAGCGGGACGATCGAAATGCATCGGGAGGATATGCAGCGGCAGGAGGAACTACCGGTTAGAGAAAATGCAGCAACTTCGGTATCGCATACGAGTGAGGATCAGAAATTGAATTTGGTATTTGTAAAGAGAAGAATTGAGGAATAAAGAGATGATATATCTGATTTTTCAGATTTAATAGTAGAGGAATGTAGATCTAGACAGTCCAGGAAAATTCCACGTGTATATGAAACTCGTAAGAATATATTATTGATTGATCCAGATGATTCTTGTAAGATTATAATTGTCTTGTATGAATTGTTGCTGAAGTGGATTACTTCGCTGTCGTCGTTGCTGACTTTTTTTTTTAAACTTCGATTTTCTTCATGAGAATTATTTCTCAAGGTCCCTGCCCTACTCATGGTGCTGGATTGGCTGCGACACTGGCAGGACTTCCTCTCGCTGTCACTAGAGTGACACTTCCGGATTGCTATGTCAGAAGGAACAAACGCACGCAGACACCCAAGCAAAGTGTCAGCAGCGACAGAGAGAGCAAGACTCTAAGCGTTGACGAGTCAAGTAAACGGCAGGAAGTCGAGAAGGACAACGCTGAGGTTGCGGAAGAAAAATTAGATACCGAAGAGAAAAGAGAAGAGGGGGTATCAGAAAAAGAGCAACAGCTTCCGGCTGAGAAAACAGTCGAAGAGAAATCTCCGGGTAGGGAAAATCGAAGGGACTCTGAAAGTGGTACAATGTGAGGAAACAAAAAAAAAGAGAAACTTAAAAAGCAATAATTATTTTTACCTGTCAACACAGCGAAGGTTCGTCCAGCAAGGAATTTTCGACGAAAAGGAGCAGTAAGATTTTTCAAAAAAAGAATAAAGTCGACCTCGACAGATCAGAGAACAGGGGGGATGGAAAAATGACACATAAAACTTGTGGATGCGTTCCCAGGGTATTTTGTGATTTATAAATATCAAGAATCGATTAACATTACAGAGTAATTAACAATTGTTTCTTTTTTTAAGCCTTATCAGACGTGGAGTGGATATTGCGCAATGTGTGGTCGACCTCAAGTCTCGGTGAGTAAAGTAAAAAGAAAATATCTTAAATAAACTAATAAATTTTACAATTTTCAGTCTCCAAGTCGATTGCGATCAAAGCCAGCTGGTGACTGAGACAATTTTAATAGCAATATTGCTGGAATTCGACTGTGTATATAATATATTGGAACTCTTTAATGATAGCAATTAGTTGGCATAGAAAAAAATTATTTCATTCTTTATTACGTATGTCATTTCATTATTAGGACGTCATTAGAGTACAAGAGAGGTAAGAAGGTTCAATGGTTATCAAGTAGATAGGAAAATTAGTCGGACATATAGATTATATAAAAGTACAAATAAGTTTATGGTACAGTTTTTGTATCTTTCTTATTTAAAAGATTACGATATAGTGAGAGCAATAATATTCTGATAATAGTAAGAACAAACATTGTTACCTACTTGAATAATGACAATATACGTATGTGCGATATACAATAAAAAAAATACATATGCCTCCGGCCCAAGAAGCTAGAGTTTAATGATTTTTGGTTTTTAATTAGACATATGTTCTATTAAGAATAGGCCTTGCACCTTTTGGAACTGCATTATCAGCAAAAAGTGCTGACTGTGAATTGTTAAGGAATTGGCTTGTGTCGCTGCAAGTAAGCACTGGGGACTCGTATTTCAATGGGATAATTGGAATAGGAGCATTTATAAGAGAATGATTTCTTGGAATATAACCAATATCCAGTGCTGGTAATAAATTGTTAGTTTGATTAGAATAATTTAACGTTAAACCAGCAAATGGTTTAGTGTAATTCTGACAACCACATAAGACACCTGTGAATGCAACGTTACTGGCTTGGTGCTTATTCTGATTCCAGGCAATGAAATTGGTATTAATATTTGATAATACGTGTGGTGCTCGATCTTGAATATGAAGATTCTGAATCATATTTGGATTGTACATTGAATTGCTGGGAATCAACGGAATATCATTCTTTCCATTGTTCGTTAAAACAGTTACTGGATATTGCTGATGAGTATGTCTATCATCTTTAGCATCATTCAATAGAAACTCAAGAAAAGCCTGTCTATAATTTTTATTCTTTAAACCATTCTTAATATTTCCGGCCAAATTATTTACATGCGATTGTATATCAGGATTATTCGTGCCTGATTTTATATAGGGTTGTGGTGGGAATCGTGGTATAAAGGTATCTGCAGAATTCCATTTTCCACATTCATCGAAGCCATTACACTTTTCTTGATTTTCCATATTTTGATATTTTATGATATCTCCATCCGACTTACTATCGAGACTCTTATAATTAGACAAATTCTCAATCTGATTAGACGCATTTCCTGATGCTGGCATTTCCATGAAAGTGTATTTATCAAAAAGATTCAAAGAATCATTATTCTCTACTTGACAATGATTCTCAACATCCGCATGCTCTGAATTCTTCTCTTGAATCTGAAACCACTCGGCTTCGCTAATCTGAAAATTATCCAAACAATCCAGTGAACAATCGATGTTCAATTCATCATTGATTTCTTCCTCTTGACTCTTCGACGAAGTATCTTGTGTTCTGTTCTGCTTATTAAAGAGAACCGGTGATCGTCCATCCTTAATATATCTTCTTATTTTCTGTTCCAAATATTCATCACGAGGTCGTCGTCGATTCTCACATCGTTTAGCTTCGGTACCGACGATAGTGGTGGTGAGAAGAACATTTCCCCGCTCGTCGCAAATTCCGCTCTCTTCAATCTTTCCCGAATAATCTTACAAGATTAGAACAAAATACCAAAAAAAAGCGTCCGAATGCTACGAGCGAAGGAAAAAAAACCTGATATATAATTTTGCAATCTCTTATCATCGTACGTAAGAGAATCTTGAACTCTTGTCGAACTTTCCCCAGGGGGTCTCTTATCGTAAATCCCAACAAGATATTTTCGCAACATCTGCAGATACTTAACATTCTTTCGTAATGAAATTGCAATGGATAGAAAAATTTGCCAGAACTCTAGAGAACCATCGAAAAATAATGTTACAAATTTAAAGCATGAAAATACTTGAAACCAATTACTTTAATACTTTCGTAATTAAAAAGAACCCATCCTCTTACGAACCATTTCAGCTTTTGCAAGATAAATCCACAGCCGACGCCACGTGCTGAACTTGTGTTGTTCGCTGAAGTTGAATTTCATTTCCTTGGATGCATAGCGAGTTGACAATGGACTTCGATAATTGCAATACTCACTATTGTAATTCACAGAGTCACCCATTTCTACTTTTTATATTTAAAATTCACGAAAGAAAAACGAACGCTACTGAATTAACAACTGTTCCCGGGAATCAGCTGATCGATACTGCCTGAACGACGTTTACCAACCGACTGAAATTCAAACACTGCGTCCCTCTCGCGTCGTGACGTTGTACTAGTAAGGCGAAAACTGTTTCAAAATTTCGAAGAGCATAACAGCGGTCGTTACATATTATCGTTCGTGAAATTGTGAAATAATCATGTGAAAGAGATAACCGTGCCGAGAAGGATGCTTGCGAAACGTAAGTAGAGTTGACGTAAATAGTAAAAAACAAAAGACAACGAACAAAACGAGAATAATTGATAACTGTTTCCTTGAGAGCATTGATCGCGTTTTAATGGCGACCAATCGTATAGAATTGACAAAGGTTACTCGACGAAAAAAAAAAACAAAAGTTTCTAAGCCATGAGAATTCGAGAAGGTTTAAGTATAAGATAAATATAGGTAAGATAGCCGCTTCTACCCACGTCCCAATTTTACGTGAGACAATGAATGGTCACAATCATTGTTTTCCATTATTGTCAAACGGTTTCATGGCCGCCAACGTTTGCCATTATAAAGTCCCACCTCGCTCGTAGCAAAGGCACAAATTCTTGCGGATAATAAGGTAAAACATAATCTTACCACATTCGAAGGGAAAACAGCAGGATGAGCCCAATCCACGCTGACCTCCGAACCTTCAAATAAGGTACTACGTTCTGGCACCAATCTTCTTCTAGCCATGGCAGCTCCTCTGTGTGTTTTGTAAGAAGCCAAAGCGAATTTTGCTTGTCCGTTCGAATTCCTGTAGACAGCTACCTTTTCGACGTCATCGGTGATAGTGTAGAGCTTCTACAGGTAAAATAAGAAATATATTCTTGACCGCCAGTACAAAACTATACCATTGATTACTAAAATCGGCTACGTACTTTGATAACGACTTTGCTGTCCACGTTAGGTGGTAGATAACCTATTGTCAACCTACAATTATTAATACTGGCGACCACGCCAATTCGACGTCCAGGAAGTATCTCAAAATTGTCAAGCTCTCGAATCGCCCGACGTGCATATTCTGGCTTCGCAAACATAACGAAGCAGTAGCCTCTATTTGTACCTGAGAAATCCATCATCAGACGAATTTCATAGACCTCACCCATTGCACGGAACACTGGATAAATTTCATGCTCGTATATAGTTCTCGGTATTTTCCCAACAAAAACTTCGCATCCAGCACCAGGTGCGTCCCCTGCCCATCCAGGAGGTGGACCACCCAGTTTCCTCTGACCGTTTATTTGCGTTATTGTAAAATTCGAATCTGTCATCAACTGAAGTACCTGCCTGCTGGTTTCTATTTGAGCAGCCAGATTCATAGAACGATCATTGGTAGATCGATTGATTGATCGGTTTTTTCGATTATTTTTTTTATCTATATCGACAAGAATTTTTTTATCACACGTACATACATAAATATATTTATCATTTCTGTTTTATATCAATAGCATACCTGACTGCTTTTTATTCGATCCACGAGATTTTATATTCTCACAAATTTGATCTTCGTTCTCTAATGACTCTTTCGGTTCGTCTCTCGTACCTGGATCAGAATCCTGATCGATCACTGTTCCTGTATCACGAATCTCCTTGATATCTTTCTTCATTTTTCCCTTCAATATTTTTGATATACACTCAATTTTCACTTTCACCAAGATCGTCAATGATACTTAAACGCGTTAAATCACCAGTGTAGAAAATGATTTAAAAAAATTATAAATCATCCAAAAGCTTCGATCACGATGTCGATCTAAATATATCTTTCGTTCTTACTCTAAACCATATTAGAGCTCACAAGCGACTGATCCACTTTTCACCACGACCTGGTCAGATTGCCAGATGTCAAGTTTCAGTGGAAAAAATAGACCTCTGCCCAATGATTGGCCTGTCGTCTCATCCCTTGCCATAAAACACTCCAATAAGAACTTTCGACTCTTCTCGCTCGCGACGGGATTTCGTACCGTGGGGTAAATATCAATCTTCTATTGGCTAACCCTATCAGTCTATGGAAAATTCGAGAGAATAGGAGAATCTTCGCTACTCGCATAAGACTTCGAAGCAGGAATGCAGACGACGTCACAAAATAGTCTCGACTACGCGTAACGGCCAAATACATTGTTGCAAGAAACGAATAATACACGTCTACGGTGGACGAGTCCAGACAAGATCATCATTGTTATTATAAGAAGTTTCTAGAAGTATTATAGAAATTTCAAAGATACAGTTAAATATTTATAATGAATTGTTTTTATCATTCGATTTAATCAGTTATAATTTTCAGGCCATTGCCTGAGGATATCTGTAATTTTGTTAATACGATAAATAATTTTATGCATACTCCATATACCTTAGTCTTATCTAGAGTTTCTAGGAAAATTTAAATACGTACATATTATTGTTACGACCTACGCCATTGCTTCGTGTGATAATAGTATTGTTCGCAGGCGTACACACGCCTTGTTACCGCGACATAGCCTGCAACCTAAACTCACCTTGCGTATCTCTTCAGTTGCCGTTCAGCAATGCAATTCGAATGTCCAGTCGTTTGACTCTCCGCCATAGTAGAACTCATTTGGTGTCTTTAACTTCCTGCGATAGCGAGACATTGCCATTAGTGATAAATATACACCGAAAGAAAGGAAAAACTGCTTTTCATACCAAAAGAGCTAATTAAAGTGAGAGTTTGAAATTTTCATTAAAAAAAGGAAATAAAAAAATGACAAATAATAATCACTCCGTCAAATAATTAAATCACTGCCACGATCGATTAAAAATAAATTTTCAATTAAACAAAAATGTGGAATCGCAAAGTGTACGTGAGAATCATCGAGGTGGTACGTGTTAAAAAAAAATATAGTCACAAATTTTTTGAATTTCAAAAATTTTCTCACCCCAAACAATGTTGCATCGTCTAATTCTATTGGTGCTGTTAATCAGTTTTTTTTTTTCCAAAAACATTTCTCGTAAATTTGAGCAACAGCGTTGCTTTAAAAAATTTCTAAACATGCCTTGCATCATTCTTGTGGCTCGGTATAAATCAGATAATTTTAATTATGTTAATTAATAAATAATAATTTGTTTCAGCTTCTCTGCATCGCCTGCGTCGTCGCTCTTCGCGTTACGGATGATGAGAGCAGACGAGTTTTCCATTACCTAAGGAATCGGAGCCGCGAATGGTCGTTGCTTAACAACGTAACGTGGGGCACCATAGGTAATATCATACTCTCTTATTTACTTGTGTATTATTTCATTGCCCAAGACAATGCCATATTAAATCTCTGTCTCTTGTTGCGACTATTGTTCATCAGGTGCTGCACTTGCAACCGCAACCTGCGGAGGATACGTGATAGTCAGCGCAGGCCTGCTTGTAGGCGCGGCGAGCGATGAGTTGCGTGGTAGGAAAACGGTGAGTGTTGGATTTGTTGTATAATTATATAAAAGTAATTCGGAGCAACTCTCATGCTTGTAATAATGATCATGCTTTGAGAAATAAGTTAGCGGCAGAACGTGGGAAACTCAGGGAGACAACAAGTTGTCCGAGAAATCGGCATTGACCGGCAAGGTTAATGGTGTCCATATAGTGTATATATATATCTAATTTGATATATATAATATGCATATACGCACCTTAGTACGGGATAAGTAAACACGTAACACGTCAATTAGCCACGTAATCCGTATATGCAAGTATAACAATAATTGAGTCATCAGGGTGACTCGATTATCTTGGATGATCGTGTGTCTGCATCCTTCAGATTTCTTCTGCTGACCTTCGTCTGCTTATATATGGTGATTATTTTTCTTTAGGAATTCTTACTCCTTGGACTGGGCGTTGTCTTGTTTGGTATCGTTGGTTCCCTGTCATTGGCGTCTATTGACAGCGTCCCTGAGGATCTGGTTGACAATGCCGCTGTACTTGGAGCACTTTGCCTCCTGACGGCTCTTGTCTTCATTGTTGATTTGCTGATGAAACCTGTTGGAGGGAAGAAGAAGCACGACGCTACTCAGACACTTTCTGATAAGGATTTAGGTATTTGCGTGTCAGATTGTTGTGGTGGAAATTTGGTAGTTCAGGGTCGTTTTGGATTTTCATATTTTTGGAAATTTTATTGACAGCCAAGTCGGGCACTACTGCTCTGATGATGATGGAGAAGGATGCTGGGACTCAGGATAAGAGTGGGAAGACTGGTAGGGATTTGGAAAATGGGACCAAGCTGATCAATGGGACTGTCAATGGGGCCTTTGACAGATCGAATGATCTTCCTGAAAATCAGAGTAAACATACTGAACGGGAACCGGAAAGGGAAGTTGAGAATTCTGCTGGTAAAAATTCTCAGACAGGAACGACTGATATATTTGAGGAGGAGAGAAATCGTAAATTTGAAAACGTGGAAAGACAGCTGCGTGAATATTCGCTAAATTTTGAGAATTCAAGACCTTTCCGTGACTCTCAGAGATATCGTGATCATGATAAATCATCCAGATCTATAATAAGCAGGAATGATTATCGTGAGAATGATAGGTATCGTCCAGCGGATGGTCCTCCAGGATATTACAAAGTTCAGGATGTGTATCAACGACCTGAAGACGAGGTAGATACTCCACGGTTCCCAACGAACTTGGATAAACGCGGTGAACCGATCTTTGCAAAGATCATTAATCCCGGTGTGAAGATCATGAAGGTCGATCGTGACTATACCGATGATCGTTTCGAGGATTACAGGTAAAGGATTTCCGTATCCTGTGTCATAAAAACAGGATGTAAAGTACTGCTCACACATCCTCCTATAATCGTAGGTATTCAGATTCCAGTCAGTACGACAACGTGCCGACCCGAATACGTCGTGAGTCTCCAGGAATTTTGAAAAAGGATCGTGACGCCAATTTTGGAACAGCAGCAGGAAACTTGAAGACGAACCGAACTCAAAAGAAATTACCGGACGAATTGGAAATGCTCGAGGATGCTTTTGGTGCTCTGCAAACATCCACAGGAACTCAGACAGTTCCGTCATCCCCTACGGATCCTGGATACGTTCGTCACACAGCAAGCAACTGGCCTCACGACAATAAATAAGAAAAAGGAAAGCCAATTTTTGATACAATGAAACTGTCAATCAGGAGTGAAAGAAATTGTGAACTTTCGTTTGAATTTTTTTTTTATTTCATATGTATTACAGCAGACCGGCATGACGGACTTTATCTTTGTTTACAGGTAGAAATTAGTAGACTTATCTGTAAATGGGAATTTGGGTGAACTTTCCAAAAATTTCGAGTAAACTATTTTAATTGTTACGGTGAGAAAATTCGCGATTCTCTGTTTTGGTATGTAAAGATTTAATGTTAACGTGACGTCATTCACGCGACGTACGTACGCGCACGTCATGCACTCTCGTATAAGGTATCATCATGATAATTAATCGTGTTAGTTTTGTAAATCTTTATAACAGTATAGTTATATTTGTCTCTCGTGGAATTAAAATTCCAATCTGTAAATCTTTCTTACAATTTATAAATAAAACAATTGTCAAATATTCATAACTGAAGGCTTACTGGCTGGAACTGTTCTATTGAATACAGTTAGTTCGACTTTAGGCCAACACTAGTTATACTGGATACACGTTGGCCATCTTTTCTTTATTTCACTTTTTAATTTATCTTATAAACTCGATTCCGATGACTCCTCGCGTATCTACGTACATTCTCGATTTTTCAAAAATATATTCGTTGTGCGACGTAAAATGGAAGACGCAAGGATAACAAGGAAGACAAGGGACTGTTCAGCATTGCGCAGAATGCGAATAGAGACGCGCCTTAATTCTAAAATCCTACATGAACCTAACCTATCCTGAATATCGAATACCGAGGAATTCAGGTTATTTTTTTTCTTTCTTTCCTTTACGACAAAGCGTAATACGTGTCCTCTAGACGTAAATAACTATCCGTTCCTAGACGTATTTACAGAGACCGAAAAAAAAAATTTATCTCGCTAACTTGAGCATTATTATTATTATTATCTAGGACATATCTATACCTTTTTTTATCGCAACCTTTCTCCGTGCCATTTAAACAATCTTCACAATAAATAATACAAAACAAATACGATGGGCGATTCTTGATTAACTGGCCCTCGATTTTTCTTTTCGGATTCGTTTTTTTCTTTATATATTTTTTTTCACACGCTTTTATCTTGGACCAAAACCAATACCGGCGCCTTGACCGTTCGTTGCTCTTTGCTCCATCGTAATGTATTGTCTTATCAGTCGTGAAATCTCGTGGGCCTGTTCCGTTTGCAGCCTTGTGATTCGTTGTTGCATCAAATTGCCACATTTCATGTCCAAGTACAAAGTTCCTTCTTCTGATTTGACCTTACGGGTCGATATTACCTCAGAATACGGATAATGGTAAAGTGTTTCCTGAAGAAGTCATAGAGTCGTTAGATAGGATCCATAAAATAATTTTAAAAATAAAAAATGTTTAATAGGACTCACGTGAGTGACCAGATCAATGAAATGGACGCCATGTCTGTTCAGTGCTAAAATATGATCACCACCTTTCTCCTTTCCTTCGGGCACTCTTTTCACGGCAAAGAAACTCGATCCGAATAACGGCCATTTCGACAAGATTTCTAAAAACGATATTCAGGTAAATTCGTACCCTCTCGTCCAATTCAATTTTATTTTGACTTACCCAGCACTTGCGCCTTACAACTTGCAGGTGCAGTATGCTGCACATTGTTCCAGGCTTGCTGTACCATATTGGCCCATTGCTGAGGTCGAGGGTCACGTAGACTCAGTGCAGGTTTAGGAAGCAGATACTTTATCTCCTTGGTCGATGGCTCATGCGTCATATCCGCTGCTCTGTGCAATAGGGCAGCGATCTGAGCCATGTCGTACTGGAAATAAAAAGAGGAAATTTATTATCAACCGGATCGAATCAGGTGAATTCGTTCCTCGCAATGCACTTACGATAATTTCCTCTGGCAAATGTTCACCAGGTAGCACCAGCAGGAGACCTTCAAGGTAATCCGGAGCTATTTGATTGAAGACGACCTCAATGTACAAGGCCGCATCCAATCGAAGCGGGTAATACCAAACGGATCTGAAAAGGAATGCAAGAAGAAAAACATAAGTGAGATTTCTCTAGCGCCAGACGAATCTTTCTCTCTCGAACTTTCCACCGGTCGTGAAAGCAGCGTCAACACGCACCTGCAGAAGATCAGGTAAAACACCTGATGATTCTTATGCAGCTCCGTCGTCACGTCCAGGACATATTCGTCCCTGGCAAGAGGCATAGTGAATGCATCGCCATCAACAATGCAGTACAATGAAAATTCATCCATCTCGTGTGGATTCCTTACTGATATAATACTGCACATTTCCTCGATAACGTCCTGTGGAATGAAAAGGTATGAAATAAAAATAATAAATAAAGATAACCTATAAGTATTAATAAGATTTGTTACCTGAACAACAGTTGTACATTTGGTATTGATAACGCGTTCCGTACCACCGGGCAATCTGTAAATTTGTCTCTTGGCATTTCTACCAGCGCTGATCGCCATGATCTCCTCGACACTGGGTACGTTCTTCCTGCCACCGTATTTCACGGTTTTACGTAAATTTTGCAAGCAGACCGTGGCCGTGCCGTGATAAGCACGTCTCTTATCGTACGCTGCTGTTTCCAGATACTTTGTCAAGTAAGGCCTGAGTCCCTCGCTGCAGGTGAAATAGGCAGCGACGATGCTGAAGAGTCGCCAGCCTCTTTGACAGCTGTCAGGATTTGGACTCTTGTTGTTCGTCGTTTGCTTCATCAGTTGACAGTAGACCTCGTCCCGCAGTGGTTCGTATTTGTGACAGTGCTGATTGGATGAAAGGGAATGAAAATGGTAATTAAAAATAATTCATAAGTACCCCAACGCTTGTAATTAAGGTCTTTAATTATAATTACCATCAATATAGTATAGACACACTTGACCTCACTCATATCCGGTGGCAGTGCCTGATCTCCCATGTACCTCATCAGGCAGAGGAAGCACTCGACAGCCAACGAGCTCAAGTCATTCTCAAGTCTAAGCAAACTGTGCTCGATGGGAACAGCCGAGTACTTGACAAGATCAACTTGCTCCTTCCAAGTCCACTCGGCTCCATCCTGCTGACCTTTGCCCTTTTTGTTCTTCTTCTTGCTCTTCAAGGACTCTATCACTTTCAAGGAACCACTTATAGAGCCGTCCGCCGTCTTCAGCATCTCGAATCTGTAAAATTTATTTTTCAATTCAAAATTCACTGTAAGACTTTGGCGATTACTCAGACATTTTTTTTTTACTTTTAGGTAAACCCAGTATCTACTAGCTTCGAATAAAAACGTTCAACGTGCCAGACTTCACTCAGAGAAATGAAGAAGACAAGAACAACGAAAGCTTCTTGATTCTATACTCCATCTGGGAATCTTCTATGGCTGCCGTGTGTTATGCTTTCTCAACACGACTTGTGTGCTGCAGCCTCTTGCGCAAGGTGCTAATTACGATATTCCACGTTAATTTAATTTTAATTGGAATACACCGATCTAACCGGAAAGAGAGATCAAATCTCGAAATTCCATTGGTAGATATCGTTTTAAAAAACGAAGAGCACGTCCAAATACGCGCATTTTTATCGTGAAAGTCGAAATTTCAATTTGTCCCCAATAAATTATACATATCTGTACCTAGCTCGTATATCAATTAGATTTCTAATACGATTTTAACCATCAGTCCAAATATCTATACCATATACTCTTACGCACTATAGTCCAAGTATACATGTTTTGCATAGAGTATACATACTTTTCGGTACTCTGCCGGAAATTGAGCATGGCGTATTGTAAAAGAGAGTGTTTCCCGTCGTTAACAACTGGACCACTCTCATAAATGCTCTCTTCCTGTATCCTAGCCGTATCCTCTTGCTGCCTCCATTCTTGGTTTGGGCTCTGGCTCTGATTATGGTTGGAGTGCTGGTTCTGATGACTTTTCTGATGGTTCAGGTTATTCATATGATTGGTAGCTGTTATGTGATTCGGAATGCGGATGGCTGCTGAATGATTCTCATGATTGCTTATAGCAACGTGATTCGAGTGATTGTGCGACGGTGGGTGCGATGACGTATTGTGATTGGCTTGTGATTGGATCGATTTTGTGATCTGGGAAATATGGCTGTCATGGTGGATCGACTTGTGCGGTGGCTTCTGCTCGGTCTGAAAGTAAAAATGAAAAACAATTTAATTAAGAGCTACTTTTTTTTTTTTCTTTAATTATACATATCTTCGCTACGGCTGTCTTAACTAACAATTTATGTAATGAAACAGCAAGGAAGACATTGTTCAATTTTACAAGGAAAACAATATGCACTATTTTTATATGCTATGTATGTACGAGCATATAGGACTTTCGTTCTGGATGTATTATACAATTTAATGAAACTACCTGTATCACGTGTTCTACTACCTAGTATATAGTGTATAGGTTGTTTGTGTGAATATGGTGTATATAGATATATACCACTCTCTGTCATGCAAGAAAACAAGTTCTTCCGTGCACTCGAATACCTGTTCCGTTCTCCACGCTGGCTACTACGTCGTGCTATGCGAGTTCATACGTAAACTGCATGTTTACGTGGAATGCATCTAGCATGCAGTCGTTAAAAAAATGCAACCAGAAATGACCAGTGGGTATATACATAGGATAAATGCATTATGGGAATTTGTTAAAAATGCAGGAAGAGAATTTCTAATGAAATATTTTTTACTGAATTTTTTTTACGGTGGAGCGTTGGAATATGGGATGAAGGTGCGTGAACGTGAGTGAAAAAGGAATATGGAGATGACGACCCTGACCTAGATAATTAAATGCACCGAGATGCATCTTGGGATGCTGGTGCAGTTAGTAGTAAGAGGTCTTGGAATTTTATTCTTAGGATGCTGGTTACGATTGGGTTGTTAATATTTGAATGACCTGTTTTGGAATTGATATTTTTTTTTTGACAGATAAAATTTTTTTTTGTGCTTGACAGTAATTTTCTAGAGAGTAGGATGTGAAAGGAGAACTCGGGATTTCTTATGTTCGTTTGGATGCTCAGTGTTGCTTATGTATAATGATATATTTTATGAGGTTTCTAATTTTCTTAGTTATGTCGTTTTTGGTTTGTGGTTGATGGGTGCTATTTTTTTTTTTAAATTTTATATGCTGGAATTTACTTTTTTTGTATCGATCTGGTAGCTTTTTACTTTCTCGTCCAGCTTCTTTAGGGTTTCTTGGATCGTCGTTAATGTCTTGTCGCTGCTCTTATCTTCCATCTGCATCTGATTTTGAGTTCTGAGCTCCTCGAATCTCTTCAAAATCTCTCGCACGCTCAATTTGCTACCGTCCGGATTTTCCTCGGTGATCGTTTCCATTTTTGAATGTTTTCGGTCGCCGTTTGCTCGCGATGACAGCTGGTCGCTGTTATAGAAATCCTGAATGAGTCCTTCGAGTCTCAGTTCTTCGATCGTTGGTTGTCGCTGAGAGTAGGGTAGTTGAAATTTTTTGGATTCCAAATTTGACTCGTTTTTTGAGTTTGGCAAATTTTTCGAATTTTCAAGATAACAATTATCCTCCTTACGTAGCTGGTCGATCGTGGGTTGCTTGGAATTTCGTTCGATCGAAGATTTTCGTAATTGACCTTGAGACCCTTGAGACATCGGATTCAAAAATGTTTTTTGATCCAATTTCGACACGTCGATTCTAGGTATATTTTCATAGTCGTAACGCTGCTGCAAAGAGTCCCTCTGTTGCGTAGATTCCTTGATCTTTGGAAGGTTAATTTTTGGCATTTTTTCAAAATCCTTTTTATCCCTCAAAGGACCTTCCGTCGATTTTTTATTTTTACTCTCTTTACTTGAAAAAAATTTTCCAAATCTACCTTGCGAATTATTCTCACCCGACGTTATCATGCTCTCGTACTTGGGTCTGGGTACTTTTTCAAAATTCGTTGCTTTTTCCAAAAATGCACCAGAGTCATCGGTATGCCCATATTCGTCGCTACTCGAGTCGGACTCCGACGATTTAACCAGAAGACTATCAGGGGAATTAGTCTTTCTGTCCTCGTCGGAAACACTCTTAAAGTCTCGTTCAAACTTCATACCAAAATTGGCGAAACTTTTTCTCTGACGTGCCATTTTCGAATCATAATTTTCATAATGCTTTCGATAATCATCATCCATACCGATAACATCCCCCACCTGTCTCTTGTTATCACTCAAAAATTTTGTATCACCCAAAACCTCCTTCCTCTCCTTATTTTCAAATTTCCTCAAAAATTCGGATCTCCTCAGCAATCGCTGACCATGCGCCTTATCGTTATCGTTCCTGCGAAGTTCGCTCTCCGAAGATTCCGAAAAATCGGTAAACTGACTCAAAATTTCAGGCCTATGCTTCTGACGTCTCCTGAGCGTCCTGGGCAGTTCGGCCCAGTTGCTGGACAATCTCCTCGAAAAGACACCCTCGGTATCCGAAACTTCACGTTCCATTTTTATATTTCCAGTTTTTCGACTACGATCCAAAAAACAGCCACTTCACTGAAGTTCCACGCAAAAACACATCCTCCGCTTCGCATCGGCACATGCACGAGTGAGCATCTCGAATCGCTGATAAAAAAGAAAAATTAAATCTGAAAAACCGGATTCCCTCGAGTGACAACCTCAAAACCGGAAATCCCCCTGGTGACCCAAGTTCGAAACGAGGTAAGGTCGAGGACAAGGCTGTATCTCAATAATAAAAAAAAATTGGTTTCGGGAGAAATCCCGGGAAGATATAAAAATTTATAACGATCTCAGAGAAGATGCAGCTGATTGTGGGAAGCTGCGTGAAAATTTCCTACAAACTCAACAAAGTACCCATGCACTCATCCCGGCACGGAGGAAGAAGTAGCTCATTTTCGCTCACAGTTCATTTTCGTTTTTACCATAATCGCCGGCACCACCACAATCATCATAATCATTGTGATGATCGTCATCGTCATCACGACCTCAGGCACACGACTCTCCTCTACGGGAGCCGTGAGAAAGAAACGAAGCGAAGGACTCTCGTGGGATAAACAGCGGAAGAACAATATGCATGTTTAATTATAATTATCGCGTCGACTAAATTCTCATCTTACGAATGGGAGAGGCCTAAAAAACTTTCCTAAGAAAATATTCTCGCAGCCCTGTGAACCTGCCTTCACTTTTCTCCGGTTCATTTTCATCTGGATCCCATATCGCTTATATACCATATACAGCTACTACTATGGATTCTGACGATCCAAAAAAAAATCGAAAAATGGGAACGTGCAAGGAACTAGCTACGACCTAACTGTCCATTACTGACAAGGTCGAGAAAATCGAAATAGTGGGCTCTCTCTTTGAAAATCAGAACTTTGTTCCAAAGTGTTTTCTCCGGTTCATTTTCATCTGGATCCGATATCGCTTATATACCATATACAGCTACTACTATGGATTCTGACGATCCAAAAAAAAAAAAATCGAAAAATGGGAACGTGCAAGGAACTAGCTACGAGCTAACTGTTCATTCTGGCAAGGGCGAGAAAATCGAAATAGTGGGCTCTCTCTTTGAAAATCAGAACTTTGTTCCAAAGTGTTTTCTCCGGTTCATTTTCATCTGGATCCGATATCGCTTATATACCATATACAGCTACTACTATGGATTCTGACGATCCAAAAAAAAAAAAATCGAAAAATGGGAACGTGCAAGGAACTAGCTACGAGCTAACTGTTCATTCTGGCAAGGGCGAGAAAATCGAAATAGTGGGCTCTCTCTTTGAAAATCAGAACTTTGTTCCAAAGTGTTTTCTCCGGTTCATTTTCATCTGGATCCGATATCGCTTATATACCATATACAGCTACTACTATGGATTCTGACGATCCAAAAAAAAAAAAATCGAAAAATGGGAACGTGCAAGGAACTAGCTACGAGCTAACTGTTCATTCTGGCAAGGGCGAGAAAATCGAAATAGTGGGCTCTCTCTTTGAAAATCAGAACTTTGTTCCAAAGTGTTTTCTCCGGTTCATTTTCATCTGGATCCGATATCGCTTATATACCATATACAGCTACTACTATGGATTCTGACGATCCAAAAAAAAAAAAATCGAAAAATGGGAACGTGCAAGGAACTAGCTACGAGCTAACTGTTCATTCTGGCAAGGGCGAGAAAATCGAAATAGTGGGCTCTCTCTTTGAGAATGAGAAATTCGTTCCAAAGTGTTTTATCGGGTGGCCATTCCGCTACTTGCGATAGAATTCACAGTTGGCTAGGTTAGCCTGCTGGTGGAGTTTTGATCTACGAAGAGGAACAACGTCACGGATCTATATTGACACTTTTAATGACTGATCTGTTTTTTTTTTTTTTTTTTTTTTTAAATTGAATTTGAAGTATATATATGACCCTATTAAAAAGCAAGGAGCGGCTCTATGGACCGGATCGAATTATATTGTACCGAGATACACGCATGTCCCCTGGAGATCATGACTCATTGGTACAATGGGAATGGACCTTTTGGATGCTGTGACGTTTTGAATGATCTATAGGATTTCGCCATTGACACTGCCGCGAACTCTCCGGTGAAACCGAACGCCTCTTACGTAATTCGAATCGCGATTCCCATCTGAGATTGGTATCAGCTGCAGACACGGTGTAATCAGGAATTGAAAGTGTTGTGACATTTTTATTGCAAGTAAATACCGCAACTGGAATCAACCAATTTCGTTCAATTGCGCATAATTAAAAATAACCAGCAATTGCTGGTACGTCATAGGGAATTGAAAAAATTATTAAATTATTTATGAAAGTCAGTATGAGACTTGGAAAAAAAAAATCTCGTAAGATTTATGCAAAAAAAAATCATCCGTCCGTTACGTCACAGAGGCAGGCTCGAGTAACGCGTGAAACAAGAATCAAAGCCTTAGGCTACGTACACACCAAAGTACGCAATTCCTTTTGCGTAACAAGTATGAAATTCCTTAATCGTTAAGGTCTACCCGGATTTTACGAAATTTTCATACGGTTATCACTGAGGTACCGTATCACAAATTTTTATCCGACTGGATTCACCGTGCACAAACGTAAACAGGCTGATTTTTGAAAAATTCAAAAAAAATTTATTTTTTAATCACGTTCTGTTAAGATTGTTCACGATTTATTTTATTTTACTTTTTTTACGTTTCCGTCGATACCACGCGTCGCGACGCTCTATACTCGAGCGTCGATTAACTCGACGCCGCAACTGCTCGGCAGGTAAGTTGTGCCGTTGGGTAGTAGGGCCTTCGAAAGACTGATATCTGGGTCGATCCCCACCATCGGACCATCTGAGCCATATGCAGCTAAAACCATTGGGACGCGACCGTTGCTGATGGTAGGGAAGAGGAATATATTGCTGGTTGTCGGTTGCTGTTATTGCTGAATCATTTTTTTTTTTTTATTCCATCATCCAAAGAAGAAGCTACTGGAACAGCGTGCGGAGTTCCGTTACGAGTTTATCGTACCTGAGGACGTGTTTGTATTTAGAAAATAAACGGGCAATTATTTTTTTGCAAAAATAAATAAAACAAGGGATGACTGAGAGATAAGGGGGGAGAGATAAGTTGATACCCAAGTTAATTCGAGTGCAATAAATATTTACAACGAAATCAAGAGAAATTGCCCATGAAAAATATAATATAAATTTTTATTTTTTCTCTTTAATCAGGAGAAATTAATTAAAATTATTATATGAGTGTAATACGTCCTTTGTTATTTGATCCAACAACTAAATATATATATATATAATACAGAAATGCGACAGAGAACTAGAAATCGGAACCGGATGAGGGAGGGTCTGAGAATACGTTGTGCCCGGAAGTGATGGTACACTGAATATACCCCAGAACATTCTAGAACAAATGCGTACGACTGGCCACCAAACGTTTCTTGGTTTAAATCCAGAATGAATCCATCCTTTCTCTCGATCATAACAAAGTTCATCTTTAAAGAGGAAATACAGCGTCAGTTAAATAATCCGTAAAAAATATATACCGTGTAACGAGCGTATAATAACTGAAGAATTCGTCAAAATGGCGGCGACTGGTACCAACTGTAAATAATAGACTGGATGAATTTCATCGCTCGAATTCACGTGACGGATGCATCATGGGAAATTACGAAAACTACAATAGCTCCGGATAAATGCCTCGCAATGATTTTTGCTAGAAACTTCAATCCGTAGATGCAATTTGGACGCCATGATTGTTTCCTGGATTTTAATCGGTATGGTAAATCATCCATATTAAGATATACCGGTATATACAGATATAGAGTCTGGATATATTGAAGAAACCTGATAGATAGAAATTCTTAGAACACTTCCATGTGTTTCTATATATATATATATTAGGCTACTGAGATTGAATTAAACGTTAGCGACTTTCGATTCCGCGGGCCATAAGAGCATGATAATTTAGTTACCCGGGAAGGACGAAATACGAGTCGTCGCTCAAGGCGAATACGTAATAGGTTGAAATTAGACTGTACATTATATTACTATATATGCTGTCAACGGATAGCTATACCTTTACTATAGCAAATTCTATTCATTGCTGTTACCGTGTTTTGGCTTTGTTAAAAGGATTGATACGTGTATAGGGAGACATATGGGCTGGTTCTTCAATGTGTATATATGTATATATGGGAGAACCTTAAGGATACCCTCTAACGTATAGTCCCAGTTTAATCGGCCATTTCCTACAGGGGCAGGTGCACTGTATAATTTCTGTGTGAACGGGGCCCAATGCAGTTTGAACGGTCGGTTCTTGTGAGATAATTTAAAAAAAATTTTTTTTGAGTAGACATTAATTTTTATTTTTTGACTTTCTTGGGTGAAATTAATACTTGTTAGTTCGTTTTCTTTTTATGTATTAGGACTGAAAAAAATTATTATTTTTGATCTTAACAGAAAAAGGTAAATAATTAATTTCTTTACGGTCCTAAAATATATATTTTTTTTTGTAATGCAAGTAAAAGGAAAGGTGATATTTTGTATCGTTCTTGTTGCTGTATTACGTTCTATCAGGAATTTCAAGAGAATTCTATATCGGGTCGTCTGGAATGCCCGTAAGCAATTTAGGTGAAAAAAGGGAAAAAAGGAGCGTAAAAAAAGGTACAAGAATCTAACCAGAAATCCATCGAGCGTTGATTCAGCAATTGCTTTAATAGGTTTCTCGAGGTTTCTATGATCGACCGGTAATACCGGTTGACCTGTCAATATTCTTAAATCGAAATAGAAAACTGTTGCTTAAGTCAGGTAGCCAATCGGACGCGTGACATTTGTCAGGAATTTTCGTTGCTGATTTTTTTTCTCGAACGATTAAGTTTCTCCGCGCGTCACTATTAGTTTCTTGTGAATTCTACGAAAGTACGTTGCTGTTATTAAAAATTGCTGATAATTATTCAGCAATATTGCTGATACGTATTTATCGATACCTTGACTTATTTTCTTTTTTATATTCATAATAATAATAGTCTCAAGAAAAATGGCAATTCCGGTACCATGCGTACCCGTTCAGCAATATTGCTTATATTGCTGCAAGACCCGGCCTCTTCTCCTGGGATGAGAACCGGGAGTAAATTTGGGCCAGCTGCTGTCGGCCTCCCAGCAAGATAATTATCTCGTGGAATTAGCAATTCAAACCGACTTCCGGTTCACGTGGCGGGAACAGCAAGTTGCTTGAACTCGAAGATACAAGCAAGGAAATGCAAAGTGTGTATATAAAGGAGACTGTTTTACAAGACCGGAAATCATTGGAAACTCCATAGAGCAATGTAAAGTTCACTACGTTGCTGAATACTGCAGTTGCTTATCTACATTCCAATTGCTGACGTGACGCGCCTGATAATTCATACCGAACATCGACGAACCGTGTTCTGTGACCTGGGTCGACCTTAATCATCAGCAACGCTAATCAAGCAATTATATATATATATATATTTTTACAATGGCACGTTGCTGGAATTTTTACAATCCGGTGAAACTTGGCCGATATTTCATATATATCCTTATGTACATACTTGTACATATATACATTAAAGCCTGACTAGAAGAGAGATCGGATTTCTAGTTATCTCAAGAAGACAGATATCCAAGAGAAATAAATATAGAAAAAGATTATTGCTGCCGATTTAATGATTGGCCTTGAAATATATGCCGACACACATGCGGGAGGTTGGACGATCTATTAAAAAAAAATATAAATAATTAAATTCCACATTCGCTAACGGTTTTATACACTCGCGAATAAAATTTGAAATTTCTGTGGTTTTTCGGACCGATCAAATCGCTGATTAAATTGATCCTGTTATCTAGCAGCAATTAGTGGTTGATCCGCGCAGCGCCGATTCATAATTCCGTGACGTGTAACGTAATAAGGTGTTCGCGGTGTAAATTGGCTTTCCAGTCAGTAGTCATATGTGCTGGCCAATGCCTCCAGCTACAGGCAGTTTCACATGACTTTTCAGAAATCCGTTACTCGGATTTTTTTTTTTCATTTTAAAAATAAATTCAATATATCCTGATTTATCATTCCAACGAATTCAATGGATCGACCAAAAGTATAATTTTGATTTAGATATTTTGAATAAAATTAAAAAAATTTTTGACATATATAACGATTGCATGGAATGTTCTATTGTCCTCATCCCAGGGAAATGCGAAGTTTGTTGTCGATGCGACCCACGCGTTTTAGCCTGCGTCCCTTGGAATGTCGTTTTCTCGCTGGTGTAAAAATGCGCCTTAAGGCCGGCCGCACCTTTCGACCAATGACGATTCACGGGATGGTACGACAGACTTCGCGACGTATATATATATATTCATCATTGCGTGTATTTTTGTATCCTCAGGCTGACTATCCGCATCCTATACCTACTGCCCTTACGCAATGGGCCCATTGTGAGGCCCTGGCACTCCTTTGACTTCGCATTTTCTTTTTCTTTGATCAAGGCAATGGCGATCCTTCCAAGGACTCTCACGAAGAAGTCCTTTGCGGGTCAATGAGAATTCACACATGGATTCATATATGACGTATTAGACGTGTGAGCATTATGCACGTTGCCAGTCACAATTTTCCTTTCATCGTTAAATCGTTACACAAGCTTGCTATTGTTGATTTTTCTTGGGTCCTATGAAGGTGGGTGTTTTTTGTCACGTGGGACTCATTGTTTGAATCAGAAAGAGTCATTTATGGTATTAGATTGGAAAAATTGATAAATTAATTAATAACTGATTGACTCACCATTCTTATGTACTTGTCGATCATCTCTGCTAGTTGAGGCGCTCTGCTTGTGTGCAATGGCAGTCTTACTCCTGAAGACACTTGAAGGGTACACACCCCAGCCCTGACCGAACCCACGGAGACGATGTCCTCAAGGGGTAGTGTCTCCAGGATGGACAGATCGCCACTAGGGGTGCGTTTTATTAATCGGAGACCATGATGAGACACTGCCACGTGTTGAGCCTCCGGATGCTGTGGACCAATCTGAAAGGATCGATTGGATATGATTTTATTGAATTTAATTATTGATTTTTTTAGTGATTATTTGTAGGAAGGGATTATTGGTTACTTACGGAAACTGGGAATATCCTGGCAAAGTAAAGCGGCCATTGCTTTGCCATGTCGACGACGTTTTTCTTTATTGTAATTTTGTGTTGGGTACTCTGAAGGTTTTCCAACGTGATACCATAGTTGTCCAGCATCTTTAACATGTTCTGCCTGTCCTCCTTGGTGATCCTGATACTTGAGGTTGCAAGGACGTCGTAAGCCACTTGGCAGAATACGAGGTGCAGGGCTAGGGGACTCGTGAGATTTTCATTTGGCGCAAAGACTTCCTTTTTGACCCTCAAGGTCCAGGTCACGCGATTGTAGGTGAAATGAGCTGTCGAGGTTTGAGGATATAACTTAGTGTCAACGATCTCCTGGACCTTTTCGATTTCCGGTTTCTCCTGCGGTGGAAGAACCGGTCTCAAAAATTCAGGCCATTCCTCGATCTCGATCCTCTCCATCTTGTCTGTCTGATGGGTCGAGGCCACGCTGGATCTTCGGTCAAGGTCACGGTCCATCTTCTTGTACGTTTGACGCGTCACTGCGAACGACTCTCTTGTGTTTGGTACCACACCGAAGTCTCTGGACGACGGCATCCCGAAGCTGTCTCTTGACTTTGGCGAGACGTCTCTCATCATGCCAAAGGCGTCACGCTTCACGTTACCGTTGTCGAAGACGTCCCTGGAGTATTTAGGCTCGAAGATGTCAGAGTTCAGATCCTTTCTGGAGTCAAAGTCTGAACTTCTGTCTCTGGTCGAACTTGCCAAGTCTGTACTGTCCTTCCCGTAGAAGTCCTTGAGCTTCTCCTGATGATTCCTCGATTTTTCATACTCAGCCCTGAACTCGTGGGACTCTCGTAGATGCTGCTGGGACGCAAATATGTCTCGACTCTGGCTGAACATGTCACGCTGGTTCTTCGGGAAGTTCTCGAACATGTCCGAGTCCGGGGAGGTCCGGAAAGTTTCACGGGTTTTCGGTTCTATTGGCGCCGGAGGTGAGCGCGGCTGTGCTACTCCAGATTGGCTGTAGATAAAATTGAGATTTTTTGATTTTGTTTAGGGTTTCAAAAAAAATTCATGACCCATTCACCTACCTGTGGTTATACATACTGCCTCCTCTAGGACTTGGTGGTTGGGGTGGTGTTATTGGGGGTGGTGGTGGTACAGGTCGTTCCATTCTTTCAATTTGACTTCTGACTACTTGAGCCTGAGTCATCATATCCGTTGTACCTTTTGAAGTGACGCTCTGTGCGTCATCAGCCGTAGAAGCGTAATCGTCCCATCTTCCGCCTGAAGAATAAATATTCTTTGTGAATTGGTCGCTAATGATAAATGATAAGAATGAAGAATTTTTTCTGACCTAGTTGCTGCTCCAGCAACAGTTTCCGGTTATCTTCGAGCCTCTTGACTTTTCCGTCCTCACGTGGCAGCGCTGGCTTTTCCGTTGTCTTGGTAGATCGAACGCTGTGATTGGCCGTGACCTTCTCCAGCCTCTGACGCATCTCAGAACTGAGCTTAAGCTTTCCTATACTTCCGGGCGATGGTCTTTGCGCGCCAATTTCAAATCCTGACCTAAAAAAAATTGAAGATTCATCAATGAATAATCGTGAGTCTATCTTATGGGCACGAATGAAAAGAGCTTACTTAGATTTCTTTTTCTTTTTGTCACCATCTTCTTTCCCGTGTCCATTTTCATGCCTGGACCCACCCGAGGCCCCGGTTCTCTCCTCATTACCCACAATATTTTCTATTTCAAATTCCTCCCACTCGACGCCACCTTCCATCGCTTGATCAGCCTCCACCTGATACTCCTGATACTGCGGTGTTATCTTTCTCTGTTGCTGTTGCTGCCTCATCTTGAACTCGATAAAACTATCTTGACTCTGAGCCTCGTTCGAGTCGCTCGGCGGCGGCCACCTGAAAGAAGGATTAAACATTTTTTTAAAATTCTTAAAAATCAATAAATCAGCAATTGCTGGTTCAGATACCAAAAACCATAACTCACCTCCACTTCCCAATTCTCACAGTCTTAGCTCTTCCATAAGGATCCAAAAATGGTCTCGACTCGGATGGATCATGAGACTCCAATGGTGGTGGCATCGGTGGTGGAGGTGGTGGAACACCCTTACCATTGCTGGAACTTGACAGATTGCTCTCGACACTACTTTTACGATTTTTCAATTCACTCAGAACATTCGTAAAGTTGCTCTGAACGTTTCCCTTGTTCCCACCAGTTCGTTTGTTCTCGGAAGTAGCCGAAGTCTTCCGGCCTTCCCCACTGATCTTCCTCGGCCCGTAGTCGTTGCTGATCTTGCGCGCAATGTCCGAATTCTTTCTAGACTGTGGACTCTGTGAGCGATGCACCTGGGCCTTAACGGTAACTGTCTCCTGGCGCTGACTGATCGGCGTCGATTGCGACGGCATCGCACGCTTTTCCGTCGACCAGAGCTCACCGTCTTCCGGTTCACGAAAAGACACCTGGGAAAGGAACGGGTTACGATTTACGTCAGGGTACCAACTGACGGGTGAAAATATACATTTATTGGGACTTTTGCCGGTTGCGTGTCACCTCACGCAGTAGCAAAAATTTAAAAAAAAAAAAAAAGAAGCTGCGCAGGGGGGGTCAGATGTCATCTGGGTTATCCTCGAGCTCGAGGAAGCCGCAGGGATGTGGAAGCTAGTGCATAGAGAGCTAGATGAAAACGATAGGTACCTTCGAGTAGCGTCCGATAGAATCATTGGGCCCCATTTGGGCCTCATTTTTTGGGGCTGGGGGGACTAGATTCATGCTGGAGGGGCCCGCGGGGTACACCATGCCCTGGAAACACACACCCATGCCGCAAAACACGGCTCAGAAACCCATAGAGACGCCATTAGGTGGCAGCCTTTGACGCCTTTATTAAGAGTTATCGCTAATGAGATGCTAGTAATTTGAGTTATCGGCGTGATCGACGAGTTAGTATTCGTTATGGTCGAGTTAAGAGAGACAGTAACGCTGTGGGATTATCGAATTTGAGAATTTGAGTAATCGCTCTATCACTATGATATGTTTCAAATCTTCTTCTCGTCTTCATCCCTTATCTTCATCCTCTCTATCAAGGTGCTTTGAGTCGTGCATCCAAAAAAAAAGAGGCCAATGCAATATTTTACATGTGCTTGAACATAAAAAATACCATCTCCGATCCAGTAAAGGGGTTATAGAACGAAGAATTAAGAAAAAAAAAGATATTTTCTTTTTTTTACACTCTGTACAAATTTAGTTGATTTATCCACAAGGTGTTACGCGATTTCTTTTTAACTGTAGCAATTTCTTTACTCACTGGTTGTTGGGCCGCATTTTGCGGACTTTGAACCAGCAACTGCTGCAGGGCCTGATTCTGGGCCAGCAACTGTTGCTGAATCTGGATATTTTGAGCCATCGCGCTCTGAAGAAATGCTCTTTGTAAATTCTGCTGGTAAGCCGTCATGTCGTTGCTTTGATTCGGTGGTGAATTTGGATACTGGGGTAAACTGAGACCTTGCATGTTATAGATAGGAATTGGCATAAATCCTGGACCCATGTTTACGCCAGCTGGATTCTGCGGCGTAGCCACAGCCTGAGCTGGACTGAACATGGGCATCATCATCGGCGGTGACATCATACCCGGCGCCAGAGGGTTGAAGTTGAATGCAGCATTTTGATTCGGAATATCCATATTACCACCGCCCTTTATTCGTACCGATAGTTCATCAGGGCTCAGTTCTGTCTGAGTATCCAGCGACGGATCTCTGGTTACGCAATTCAGGAAATCTCCAAATGTTTCAGACTTTTGCTTCGTTGCTGAACTCTTTTCATCGCTAGTGCCCTTTATACTTGCTGCCAAACTTCTTGCGTCCGAAAGCTCATCCAGATTTCCATCCAGCACTGGCATGAACAGTTCATCCAGAAATTGGTCCACGTCCGATGCTTGACTAGGGACGCGGACCCGTCGCACATGCGAAGCTAAAGATGGCGCTTCGCTGGTATCTGACATTGCTGATGACTTTACGCCATATTCACTCTTTTCTATATAGGCTCGACTTGATTGGCTACCTGGTAAAGCTCTTTTACCTTTAAAACAAATTTTTGTCATTGTCATTTCCGATATGAAATAACGCATTGATGATTCAATGACTTACCTGGATACTGGGACTTGATGAATCTGGTCTGTGACCTTATGTAGCTATTTTTGTCATCTTCAGATCTTCCAGCTTGACTGACTGATTGGATATCCGGATATTCAAAATCGATAGTCAAGTCTTCTTCTTCGAGTATATTCGGTTCTGTTGTTCTTGTTATTCGACTGTATTTTCGTTCCTGGATCATTTCTGATCTTGTCATGTACTCCGCGTTGCTGACGGCTGAGGTCTCACCTATTCGTTCTAGACTGTGATAACGTTCGTTTAATTTTGAAGACGACAAGCCTAGGTTGGTGAGCTTGCTGGGTGCTGCTGCTACTTCCGATTGAAGAAGATTGTCCAGGCTTCTACTGCGCTGCTTCTCCTTTTCAAAGTATCTATCATTGAGGGCTGATTTTCTTGACAGTCCAGTTTCAGCTGGTTCCAAAACAGCCTCGTGCGACTGTTTTCTAGCTGGTGGTTTGGCAACTGGTGGTTGCGGCGGTGGAACAGCTGGACGTCTAGGTGACTGTATTTCTATCTCCACAGCCTTTTCCACGACTTTTGGTACAGATTTTCTTTCTAGGGGCTGGAAAGTCTTCAAGACAGGTGGTTCAAGTTCTTGTTCCAATTCACGAATTACTTGTGCGTGCTAAAAAGTTATGATTAACGAAAACAATCAATATTCCATAAATTTGACATGTAGCAAATAAACGAAGGAAATATTAAAACATATACCTCTCGCTTTTTGATTGGTGGAAAACTGTTTTTACGTTGTTCCAGGAACATGTGCTTCGCAGCTGGAAAAGCTGGTGCCAATTCCATCTCAGAGATTAAATCCAAAATATAATCAAAACCATTAGTCTCCGTTACAATTGCATCTGGACCATCCAACTGGTTCCACAATGTAATCGTCCAACCGGAATTATCAACGCCGTGATTTTGTACAGTTAAATCAGCAAGTTCTTCACACGTAGTCCAAGAATCAACGGCGCACGTTATTGTCTCACCTGATATTAACATTCATCAGGTATCAACCACATATAAATTTTCATAAGCATGTCTATAGCTGGTAGCATGACAGAATCCATCAAGACCGTAGATATTTACCATCGTAAAATCCTACAGCCAAAGCCATGTTCACACGGTTACGGTTTGCACGCCATTCCAGCACGCAAGGCGGATAATTCCTAGGGACTTGATAAATCGTTGGCTGATTGTTGTTCATCACACGGAGGACTGTTCTTTCGCCTTGAAGTAATTTGCGCTGGCAGTATGCCTTGTAGCCATCATAGGCATGATCAGAGACGTACCTGTTGAAAAAAAATTGAATAAAAACAAAGTGTAACGGATATTCAAAATCGTTTGTTCATAAAGATTTCTGGAGACTTACTTTAAGAGGTACTTGAAGAGCGTGTTGCTGGGTTGAAAAGCTGACAAGCAATTCGCCAGCAACAACCAACCACGTTCTTTATTAGCATCGTTATCATTTTTCCAAGTTTGATTAGCTAATTGACAGATAATTTCGTCTCTTAACTTTTCATTGACTATTCCCTTGTTTACTATGTAATCTCCCAGAGCCTGTTCCCTCTTGCCACTGAGATTGTTCTCGTTCATAAAGCGCAAGATCATCTTGAAAATCATCAGGGAGTCTGTGTAATCTTGATCACGTGCTTTCGCCAGGAATGGAGTCTTGATTGGTTCTCGTTTCATACCAAAAATATGGCTTTTGAAGTAGATATTGGTAAATTTCGAAAATTGATGCTGGTCCACGTCAGAGGGTAATGTGTAATTGTGGGGCAGTGGTACCACCGAGCCAACGACTTTAAGCAAATTCCTTTCAGTGTGGGTTGGCTGCCAATCTGGAAATAGAATATTTGTATTGCTGATATGACCTAGAATTTTTTTATATAAAATAATGATAACACACCGTCTAATTTGGAATAGATAAAAGCAAGCTCTGCTGGTATTTCCAGATGATTGACACCAGCAACAGCTCTCGATGCTCTTTCCTGTTCCTCTCGCTGCTGTTTGGCCTTCGCCCTTTCTCTACTGGCTTTCTCGATCTCTGCCCTCTTCGCCATTTCTTCCTTGAGTATTTCAAACTTCTCACGGTCCCTTTTGCCCCTGTACAATTTCTGGGCCATTATCACTCCCCGTTTCAGGGCCCTGAATTTTTGTCTCTCGCGATAACCTCGGTACACTGCCTGAAGTAGCACGGTACTTCGTGAGACGTTCAGGAATTGCCTTCTGGCCAAAAATCCACGAGTGTACCTAATTTTGAAAAAAGGGAAGAAAAGTTTTTTAAAATTGTAATAAATATCAAGCGCCGTTTTTTTATTGCTAAATAGAAATTGCTGGTACCTCTGCACTGTTATTGCTGCTCTCTCCAGAATCAAAGCACGATTGTACTCCAGAGTCCTCTCCAGGGATTCCCTCAGGAATACCCTGGTCAGACCTAACTGATACTGAGACTGTGAATCCTGAGGTGCAGCCTTGTCTAAGATCATCCTACAGAGCTCTTTGTTTGGTGCACCACGTGGTAGATTGTTTGGTACCAAGTATCGATAACGGTCTACGAAGTGAGCGAAGAGCAGTCGAACCGGATATCCGGTTTTACGAATTCGTATAGTCTCCAGCATCCCTGTGTAACGTAATTGCTCCAGGACGCATGGCATGTCGAATTTCATTGGTGCTTTTTCTGTGTTGGGCTTTATGCAGCGTACGAACCACGGGTTGCATCTGAGATGATGAATTTTGAAAATTATTTTTCGAGTAGTTTTAAAGAAGAGTTTGTTGGAGGATTTTCTTACTGAGTCATTGAATCCAGCAATTGCTGGAGACTGTCGTGAAATCTTGCTGAGACCGTTGGCGTCCTTGGTTTCATGGTCACGAATCTTCCGTTTGGTTTGTTCACAGTTTTATTTGCCTCGTGAGTCGTTCTTACGTGTTGGAACATTTTACTGACCATCTATAATAAAGTAATATTTTGAAAATTTTGAAAATTAGACATTGGACAAGATTCGTTGGAAAATTTCTTACAGAAATTTTACTGCTGATCAGCAACTCCACTACGTCCGGTCTCAAAGTGTCTCTGTTTTTATCCAAAAACCCATCCACGTTGTACCAAACTTGTCCAGCATAGTGTTTAATGGCGAATTCCGCAGAATTCATTCTAGGCCTGGAGTACAATTCACTCAGAGCATGATTATAATGACACTTTTCCAAAAAAGATAGATCCGATGCTTTTGGAAAATTGCTTTCGTCATCCAACAGGTGTAAAATGCCAACTGGTTTTTTCGCAATGAGATGAATAACAGGAAGATTATCCTAAATAAAAAAAAATAATTATTTCCAAAAATCATCAAAAATTCAATTCATCTGATACTCACAGTATAATTAATAGTTGTCCAATCGATCTTCTCTTTAGCATATTCCTGTTGTTCCAACTTGAATATATGCTTGTTAAAATAAAAATGCAGATTCTCATTGGCATAATTAATACAAAGTTGTTCAAAGCTGTTCTCAGCAAAATTCTCAAAGCCAAATATATCAAGAATAGAAATGGCAGCCGTCTGCTTCGTTCCCTTATAAACAATATGATTGACTCTAGCAACAAGCCAAGAGAACAAGGAGCTATAAAGGGCCTTAGCAAAGGCATCTCTAGCGTCCAGTGCCTGATCGATATTTAATGGCGTGAAAACTCTTTCGTTTCTGGCCTCGGTAGTCTTAGTAGTCAGTGCCCTGATGATGCCTTCAGCATTGACCTGAAGAAGATGAGCAGCCCAGCGTATTTCAGCATCCGAACCAACTTCGACGCCTTCCTGACCATGTCTGGTCTGCTTCCGGTGAAAGTAAACGTTGCCCAGATGAAGAACGCTACCAAGGATCTTGAAGATGGTGTCTTGTTCATCCGATGAGAATCCCAGGACCTGCATTGCTGACAGCAACGCCTTAAAATCCTGAGTATCATTTTTCCCATCGATCTCGCAGCTGCCACCCTGATTCAGATAAAAATACTTGTCCGGGGTCAGCAGGCCATATTTATCTCTGAATTGCTGATCTAGTCCCGCCAGTAGCTCATAGAAGACGTGGTAGTTCCTTTCCTCCGAGGCTTGAGTGACAATTCGGCTCTTCTCCAGAAGGTACTGGGTCACGCGACCTCCAACGATGACGCCACTGATAAAATTGAAGAAGGTTAAGGAATCTGAAGATTCAAATTTTCCTTCTTATACTTACTCCCGGAAGTGAACCTCTAGGTATTTTCCAAAACGACTACTGTTGTCGTTCCTGGGTGTCTTCGCGTTGCCAAAACTCTCCAGCAATGGCGCTGCTTCTAAGATCTGCTCCGTTACCAGATTGCTGGGTGCTCTGTTTACTGCTGCTAAATATTGCATCACCAACTTTGTCGATTCCGTTTTTCCTGATCCGGATTCACCGGATATTACCACCACTTGATTAGCACTGGAATTGTTGGCTGCTGACACCTGACTGTAAGCTGAAGAACCCACGGCGAAGAGGTGGCTGTGGGAATATACAGATATTAGTTAAAATTCTGTATTACCCTTGAAAAAAAAAAAAAAACATTAAAATCCAAATTAACCTACGGAGGTAACGTGCCAAGGATTCTTCCTTCGTACAGCTTCACTTGGTCCAGACCATAAATATCAAACATCTTGTACGGATTGACAGCTACTAAGATACTTCCTGTGTACGTCTGCAATATTAAACAATTTTTAATAAAAAATCATAAATAAAAATTTCTATTCACTCACATAAATTAGCTCCTTGTCGTATCGAATCTTCAAGTTCCATAATAAAGAAGCTTCGTTCAGGTCCCTGAAACATAATCCAAAATCAATAAAAATTTTCACTCTTATTTTCAACTTTTATAAACAGTTCACAAAACTCACGATAACTGTATCATATCCTCCACACCATTTTGTCCCAAATCCTGCCTGGGCTTGACTCCACTGAGATTAGTGAGAGTAAAAATTTGTGGCTGTAAAGAAAAAACGAATTTAAAAATTTTAAAAATACAAATCCAATTGATCCGCATCAAAAAATTCCAATTATTCCTCTTCTAAAAGATATACAATTTTTTTCATTACATTTTTCATTATCACCAACATACAAATATACGACAATTTTTCCACAGACTTCTTACTCGTCCTCCACTTTATTATTTCATCACTCTTCTTCCTCCTGTCAACCGTTCCCTGTCTCCTTGAGTAAGTACTGCTGTCACTTTCCGAATCCAATATAATCGATTCATCGAACGAGTCATCGATAGTCTCAACGTCACTCGCAGTCGACGACGATGAAAGTCCTTTAAGTCCTTTAAGAACCGACAACGTACTTTTGTAATGCCATTCGACGAAATCCTGTTTCGGCGCACAGCGACATATTTTTTTATCATTAAAATCATCAACTTCCATAAAACGAGCACCGTACGAATTCCTCGAGTAAATCGAATCGGTATTCGTTAATGACGATGACGAAGACGATCTTCCTCTTCGTGTGACGCGAACCAGATAGTCCGGTAGTCCGGTACCAATTTCGTCATATAAATAAACTGGCTGTGATTTCCCAATAACTGGAAGATCGTACGTGGATCGAGCGTCTGTGATTTTTCGATCTTTTTTTTCTTGATTTTCACTTCTCTTTGATTGCCCATCGATCGTTACGTCATTTTTTGTTCCCCCGTACGGGACATCGTACAGAGGTTCTACGCCACTGGATTCCATGATTGTCAACTCTCAATGATATTTTTCAAAACCAGTCACGTGACCTCTATTTATTATTATTTTTCATTCTTGATTTTACGAACACCTTGGTATTCTCAAATTATTTATTCTTGGCCTTCACTACTCGACAGACTTCTCTTGACTCTCGGCCCGATTTTATCAGACACCGGCTGATCTGAGTTTGCACTTGGGTATACAGTGGCGTGGTTATCAATTTTTTTTACTAGGTGCCCAAAAATTTTTTAAATCCAAAAATAGCATGTATATGATAATTCGAGCGTGATAAGAAATTTTGACAAAATTTTTTATAACAAGATTCAAATTACTCTTTAATCTTTTTCACTGCTTTTATTGTAACTTGATATTTTTTATTATGCAATTTTTTAAACTCTACGCCACTGTGCAGTGTCATCTATAACGAGACACTGCACGAGTTACGACTCAATTTTTTGCTGTATACAAATGTATACAGTGTGTAACATTTTTTTTTATTAATAAGCAACGTGGATAGTCAAACAGATTAAAGATCATTGATCTGATCTAGCAGCGACGTAAACGATCTATATCATATTAATAGAAAATCTACACTATGAAAGTAATTCTATAGTAATTTCTGTAAATTGATAGTTCACTATCTTTAAATTTATTTTCATAGCGAAGTTTTCGTAACACATACTATATATATATAGTGCCAATACAAGTCGCCATATTACATAGCCAATGAACACTTTCACGGAAGTGACGTATGGTCTCTGAAATATTCATGGAATTCCAATAATTCAGTATTATAGCAAACTTTCTAGACTCAAGAAACGACGCTTATTGGTTTGTCATAATCCGTTATAGAGGAGCGTCGCGACGCACGTATTGACATTCACTATTGATAATCAGGGTTAAGTATACCTATAGCTACTGTTGTAAACATACCGTACCTACTGTAAAGTTTTGTATGTAATTCTTGTTGCTGATAATTTTGAAAAATAATAATAATTCATGAAATTTATAGAATGAATAAATTATTGATTGCAGCTGAAATTGACTGAAATTGACGTCGGGCTAAGGAAATGCCGAGTAATAGGTTATGTTTCAGGCTGCGGTAATAGCAACGGTATTTTTGTACTGTTGTAGCTGTTTCAGGTAGTTTCAGTGCTTTCTATTCTATCGAACCGTGTCTTTTAATTGCTATGATTAATGCTGGCTTTTCTTTCTCTTTTTTTTTGCATTTTCTTACCTTTCCTGCTATCACTGCCTGGACGGAGAGGACATTGGCTGCTTTATGATATTCCAGGACTTCTCCTGGCAACACGTGACCGACGCCTGGGTCGAACCACACTAGTTCACCCTGTGAAAAAATAAAATTTTTTAAAATAATTGCTGATATTGTTGCTTAAAATAAATTATTATTATTTTTATTACTAATGTGGGATAGGACTGTATTTTTTGCGCACCGTTTTTTTAATCCATCCTTTACAAGGAACCGGATTTTCGATTCTGGTTGGAATTTTGACAGTTTTTCTTCGACCGGTACAAAAACCAAAAATCGAAGATGCCGGAGCGGGAGACACGGAACGGATGCTGTGGGCATCGCTCAAAGCTCGTACATGGGAGGTAACCGATTTTTTGACAAAATTTAATTTTTCTTTTGGAATTTTCGAAGTCACTTTTGGAACCATCGAAAATATTTTCTGTCGCTCCAAACTCTTCGTTTCCATCTTCTTGAGGTGATTTCCGGTCCGCGAGGAAGTGTGTCGTTGCGATATTGCTGGTAAGGTAGATGGCGATACCGGAAGTCGCTTGTCGACGCTCGGATTTCCGGTTTCAAAGATTTCCGATTTACCCACGCGCGTAAGGGTGCGTTCCGATTGACATTTTGAAACCGATCGAGTAGCAAAATATTTTTGTCTGGATTTAAAAAAATTTTTATCACTTTCCAAAATCGAGTCAGCAGATCGATCTTTCTCCATAGATCGATGTCTATCCGATTGTGCGACACGTTTCCTATGAATCTCGATCGATCGATCTCCCACAGATCTATCGATCTCTAAACTCTGTAGATTTCTAGTCTCAGCCACACTTTTTCTTCTCATGGGACGAGCATAGATACCGGACCTTCCCATGTCCAAGTCAAGCCTCGCGTAATGAGGTTCGTAAGGAGATCTAGACGATCTACCCATAACGATAGATCCTTTATCATTATCAAATTTATAATTGCCCCCTCTTTGACATTTAAACTCGTCACTTTTAATATTTTCAATAATCCTCCGTCGTGATACTGGTATCGATCTATATTGATTTACAGCACAGCTTCCCTGATCCTGGACCAATGATCTGATCTCATCATCATTGGCAGATGATTTCGAACTCCTCCGCAATACTCTCCCATAACCACCTCTTCTACCACCCACAGTCATATCGTTATCCGGCAAAGAATTGGTCCGACGCGTCCTGAAGATCGATCCCGATCGATACTGATCTTGCTCGATCACTGGTCCAATCACTCCTCTACGAATCCTCCCATAGACCGGACTTTCCCTACCCGCCGGATCCTTACTGAACTTGGCAGCACGTGGGACCAGGTCGACCCTGGTCACAGCTTTCGGTAAAGTCGACGGTCTCGAAAGACGCCTCGCGTCTCGACGCTCTCCCGAAACTGGGAGAAAATCGGAGACAGTCGAGTCCGTATGTCTTTTCGTGTCATTCAGCAGCTCCTTGCCCCTACCCAGAGTCCTCGAGCTCCTCTGACCTGGAACCTTCCTCAAGAGACTCCCGGAAGTCCTTGCGACGCCATAGCTGGATGAGCTACCATTAGAATTTTCAGGGCTCCCTCTTGCGTCCAACCTGGTACCAAGATCATCCTGGACCACGCGGTTTATTCTTCTGATCACGGCATATCCTGGTACCTCCAAATCCAACGACTTCCGGGTATCCTCTTCCACCGAGAACCTTCTGGTACCACTGAGGTGCTGATTACGGTATCGCTCCAAGTTATTTTTCGTTTTAGCTCGGGCACTAGGAAGCGTACTAGGTCTTCCGTAAACAGCGAGATCCGCCTCGGTACCGATGCACTTGGCGTCACGCGATGCATCCTTATTTTCACTGGGCAAATTCACCAGGACGCGCTCACGAATTTCTGATCTCTTCAGAATCTCCTTCCGGGACACGGACGATACCTTAGGAACAGCGTACAGACCTTCTAGACTTATTTTATTCTCCACTTCCTTATTCACTTTTTGGGCCTTACTGTTTACGTATTCTGGCCCGTAGTAAGGCCCTCGGTCATCATTCTCTATTATATCGGAATTCGGGGCAGAATTTGAATGTGGGTCTAGGTCAGCAGAATTATGCAACGCGCGTCGCCCACCTAACTGTTCACCGTTCACGTAAATCACATCCGCCGTTTTCATTAAGCGATTTTCCATCCGCTTCTTCATCCGCGCAGATTCCGCACTACGATCTTTTTTCGGTAACGAGGGATTTTTTGGTTTTTCATTAAAATTCATTTTTTTTTTTTTATTAATCTTGTTTATGACATACAAATTTTTTTATACTCGGATCTTTCACCATTGTACAAAGATCTTGACATATGGATCCAAGATCGATCGTACTCAAATTTATTTTAAGGATCACGCTCGGTAGTTAAAAATCATTTTTATTCGTTTGAATGAAAAATTCAAATTTTACTGGAAATTGCATTTTTACTTTTTCTACACAAATTTAAGGGGTCACCCAATGCGTTCAATAGGTCACGCAAGTCTTACTTGAATATCTACGTACGCGTAGCTACATTCGAGTCACGTACCATTCGATAACGGTACCTGATCGTGACACCTACCGAATGACTGCAGACACTGATTTCAATGATAATAGCTAACCGAGAAAATCAAGGATTTACTGACTGCTTAGGTCACGGATGATCCTTTCCTTTTTTTTGAGTCATGCAATTTCCATAATTAGTACAAAAAGAGTCATCAGTCATCAATCACTATAAAATTACAAATCCTATACAATTTTCCCCTATCCAAAATACAGGTTAGAGTCCTCACTGTCTTTACACGGATTAATTATTTTTCTACACAAATTTCACTTTTTTTTTTTCTTAAATCAATTTTTCAGAAAAAAATGGCGGAACCTGATCCGAATGCGAGGATGTTCGATGCGGCACTAAACTACCAGTTCTTCTTCGCAACAATTGCTACCTGCACGCATTGGCGTGTTTTTCTCTAATACAGATCCCTAATTACCAGCCTAGTGTTTTGGCCTACTTTCATCAATATTAATGAAATAAGACAAATTTCAAATATAATTGTATACCTATGCACTTAAGATTTTACGGTAGTGAAGAAAAAAATTTTTTATCCCCATACAAAAAAAGTATACAAAATATTTGTAAAAATTAATTAAAGATAAAATGCAATTTTCTTCAAATGATCCAGCCGGGAGGCGCCAATGGATTAAAGTGCTTTGGGGTGGAACCAAGCGTGCTTTCTTACTTCTTATATAAATTACGTACACGATACGTGGCTGAGTACATAGACACGTGCGCTACACATATGTGTCCACATATGTATCGAGTAATAATTTTTGAGTTTGTTAAAAAAAAATTAAAAAGACAACAATTCAACGCAGCCATAAGGAACTTAACCAAAAAAAATTTGTCTTTCCCCTCCCCCCAGTAACAAAAGAGGGGGGGTCATTGACACTGGGAAATATATTTTCTTTAATAATAATAATAATCAGCAATAAAAATTTCCATAGAGAATTTACTATGCCATTATGTCCAATGATCGTAATTGTCCGCCATCTTGGAGAACACGGAATTCCATTCCACAGTGGGTATAATATATCCCAAGGACACGGAGATGCAGTTTCCATAGAAGCGTCAAGATTTCATCCCGGATCGTGGCGACGACTCACACTGGAGCGGCAAGTCGTAGCCGTCGCGTCATTGGAAAGTGGGCAACGTGCAGTGTATACACGAAGCGACTCTCCACCGTGTGCACAGATCATTGACTCTAACCACACGTAGCTGCTCTTGGGCATATACACATGTAGCGACCATTTGAATTCCATGTGCGAAGAGAATGTGTGTATGATATTATACATATATGTATACATAGCATAGGGATATTCCGCTAGAGACCTTAGCGACCCTAGCAACTACTTGAGTACATAGAAACTCATCTTGAGGAGAATTAATTTAATCAAATTTAAAAAAAAAAATTATTTCTATCAAAAATTCTCTCTTACCTTCTCCCACTCGTTGTACATGATGGCGGTACGTTAAATCGTTCGATGTTTCAAAACTGCCTTCATTTTGTCCTCAAAGTTATCGCGTCTTCAGCGCGACTGAAACAGAAAAGAAAAAAAATTCATGAAAACCCGGCTTGACCAATACGTTATTCCCTACGTAATATTAATAAAAAAAAATGTTTTTGTATACAATAAGTACCTATCAGAAGTGACAATAGTAAAATAAAAAATGTTCTAAAGGCTCGTTTCTAACCAAAGAAAATAACGAGCCAGCAATAAGTATTAGGATTGGGAGATCTTCATGTAACGACAAAAACTACACTTCGCGTTAATAGCTCAGTTTTGGTTCGAAATAACGGGCCGGGTGTATCGCGAAATCGTGCGTGACTGCGATTCGGTCTTAGGATGGACGTGAACGTAGACGCGGACGAGTTTGACGCGGGTCATCGTGCGCATTCTCAAGGAAGACAGTCGCTGACATAGAAATGCCTCAGCTGTCCGCTTCCTACGACCATTCACGGTATGGTCGTCTACCAATGCTATCCGTATACCCTTATGGTTCCCATTGCTCCTGTGCCCATATCGTAATACAGTTTAAAAATAACGGAAGTACCGTCCTGTGTCTACAATGGCATTTTAACTGCCGTCAGGAGCTGCGCGCGCACCTCGTCTCGAAGTGAACATAATCGAAAGTGACTTTAATACCAAAGTCACTTGGATCCTGGTAGTAAATAATTCATTGATAAACAATATTTATGAATGATGCCATTTTTATTATATATACTTCCACGTGATCCTTATACCATATAAAATAATAAATATACAAGGATTACTCAACCGATGATCTATTCATTGACGTTCATAATATATTTAGTACTCCCTGAAGTCTGACATCTTCGACTCTATCTCGATTACGAGTACAGTTTCGATCATCATTATTTTCGATATCCCACACTCGACTGACTTCACGTTACAAAAGGGACTAGCGAGTAAAAGTAAAATGGAGAACCGACGTCCTTCTAGGACTCAGCGTGGAATGCATTTCGCAAGTTTATGTTAATTTGATTAGTCACAACCCCGAAGGCACGTGGGGGATAACTATACCTATATGCACAATGGGATACGAGTGACTGAGAGAAGTGTCAAAGGAACAATGGCCGCTAGTAGACTACATGTACGATGAAAATACGACGTTTCGTCATAAATCCTCGACTGTCTATTGTTGTTGATTCTTGAGAACAGTCAAATTAAATAAACTCAGATTTAATAATTGCGAAAAAAAATTTAAATAAATTCAATACTTGTCATCCCTGTTCAAAATGACGTTATCGATTGACCAGGTCGTACATTTAATTTATTGAAATTGATAGTCAAGACTTTTTTCCTAAAACAATCGTATTGAATAAAAGAAGGGGTTGGTTGGGGTTGGCGAACTAATACACAAGTCAAGTTGGGTACTTGTTGTATGTAATTTCTAGCCATCTGGTGCGTTCACTTGGAATCGAGGTTTCATCAAGCATATATCGAGGTCAAACAGAGAAAGCAGCTGGGCTGTGATACAAGATTCTTATGTAATTCATAATCGCCCCTTGTATCAAAATAATGTCGATATATCTATAGTCCCGGTTCCTTAGAGAGATACGGACAAGAATTGCGTGTAAGGGAATTTTAAAGCGGACATGGTGACCTTTGACCATCGTGATACAATGTATCTAGGAATTGTACGTGACGAGGCCGTAAAAAAAATTATTAGATTCAAAGAGGATACAAAATAATTAAGACCGAGTATCGGTATTATATTGCAGGTATCGTTTCTCGATAATGACTCAATGACATTCACCGTGTGATTCCGTGGAAAGAATGACTTTCGCCCAGTCATAAATTCGAGATGATTTTTGAAAGGACTTCGGGATCTTCCTTTTTATTCTGACTGATCGACCTCGTGATGATCGTTATTTCGTCACGGATGCTTTTACTGTGGAAAACAACATTCCAGACGGGTAAGGGGATTTATATATTAGAATTAATGTGGAATGTATATTCACGGGTAATATATTCGTGTAATGGATACTGGATGATCTGAGTCTGATTAGAATATTGTATTCGGAACAATGTGACAAGCGAATTCACTGAAAGGTGTCCTCTGGCCTTCTGCTCGGGCAGAAATTCAATCGTAAATGTCAGAAGGTGATCGCCATTTTAAAACCGATCGTAACGAGAAACCGGTAAATTATCGTCTTCCTGTACCGTACAGGAATAACTTCCGTATTTCGTTGTCAAAGCGATAAGAATTTTGAGAACGCTCGACGAAAGGTACCCGAGAAATTAGTTTATGCGATAAAAAATAAAATTTACCTGATAAGAATTTATTGGTATAAATTTAATATAATTTGCATTGTCCAGTCAATAATAATACTGCTACTCGACCAGAGTAGTGACCAGGCATTCAAGTCTCCGTCTGTTACAAAATAAAGATAATGATACCAGGAACTTACTTTGAACATTTCCAAGTGACGTGGTGGATTTCTCGATGAACACAAATATCATCCAACCGTTAGGAATCGCGTAAGAGCACAAAATTCTCACAGACAGTAACCACCGAAAATGAGTCTCTGCGTGGATGACAAATAAAACACTGATTCAGGTTGGTTAGTTAACAATAATAGATTCGGTAACGACACTGACGTACACACGAAGGTATGACTGTACCTAAAAGACACAAGGGTCCTTTTAAAGCGTACAGCGGTATCCGAAAGCAAATGCGCACGCGGTGCTAAGGGAAAACAGAATTTACAGGTTAACTTCGACAACCAAGTATTTCCACTGAATCACACAGCAGGCCACGCGACACTGAACGATCCCGAAAGAGAAAACTTCGTTGAGAAGGCGGCGTTACGTTTTCACGTTGTAAAGCAGAAAATTCCGCAGCACCGAGACCGCTTCTGCCTTTCGGACGCAATCGGATTGAGGTATGCGGTCGACCTCGCCTAAGAGATAGTTGCCAACTTCACCACGTGGCGCCACCGTCCGTTTGTTGTACCGTTACACGTCTCACAGGTGGAACAGGGCCTCGTCTACAGGATAACCATTCTGTAGCGTCTACCTGGCTGGATGCGTTTATTATCCGTATACATATAGACAGCAGGAGGATCGGCAAGATGACAGGAGAAGTATTAAAGAGGCTTTGGTGAGCTCCGACGTGGCCATAAGGTCCGAGACTGACTGTGGCCCCCCCGGGCCATTGTCCTCGATCCTCGACTCATCGCTGGCATCGCTGCTGTGGGTCGTCGAATCTTTTTTCGCAAGAGTACATATAACCCTTGATCGGTTTTGAGTGGACACGTGACATTCTCAAGGATCGCTGGCCTGATGGCGGGAAAAGTGAAATTATCAAATTACTACGCAGTGTTCTACCGTTATGTATGTCCTCGTGCGAGAACACATTACTGCTCGTTGCTGAATAGGTAGTTGTGTCTCTTGCGGTACCGTAAATTGTTCTGATAATGTAATGGGAATTGTTCATGGACGCTTGAGGAAATTGCTAAAATCTTTTTTTTATTGGTTTGACATTTTTTTATTTTCTTTCCAGGCTTTTATTTATCACTGTGCAGTGTTTTTTAGTTCAGTCGTCATAACTATTGTGGATTACTAGTGACAGATGTGGATGACGATTTTAACTGAGATATAGAACACCTGTGTCAATTTTAGTAATGGTCATTATTATTCGCAGGTACTTGAATGTGTTATGGATTTTATGGATTTTTAGAAAAATCGTGCATATTTCTTTTATATGGATTTGGTGGATGCAGTATCGCCATCTCGTGGTTCTTGATCTTTATTTTAATGATCAGAATTTTTAAATGACAAACACGAAGGGTTTGTAAAGATACTAAAATGCACGGTTAGGATAATTAAAAAAATATCCAGCTTTTCACATTCAAATTTACATCCAAATTTTCGAGTGTATTACTTTTTCAGTTCTAGCTTTATTATTGCAAAATAATTGTTCAATTTATAGAACCTGCCTTCAACTACACTCTCGAAAATACTAATCTCTGTTTTATTTAGGCGATATCAAAATTATGGCGCTAAATCGTAGTGGCGAGTCTGGAAGTAGGATTTTGTGCTCATCGTCTCCGTCGACAATGCGAATCCCGTCGTAGCCGAGCTAAACGTGAACACGAACGTGTAGATTGGCGGGCAGCGGTTCTCCGCGACTCACCGCTGTTTCCCAAAGCAAGACTTAGAACGAGACCGGGAACTATAGAACTTTTCAATAACTGTTGAAAAAGCCTATTGTTGAAATATTTTTACCCGAAATGAATAAGTGCGATTTTGTGGGACACATTTTACTGCTTTTCTATTCGACTGAATAGTATTTAAACTATCGACAATCGCGTCGTTCTAGTACGTGTAAAAAAAACCAAGTACAGGAGTGCTGTGCATTCCTCTCATACATAAGTCACTACATATCTGCTAATTATATGATCCAGCACTAGACCGTCATTTTAATTGTATCTTCAAAATTTCATATAATGTCTTATAGTAATAATATAAAGCACATAGTATACTAAATAATATATTTGTAATATACGAACGAGTCAAATGTTTAATAAATAATATTCCAGTGTCAACTGTAAACACAACCGAAATCCGAACATTGACGACGGTTCCCGAAGGCAGCGCTCGGGAGGTAGTGCACGTAAGTGGGGGTGGCTGAGGGGACGTATCGGCTTCATTGTTCCTAGACCCATCCATGTGGTCAGTGCGGCCTTACCTACGCGATAAGTGTTACTCTATCCCTCTCTCGCTATGCGAGTTCAGTGTGTGTGCTGTGTTACCTAATTCCGTTATTTCCGCTGGACTATTGCTTCTTCCGTGATATCACTTTGCTATCACAGTCAACTCCGTAGTAAATACGTCAATCGGTTTGAGCGGTGGCGTGTCGTGGGTTGGCGTCGGCATCCCTTTCTGCGCTCTCTAGGGGAGCGGTCACGTCAGTTTGCGTTCGCTTGTGCTACTCCGCTTGGCGTATAGGTGTACTTTACGTCCACCAAGTAACTTCAATCACCTCTGTCGGAAACACTTTGCGCGCTGATCGAGGAATAACGTGATTCACCACCGGTGATGAATGTGGTTCCTTCGTCTAACCTGCCCAGAGTTTCGGCGCACGGGCGGGCAAGGACGAAGGTTTTCAGTGTAATTAAAGATCTCCAGCAGATCTTCCGACTTCGGTTGGTTTCTGGGTCCTTGTGATTCGTTGCGGTCGACTCGGCTAGGGGTGATCGCGATTTTTAGTCTGGCTCCCATTTCTGCTGTTTTGTGTTTGCGACCAAAGCATCCGAAAGTGCTTAAAGTTGGTCACAGGTTGTGACCCTTTTATCTCCAAAAGTTTTCCTCGACGCAGCAGTCCGCACACCTCTAAGACGGACCCCGCCGCCCGTTGAAGGCTGGACTTGATTGCGTGTTTCTAACCTGCAGACGATTTGATCCAAACCATTACACGTGTCTCGTCTTTCGTGATTGTTGCTCATTCTCTATTTAAATATTATTTCTTTTTGTTTTAGTGTTCTGCGTTTGCGACTAAAGCAGGAAACAGGTCTTGATCTGCAGATTGCTTGGTCCAGACCTTTACACGTATTTATCATTGTCCATAATTGTTTCCCACCTTTATTCGTATTTCCTTATCTGTGTCCTGCGATTACGACTTAAGTAAGTCCAGGTCGGAGCCCTTTCAAAAGTCCTGGAGACTTGGATTTTGTACTTTTGATCTGCAGACTGCTTAGGTAAGATCTTTACACACTAGTTTACTTCATCTACGATTATTTCTCACTTTCATCTTTTATTACGATATTTATATTTGTTCATGTTCCAGTGTTCAGTGTCTACGGCTGAAGTTGGTCACAGTTCGGAATCCCTTTCAAAGGCTCTACAGACCTTTGCGACACAGCAGTTCGCAATACGGAAGACGGACTTGGCTGTCCGTGGAGGCTGGGCTTCAGTCGTGTGTTTTGGATCTGCAGACGACTTGGTCCAAGCCTTTGCACGCAACTTTAATATTTTCATAATAATTTTATATTTACTTTACACGCAACTTTAATATTTTTGTAATAATAATAATTTTTATCTGGTTGTATCCTTATCACCGAAAGGGATTTCCCTTGGGTCTCACGGCTCAGGGGTTAACCCGTCGACGATCCGGTGCTGGACCACGGAGAGACAGAGTCTCACGGAAATGGGCGGGGAGGGGCCCATTTCACAAGCATTTTTATTCATCTCTTCTTCCATTTTTCCACATCCTTTTTCCTTTTATAAAATTTTATTGAACATTTTCAGCGCAAAGGACATTACAAGAATTGTACTCTATCACAAGAAAAATATTTGTGTTGGCACAGTTTATTAAAATAGAGAAAAATACATGTTTGAATAAATATGAATTTCAGGTAGAGACCAGCGGAATCTTCTATCAAAGGTGCTGCAAATAAATAAAATAGAAGGTAAATAGAAATAAGTAACGGTAGATTTGATGAATAGGTTACTGCAAACAGTTTTCAGGGTGAATGGAATTATCGATTGCAGTCCCTGTTAGTTTTCAACTCTGTAAATTCATTGATTTAATATCATCATAATCAGCATGCAGATCCGTTTATGTTTCTCTGACCAATTGATCTAAAATCACTCAGTGCATAATACCTATCTGGTATGAAAAACGTAGTAACAACCAACGATAAAATTACAAAAGTGAAATGTCAATAGTTGTAAATTATACTAGCAGCATTGGAAAGTTCAATTTCTGATCATAACTTGACAATCAATAGGATTCAGGCTAAGTGTCCCTTGTCAAAAGACGCGTGTTGGTCTAATTAAAGCATAATTTAGAATATAATGTGACAGAGGTATTGTGCAATTAAAGTAAAGAATATTTTATTTAAAAATCACAGCAAACAGGTCCTTAGAATTGGTAATCATTATAGAATTCATAATAACATATTAAGTTGAAAATTTTATAGTTTTTCGGTTTTACCAGTTTAAAGTTACAATATTTACACATCAATCATAATGTTTGACGAATGAGGAACGGCACTTGAAGTACTGCCTACTATCAAGATACAATTCTTATGATAAATTCTCATTATACTTATATCCATGGAAGATGATTCCTTCGGTAAACATAGCATTATCTAATATCATTATGAGTTATGACTCTATGTACTTTTAAAGCTTAATCGTTCGGATTCTAGTCGAACAGGCAAATTTTATTCTATAATATTCCATATATTCAGTGAAACTAACGTTGAAATAAATAAAAATATGTGTACATACACAAATGATAGTTCAGCTTCGAGGTGCCGCTTGAGACATCATTTGGGATCAGTAAGTGTAATCCACCTTCAGATTGCGGCTGCTTAGAGCTTATGTACAAAAATATATATTTGAAAATTTGTAATACTAATGAAATGTCTCTTAGAGTAAATTCAAAGAATTAGATTGTTTGTACGCAGGTTGTAAATAGATAAGTATATGAATTAATTGAACTTTACTTATAGTCGTTTAAGAATAGCTATTAATTATAAGTATAGCGGGGCTAGGAAGACTGAAGCAATTTTGTCTTATTGACAATCAGTTTTGTAAGTAATTAATAACTGGTAGATTCTAGATAGATGTACATTAAAAAGGATTCTGGATCGAGCTGATGATCGCGTTTTCATTCTAGATCGAGGTATCTTTCAGCATTTTTAATTAATTGTTCAGTAGATGTTATTTCAGACTTTAAAATAATTATTTAAATCGATAAAGTAAAATATTAACACTTAGAAATCGGAAATTCTGGCTAAGCAAATTTGGAAGTTGCCAAAAATTGTGTGCGCGGAAATTTTTCGCGCAGAATTCCGCGAGCGGGAGCAGGCGGATGGTGGGGGGCGCTCGACAGTGGGCCCGGACTCGGAGCGCTCATTCTTCCTCGAACCGGTCTCCTATACTGGTCTCTTGGAAATATTCCTCATATCCATTTCCAACCTTCTTCTATTTCTATATTTATTTCTTCTTTACTTCCTTATTTCTTTATATTTCATTCTTCACTTTCTGATTTATCTCTTTCCTTGTTTCTTCTCTACTTTTATAAATTTATTCCTTATTTTTCTACTTTTTGATTTTTTTATTTCTATCTTCCTTTCTGATTTCTCGTTTCACTCTGTCCCCTCTCAGTTTCCATTGTGCTTGTCTTACTTTTCCTATATTTATTTCTTCTTTACTTCGTTATTTCTTTCTATTTTATTCTTCACTTTCTTATTTATCTTATTCCTCATTTCTTCTCGATTTTTATAATACTATTCCTTATTTTTCTACTTTTTAACTTCTTTATTTCTATCTTCCTTTGTGCTTTCTCGTTTCATTCTGTTCCCTCTCACTTTCTATTGTGCTTGTTTTACACTTCCTATTCCTTTGGTCGGGTCGAGCATATTAATTCAAGTAGTGATATAAGAGTAGTCACCCTGTTAGTGCAGCTAGACTTAAGACCATGGTGTCGGGGGTTGCCCTTCCGCCTCATCCGCTGAGCTTGCTCAGTGGGTCGGGCCCAAGTTGTGGCCGCAACAGGACCTTATGGGTCTCCCGACGGGGGCCTTGAGCCCCCTTAGGGTATCTACGGCCATGGTCTTTCGTATAGTGAATCTAACCAGGTGTCTAGCTCTCGCGTATTTAGTATAATTTGTTCGCTTTGCTAAAAACACTCCAATATGTCGTTGACCCCTGGGCACTCGTGTGGGTAGTGACGATCCTATGTGTCGGTGGGGAGGTCGGTGTGGTAGTCCGTTGACTCTGGGTAAAGTCCTATTTGTGCTTGTGCTTGGGGGTCTTCTTCACTTGGGGTAGGTGCGGGTGCTATTGAGCACCTGCTAGTATAAAGTCACCCTCTGTCGGAGACATTTTGCGCGGGGATCGATGGCTAACGGGGCCCGCCGCCGGCGGCGGGCGTGGTTCCTTACGTCTAACCCACTGAGCTTGCTCGGTGGGAAGGGACGGAGGTTGTAGCGTTAAATATCGTCCTTCGGGATGTCCTGGCGGTGCTCGCAAGAGCCACTGCTGGGTGCTACGCCCGCGGTCTTTCGTTGCGGTGAATCTTGACAAGGGGTAGACCGCGTTTAACTTGTCCCTTTTGCGTTTAACTTATCTTAGCTTCTTCGCGTTTAACTTCACCTTACCCCCTTGTGCGTTTTTGTTGTCCCTCGACCCGACTTCCTTTCCTTCCTGAGGTTTTTCCCCCCTAGTCCTGTGCGCGACAGCCGCAGGACTCGGGGGTTTTCCTCAAAAAAAAAATAAAAAAACACGGTCCCTTATGGGGCCTCGGAGGGGTCGTAGCTCCCTTCAGGAGAGGCAGGACCTCACGGAAATGGGCGCGGTGGGGCCCATTTCGCTACCTTATACTTCCTACTTTTCCTACTTTTTCGAATTTTCTCATTTGTCGTTCCTCCCGAATAATCTGGTCCTCGTGTATACGCTTTACGCATTTTCTTCTCTCCTTGTTCCCTCAATCCTTACCATCTTTATTCTTCACTCTTTCTTTTTGACAATCTTCATCTTTTTCCCTTCAACAACATCTTCCCTGTCTGCTGCCATCAAACGTTTCTACTCAATTTTCGAATTTCCTATTCCTTTCTAAGCCTGCATGCATCTCTCCTCCTAATATATCCTTAGAAACTAAGTTTTTGAAATGTTGTTTGGAAAAAGAAAAGTTTGAATTTGTAGCGCATGTAAAATACCACACGTATATTATATTGTAGTGATATATGTAAGATATCTCTAATAATATTGTTATTGCTAATCATTTGTAAACCATATATGTATGTATATCTGTACTTCGTATACTGTATCATTGTTGCGTTTGTCGAATAAATTATCTTTAAACACATATACACGTTGATATTCTTTTACCCTATGCGAATATCCCAGAGTACGAATGAGTTCTGTCTCTCTCTTACTCTCCTCCGTCCTGCACATCCTGCCTTAATATTTTTTATCTTGAAAAGCATGAGGTTTCATAGGAGGCTTTAATCTATTCTTGAATTTTGAAACTACTCGAAATTGCACCTTTGGGATGTTGTATCTCGAAGACGGCTGGGTTTAGGGATTTTTCCTAGAAATTTTGAAAGATCTCTTAATGCAGAAAGATAGAATGGTCCATAGAAGAGGCTGGCACAGGTTAGATTGCGATAGGGCCACTTTCAAAAAATTCTTCTACTTTTTGGTACTCGCAGACTTTTTTTTGAATTTTGAAAATACTCGAAAATGCACCTTTCGGAGTCTGTATCTCGAAAACGATTGGAGCTACGGCTTTTTCCTTGAAATTTTGAAAGATCTCTTAATGCAGAAAGATAGAATGGTCCATAGAAGAGGCTAGTACAGGTTAGATTGCGATAGGGCCACTTTCAAAAAATTCCTTTACTTTTCGGTACTTGCATTCATTACAATCATTCTTCTTTACTCTTTCTTTTGAACAATCTGCCTCCTTTCCCCTTCAATAACATTCTTCCCTGTCTGCTGCCGCCAAACGTTTCTACTCAATTTTCGAATCTCCTATTCCTTACTATGTCTCCATCACTCTCTTCCTAGTATATCCTTAAAAACTAAGTTTTTAAAATGTCCTTTGGAAAAAGGAAAAATTAAAGTCGTAGTAGATAATTATATAAAATACAACACGTGTATTATATTGCAGTGACATATGTAATATATCTTTAATATGTAATATATCTTTAAATAAATCTTATTACAAATCTTTCGCGGCTGTATGTGTATGTCTGTATGTATGGTTGCGCATTGTATACTATGTACTTTGTATGCCTGTATGTATGTCTGCACTTTGTATACTGTATCATTATTACGTTTGTCGAATAAATCATTTTGTAACACTTATATACGTTGATATTCTTTTGCCCTATGCGAATATCCCACAGTAAGAATGAGTTCAGACTCTTTCTTACACTCCTCCGTCCTAACAGTATCCTACTCCTTCCTTATGCTGCGAAACCCCTTTTTACCTGTGCTGCAATTCCCATTTCATCTCTGCCATATTATCCATATCTTAACTTCGCTTTTCTTCATCAATACTACATTCTATGATAAAATGATTTCAAATATAATTTGAAAATCGCATCGCCGAAATTTCAATGGATAAATCTTATTAAAGAATTCGGATTAGTTCGAATTTTCGCCGATAAGAGGGCAGCACCTCCTGGGCATGATATGTGGCGCCATCTTTGAGAGAACGAGTGAACTTTTTCGGATAAAATAATTCCGAATTCAACTTAAAAATCCCATCGTCGAAATTTCAATGAGTAAATCTTATTAAAGAATTTGCATTAGTTCGAATTTTTGCCGATAAGAGGGCAGCACCTCCTTGGCATGATATGTGGCGCCATCTCTGAGAGAAAGAATGAACTTTCTCCGATTGAATAATTCCGAATTCAACTTAATAATCCTATCGCCGAAATTTCAATGGATAAGTCTTATTAAACAATTCGGATTAGTTCGAATTTTCGCCGATAAGAGGGCAGCACCACCTGGGCATGATATGTGGCGCCATCTCTGAGAGAATCAGTGAACTTTCTCCAATAAAATAATTCCGAAAGTAATTCGAAAGTCAGCTGTATTACGCTGGTACAGATAAAACTGCGATTGGGCACTTTCAAAAAATCCCTTCGCTTTTCGCAACATGCAGATGGAATGAAAGTAATGGCAGAGAAAATGCAGCATAGCCGAGAAGAGGTGTAGCAGCATAAGGTTGGACGACAAGGAGTAGGATACTGTTAGGACGGAGGTGTGTAAGAAAGAGTCTGAACTCATTCTTACTGTGGGATATTCGCATAGGGCAAAAGAATATCAACGTATATAAGTGTTACAAAATGATTTATTCGACAAACGTAATAATGATACAGTATACAAAGTGCAGACATACATACAGGCATACAAAGTACATAGTATACAATGCGCAACCATACATACAAACATACACATACAGCCGCGAAAGATTTGTAATAAGATTTATTTAAAGATATATTACATATTAAAGATATATTACATATGTGACTGCAATATAATACACGTGTTGTATTTTATATAATTATCTACTACGACTTTAATTTTTCCTTTTTCCAAAGGACATTTTAAAAACTTAGTTTTTAAGGATATACTAGGAAGAGAGTGATGGAGACATAGTAAGGAATAGGAGATTCGAAAATTGAGTAGAAACGTTTGGCGGCAGCAGACAGGGAAGAATGTTATTGAAGGGGAAAGGAGGCAGATTGTTCAAAAGAAAGAGTAAAGAAGAATGATTGTAATGAATGCAAGTACCGAAAAGTAAAGGAATTTTTTGAAAGTGGCCCTATCGCAATCTAACCTGTACTAGCCTCTTCTATGGACCATTCTATCTTTCTGCGTTAAGAGATCTTTCAAAATTTCAAGGAAAAAGCCGTAGCTCCAACCGTTTTCGAGATGCAGCCTCCGAAAGGTGGAATTTCGAGTATTTTCAAAATTCAAAAAAAAGTCTGCGAGTACCAAAAAGTAGAAGAATTTTTTGAAAGTGGCCCTATCGCAATCTAACCTGTGCCAGCCTCTTCTATGGACCATTCTATCTTTCTGCATTAAGAGATCTTTCAAAATTTCAAGGAAAAAACCGTAGCTCTAATCGTTTTCGAAATACAGCCTCCCAAAGGTGCATTTTCGAGTATTTTCAAAATACAAAAAAAAGCCTGCCAGTACCAAAAAGTAAAGGAATTTTTTGAAAGTCGCCCTATCGCAATCTAACCTGTACTAGCCTCTTCTATGGACCATTCTATCTTTCTGCGTTAAGAGATCTTTCAAAATTTCAAGGAAAAAGCCGTAGCTCCAACCGTTTTCGAGATGCAGCCTCCGAAAGGTGGAATTTCGAGTATTTTCAAAATTCAAAAAAAAGTCTGCGAGTACCAAAAAGTAGAAGAATTTTTTGAAAGTGGCCCTATCGCAATCTAACCTGTGCCAGCCTCTTCTATGGACCATTCTATCTTTCTGCATTAAGAGATCTTTCAAAATTTCTAGGAAAAAACCGTAGCTCCAATCGTTTTCGAAATACAGCCTCCCAAAGGTGCATTTTCGAGTATTTTCAAAATACAAAAAAAAAGCCTGCCAGTACCAAAAAGTAAAGGAATTTTTTGAAAGTCGCCCTATCGCAATCTAACCTGTACTAGCCTCTTCTATGGACCATTCTATCTTTCTGCGTTAAGAGATCTTTCAAAATTTCAAGGAAAAAGCCGTAGCTCCAATCGTTTTCGAGATACAGACTCCGAAAGGTGCATTTTCGAGTATTTTCAAAATTCAAAAAAAAGTCTGCGAGTACCAAAAAGTAGAAGAATTTTTTGAAAGTGGCCCTATCGCAATCTAACCTGTGCCAGCCTCTTCTATGGACCATTCTATCTTTCTGCATTAAGAGATCTTTCAAAATTTCTAGGAAAAATCCCTAAACCCAGCCGTCTTCGAGATACAACATCCCAAAGGTGCAATTTCGAGTAGTTTCAAAATTCAAGAATAGATTAAAGCCTCCTATGAAACCTCATGCTTTTCAAGATAAAAAATATTAAGGCAGGATGTGCAGGACGGAGGAGAGTAAGAGAGAGACAGAACTCATTCGTACTCTGGGATATTCGCATAGGGTAAAAGAATATCAACGTGTATATGTGTTTAAAGATAATTTATTCGACAAACGCAACAATGATACAGTATACGAAGTACAGATATACATACATATATGGTTTACAAATGATTAGCAATAACAATATTATTAGAGATATCTTACATATATCACTACAATATAATATACGTGTGGTATTTTACATGCGCTACAAATTCAAACTTTTCTTTTTCCAAACAACATTTCAAAAACTTAGTTTCTAAGGATATATTAGGAGGAGAGATGCATGCAGGCTTAGAAAGGAATAGGAAATTCGAAAATTGAGTAGAAACGTTTGATGGCAGCAGACAGGGAAGATGTTGTTGAAGGGAAAAAGATGAAGATTGTCAAAAAGAAAGAGTGAAGAATAAAGATGGTAAGGATTGAGGGAACAAGGAGAGAAGAAAATGCGTAAAGCGTATACACGAGGACCAGATTATTCGGGAGGAACGACAAATGAGAAAATTCGAAAAAGTAGGAAAAGTAGGAAGTATAAGGTAGCGAAATGGGCCCCACCGCGCCCATTTCCGTGAGGTCCTGCCTCTCCTGAAGGGAGCTACGACCCCTCCGAGGCCCCATAAGGGACCGTGTTTTTTTTTCTTTTTTTTGAGGAAAACCCCCGAGTCCTGCGGCTGTCGCGCACAGGACTAGGGGGGAAAAACCTCAGGAAGGAAAGGAAGTCGGGTCGAGGGACAAGAAAAACGCACAAGGGGGTAAGGTGAAGTTAAACGCGAAGAAGCTAAGATAAGTTAAACGCAAGAGGGACAAGTTAAACGCGGTCTACCCCTTGTCAAGATTCACCGCAACGAAAGACCGCGGGCGTAGCACCCAGCAGTGGCTCTTGCGAGCACCGCCAGGACATCCCGAAGGACGATATTTAACGCTACAACCTCCGTCCCTTCCCACCGAGCAAGCTCAGTGGGTTAGACGTAAGGAACCACGCCCGCCGCCGGCGGCGGGCCCCGTTAGCCATCGATCCCCGCGCAAAATGTCTCCGACAGAGGGTGACTTTATACTAGCAGGTGCTCAATAGCACCCGCACCTACCCCAAGTGAAGAAGACCCCCAAGCACAAGCACAAATAGGACTTTACCCAGAGCCAACGGACTACCACACCGACCTCCCCACCGACACATAGGATCGTCACTACCCACACGAGTGCCCAGGGGTCAACGACATATTGGAGTGTTTTTAGCAAAGCGAACAAATTATACTAAATACGCGAGAGCTAGACACCTGGCTAGATTCACTATACGAAAGACCATGGCCGTAGATACCCTAAGGGGGCTCAAGGCCCCCGTCGGGAGACCCATAAGGTCCTGTTGCGGCCACAACTTGGGCCCGACCCACTGAGCAAGCTCAGCGGATGAGGCGGAAGGGCAACCCCCGACACCATGGTCTTTACGTCTAGCTGCACTAACAGGGTGACTACTCTTATATCACTACTTGAATTAATATGCTCGACCCGACCAAAGGAATAGGAAGTGTAAAACAAGCACAATAGAAAGTGAGAGGGAACAGAATGAAACGAGAAAGCAGAAAGGAAGATAGAAATAAAGAAGTTAAAAAGTAGAAAAATAAGGAATAGTATTATAAAAATGGAGAAGAAATGAGGAATAAGATAAATAAGAAAGTGAAGAATAAAATAGAAAGAAATAACGAAGTAAAGAAGAAATAAATATAGGAAAAGTAAGACAAGCACAATGGAAACTGAGAGGGGACAGAGTAAAACGAGAAATCAGAAAGGAAGATAGAAATAAAAAAGTCAAAAAGTAGAAAAATAAGGAATAAATTTATAAAAGTAGAGAAGAAACAAGGAAAGAGATAAGTAAGAAAGTGAAGAATGAAATATAAAGAAATAAGGAAGTAAAGAAGAAATAAATATAGAAATAGAAGAAGGTTGGAAATGGATATGAGGAATATTTCCAAGAGACCAGTATAGGAGACCGGTTCGAAGAAGAATGAGCGCTCCGAGTCCGGGCCCTGCCTCGAGCGCCCCCCACCATCCGCCTGCTCCCACTCGCGGAGTCCTGCGCAAAGAATTTGCGCGCACGCAATTTTGGGCAACTTCCAATACTTCCAAATTTGCTTAGCCAGAATTTCGAATTTCTAAATGTTAATATTTTACTTTATTGATTTAATTAATTATTTGAATGTTCCAAACACCTAATTTATTAACATTTCAATTTGAACGTAAATTATTTTCGATGTTCTACAATTCCAATTCAATATTTAGCCTATATAGATTTTTATTTAGCATACTTCTCAAGAACTATTGAAAAAGCCTATAGATGAAACGGTTTTCAAAAATTGATGTGCTACACGAGTGTCAAGTTGTCACAGCACTTTCTTAAAAATGTCTTTAAAATGTTTCAACAATAGGCTTTGTTAATAGTTCTTGAGAAGTTCTATAGTTTCCGGTCTCGTTCTAGGGGTTGCTTTGGGATCCAGCGATGAGGTGGCGGAGAACCTCTGCCCGCCAAACTAGGTTGTCTTGTTCACGTTGAGCTCGGATACGACGGGATGTGCATTATCAACCGAGACGATGATCACAGAATCCTACTCGTGGACTCGCCGATTTAGAGACATGTTTTGGGTATCGCCTTAAACCGTAGCGTTCTGCATCTCCCTGGTCATCTCTGCCCGGAAGGAATATCTGTAAAAATTTTGTTATTTACCATTTTTGTCCACTTCCTGCGTACGCATTGTTGGCATTGTAGTCGGTAATTCAATTTATACTGTCCCGGCAACTTACCTGCTCTATTTATCTTTAGTGCACGGAGTTGTTGCCTGAGTGCAGTGTATCCTCGTTACCAAAGTAATGGCTGTGTCAGCCAACAGATGGCAGCATTTTCGATCCCATTTCTGTACATTGACCGACGCGAAACGGAGCTCCGGGAATGGCTGTTTTATTTACCTCTTAATAATTACCGAACTTAGGGATGAAGCGAAATGACAATTGATAAACGTAACAAGATCCCAACAGTCTTGACATGCGATTCACCAAGCAGAAATAGCACAAGGTAAGCAAATCTCAATGTAATTAGCGCTGTCAATGATAATTCCTCCAAAAAACATTCACGTGTTAAAACTATGCCAAGTACAGCAGTGCTGTGAATTCTTCTAACAAAAAGTAGTCATCGTTTTAATTATACTTTCAAAATTTCCTATAACGTCTTCGCTACTCCTTTATACTACTACTGCTTCTCATACCTAATTACGATTTAATGGTCATTTAATAATTAATAAATCTTTAGGTGATTCCCTATCGAGCACTACTTGACGGGTTCGTGCATTACTTGACATAAATTTGCATTCATTATGCCAGTCTTTAAACTCAAAACCAACGTCAACATTCTATATACAGCATATTAGCAATAACTCGTTGAAAATAATCACGATAAAAGCGTAATAACAAACTCATAGTCTTAGAATATTAATAGTACGTTCAAAGTAAATACTTTGGAATTCCTGTCATAAAGAAAATTATTGTTTAGTTTTTGAAATTCAGTTAACGGATTTCTTTTTGACTCGGGAAACGTATGGCAGTCAAGTCTCAGATCGGTTTATTGGTGAATCAAGTAATTAAATATCGTAATCCAGCGTTACATTATTTTATTAATAATTTATTTACCGATTCGTTCCGAACATTTTTTCAGGTTCACTGCACGTCCTGTTTATTGTCATACGATTTTTCACGTGCAAGTAATTTGGGGTTGTCAGGAAGATGAAAGAGTAATAACTCGCACCATTTTCCAAGTTAAATTATTTATTATCCTGCAGGATGCAGGATTCCCTCGGGCAAGGCGACGCGGGAAGGAAGATATTATATGTACGTCGTCGCTTTATACTCGCGACCATGTATAACGTTTTGCGTGGCTGTATAAACTAGGAATGTTTTTCTTTTTTTTTCTTTTTATTACAAGCCGTTGAAAATTAGGAACAGTGAGACTCGTGGGATATTATGCATACGTAGAAACGTAGGCTGAGTGACGATAAGATTGAAAAAAAAATTTTTTCCTTCCCTTCACCAACATCCTCTTTTAAAATTTCACCAGGAACTTTGTTACATGTCGGAAGCTTTGTCTGTTACAGATAGCCTGTATCCGAGTACTGTTAATTATCTTTGTTACAAAGGACGACTTTTGGACTTTCAAGAATTTTAATTAGATCCTTTAGCATTCTCTTGGTGGCTCAGTCGAAACTGTACGTATTGCCTGAAATCTTTTTGAGGTTATGTGAAAATATGAAATTTTTGTACGATTGTTATTTATCTTATTTTCTCTTTTTCTTCTAGAATTCTCAACCCCGTACGGGCGTCGTCAATTATTTAAGAGTCGAGGCTGAAATTCTATCAGGTGGATGTGCTTTCCTTGTGTACATTATCGCCGGGGGTTCCAGTATCCTGTCCCAGGGTCTCGTAAAGAGAGTGAAGTAAACGAGTGGCGTAAAGTCTCAACTCGATATCTCAAGCCATTTTAAAGTTACAGCCACGCGAGTTTCCCAAGGGACGCCGGCAGTAAAAATCGGTTCACGTGTGACCCTTGCGAAGTTGCTAGCCTACTTTTTAGATTTATAAAAAAAAATATTGTTAAATTATAACCATACTCGCCATCTGGTACAGCAGTGTAGACAACGTGAGATCAAAAATTTACTAAAGCCACGTTCACAGGGTAACAGCGGTCAAGCTTTCACGCAAGGCGTGTTCCTTCTGCGGAAACCTAACAATTTGCTGATCTTCATGAGACTTCCGGGAGAGCAACTTCAGAGGAGTGTTCCTGGCCGAGTAAGAATTAAGAAAATCAAGGAATTTTAGACTGCAAGTTCAGTTTTTGAAATTTACTCTTTTCGCAGGACCAATGTAACTCAAAAACGAAAGTGGATAAGAAAAGGAGAAACGTGAGAAGACCGTCTGGATCCCAGAGAGTAAGTCTGGGTTACCCAACGCTGAGTAGCAATAAAAGTCAGGAGCGTAATAGAGAAATCCACCCCAGCGCTCCGATACTACGTTACTACCCTTAGTAGTTGGCTGGTGGCAGCGACGGTATCCCTTACGTGAAACTACCCCTTTATAGTATCCACGTGCATGGTTTTTTTTAGGCGAAAGAGCGTCGCCAAATCGGCCTTCGATTTCTACGGGGTAGGTTTCGCAAAAATTCATAAATCCGTATACGTATCTGGAATGGTCTCGGTGCGTAAGTAGATTTTATAGAGACGCTCGTACCTTAGTATCCCTTAGTATATATTATTACTGTTACTGGGTATCTTTTTTTACTACCCTCCTCACTATGTGTCTCTCGTATCATTTTGTACATTATGCATGATATCACGTAGACTCTAGTCATACGTGAAAAGAGTTCATATATGAGTCACGTCGTGGGACTTGGGTGTAACGTGTACCTGGTGAACTCATGTTAGAATATTATTTTTTCAGCTGGAAATGTAGAATTTGTTTCCTGGATCTGGTTGCATTTCATTAGAATTTATCCTGCTGCACTGAGAGGCGCGCTTTACTCGCAATAAGGTCAGCCTCATTTTCGTTTTTATTTAATTAATTTTTCTCTAATACATTAAATCATTAATTTACAGATTTCTATTTGACGTCTGTCAGTATCTGTCATGTTACTGTTAACCCTAACTGTCAAAACCAGCAATAGTTCTCATATGGATTTTTTGTAGGAAAGTATTGCTGAAAATTGGTTGAGTTTTGACATTTTTTACAATTCCTCCCAGCCGTTCACATACATCATCCGGCTAATCAGCATTGCGTAAATTGACAATGATAATTGGAGATTTATTGACATATTTTTTTAAATCCTTTTTTTATTCTGGACCAAAATACCAGTCAGGTCCAGCAGCTGTCGGATCACTTCGTAAATGGATTTTCTTACGTACGATGCAGATAAATCTTTTCGTAAACAGCTGGGCTGGCGTTCTACCAACTTCCGGTCAGTGTGAACCTAACTTTACTCTCTAGTGTCTCACTCAGCCGATATTCGAGATCTGATTAATTTATCATAGAGCAATACACTTTTGGTCTTTTGGAGTCTTGCGTATAGTGCTTTCTGGTCCAGCTACCCCTGACAGCTATCACTACCCCTATACAGACTCCCTTCTTCCAGTATTCGGTTTCGTCTCGAGTTCCCTAACAGCTGCAACTCGATAGCGTGTGGAGTCACAGACCCTTCTCATGTCCCTTAACTCAATTCCAGCCGTTTTCTGGTTAACCCCTAAATCGCCCTTAAACCTTTCGCAGTATCCCAGAAACTCACCCCTATGACGTAGACTTTTATTTCATACAAAAGGACTACTGGGAACGTGCAGAACCAGAGTTCCAAAAACAAGTAATGTACCTAAATCTGTCAAAAATATTTATTTTTTTAAATTGGTAGCACTTTCCATAATTATAAATTTTTTTTAGCCCAGCGGTTTTCACGTAATCATCTGCACACAACTATGGGGTAGTTTCACCAAAGATGGAAGGCATCCGTAAAATCATAAGTCGAGCGTTATCTGGGAGCAATCTGAACTCGAGGCCATTTCTCAAGAAGCGGCAGGGTTGGTCGACCTAAACAAACGTAGGGTGTTTCCTCGCTAAACTGCAGGGGTTGCTCGGTGACAGGAAATTTGATGAGGGTCCATGACGAAACAAAAGAAACGTTTCGTGGCTCTATAGCAGACCCGGAGGGTGGTCCTGGATGAAGTGAGAGAGCAGGAGTGTTGAAAAGGAAGAACGAGCGAGTGAGAGGTGGGTGGGTGGTGGGTGGCTGGGAGGTAGGGATCATGCGGAAACCTCCGCATGAAGGTAAACACACGTGAGCGTGAAGCCCGGAGGACTTTTACCAATCTCCAGAACTACCAGCATCCCCCTCCAGGATCTTGACTGAAACGTGGACCGTTTATTCATCCCTTCCTGTCTTAACTTTTCTTCGCTGAGGGTCTGACGTTTTCATGAAGCGATGCGTGTCCTATACGTGGGCCATATATGTCACTCTTGTGCTCACGTCAGATGGTGTCAGGACACGTGCCCTGGTTCAGCTATGGTATTCCTGAAACATCTCATTCATCTCGATTCCTCTTTATCCTCTATCTAGTTAGGACAGCATCCATCCCCCGCGCCACCTTAATTCTGGCTGGTTTCTATGTGGCCAGGGGCTAGAGTCTATTCAAGGGGTTGTTTTTGTGGGTAGAAAAGATCTCGTGATAAATTTAAATGGGAAGCAACCCTAAACGGACCTTCTGCTCCCGTGGACCTGGTCCAGATGAGGTCTTAGAATCCTTTATGTTTAGACTGGCTTTCTAGGGGATGCCGTAGTAACTTCTGGATGGCGACGACGGGTACACACGGGACGAGTGACTCTGACTTGGTATCTTGGGCTTGTTTGCGGTGAGAACGTGCCCAGAAGTCCACATCGGGACTTAAGAGAGGTCGACCTAGAGGAATAATAAGACGCTTCCATGCTTGTGGGGATTTACATTCTCATACCTTTCACATCTTCAAGGTCTTAGTCTTTGCACTTTCTATTTTTCATGGTAAATTGAGATGAACTTGGAGTCGACCTCGTGGATGCTGACTCTGTCCTCCATCTTCATCCTGGGTGCTATCGGAGTGGATGGATCTTGAAGGAAGAGGCTGGTCTGCATTGAAAATTTCAACCTGCCCAAGAAGGGATGATTTTATGAGATGCATGGAAACGATGGCACGTGAAAGTATATTTTTAAAAATGAGAATAACAATAGGAAGAGGGAAACAATGAAACGAGTCCTCTGGAATGATGTAGGTATTCTTTTGTATGTCTTACTTTGGTTGTTGATCCTTGGTTTATATTGTTCAGTTACTTTTTCTTGATTCAGTAGCTAATTCAAATATCCTTTTCAGGTCTTATCAAAGCTTCTTGGATGATATCTGAAAAACTCGAGGATCCTTCTTATAAATGAAACAATGGAAGATCATGGTAGCTTGGCTGTGTCGACTTTATCAGACAGTCTGTCGTTAAGATTAGAGTTCTATGTACTGTGCAATGCAGAGAGGGAGTGGACTAAGTGGAAGGAAGATCTGGATGTCCTCCAGAGGACGTTGGAAGTAGACGCAGAAAAGATCCGGAAGTCTTGCCTGAGGAGAAGCCCTTTTATTGACCGTGATAAACATTTTTATAGACCCCACGCGAATTGCTTGTTTTTTACAGTAGCCATCTTACTTCGATCTAGCCAAGGTCCTTCTTTACTCCTTTCATTTCCTTGCATTCCATTCCATTCATCTCTTGGACTTACCATCCCCAAATGTATCATCCACCATGTAACTGGTAGTTCAAATTTGTCTTACTCATAAAAGTCTTTATGACTTTAGGTACGGTCATCTTTTCATTTTCATCTGAAATCTCAAGATACAAGGGAACTTAAATTTTTTTAATAAATCCCTAGATTCATAGATGAAGACATTTTTCTAGAAGTTAAGGACAAGTCCTGATCCCATTTTAATAACTGTGACTATGCCTGAAAAAGGAAAATAGAATTCAAATCCTGATTTATCTTAAAAGAAAAAGAATATATCTCATTCTAGATAAAATAGATAAATTCAATATGGCTCAGAAAAGTATCTGTCTTTCTACATTCCTATATCGAGTTGGCAAACCTGTACGCATGGTTAGAACAGATCTAGAGCTAGATGATACAATCGAATCAGGTTACAATTTCCCTAAAGATATCCCTAGGCTAGATCCAGATAGGACTAGGAAGGATCCCAATATCCCTAGCATCCGTCCTAGCTCATTCTAATCTATTTGAAACTGGTTTCCACTAGCTATCTAGATATACCACTAGCCTTTCACGGTAATAGAAATGGATTCTGATCCTGAGACATCTCATCTCTAAGATTTCCTGAATATTGAAACTCATCCCAGTATCGAATTGATCTCAAGGGCTGCACCATAGACTATAGTAAATTTAATGGTATCTTGATACTAACTCCAAAACGTTATCCATTAATATCATAGAATTTATCAATATGATATTATTCAGCAGTTATGCATGTTACAGTAATAGATCATTTATGACTATATCTCCTACAGGACCTGACCCATGGTCATCCTGACCAAGGATGATACAAGGGATAGAGGATTACAAGGATGTCTATCTTGGTCGATCCAGGAACGATTTACCATCCCTTACTCTTCTGCACCTTCCGTCATCTCCTGGTGCATCCCCTAGGGAACCTGACGTCAAACGCAACTCACACTGGTCCAGGTGGATTATTTCCAGATGAAAATGTCTAGGTGGGTGTAGGTAGACTATGAGGAGTACGCAACGGCATTTTTAATATTGGCTACACACAGTGCACTTCCTGCATGAATCATCCTCTCTGTGGATGAAACAATCCTCTGATAATCTCAGTCATCTCGCAAAGCCTTATTAATCCTCTGTACTGTCCGATCCGCTTCATCCCTTTCTGGTATAAAGGAAATTTTGAAATTACTCTCCTCTTTGTGGCCAATGAAGTGATCTTTGGACAAAGGACTGTAGTCGAGGACAAGTCTGGAAGGCTTCTTGGTAGTAGTGTAAATATAATTAACTATTCCTCTATGAGGGTGCAGTGTGTGTTCTTGGGATTCATCATAGAATTGGTACCAGGTATTTGCATTGGTACTAGGAGATGATTATCTATAGGGGATGATGGGAGTAGTCGGGCTGTGACATTATCGAGACATCTTTTTCCACCGGGGTCCATACCCTTTAAACGAATTTTCGTCTCGCGCACTTACCACCCCCTGTGCAACCCTCTATTGCATCCCTTATACTTGCCTGAGTATTTTTGCATTTTCTAGGAGCAAAGTGGCTGGCGTCATCCTGGAGATCGAATTCTTCTTCGTAGGAGATCCTTGGATGAAGTTCCTTGAGATCCGTTCTTTGGATGAAGTTCCTGTAAGTCAAATTAATTGCTGGATTATTTTATTTGGACGTACGGTATATGGATGTTGGTTTATATAAATGGTTTGTATATATATATTCCTAGTTTTCAAGTCTTGTAGAACCACTGACGCTCGAAGTCAATTAGCACAGAGCGCAATGCCCGACCTGTTCCAGGTTTCGCTGCGTAGCCCGACGCCCGACGTCGGCGTCGTTGTACACCTGTAATCCGGCCCGAGTAATTAGACAGCCCCGAGGCACATTTCCATTTGAGGGAACATGAGTTTTTTGTCGAGGTAAAACGAGCCACTCTCTAACCCCTGGCTGGGGTAGTTCCCTGGCAAGGGGTGGTACCGGTCCGGGGGCTGGCTCTGTGAGCGAGAAACCATGACACGCAGCCAATTTCTACCAGCCCTCCAGCTCTTCATCTTGTCGCCAGCACCTCATCCAAAACACACGAGAGGTAAAGTCACTCCCTCTCGAACGCTCGACTCTGAATTTTACATGCTGCCTAAGTTGTGCTTAGCATCCCCTAACGAGTAAGGGTTGCGTTATAACCTGCCACCGCTTCACTGGGGTCTAATGGCACTTGTTCTTTTTTATACCTAAAACGTTCTCTGTTTATGATTCCATGAGGCTGATTCGTCGAGGGTGGTTATCACCATGTTAGACTTAGCAAGATCAGGGAGCCCAAGAAGGGTGCTGCTACTTGAGCGAGCCGGCGAACGAGTACTTTGGAAGCACCTGAGACTCCCTTCTTCATCAGGACCTCATCCAGACCAGGGGCAAGAGGAGGATCCTCTTCGCCGGCATTGTCATGAGAAGCGGCAGTAGTCCCAGCATGTAAATACCATGATTGATGGGGTAGAAACAACCCTCGAATCGTTTCACCCATCTACCCAGCACCCTACGTTCCACCCATTTCAAAGTACCCGATGTGCCGACGGACGTCGACGCCGCGCACGGCCAAGTTTACAAGGGATCACAATGGACCCATGCCCAATTTTCCAACAACCAGCCTACTACCCCCTCGCAACCCCATACTTAACAATCCCCCATTGTTGGCATTGTTTGACTGCTCAATGGGACGTGGATGTACCACTTACGAGTTCATAGAATCTGTTGCCAACACACATCTATGCACGCTGCTCATTCCTGACGCTTCTCTTCCACAGCCATTTCATCCCTTGGAGCATCCTCTTTTCATCCCACCATCATCAGCCACTCTACGTACCACCAACAGCAGCATCTACGTCGTGACTGGGTCCTCGTACCACCTCGTACTCGTAAAACCCCCCAGGACTCCATTATACGGAATTGTCAGCTCGGCGCTCGAACTCCCTAGATCCGCGACGAACGCATTCTCACCATCTTGGATACGGTTGGCAGCTCTGAGAGAATTCGCAAACTTACACCGAGAATTATATTGCGGAAGTGACGTCATTTAATCCAGACGTACAACCAGTCTCATTCAAGATCATACTCCGTGGCTGGGATACGCAGCTAGCTTCAAGATACCAACGGTAACGGACTCCATGCGAATCTTCGTTTGAAAACGGGGGAATCCCCTGAGTCCCTCGTCAAACGAGGCGGGAAAATTAATTTGAATTGTCAAAGTTATCGATCACCGTTGATGCATTTATCTCGATACCAACACGTGCTTTGATCTACGTGACGTTTAAAGCACGCCAGCATCGAGTCTGCAGCAACGTATTAGCAATTTAACGGGCCGCCACCTGCGATAGCTATTATAACATAATTATATAGCGTCGCCCTGTTGGTACTGCGTGTGCATCCCGGTACGGCGTGACGTGCGCCATGGGATGCTGGATGCTGGATGTGGTACATACGCGTTATTACATATATGGGATATATGTAGGAGAATATCGGTACACAGGACTGGTGCATCCAAGGTGAGAGAGAAATGCTGTCCAGGGTACCAGAGGGGAGTAAGGGGCGAGAGTCAAGGATGAGTACCAAGGGAAGCTGGTTGGTTACCGCTGGTTGCAGCTGGTTCCTGCTGGTTGCCTCTGGTTCCACCCTGGCACTAGGGCCGATAGTACTGAAATTGCTCGTGGGGTGACTCTCTCGCGGCTGCTGCTGCTGCTGCTGCTGCTACCCCCTATCCCCTCCAGCCTCCCTTGCTGCCACTGTTGGGGTAGCGGCGCGTGTTACGAAGGGCCAGAGACCGGGCGAACCCAGGCCGTCTGGTTCAGTACGCTACCGTCTCTCGCTGCGTTCGCCAGATACACGGTAGACGCCCGACGTCGCGACGACTGTTTATCCATCGAGGAGATAATCGAGGAGCGCGTGAATTATGTTGACAAATTTTTGATTATCTCGCTGGGAGATTGGGACTTCAGTTTTTTGAGATGTGAGAAGATGTGACTAGAGATTTTTCTTAGTTTTAAAAAAAAAAAATTTTTATGTACGGTTGCTTGTGTTGACTGTGTGACTTTGTTCTTTGCTGATTTTTTTTTTTGAGAAATGTGGATTTTTTTTTATTGTCATGCTGAATTAATTACTTATGGAATTTTCGGGGGGATTTTTTGCATACTTCAGGGGTGGTGGGAAAGTTTGTTCACTACGTCGGATGCTGCGTTGACGAATTTTCATGGTTCATCCTTTTCGATCTCTCGCTCTAATCCTATCTTCATCTCTCTCTCTCTCATTACGCTCTGCCATGCACTTAACGGGTAGAACGGCAATCCGGCGATCGAATCGAGCGACGTTTAATGCATCGAATGCTGGACTGGGTCTGGATGCTGGGGAATAATTGATGGTGCGGATGAAACGCATCGTGAGATCGAATGGACCGCGATTCGCGGATGCTGCGCCGTTGGCGCTTTTACCACTTTGGAAATGCATCTGGCACACGAGTGGATGCTCGAGATGAATTTGCGATTTTTTTTTATTTTGCGTATTCCTACTTTGTTATCACTTTTTTAAGTAGCAATCGGTATCTGCGTTATTAACGATTACAGAGTGAGTGTTTATGGATTTATTAAGAATTTTTGTTTTTCAGATAAATATTTGTGCTTTATGGAAAATCCGAGTGTGACACGTGTTTGGTACTGATTATCTCTTAGATACGTATAAACAATTATCATAGGGACGATATAAGATTTTGGGATGCTGGGTCGAATCTGTGTAGCAGCTTAATAAGGATCTTTTGGTCCAAGCTATTGTACTTGAATGAGATTTTTTTTTCTCATTAAAATGGAATTCCGTTTCATTTCCAGATAGTGGGTAATTAAAAGTTGACGTCGCGACGGCCGTTTCCCGCTTTCGAGAAATTTCTTCCTTATCATTCCAGACACTTTTTCATTCTCTATTATCTCCCGATGTCTCTTTTACCATCGTCATCGTATTCCGTATTCCCTTTTGTTCCTCAGGTGGAATTAAAACGTACCAGGCCTGAAAATACCCTCGGTAGCGGTATATAACAGTGCATTCGGAGATAAAAATAAAATAAAATACCTGCGTCGATTTGATTTTTGAAAAAAAAATTAAAAATCGCTCTTCCGGCAGTTTTTTAAAAATTGGAAAAAAAAATGAGAAGTTATTAGGGGATGAAAAAAAGAATCCTCCCGCCCAGGGGTTGCAGGCAAAGAGCGAGGGCTGCAATTTTCCAGGGTAACGTGTGTGAACGAAAAAGACAGTTTAAGGAAAAACTCGTAATGCCTGGAGGTTAGGTTGGGGCGAGTGCGAGAGCGAGAGGAAGGAGGATGAAGGGGATGAACCATGTCAGTCCGAGGGATGCAGCTAAATGGCGGAGATGAACGTTAATGGATTTCTAGTTATGTGGAAAAAGCATTAAATCCCTCGCATGCTCTTGAAGAAATTAATTTCGATTGCTGTCCCGTTAGCTGGGGGTTGGAATTTTTTGAGGGTGGCTTAACTGGGCGACTCTCTAATTGGCTGGTTCAGCAGATGCCGATTTTAAGGGTAGTTTGCCTTACAGGCTTATTTCGTTCGAGAATTTCGTTCACCCTGTATATAACCGTATCTAGGGATATCGTGCGTACGTTTATATTATCTGGGGGAAAAAAGAACGTTAAAGGTATTTTGTTTCTGCTTTACTAAGGGAAAGAGGGAAACTTTTGTCACTAGAAAAACAGTAGCAATATTCTCGAGCGTATAAGTAGTCAAAGCCAAAAGTTTTTCCTTCTCTATACGCTAACATTTTAGTGACTTTTATAAGGACGAGAAAAGGACCTTAGCAGCGAGGATAATGGACGTCCCATGGACATTTCGAATGAAAATATGTTCTCAGTCTGATCCGTACGAGCATTTCATCCCCCTGTAGGAACCCAACCCTATTCTTCTTTTAACCTCGTTCCCTAGACCATACGCATCCTGCCAACGCTAAAAGTTCCCAAATGCTAAAATTTTATTTTCCCTATTTTTCTACTTTCCGTAAATGACCACAGCGTAGACCACCGTGTACCGAACTACAGAAATATCCCTATTTGTTAGTACCAACCTTTCTGAATGATCCATTGAAACGAATCCCTAGTTTCTTTCAAATAAAGGCACGTAAGATTTGGAACAGTCAAACAAAAAATTCCCTAGATAATTTTTTTCAGAAATTCATATATAATTTCTTCATGCCACCCCCTGAGTGGGGGGTGGGCATAACACCCAACCGTATATCGACGCTTGTCACGTAACGCTCTAGGGATTTTAGCACTTCCTAGCTTAAGTGCTGGTTGCATTGTGTCGTCGGGAGCATTTATAATGCCGATAATCTCCTTCGTGCTGTAATCTGTTTTATCGACCGGTCCATTTGTAATCAAGTAAAGTTCCGGCCGGTTGCTCGATTTTCCTTTCTTTAACTGCATCTAACCCAACCTAACCCGATCTGCGTCAGGCTCCACTCTATCGCACATAGGGGCCTCCTCCCTCTGGCATCCTATACCGCTTCTGTTTCCGGTCTTCGAGATACCAACTAAAATCGGCTGGTCGTGGCAAGGCGCGCTCTGGACTATACCTATAGTCTGTTCTCGTTAATAGCGCAGAAGGGACACAGTCGAATAATCCTAGAGGGATAACCGAGTTATCGGAGTTTTATCGAGTTTCCCGCACGGCGGAATGCCGGATTCAACGTTACGTATTTTCTCTCTCGTTCTGTTACCTGCAACAGTTATATACTACCCTCCTTCTCTTAACTAAGGTTGCGCGTGTCTGCCATACTTTAGTAAAATTACCCGTATGGCCTACGGGGATCCTTAAGAACCACCCTTAAGAATTAAAAAGAAAATTTTCAGTTTGCCATGACCTTCCGAATTGCACGAAATTATTTCCACGTTATTTTGACAGGTCGCCATTAAAAAAAAATTGTAATCGACATTTTGTCATAGGGGGTGAATATTTATTGTCGGGCGAACTTTTCTGAACTTACGGAACTCTTGACTCTTCGAAGCTGTCACTGATGTCAAAGGTGGAGTAAGGTTGAATTTTTGAATTTTTTTTTTTTTCGAAAAATCAATGGACTCTATGAATATACTCGTATGGCAGGAAGGGTTGCCATAGAAAATGTGCTGCTCCGGTGATGGTGCTAGTGCCAGTGGTGGATCGAGTATGACTCGCTGTGGGGTTGTTTGCGGACTGGCAGCCCTTGCAGCCCTTACTACGGCTCTTCTAGGACCTGCCTGGTTACATACCGAAGAGAAGCTGTCGCTGCCACACTTGCCCCAGCATCTGGCATCTTCGGTCACCGTACGATTCAAGCTGGGACTGTTTAGGGCCTGTCCCAGGATCGTCAAGCCTGCCAACTTGACAGTCCGTGAGTGTAAACAAGAATGCTCTTTATGACTTTTTTTTTATCACTGTCAATTTTCATTTTATCATTTTTTTTTGTAGCCTCCACTGTTTTTTTAGGTTGCGCTACCCACTTGGAATATTCTTTATTACATTAAGGTATAACGCTGCTTTACGAGGACGTCTGCTGTCCGTCTTGACGATGATAATCTCTTTTTATTTTCTCCGCGTATCTCTGGGATATTATTGTTACTGCGGGACCCACCCCTCTCCCTCCCCTCTTCGCCCGCTCTTGGCTCCCTCGTAAAAAGATACTTTTCCTATCTCTCGAAAAACCTCTTGGCCGATGCTATCCTCGAGCCGAAGTACTTCTTCCTTTACCCTGGACCACCTACCCACCTCACTGGACCCCGAGGGTAGCTTCTTGGCGTTGACACTACAGGCGAAAGGGGAGGGTCAAAGGCAGAAGGTCAAAGGTTAGAAATCCTAGCGAGGGACCGATAAGAGTAAATAGAGAAGGGCGCTCGAAGGACTTTCCACGGGACCAAGATAATCGACGGGTCAGCAAAGTTAAGGCGTCGCGACGCTCTCTTGGACAGACGCTATGAATCCTCGAACAAGGTAGAGATTCCTTGTCTAAGGAATTTTTTTTTTAATCTTATTCCTACTTCAGTCATCCGAGTATTGTCGCATGAAGAAACGACGCCGGATCTTCAGGCTCTGACGTCACGTCCGGTTGTCCAAGAAGTGCTTGATAGTGATCGATGGTTGGCTCGTTAAAGCAAAACGATGCAAGAGGGTTAGACACTGGTAAAATTGCTGGTTACGTCAAACCGGAAGTCCGGAGCCCGTGCTGGAGGATAACGGTGGTTGCGGGGTCTGCTAAACGGAAGTCTTCAACAGTGTACCAACTATCCGGGAGGAGAAGTCGGGCGGCTTGCCACGTATAAAAAAGTTGACAAACGACGCGACGATATTATAAAACAATTGATAGATGATCCGATAGCGGGACGCTGGCTCGATGCCCCCTGCGGTCTCTGTAGTCTGGCACTGGTCTGACTTCTATCTTCTTCGTCTCTTGGTTCCCCTACTTTCGGTGCTGCCATCTACGATAAGTCGTCTCGCCAATGAAGACAAATTGTTCAGGGCTACCGCGCCGTCCTCTTCTTGGAAGGTTATTAATTCTTGTCAAGAGTTCCCGAAGAATTAAAACGACGGATTCTACGCTTTCTCTTCTTCTAGAAGCTTTCTCTTCTTCTAGAAGCTTTCTCTAAAGCTAAATAGCTTTTATTACATTTTCCATCTCTGCTACTGGGATTCCTCATCTTCTTTCTTATTCCTTCTTCAATCACTCTTATTGACTTCTTCACTGTGCAGTCACGTGTCTTGCTGGTCAAGGGACCCGGTCGCTCTTTCAATGCTGGTCACTGTCAACCAGCTTATACCCTGTTCGATGAGAGGACCAGATAGGGATGCTGTAGGACGAAGCCTAGATACACAACAGGATCATGTTAATTGAGGAAAGTAAAATGGAAACTAAAGAAAATCTGCACTAGGACCAAGCGTCGTTTCAGATGATCCAACCTGATCTGACAACTTCAATTCTGACACCTTCGATCCCACTGTATGGGTAAACGGTTTTTTTTTAAAATCTCAAAAGCGTCCAAAGCAGTCGAAATCGGACCCAAAAAATGTCTGCAGACGGTCAACATTATCTTTTTGGAATTTCCATCAGGATTTCAGGGTTGTCGTTGAGAACGAAAAAAATCGTCTACCTCACGAGTCCAGCTAACACGTGGCTTGCGTGCTGTTATTCTCGAGGGGGCGGTATGGTGGGGTAGCGTCGGGACGCTTCTACAATACCATAAAAAAAAGGCTAAGAGCGCCCCAGAGAGAAGAAGAGAGAATGAGATGATTCTACTGAAAAGAAAAAAATTGAAAATATTTCTCGGTTCCATTTTACCGATCAGCTACCAGTCAACCCCGACAATGGTGCTCCTTCAGGAGGTGGTCCAAACGGAAGAACCGGTTAACATGGAGATTATATACCCTGCTGTATTTACGCTATACGGCTAAGCCCGACCCACGGCACCTCCACCGTACTACCCAGCATTAACATAACATTAGCTGTTTGCATTAATCTGGAATACATCAAGCGTCCCACCCTACTCTTTTCATCCCTTACTTACCCCCCGATCCCTACCTTACCATCACTTTCTTGACAACCCCCACAACCGCAGGAGCTTCTGCTCGCGCACAGTACCGTATACCCGTATGTTTACACCAACCCCTATGCACAGCCATAGCCACTATTCCACCCCTATCCGCCGTTACCATCTATCGCGACGTCGCGACGCTAAAGCGACGGCAGTCTAAAAGCGGTCGAAATGAAATTTTCAGAAAAACAAAGGACACGCTTCCGCTCCTTCCCAACACTTTTTTTATCCATCTCCCCCCATATGCACACACTCGTTTTTACCCCCTCGACATTTCCTCGACTTCCGGTTGACATTAAACCCTTTTTTTCTTTCTTTATTACGTATTCAAAATTGTCCGGATTACAGTGTTTGGGCATCTCGAAAGAATGTGGTTTTGTTGTATATATATGTATATATACATATGTATATGCTATATTGTTGTTTTTACTTCTAGAACAGCATCCCCTAAGCATTCGGTATATACCATTTGCCGAAACGGAAATTATGGATAAACCGTTTATTTAGGGTTTCGCGGGGGAAACTCGTGAGATTTACGCAAGTTGTTTCAGTCGGAGAAATTCCAAGGGTTGGTAGCATTGGATGACTGGCTACTGTAAGGCTTGGTACTATTATTGGGGTGGGAGGTCAGGGGTGGGCTGGAGTTTTGTTCCCCATTTGTGGCAATGCTTCCACCCCTCGACCCCCCCGTCCAGCAGCAGAAGTCAATTCCGCAGGTTTGGCACGAGTCCTGGGTATAAATTGTGCCGCGCGTTAATTCCGCATCCGCGCCGGTCGAGCGAGTAAATAGTACATAGTATCTGAGGATTCGGATATAAAAAGGAAATTCCACGGTATAAATCCTGACGGTGGATGCTGGGTCAGGCAAAGCGTCGGGTACGTCAACGAGTTCCCATGATGGTTCCAGCTGGTATAACCTAACCTCGCAGCATCCCCTGGACCAGAGCTCGGATAATAATGAAGTTATTTGTAATTCCAACGGCTGATCAAATCTTCCTAATTTCCGGAATCGGCCACTTAAAATTCCGTCGGTGAACGCGAAGCGACGCTTATCGGGGCAGCGTCGCAACGGCCCGAAGTCCGGGGCGTCGGTTGCATTATTTACTCCTGCCCGATCCCCGAAATGTTAAACAATCGTCCCTGCCGTATTAATTACGAATAAATTTCGTCTCGGCCCGGCAGGAAACATTCGAACGTGTATATACCGGGTGGACGTGTTTCTTAAATTCAAAATGGCGCCGTTTTATCTTCTATTTACCTAACCCAAATTCAGTCCCGAGCAAGGGGGTTCAGATGTACCAACAGTCCTGTTGTCATTTTACCACGGTATCTTTTCAGCTGTTCCACACGCGACCTCAGCCTCCCCTTTGCATATAGACGCTGGACCATGTTCATCCAGGTGTATTTTCTATTTTCTTTTTGGGTTCCTAGACCCGGAAAGACCCAAACAATTGAATCCCACCACTGGGGTTATGCTGAAGTCCTTGACCAATCATACATCTGGGTATCTTTTATCCCTTTGGTCTAGCCCGGATGATTCTGTGACCCCAGTCATACTCCACCTCAGCCACCTTCAAGATCCTCGGCTTTTCTAAAGACGCTCCCAGGGCGAAAGACCGTCAAGCCCAGCTTACAAATGGATCGAATGGAATCTGGAGCAATTATGGAACCCGAGATACTCGCAACGCAAGCGGCAAACATTCACGGAAAGTTTTGTAATTCAAGTCGGTAACGAGTCTCGCTGGGAGCGTCGCGACGCAACCTCGACGCAACCCGTCTTGGGTAACCAAACCCAAGCTCCTACAGCCACGTACTTAATTCTCGACTTTTTAACTCAAATAATGGACATCTATTGCGCATGCTCCGAATCAAGGTTCCATAACAGGTTAAAAAATTACAAAATTTCTAACCTAACCCCAATCTGTCGTTTTTACTTCATATTTAAATGGTCACATCATGAGACGATATTTTATATATGCGATATAAATTACATGTATATGCATTAACCTCGATACTAAATGGATTTCTATAAATTATTGGTTCTTCCCAGAACCATGCATATTTTCATACCAAACCCGCCCTGTTATTCTGGTATGACCCAGAACCCTGTTTTTGGGTGCACCTCAAGCTTTGCCCACTGTGGATAGGTGGGCAGGGTCCTAAGTGGTAAGATGAATAGGTGGATGGTTACTGGGTAGGCGAATAGATCAATAGAGGAATACTAGGTGAATAGGTATACCCTTAATATTTTTCTCCACCTGCTACTCTGAACTGGTTGCTCCAACAAGAACTGCGTAATACATAGATGGACCATCGAGGCAACGTTATCTTAGAGGGGCGTCCGTAGTCATCTTTCGTATTCTTTAGAATATGAAATTGCGAAAACCCAATACTGGAACATCCACATGGAAACTCGCAATTCCATATCCTCAGCGAGTCCAAATGTCTTCGGTCTATTTCCAATGGAGTCGAGGAAAGTTGAGACGGCACTCGAATGTGTTTACTCGGCACATAACGTTCCTATAGATTCGCAGTTTGCCGCGATAATACTCAACCGACTTTATGGAGTCGACTGTGTATATATATATATATATATATATATAATATATGTATTTAAAAGAAATTTTTCTGGACCACGGATGCTGGAAATTTTTATATCATCCATTTCCCCTATATCCTAACCTCCCTGGCTTAAAGCTCAACTAGATTTCCACCATGGAACACTGACAACTTAAAATTTCGAAAATACTATGCCACCAGGCAGTTGGTACGCCTGGAACGTCGACACTGGATAAAAATGGAATTTCATTAGCCGCATTGGATTTTTCCGAGGCTTTTTCGTTAACCGTAAGCGCTATAAGAGCCGTAAGCGGCGGCGGCTACGGTCGACCATATCGGAATTCGATCTTTATTGGGCAATTCGCTTAGGGATGCTTTCAACAATCCAAACCACCCCTATACATATATATATATGTCTAGCGGGAATAGGGGTTGCCTGTCCAGTATAGTTTTCCACTGTGGGAGATACGACTGTCTCCCCTGTGCAATTGGGGATGTATTGGATGTTCGACTGATGGACAGTCTTTTTCTGATTTTCGTTTTTTTTTTTTTTTTTTTTTTTTACGTGGGTGGTAGTGGTAAGGGTTGCTGATAAGAGCGAACATGCTGTAAGGATGGTGATGGTGGTAACCCTGCATGGAGAAGGATGAAAAGTGAGAATCTAAAAAAAAAGTATTTTCATCACTTAATTTTATTTTGGAAATACTAGTCTGTTGGTTAGGTAACTTTGGGACACCCTGTATATATATATATATATATTTTTGTTTACTTCTCACCCTTCGTCTAGACTCCTTCTAGTCACTGCAGACAGTTGGCCGACAGTTATTTGTTTTGGGAGTGTCTCTTAACCCCTTGGGTAGAGTATGTGCAATGTGAAAAGTCAAAGTGCGAGAGAAAGACAGAAGGAGCTCGCTGTAATCCTTTTTCTCGGGTCTTCTGCTTCCTGTCGGCGATGCCACCGGAAATTAGATTCGCTCGGGAGCCGGAATGAGATCGGCACGAACGGTCGCAACCTCAGCTCTGGATCCGTTGACTTTCTGTCATTTTCCTACGCTTTCACTTTTGGCGATACTTCATCACTGACACACCCCTCGTCATCTTGGCTCCTGAGAGCTCAGGAGGCTGAACGAAAGGATTCTGCGAGGGGTACGGATTTAAAAATCCGCAGGGGGCTTAAGGGGAGAAGGTATGTTTTATTTTGGTAAAAAAAAAGTACCGTGACTTTATTATACGTTAAAAAAAAGTCTATTTTATTCTGAGTCAAATTTGAAAAATCCGTAGATACGGACTGATCAATTCCACGAATTGATCTGAAAAATTTAACGATGCGTGGAGACGCCCTTTTTTTTCGTACCATCGCAGTCGAGCTCTGAAAGCTCCCCGGCAGATAACATGGATTTTATTACTCGTAAAAGCCGAGTAAAAATTGTTCAGCCTCCCTCGAGCAGAGGGATTGGTAGCAGGGAGGGGTGGGATTGGGGTTGCCAGGGCCGTTGGGGCGGAAGTTGGGTACGGGGTAGAAAGCCGATGCTCATTCGACTCGAGCCGGGCGTGCTTGTCGGCGTTTCCGGTTTCTAATAAAAAAAAGGGGGGTCGGTGGTAGACAGGGTAGTCAAGGGGAAGGGAGGGTAGAAAAATGGGAAACGCTGTGGAAAAATTTACTGAACCTCCCCCCCCCCCCTTCCTGCATCCTCTTCTTGTACATTACGCACGTCAATATACACTACACAGCCTCCCTTGACAAAAGGGGGAAGATCAAAGGGTTTCCTCTTGTAATTTACGCAGGGGGGCTGAAGTGGTCAGGCGACGACGCCGACGTTACGTTAACGTCGTAACGACGTCGCGAAAGAGTTGCCACTCGACGTCGTACACTACAGAACCCCCCCCCCCCCCACTTACGAATAGCCCCAGGCATCGGGACCATACGTCATTCGTCCCTCCCCTTTTCATCCCTCTTGTAACACGTCGGCATTAAGCCAATTAAGATGACACATGGGTAAAAGTTAGCGGTGGCGCCGCCAGCGCCACCGGGGGTAGCGGAACTAGTGAAAGTCTTCTGCCGACGATCAATTTAAACCCCTCATTTTTCGTTGGCCCTTCGGTAACGCTCTGAGACTCGATTCATCCCCCGTTGGAACCACCCCCCCCCTGGTCTACCCCCTTCTTACCGGCACACTTCATCCCCTTAACACTTAAGCCATTCTCCTCTCCTGCCACTCTTATTCCCTTCCACCCCCCTATCACCAGTGGCGCCATCTACCTCTCTCTTCATTCCTACAGCACACACAGCAAAGACTCGATAATTTTTCACGCCCTTCTTCGGGAAATTGATTCTCCAAGTTTTCCGCCCTTGGGATTGGCAGCACTAACCCGCCCACCCCCACTTAGCGTCAAAAGTCTTTTAATTGTGTAAAAAGGTTGAAATATCACCGGCATCGAGTTGTAGACAAGCCATTCATCCCCCTCTGCTCTCTAGCCACTTAATAAAAGAGGGGTGCAGCTTTGAAGGCATCCCGAGACTTTTGGGCCCTTTGAACTGCCTTCCTTTGTAATATCTTTAGAAAATGCCCGTGTACTCCGATTCTTGGGTTGGCTACCCTGTGAGCCAGGTATACGTATACGAGGTACGGGAGGAGAATTGCCAACTGGAGTTTCACGTGGCAGGTGCTCGTGTGGTCCGTCAGTGAAGTCATTAATAGGGAGGGTGCAAAGGCGAGAGGTATTGTTTGAAGTTAGTCTATTAGTTTGGCTGCGTAATTAGGGCTGTCAAGTCCCTAACGGATAGGACGTGAAACTCGGGCCTTCCTCTAGGTCCTTGCTCGGAATTCTCTTCCTCCGGCTGATTGATGATCCACCCCCGAGCGTGACATCCTTAGGTGGTCACGAGTCCCCCTCTTCCTCCTACCTACCCCTGTAGCTACTTACACTGTTGCACCCTTGTAAACTTACACCAGTCATTTATATCCATGTATCCGTATACGTTTAAGGGTTGGTACCCAGATTCATCCCCTTCGTACCACTGTCATTGGAGGACAGTCACTTGGACCACCCGGTATTGAGCTTGCTCTACCATCGCTTTTGCCGTATTCTCGGTTGCCCCTGGATCTGACTTCTTTAAGGGTGCGCCAAGCGATAACGCAACCCTTAGGGGTCGCGAATCCCCGGTGAGCCCAGGTGTGGTGGTACTGAGGGATTAGGCCGGGTTAGGTCGATTTACCTGGTTCAAAGAATGGTAATTCTCCGGGGTGCAATTAGGGTTGCTAAAGGTGGTGTCAGGGATTGGGCCTCGTCTGCAAGTACCTTTCTTAAGGTCTCGTTACTCTGGCCGGCTGATCGTTAACGTTAATTAACACACCTGAGACAGCTCGTTAACTGCTTTTTTCCGAGGTACCACAGGTGGTAGGGAACTACTTTTTTTTCATCCCCTATTTCTCAGGTTGCTGGTACCACCTATGGAAGCCCGTTCGACCTTTAAGTCAGGGGACCAGGTGCTTTGGGACCAGTAGGTGCCAGGGTACGTATTTCCAGGAGACCTCAGCCCCCCAGGATGCTCTTGGTTGACGTCGACGTCGAGGATTCAGCGAAACTTTTGTATTTTACACCAAATTGAACTTCACGAGTGAATTTTAAAAGTTTACCAATCCCGGCACCCACTGTAACGTTGCGCAACGTCGAGTCCCGCGCCTAAAGTAGAAAAAGCGACTACGGGTCGGCCGGGGCGCAGGGTGCGACCGACGTAAAGTGGAAACCGACGAAGGGTAGTCAGACACTCGAAGAATCGTGGCTTCGTCGCGTTCCATGAAAACTCGATCTTTTCTTTTTCTTTTTTCACCATTGAATTTATACATATTTATGTTTATACGTGTTTGCGCGTCACCCGAATAAATTTTCTTGTTCAGAATTTTTTTTTACTCCATTGGTAAGTCTTCCTGGTGGTGGATATTTCTAAGGACCCTTCCAACCCCCTCCGATCCCCGTTGTAAATTGGAATGTTATCGAGCAGCCGGGGACGAGAGTAACGAGCCGAGTTTTTTCTTCTTTTTTCCTTTTCTCATTCCCTACCTTTATTTCTCTTTGGTTTTCACTTTGTTCTTTTCTTTCCTGGAGATCGGGACCCCACTGCCGCCACCTCCGCGTGCCCCTTTCCCTTCAGGTTTCTCGCGCCAGCTTTCCTATCGTCGCCCTCGGCAATATTGGATTTTTCTGTGAATTAGAAACGAGTTTGTAAGTAGCGTAGGGTCTGTGTTTGGTTTAATTTATTTTTTTACGTTTTTCGAAATTCTGTTTATATTGTTTTAGCGATACAGTCTTGGATAAAAGTTGCGACCGGTTTAGTTGGCATGTCATAGAAGAGACTCAAAGTGAACGATAGACGCGAACCGGTTGCATTGAAATTTTCGAGCTATATGTCGGAGTTTTTGGAGTTTCCTATACCTGCCGCGAGTGCGAGAGAGACGGACTTATGGGAGTTTACGTGGGTAAGAGAAGGACAGACATATCCGAAAGCGAAATCCTTAGGTATAGCCCTTTGGCAACTTGACTCTGGTCGGGATGTAATTTTGAAAAATTAATTCATATACTAATCTATTTAATTAAAGGTTGAAACTTGTATACACTGATATCGCGCAGTGGTACCAACCTTGAAATATGTCTGTTCTCTCATATTTTTAAATATTTAAAAACAATCCCTTTAACCCCAGGCACCTTTTTACCTGTAATAATTCAGCTTGATAATACATCAATGAAAAATATCAGGGGTATGATGAATACCAGGAGGCCATCTTGGTATCTCACGTGATTCGAATTATTACCTGAAAATAAAAAATTTCCCTGGCGCGTGACACCCTCGACCCTTAGAATCACACACAGAAATCTGAGGTAGAAAAAATTACGGGAAACTCAAAGTAAAAATAAGTTCCGCACAAGTCCAATAAAATTAAACAAATTTTTATAGACTTGCAAGCTCAGCAGGGTCAAAGGTCAAAGTCACCCCTCACGCGCCCCAACGTCACTTGCAAAGTGCTCAATGCAAGAATTGCACCTTCGTGGTCCAACTTGCGAATTTTCTTTTTGCAAGAATCCAACTTAACCTACTTTTTGAAAATGGGCATTATCGTAAGGATCAGAGGGTGAAAGGTCGAGGGTGCCTCGATAAGACCCTCTACACGAGCATGATATCAGAATAATTTTATATGGACTTGAAACTTTTCTAGAAACGATCGATTTCGAGTTCAGAAAATTTCCGATGGAAACTACCCCTAAGCTAGAACGTTTTCTTCGGTAGGTGTACGATCCTCTGGGCTTTGCGAGGAACTTTTGATCACACGCTCTGGGTAAACTTACGCCCACCCTCTGTCTAGCATCCCTTGTGCATCGTGCCTACCCCTAGATTATTGATATCAACCCCTTGTAGTTACTAAGGGTTGCAGTTCCGCTCGTAATTACTTGTACGGAAGTTTGATACGAATACTTGCAGTAAGTCCCGGGTCAGAGGGTGTCAAAGTCTTAGGGTACGTAGGACCAGGTAGTGAGGTAGCATCCTGATAAAAAAATAAGGGGATGACTCCTTCTTGGCCACCCTCCAATCTTTTTATTTGTCCCAGGGTAGGAAACGTACCAGTCCTCACAATTGGACCACCAATCCCTTCGGCTTCCTAATGGTTCTAGGGGAAAGACATTCCTTTGGATCTTTGTCGTCTACCCCGTGACGTGGTTGAATGGTAGGCACTCACCTACCCCATGTATAATTTCCAAAAAATTTCAAAATATCGGATAACACGCTCGCCGCCTGATTTTGAGTTTATTCATCAGGGGGTAGTTTTTTAGGGGTTGTGCGAAGGAAGGTCAAAGAATTTTGATCCGGTGGCACGGTCAGTGGGCCGGGTGAATTTTCACCCACCGGACGTCGTCACCGGATACCGAACTCCGCAGCATCCCTTGTAAGAGATAAGAATCACCGAGGCCCTGACGTCTAATTAAATCCCTTAATTCCCATAGCTCAATTTTGTCACAATGGCCGAAGGATTACCACGTGGAATTAGGGGTGGGAATGACATTGAGGATCTTTGATAAGCCCAACCGGCCATAAGTAAAGGCTCAAATGGCTGAGGTGGACCCTTGTAATTTGCAAAACAAACCATCCCTCTCAGAGAACCCTCCAGTCTTAATAACCGGAAGTTCATTTTCAGTCATGCACCAGGTCCTCGGTAACCTCTCCACCCTGGTTCCCTAACCTACTTTGAAGGTTCAGAAGCCCTTAGCTCAACCTCTGAAGGACTTAAGCAACCCCCTTGGCTGCTGAGGGTGAATAAGGTCATTAGGTCGATACAATACGTAATTCAGGAACTGGATGGACGTTGAACCGGAAGCGCAAAGTCAGATATCAATTAGGACCAAAAAAATTCTTTTAAATCATCCACTCGGAAATTCTCCGGAAAACATGAAGGGATGCAGGATCCCAGCCCGGAGGACCAGATGGGGGGTTTCTGGGGTGGAGGCTGGAATAGGGGTTGGGAGAGTGATATTGATTTTACAGCAACAACCGGCAGCGGCATTCCATAACGGCCTAGCTAGAGCGTCGCGGCGCGAAGCGTCGGATGATTTGACTCTTTGAGAAGCCAAGCGAGTCCTGCTATTACTTTACGTACTTTTTATTATTTTTCTTTTCTCTTGGGAATTTCCCTTTGGTTTCCTATCTACGTATATACATTCGTTTCCATTTTTATTCCTTACTTTTTACTCTTCTTGATCCTTCACGGTTCAGGCTCCCTATCCCATGACGGTCTTCCTTATCGAGGTTTCCGGCTGACCGAGTCACCTTTGACCTTAGCCAGGACTTCCTATCCTCTCTCAATGATCATTCAGAAAGTCTGACTTGTCTCAAAAACGTAATCACCCTCTACTTCCTTCACTTTTATTCCTCGATCGACCCGTAGACGAAAATTCGAAAAATCCAAAATAAAATCTACACGTAAAGTACCGTCTATAATCGTTGAGTCGGTCGTCGCGACGCTCTATCCAATTACTCAGTAATAAGCTCCGCTATCGGATTAATAAGGAGATTATATTAATCAAGCTTTACCGAAACTCCAGATTCTCCATTTAAATGCTTAAACTATTAGTATTAGCCTGAATAGTCCAGCCCTTCCCAGGAACACTGTATCCTCTATATACATATACAACCCTATCCATAAATGACGTCAATAAAGCTGAAACCGCCACAGCATAAATAATAAAAAAACCTAAGGGGTGAGTTTCAAATTTGGCTTTCGCAAATTTTACAAGTATTTAATTAGCTCTTAAATCCTATATTTTATTTATTTCCGTTTTTTCATTATTTATGGTGGTCCAAATTTTTGTTGAACACCCCCACAGACTCCGACCAAATGGGGTGGATATCCAAAATTTTAATTAGGGCACTCAAATTAATTCTTAAATAGCTCCTAACTTTGCAATAGATTTTTTTCGATTTTCCACTGTGCTGGTTTCAGCTTTATTGACGCATATACATAGCATCGATAGTATCCACATTTACCGGTTCCAATCTCGCACAGCCTATAAACAACAGAACGTCTCTCCTGTGGGATATGACTTGTCATGGCAAATGCTCATGTATCCCAATAGATCAGGACCCTTCCATAAATATCCAAATATTATTTCGATCCTATCTAGGCCTATTTAACATTGCATAACAGACGTCATATATACCCATATACCTTCATTTAATTCCTACACCCAACTATAGGTCTATGACAATGTATCAGAGGGATATCCCATAAGGATTCTCCCTGAAGTATCCAAGTACGTGTGATCCAGGTATATAATACGTTTCAGTGAATCCCAGACTCTTCCGGCAGATCCTCCTCCTGGTCCACCTATCAGGAAAGTGGGTTGGAACGTTATCGTGGTCGGTAACGTGAACACGAGAATGGTAGTGGAGATTTTTTTTTTCTATATTTTCTTTCTCTTTCTTCTACCCCCCCCCCCCCCCCCCAGTCTTCATATATTTCTCTATGCTCTCGAGCACGTATCCTCAAACGAGACTCACACGTGATATCTAGCGGGATTATCAGTAGCTTCCCCTCTTGGTCCAAAAGAAGAAAAAGATAAAAGAGAGAAAGAGATGAAAAGAAGTAAAAGATTACGGTTTCGCTACGAGACCAGGTCGATTTTACGATTGGAGCTACTAGACGTGTTTCCTGCAGTCTGGGTAAAGTCCAGAGGTTCCCCAGCTATGAAATCCTGGATGCGACTAGTGGCGCTGGTCCATAGTTTCATGGGCGACCAAGCGACCCTTGAGGGTACCCATTAACGAGGTGGACCTAGGGGATGTTAACAGGCAGGGCTTGGCTTACCCTTACGAGTTCGCAAGGACCTGGAAGACGTCTTCAGAGATGCTGGAGAAGGATTCGCCAGATTTTAAGAGGCTCTCGTCTTCTTTGCGTCTACCAGTTCAGCCTGGGGGATGATGGTGCCTTGAGGTTGTCTGGTTCTGGATGGTCTTGCTCTACTTTCTCTCTTAATAACGCATGGATAAAGTTAGGGTCTGTCCCACTCGGCCACTTGTTACGTCTCTTTTTCATGGACCAGCTGAAGTTGCAACCTCAGGATTTCCAATTGGATCAGGCTCCTAGCAGGACGCCAGTGGACGCCCGACGTCCGGCACCTGGTCTTGGGTGTCTATCGAGGATTTATATAACGTCGCCCACGCTGGTCCTACCCCAATTACCTCCCAGCATCCTTGCCAAGTCCATCTCGTATCTTCATCCCGGACACCGTCCAGCATCCGGTATCGTACGGTCCAGGTCCTGTCTCTCCTACCCCTATCTTTATCCCCCCCCCGGGCTCATCCATCCCCCTCGGTCATCTCCTTTCATTCCAGTCTGTGGTCAGCACCGCGAATTAGATTCACCGACGATCGTCACAGTTTGCTTCCTGTTACCCAGGGTATAGCTCGCGTGTAAATGCTACTACCCCTAGCTACCCTGAGTAACGGGTACCCCTGCTATCACAGTCATCCCTCATCCCTTTTGGAAATTCAAACCACCCTATCCCACACCCATCCTACTGAACTTTCAACGCTCACACGTTTACGCGTTTACATTTTGCAGACGTTCTCCCTTCTATCCTCCCTCTAGAGCCCGTCGCCATTGATAGTAATTTTCACTTGACTCCGTCAACACAGCCTCGTTAGGACTCTGGCGTTTAACTATTCTCTCTAATTTTACTGGCGAAAACCGCCCTGGCAAGGAGTAATGAAATTCAATGGGGATTTCTAATGGAAATTCAGGACAAGCAACAGCACCGACAGGGTTCACGGACCTTGGTGGGTGGTGCTGATGGTAATTTTGAAAACTGGGTAATTACATAGGCAGCTATTGGCTGGAATGGACGAGTATCAATTCGATGTATATTTCCAAGTGTCTGATTCACGTGAATTCAGTCTGGCACTGTGGGGGGTGGTCCAGGACAGTGATTGTACTCTGATACGTTCGTTTTTTTTTCCTGACAATCAGACTCTGATATTTCCCGGTATTTTTGGTATCCGCGTGGGACTGCCGACGGAACAATGTAAATTGACTATTTTTTTTTTTCAAAATGCCAGGAAACGTGGGGATGTAGATCAGAGGGTAAATCGAGTGCGATTAATTCGCTGGGGTGGGTCCGGGAGAGGGATTGTCGGTAGAGTCGAGATTGCCAACTGAAATAGAATATGTGGGAGAGAGAGGGAGAAAGTAAAAAGTAAAATATTTTATCGGTGTGGAAAAGAGAGGGGCGATTAAGAATTGCGCCAAGTCCAGAACAAGAGCGAATAATAATTTCCAACTGTCTCCTAGCAGGTGCAATAAATGTCGGGTCAGGGTCCAAGAAAATGCGAATAAATGAAATTTGCGAATTTTTCTTATTTTTATATTCTACACTCCCCCTCCAATTTTTATATATAAACATCTTATAAAATTTTCAAAGGGTCCTCTGAATATTTTCCACAGCGAAACTTCATATCGATATCAGCTTACATTCCCGGATTCGCAGAACCAGAAAAATTCAGAGAACGAAGAATTTCCTCCGGCAGGGAATACACGTTGCCAAATCATTCGGACGCTTTATCCTTGGCAATTATCATAAAGTTTCCCCCAGGCATTGAGTCCCCTCCGAGTCCTACGCCATTGGCAACTTTTTTTTTTTAATACAACCCAGGCGATACTCGCTAGGGAATTTTCTTTTAGGTTAGAATAAAGAAAGTCGACTCCACGTAAAACTTCGGATCGACAAAAATGGCGGCTGGTTGGATAAAAAGTTGAATTTCCAAAAAAAAGATTTTGTTTTTCTCCCTAACAAACCGATTCTCCCATCGCGTCCAAGTTTCCCTTTTTGTTTTTCGAATTGGAATTACAAACAATCGTCGGGAGGAACGCTTTTTAATCCGGAGCAATAAAACAATCGGAAGCGGTCGCTACTACCGCCATCTATACTTCCTACTTCAATTGCTTCCATACTGTTAGGTTGGGTCTCTCTTCGAACAGAAGCAAACCTCTTCTTTACTAACTTTTTTTTTTCCACTTCTTCTCCGACTACTCCTTCCTCTCTTCCGCCACTTCTTACCCTTTTTAAAACAATCGGACCTCGTAAACAACGTCATTCTCAGCTCTTTGTTTGGTCAGCCATCTTGTTTCCCTCTTCGAGGAATATCCTTGCTTTTCTTTTTTCGTCTCTTTTTTTTTACTCTCTGTCCTCTTACCACCCCTCTACCTCCTGTTCGCTATAACTGGATGTTATTACGTGCATGAGCCGTATATTGCTTGTTCCCCTATACTGCACCTTTATTATAGCTATCCCTACCTCAATGTATATATATATATATGCACCTTACACTGTCTCTTCCTGTTTACGGAATGTACGTGTACCTAAGTGTACCTATCTCCCGTTGGATGCGGTAAGCCTCCTGCGGGCTGAATCAAGGCTCTATAGGTAGAGAAACTGGCAGAACCTGAAGAGAAATCAATAATCGAGTCTCGTATAATATCTCCCAAGACAATTCTCAAGAAGAGATTCTCTGGTGCCCTTGGAAGTGGCGTAGCTTGCGTTACGATCGATAAAAAATTGATGCGAGTCCATTTGAATGGGGATGAAGGATCCGGAAAAATTTTTGTAAATGAATTATTAAAAAAATGTTTTTAATGGTCTAATCAAAATTTGAATATAATTTCGAATCTGTTGGACGAAGAGATTCGCCTGGTTACCGCGTGAGCGTATGTAGACGGAATTATCTATAGGTCAATCTATTAAGGGTGAAATCATCGATAATCGATACCAATTACCTGTGTATCGATCATGTATCGAAACGTTACATTGCCCAATTAACCAATGGAATTTCTAGCTATCGCGAACAGGTGTATCTGGTCGTTATGTGTAAACGTGAGTAATTACCTGTGTAATCATTATACGCGACCAGGATATATCTGCTAAGGGATGATTAATTGAAAAAAAAATTATGTAAATCAATAAAATTTTGGCACGCAGCAGTAAACTAATCGTCGTGAAAAGTGTCAAGAGAAACAGTGTTGATAAAGAAGAAAAAAAATTTTAGAACCCTATAAAAGGCCGGGGGTGGTTAGGGGTTGGTAGGGGGTGGTTGTGTACGACCGAAAGCTCTTAGAGCGTCGAAGGGTGTTATGTGACTAGGACATGTTGGTAGTGCTGGCTAATGGTATCCTGGTAAGTTCAGGCTGGGTCCAGGGATGCTGGATGCTCGGGTCAGGATGCCGGATAAAAATCTTTAAGACCTAAGGGTAGTTTTAGTTAAAATGAAATTCGCCCTGGGATCGGTATTCCAATTGGAATTTTGGGTATTGGAAAATGATCAGGGCCGTCGGTACGAGGGGGTAACTTTTTTTTTTGTAGTCTAGGACAGAAAATAGGGGTTGGATATTTAGTCGGGCCGAAGTCGGATGAAAGGGGTAGGGCCTTAATATTCTGGACTCCGCGAAGATCCTTTTCTATGCCGCCGGCGAAGGAGATATTAATACGTGGGGATGATGCGACGTTGCCTGATGGAAGGGGGGCGTCGGGACGCTCGAGCTTCTAGAACGTGTGGACGCCGCATGCCATACCGCACCAGGTTAGACCGCGTCATGCGAAAGGGAGAGAGCCGTGAAAACATCCCTTGAATACTTAAAGCATCCCCATTCGGCTTTCTACCCTCTGGCCTGGTGGCATCGACGTCGCGACGCCCGTTACCCCCCCCCCCCCCCTCACCCTGGGGGTTCGGTACGAGAAGATCCGTAGTCAAGCATACACTTTGGAATTCGTCGTACTCCCTCAGGAAACACCCTTAAGGCATATCTACGTGCCCACAACCCTTGCTCTCTCTCTCTCTCTTTTTTCATCCCCTAAAAGTCGTAGGCCTCGTAAGCACCTGAACCCTTTAAAAATGCTTGGTAAAAAATATTCCTCCTTTTCCAAAGCACGCGAGACACCGAAAAATCTTTGATTCGGATTTTCACCGGAGGGGGGTGGTTTTTCGGCACTCGACCCTGTGTGAACTTTAAGGGTTGAAATATCCGCCCTCTCAAGTAACTGTCGTTATTTCGTACCGGTGCACTCACTAAAATTGGATAGCACTCCTAAAACTTTTATGCGGCTTTTCACCCCTATCCCCTCTCGACTTTCTACCCCTCATAACTTAACCCACTGTACCTGCCGTCTGTTTGACTCTGCTCTAGCCTGGTCTTTTTATTTCATTTGTGTGTGCATGTATATATATATTGACAGCCATGACGATACTTCAATTTCATTTCGGGGCGGCTTCTGGAAAATTGGCAACCGCGACTGATACTGCGTATCTATTTCTTTTATTCCTTTTCACCCCTTTACCCCATGGAAGCCAAGAGTCTTTCCAGCCGAGTATAAAAATCGTAGTTTGGACCGTGAAACACGTAGCTCCAAATAACACATATTTTTTTCCCATTTTTATCAGATTTTATTTCACGTCCTTTCGACAGCTTCGGGTGCTCTGCATTCAATTACCTAACGAACACGTTCGTTATGCGACTCTGACGCCAGCTAAGAAATCTTTTCGTATTCATTAGGGTGTCTTGGCTTTTTTCTTTTTTTATCACTTATTCTTACTCCACTTGCATCTATGGACGGATGGAGGCAAGCTGAGATTTCGGTTTATAAGTTTTTATTTTAACGGCCATAAACGTCGGGTGGGAATATTAGTATATCTGTATCTGCATTTTGTAAGGTACATGCGCTGCACTTTGGATGAGATAAATGCATACGTGGGTCTAACGATGCAGTTTAGTTATTCAACTCTGTTCTCCTCTCTCTCTCTCTCTCTCTCTCTCTCTCTTACACGTATATATATATATATATATTGCATAAATACGTACCGCAGGGATCTGCTGATTAGGATTCAGGATACTAGACAAGGGATGCGTGGGATGCACCGAGAAGTATATCTCTCTCTCTCTCTCTTTCACTGCTAAGGCGGATGCTGGATGCAGCTATCACGCAAGGAAGCGTTTTATCAGATATTCCCAGGCGTTCGTTCGCGCTTCATTAACTGTGAATTGGGAAAAGTGGAAAAGGTTGAAGAGCGAGAGAGAGAATAAAAAAAAAAGAAAGCAACAGATACAGGCAAGTCTGTTGCTAAGATGATGGTAAAAATAGCGAGGGGGGGGTCAAAGATGATTAGGAGGGATGAAAGATTTCGGCGATGTGAGTAGGGAGGGGTGGGTAAGGGGGGTGGATGAGAAAATTCCTGATGCTTCCATAAAATCGATACCTCCTTTCCCTATTTTCGCTTTTTTTTTCTATCCCGGAATTCTTTACGTGATATTCAATTTTTTAATCAACCCCCCCCCCTTCGTTGCAGTTTTTCAATTATGGAAAAATTTTTTAGTCATCCCTTTAAATTCTGCCGTTTTCCTAGATCGGCTCAAAAATTGTGGTTTTGGCGATTTTTGAAAATTTTCGTTGTGCGTCACGTGTGAAACTTTTCGAACGTACTGTCCACGTGGACACATACGAGGATGCACGTATCGAAAGGGATTCTTTGTAAGGGGAGATATGTAATAAATAAATATTTTACACTGACTGTACCAATGCGAATTTGAATGTTTTTCAGCACCTGCACATATAGCGTGCATACGGATGCAACTCTTACACACGTGTCATTGATATTTTATTTATGCAACTGCATGCGCCTCTATTGATTTTTCGACGTTAACGGGGAGTTACGTTATTTGCTGCAATTCATACGTGCAACTGCGATCCATTCGCTTTTGATTGTACAATCACTTTTTTTTAAAATGTATTCACACGTATGGTATGTTCGATGCGGGATGACAATGAAATTTTTTTTTGAAAATATTTTGGACCCCCTGGAATCCAGGGATGTACATGGAAAATAATTTAGAGAGGTTGATGATTAAACATTTTTTTTTCAGATATCTCAACCCCACCCTGCAGCTACATCCGGTACAGTAGCACCGATGACGTCAGGTCCCAGGAATTGGGATTTCGTCAGCTGGATTTTACGCCTATGGTAGTTTCCAAAATACGGTGAGTTTTTAGTATTTTTTTTATTTTTCGAAATTCCCCATGTCCACTCGCTCGACGCATACGGACGTTTGGCGTTCGTCGATACAAATAACGTACACACGGCGCACTCGGGTGCAACGACTTCTGGTGGTTACACGAGTGGCGTCCGTGGGCGTGCAGGGGGTTGCTGGCATTAAGGGATGAAAGGATTTCGAACGTATTTTTGGCTGTAACATCTGAAACCCTGAATCCCCTCTTCATCCCTTGCCGGGCGCCGCCCTTCGCCCTGTAAAAAGAAATCCAAAACTTTTGGTAACTTTGGGGCGAACAGTTGGGAACTGCTGGACCAGCTTTTTCCGCTGAAGATCGGTGGTGCAATTGCAATTTTCTTTTTTTCTTTTTTCTTGAGCTCTCTTTTATCTTTTTATTTTTACGTTCCAACATCCAAGTATCCACGGGCGACTAGGACTCGATAAGATATCAGAATTCGTCGGATGCTGGTATTAGAAATGAATCTTTATTAATAAAAAAAAAAGATAAAGAAAAAGAGTGAGGTTAAATAAGGGTAGCGTCCCGATGCCAACTTTTCCCTGTAAGCTCACATAAAGTAACCAGACTTAACGTTCTAAGGGTAGAGAAAAAATATATATATATACACACTGATATTTCACTTTTCATAGACTCCGAAAGATCCTAAGGGATGAAATAAACTGTATACGGCCCGAGCATATTTCTTAACTACCCCAACGTCCCCGTACAAATCATCAGGGCTGCGCACTCAACTCCCAAGCTAAGGGATGCTGCAGGAGAGAGCAGCAATATTTTTCAGAATCAACCCCCTTATACCGGCAGACCTCCCTTATACGGTTTCAACCCTTAGGCTATAGTGTCCGGCATCCGGTCATCCGCTGGACAGTACCACCCCTTTCCCAAGCAGCGAGCTATGCCAGCTCACAATCAGTTTCAGCACGATCGGTGCTGCCCCCGTCACGTTCCGATTTTATCGCGGCCAGTTGGGAGCCCTGACAATTTTACAGTGTCACCTGTTGCACCGGGGCGACAGTGGGTTTTCGTCGGTGAATTATTAAAATGCATCCGTCGAGTCGGGACGCCACGTCGCGTATCGATTTCACTAACGAGAATCGTTTTCCTCAGTTTAAAGTTGGCCAGACTGACGGTACTGTGGATGGTGCTAAAAATTTGTTTCTTTTTTTTTTTTTGCAAATTTGACTCCTGGCACCTTGAGGGGTTGAAAAAAATCTTTCTACTTGCCCTTGCTTCGTTGCGCTTCGATTGGTAGCCTTTTTTCGTCCCGTGCTACGATTTTACCCCAATTTCCACCCGTTCCTCCCAGGCTTACCACCCCCCTCCCCCTCTCCACCGACCCACCCCAGGCTGTGGAAAGATATACGAGTCGAGGGTGAAATCGATTTCCGAGCTGTGCGTCTGACGCTCATGTAATTTTTTTTCTCTCTCTCTTTCTGACTCTCATGCTCGTATTCACCCCCCTTCCCACCTCTCCGCTTCACCCCTCCTCACCTTACGTCAGATGACAGCCAATTTTTATCTTGTGATTGCATTTGCAATTCCGATTCAGAGCGCGTGCGTCGCCAGACGGTTACGGCTTTTCTTCTCCTCTTTTTTTCCTCTTTCTCCTTCTCTTTGCATGCTTCGTAAATTCCATCTTTGAGAATTTAACCGAGTCTCTGCTTTTTGAATCGAATCACAACGACAGAGTTATTCTTTATTCTCGGCCATTTTGAATACGTCATTGTACGACGACTGTCTCGAGTATATATTATCCGATGTTTCCGGCGCTATGTATTATTCAGGAAAAAAAGGAAAAGAAAAGTAAAAAAAAAGAAAAGTATAAAACTGCAAAATCTCCAGGGACTTATTGTTTCCAAGTGGTATACATTAAGATGGCAAAGCTAGGGAAAACATAATTTCACTTCCTTAAGAAGCAATTAATTCCATCCTCGGAGGGACGATAAAGGGGCGGACAGGACTTCACGGATGAGGGTAGAGAAAGATGACAAGGGGATGGCTAAGTGGTAGCAGGGGTACCTCGAAAGAGAAGTCGAAGAAACCTGGCATTTAAATTAAGTGGGTTCCTTCGAAATTAGATCAGGGTTGAAATGCACCGGGTTCCTCTTTAGTTTCCAGAGTGGTATTCAACGAATTTGCCTTGGCCCACTGGCGTCTTGATAAGTGCTGCCCGTCTTTCACCCTCGGTTTCATTCCCATTCCCAAAGCCACCCTCGTCCTTAACAGCCAAGGGGCCTCTGCTTTCCTTTTTAGAATCTTTAATCAACCACCCCTTTCCAGTCGTGTCATTTCCGCTAAAACAACCCTTAGTCCAGCCTACAAGAGCTTAGAAATAGTGACAAGAGAAATTTCATTCATCCGAGTTATCGCACGTCCGTCTCCGCCGTCTCTCCCCAGGTGGCGCAGCGGTAGTTTCGTTCTTGCACGCGCTCCCGGTAGAGACTCGGTTTCAGTGGTTGCATGATCGGGCCGTACTGATTGGCGGTAAAGCGCGTTCAGGGGGTGGTGGGTGCCTCCCCACTGTATAGAGGGTGCAGGAGAATTCTAAACACTGGAGAATTGTTGCCATAGCTGCCGTCGACAGTCGCTGGACTGAACGCATAGAAATCTGCCATGAACAGAATCTCAGCGTCTCGTTCGAAACGTTTGACACTCGTTATTGTGTTGGAGACGTGTGGTCGCGCATGAATTCGAGGACACGTATATGGGTACACGTATATCTCTAGGGGTGGAAGAGACGTGGGGGTTGCTTGAAGTATCGGGGTTGCCGCGTAGCTGTTGCCGTTCGTCAACGAACCGCCCCATTCGTGTATCACGTTTGTCCGCTGTGCTCTAACGGAAATTTCAGGGGGGTTGCTTTCTCCTGTATTATGGGATTGGACCCTTATAGGGGTGACAAGGGAGTATCAGTTATCGATAGAATCTTTTCCTACTAACCCCCTGTCCCTCCCTCCGCTACCCCTGTAGCCCCTGGATCTTCGGTTGGGATAAACGAAAATTGTTTTTCGTTCCGGCTCGTTTCGTCGGATTTCATCCCTTAGCCAGAAAACTGTCTACCTCTGACCGCAACGTTCCCTCGACGATTTATAACGATACCACCCCTTACAGGTACCACATACTACACCCTCAATCCATCCCTACCAAAACATCCCTCTCGTCACTCCACGTCCATTGGGAATTCCTCCACGTTCTTTGACCTTTCGTTTACTGCCATCCCTTATATCGCTCAGGTGGGTAGTCTCTTTTTTTAATATTCTTTGGAAATCACCCTTAATCGATAGGGATACAACCCTCTGGTATATAAAGGAGAATCGCGGCATCCCTCTCAGATGAAAAGTAGAGCTTTTAATTGTTTCGCGTCGAACGCCTACCCTTGTATCTTCTATCAAAGGGTAGCTACTACTCTCCGACACACCCCATGCAATACAACCCTCGTAATCAGAGAGCTAATTCGCACATCTCGAAGCTGCCTAATGAAATTTTCTCCGACTCTCGCTAATTGGCTTTTGGGTAATAATTGAAAGGAATTCCAGAACTCCCGGAGGGGTGGCTTTTTAATCGTCTGGGCACTGTGGTCAATTCGATTATTCAATGGCGAGCAACTGGTAATATTATTTTATTATTTTGCTTCCTCATAGAGGAAGCTATGTGACGGTGAAAAATTTTCATGTCGAGATTATTATGCCACCATGCTTAGAATGTTCCAAAACGTCGAGAAAACGCGTTTGGAGAAAATGTCTGGATGTATGTGTGTGTGTGTGTATGTGTGTAATGGCCTCTCGAAGTTTTTTTGGAATTTTGAAAATGACATAAATTTTGAGCCACAGCTTGAATCATGACAAAAATTATAGTAAATAAAGGGATTATACAGTTGCATATACCTGCAAAATTGGGGGGCTGTAGCTAAAACCGTTCTCGAGTTATACACGTTTGAACTTTTCAAAATTCCAAAAAAAGGACGTTCGCACTCTAGCGATTGCAAATTTTGTGATAATCGTCTAAATAGTTCTTGACAAAGAGATATTTATCCAAGGTTGGTTGGTATTGCATTTGGACCGAATCGATCGAGAAGTTTTGATTTTATGATATTTTGAATTTTTCGAAAAATTAAATTTATCAATATAACTCCCGTCAACTTTGACCGATTGAGCTTCAAGTTTTCAAAAGTATAGAACATCATTTAGCCGTGATGTGTCTCAAATTTGGCCGAGATCGGAAAAACGGATCTGATTATACGTATATTCAAGTTCTTGAATTTCAGCCAATTTAAAAATATTAGGCCCGAAGAGATCATGCAAGAGATTTATCCTTACATGCGTTCTCTACAGTATGAAGCACCCCAAGTTGCGAGAGGCATGGGGACTCACGCTAAACAAGCTGCAAGTTGAAACTTGCAATTTGCTTCCTCCGAATCGTAACAACTGGTAATATTATTTATGGTTATATTATATTAATCGTAGCAACTGGTAATATTATTTTATTATTTTTTAAATGTATATTGATATTTCCGCAACTATTAAATATTTGGGGGGTGGTACTGTAGATGCATCTAGTTCACAGAGTCTTCTTATCACGTGTTTTATCACCAATGAAAGTGCTTTTCACTTTACGTTGTATCGAAATATACACGTTACAATCACCTGGCGCTACGTACGTCTCCTCCTGGAATAAGGACAGTCCTCGACCTGGCCAGGGATCTATTATTCAGAAAGGCCGAGTTTCTCTCGAGCATCGTATGGCTTGCAGACTTTCGTGTCTGAGTCGTCGGCATTGCCGAGAATAGCAATGCGATATCAGCATACAGCTATACCCGTTATACCGACATGCACTGTAGATCGACTCGATGGTAAAAATAGGTCAACGAGACCAAAAAATGTCAAAATTTACTAAAAAAAATTATTAAGTTATACTATATTAGAAAAAATTTGTCTATCTTCAAAATACTGTCAGGAACTAGATCTGGAGCGTGTCTGACTGTGCCATTCGATAATCTGCCATTGAGTGACATCCCGTGCGGGAAAATGACAGGGGAGGTTCGATAATGACAACTTTAGTGGAGGAGAGAGAAAGAGAAAATATAAAAAAGTTCTAGTGAGAGGAAGAAAAAAAAAAAAGGAAGGCTGACACGTAAAGAGAGTAGACTACTAGAAATGATGAGTCCCACGTTGACACAGAAAGGGGATTCCCCGGGAGCATTTAATACGTAGCTGAATAGCCATTCGAAAGAATGGCCTCTGAAAAGGTTCCCCGGAGGTCCGGAGTATCCAAGAAGATGTGAATTTTCTAGAAATCAACCCTTACACCAAGGGCTGCGATAAAATTCCTTGGGGGGATGTTTTCCATCCCCTCGACACCTGCCTCCCCTAACTGTACCGTCTGACCGTGCACTGACGGTATCCACTGTGTCTCTTCCCCTTGTCGAATTAGATGTGGTCTTTTTGAGCATCCCTTACTCTTTCACCCCTTCTCCTCTCGCCTCGGGGTTTCAACCCGAGCTCGTGCGAGCTATGAGCCGTGAGATTCTCGAGGAAAGTAGTCGAGAGAAAAAAATCAATGTTTACCCTCGCACTGAAGATAGAGACAGTGGCGATGGCAGAATGTGGCGTGGAGGAGATATACGCGAGAGTTAAAGTCCCTGTTAGGACCCTTGTGAAGGGGGGCTAGGTACTCCTAGAGACGTCCCTGGACGTTCTGGGCCACCTACGGATACCCGGGGGACCGTAGGATGTTATCATGAAATATTCTGGTTTACATGGACAAAAAATTTTAGGGGTTGGTATCCCTTAGTTTCGCTTTATCGTGTCTTTCTAGGGTGGCACGCCACGACAATGAGCCTTCGTCGCACTGGATAAACACGAGGGATGGTGTTTCCGAGTGTCCCCCCTTTTCCCCCCATCTTTAAACCCTCGCCGGCATCTTCCGTGGCGCCGGATTTAGGGGGTTGGCAGGACAGGGCATTTGCCTAGGGGCGCAAAACTTGGCCGGGTCCGTATTTCCTCCCGTGGGACGCGAAATTTAAACAGCCGCTTCGTTTCGTCTGGTAATTTTTGCCCGAAGGGATGAACACCCTTGAATTGTATACAGGTTATTTATAATGATGCTTTTTTACACGTCTGACACGCGTACCTCGGGGAGGTAGGTAATACAAGCAAACCGAACAGGAATCAGGGGTGAACGTGGTTTGAACAAACATAGGGGGGCAAAAGAGAGTGGTACCCGGGGTGGCAGGTATTAGGGGTGAACGTGGTATGAGAAAAAAATAGGGGGGCAAAATAGAGAGGTATTCGTGGTGGCAGGTATTAGGGGTGAACGGGTATGAAAAAAAATAGGGGGGCAAAATAGAGTGGTACCCGGGGTGGCAGGTATTAGGGGTGAACGTGGTATGAGAAAAAATAGGGGGGCAAAATAAAGAGGTATTTGTGGTGGCAGGTATTAGGGGTGAACGGGTATGAAAAAAAATAGGGGGGCAAAATAGAGAGGTAATCGTGGTGGCAGGTATTAGGGGTGAACGGGTATGAAAAAAAATATGGGGGCCAAGGGGGGAGGTATTCGTGGTGGCAGGTATTAGGGGTGAACGTGGTATGAAAAAAAGAGGGGGGCCAAGGGGGGAGGTATTCGCGGTGGCAGGTATGTATGTATATCCTAATTTCCTAAGTCGACGAGCTACCCTTGTCCCGTCTTAATAGAAAGCACGTGGCGCAAGGGCTATCGCATTCCGATTACCCCAATAAGGGAAGCAATTTCCTAGGGGAAAAACGTGTAGAAGGCCCCTAATGAGGAGGGTGCCTTTAATATTTTCACCCCAGGCGGCAACGGCCTCAGATCCAGCCAGGTGCCGTCTCCGCTTCATCCCTTCGACCGAAGAGATTTCCCGACGTCGCCGGAGATACAACCCCACTCGAGCCACCCCAAGATTTTCACTGTATTACATACCTCCACTCATTCCAAAAAAAGAAATGCAAATTTTTCAATCTCGAATTTGTTTAAATTGAAAACAAAAAATTATCCCTTCCTTCCCAGTCCACGTGACCTGAGCTAATTCTCGACACACCCTGCGCTCTCTGCAGGTACCACCCTCTGTATGCAAAACACTAAACAGACGTCAGGATATTCGAGTATCGCGATAAAATAACCAGACGGTGGTTGGATGTCGCGCAAATAAATAAAAACGGAAGTACGAAATCGCTGGGCTCTGGCAGATGCAGGGATTGCATAAATTTGCCGGATGTTGCCAGAGAGCCTGCAACCCGGTATTTATCGTGGTGGCGGTATCGTCTCGTGGAAAAATCATTTCCCGGCCTCTTTCCGCCAGCGAATTCACTTCCACAGACTAGATCGAAAAAAAAGACTAGATCAAAAAAAAAAAAGACCAGACTGAAAAAAAATACTACACATACAAGCACAAGTACCAACTACTATAGCTATCCCTGTGTACACTCTTGATAGGGGTAGAAAAAGTATCGCGAACATGTCGTCTAGAATCGGTCGGTTAAAAGCTGCGACACGTCGTTGTCGGAAAAAAAAAAAAAAAAAAAAATAGAAGGGTGGGACGAAGAGAAGTTGGAGATGGGGTAGAAAATTTTCTCTCTTGAAACCATTCGACGCCATAGCGACGTCGTTCACCATTAATCGTCCTGCAGAAACCATTAGTGCCCATTGAAACGGGAATAAAATAATTTACGCCCTTCTGGTTATGTATATATATACGCACAGTATATGCCTAAAGCATATATAGGGATGGAAGAGACGTTTTCCTTGAGCCTTCCCATATAGTCGCCTGTTGGTAAAGACGATACCCTGTGTCCTAATTGGTTTGGATTTGTATTTTTCTTTTTTTTCTCTCTCTTTTTCCACCTGCGCTCGTTCTGCGAAAAATCTTTTTTTTCACCCCCTCAATGGAAACGACACGGCAACGTCCTGCTCGTAAGAATTAGTTGATCAAATTTTCTGGCTTTATCAATCAGACTGATAACAGTAAGAAAAACTCCCTTTTACTGTACCCAAGAAAATGTAGTATTTCCCTAATCTAACAAGACGCACCCTCGCGTGCTTTTTTATTCTTTTACAAATCAAACGCTTTATAGACCCGCTTATTATTTCGGGAAGATCGTAAGAATAGTGAAAAAAAAATTATTTAATCCATATAAATGTACAAGGGTCATATAATGGAGATGATAATAGATTTAATTATCTGATCGTCTAATATTTATTTTTTTCAAAAAAGTTACTGTATATACACAATTTATAGTTCTGTATCAACTACTGCCGACTGTACAGTCAATAATAATAATGAATTCCAAAATCAACCCCTGTTCGAATAGCCCTAGGGACTTTCGTGAGATTTCTGTTGAACCGAACTGTACTCGGGGTATATCTAGTTCACGGTAATAATGTACGCCTGCGGTGATGGCATCCCGATGCCATAGACGCCAGGCGTCGATATTATTTACTAATTTCCAGGGAAACCTTCTGCAAATTGAATTACCCGCCAAACACGAGCCAGCCAAACCGAAATTAATAGTTTTGACCGAGCAAGGAAGATGGCCGAAATAGAGGTTATGTATGCCTGTATGGTTAACGGACGAGCAGGTTTGCCAGGTTTACAGCTACAATATAATATCAGGACTGTCCAGTGGTAATATACTGGAGTTGGCCAGCCTGTGCGATAATAACAATAGGAAAGCGTGAAACGACCTAAAATGAAAATTATATTAAAATTACCTAATTTTCATTAAAACAAAAAAAATCTCATATCAATCCTTTTTCATCAGCTTTCCATTCCTCTCGTTCTTGCTCGTTCTTTCAGAACACTTTTTTATTTTCTTGGCTTCGGCATGACACAACCTGGTAGTCGATGCCGAGTGGTTTGGGTTCGTGGTTGGAAAACCAAGAGATTAATTTTAAAAAGCTTTTATCGCGCCAGAGAGAATCCCTCGTTCTCCATTTTATTTCCACCCCCCTCACCCCTCGACTCGCCATTACTTTCTTCTTTTCTCTTTTTCTTTCCGTCTTATCCATCTTCCATACCCTCTCTCTCTCTCTCTCTCCACTATCCTTTATCGTCTGGTTCTTCCTCGATTTAATTTCGTCCCCAAAAGTTATATCAATTATAACCCTACCCTAGGAACTTTAAGGTCTCATCATTTAATCATCAGGATTTCCGATCTCGAGGCAAATGAGGATTAACGAGCTGCCAATATAAAAAAATAAGTCACTAGATATTTCGCCGTCATTTTTTTTCTCTCACTCACTCGCTCTTATGAACTTTTATTTATTTCATCCTCTCATAGAGACCAGCTAACCTAACCTAGAGTCAGTATCCATTATTGCGGCCCAGAAAGTTCAGAAAGTATTTCAAAGTACTTTTCGTCTAGCCTGGTTCCCATTTTTTTAGTCTAGTTCTTTTTCCCGCTTAACCGCAACCGAGCCACAGGGTTGGCTATCCTTTCGGCAAACCTCTTAGGTGGATAGAAAATGGAGCTTGGATGTAACTAGACCCCAAAAGTTACTACGTGGCTACCGACTAAGAATCACTAGACTATGGACGCTATATCTCGTTAGTGCAATTTATCTTGTTGCAGTTGGCAATGGTTTTACCATACTGGCCCGTATCGTGTGTACTCTGCCATACCATATTATACTATACCATACAAGTACGTGTCCGATTTGCAAATTGCTGGTCCTGCCGACGATCACGAATTCTCAATGGTTCAGCACTGTTATGTGGCATCACCGTTTTGTATATTGGTATACCGGTTGCCCGGTTTCCTGGTTTCCTGGTTACCTGCTACTTCGAGTCCAGCCGATAAAGGCTGCCGTTTACTCAATCCTAGTTCGAACGGCCACAACTATATATATACATACTCCGTTACAGTATAGGGGTAGCTTGTGGTATAGGAAGGGTAGTTCTCATGCTGTCATGGTTCTGGCCTGCGGCCAGTGTCGCTATCTACCCGATATGAAGTTTTATTGTTATTTACTATGGCAGACAAGGGATGGGGGTGGGGGGTGGTTATTAATGACGTAAAATGTTCGCCATCAGCAGTTGACGAAAGCTTTTCCATATTAGCTTCGAAAGTTCGTAAAATGAAGTTGATAGGTCCAAGGGGTAGTGAGTGAGGATAGGGTGAAAAATTAGGGGATGGTGCGACGTAAGGATGTTGAGGGGAAAAAAATATGACGGAAAAAAAAAAAGAAAAAAGTAAGGGGTGGGAATATTGGGAAGGCGTCGTTATTTGGCCAAGGGGGGGGGGTGGAAGGCGTCGCGCCGACCATGTCGTTGCGTAAGGGGTCTATAAATTTAGTGGAGGAGTCGGCGTCGCGCCATCCCCTGGACTCTCGGTCGAATTCGAAAAGCTTGCCCGTAGTAGATCAATCAGAATTTAAGGGTGCTCGGGACGTCTCGCACCCCATCATCCTCAGGGCTGGGTACATCAACCCCTCTTGGCTCTCCTCATAAATCTTGATTAACCGTATAACGTCGTCCTGGCTAGGATTCTCTTAGCTGTTCTGCTTTGAGACAATGGCCGACTTGTGCTAGGGGTGCAATGATATGTTACCTGACACCCCTTCACTGTCTCGAGGAAAGCCTCGGCGTCTTCCCAACCCCTTTGGAGCGTCGTCGATCTTTATGGTTTCAGGGCCAAGAAAATGGACGGGTATTCGTATAAAAAAAATTTGTCTCGTAATTTTTCAAATTTGATATTTTCTATTTTTTGTATCTTCTCTTTTTTTTTTTCAGAATTTCCGCACCCTTTCAAGTGGTAGCCATGGCCTTGATACTGGCTGGCACCGTCTCGGCGCTTATCGGTAATTGCTACTCCGATCACAGGACCCTGATAGCCTGCGGACTTTTTCTTCTAGGTGGTAAGTCATACTAGACGCCTGGCGTCGGGACGCTCCTGCTAAGGTGATCACGCGCCTGCACACTCGCTACTGGTACTTCATGGGGAATGCAGGAAACCGAATGGAAAGTGAAGGGGGTTGTGGCGGTGGGGGTGGGGGTAGGGGGGTGGAAAAAAAAAGAAACGTCTCGATGAAATAGAAAGGGGATGAAAAGAGAATCGACTTCCTGCTCACGTCTCATCCACTAGGTTGCCTTCCTGCTTTTCCACCAGACGATTTTCGTATACCCACCTTTACCTTTTTGCTGTCTGCATTCGTACGTCCGTATCTACTGGATCACGTACCGAGACACCGGAAGGCAGAGGTCAACCCCGGTACAACGAGGTCAATTTTCCATGAAGCTCAAATCAGGTTTCATCGAGGAGAATGGTCTTTTGATTTTTATATTCTCTACGGATAGTCAAAATAATGTGACGAAGAAATCGATTTATCGATACTTTGACAAATTTTCTATCGATTAGGCTCGGACAAGTTTGCCATTAGTGGCTGCGTATGGGGTAACGTGTCACGATCGGGATTCGATTAAAAGTTTCGCAAATTGGATTGGCTGATGAAAATTTCTCTGGAGACGTGGAAAGGATCGAATCCGTGCTGGTTATCGGGACTGTAATTGACGTGCTGATAACAACCGTAATTCACGCTTTGAGCGGTGTAATAATAATTGACCGGGATAAATAATTATTAACTTAACGAGGATACCTCGTGAAAATTCTTCGGGTGCCTGTCTGATCTACTGTATTTTGGGATACGATTTGGATGCCTCGATCCATGAATACCTAATGCCTTAGAGATCTGCTTGTCTCACTGGTTACACTCCTGCTCTACTGAATTACTATGGTTGGTTTGATGCTGAGCTTTCCAGTAGCTGGGCTTAATGTCAAGGGTTCCTTTTGAGGAATTAAGCTCAGGTTCATTAATTAGTATCAATCTACATACGTGACGAAATCTTCAATTTCCTTTGCAGTCCCTAGAGCGAAACTACCCTTGTTTGTAAATTAATATCAGATAGGGGATATATTTTTGGATAATTTTTTTCTTTCATTCGGTTTTTTTGAATAAATTCAGTGGCTGAATTGTATTGTCGCAGCGAATGAGAGTCTTTGGGGATGACGATGATAGCGATGGGGTTGGAAAAAATTAAGATAAGCCATTAGGGGTTGGAGGGATATTTACTTGGGGATGAATCCTAGGAACAGTTATGAGGGGTCCAGGGACGTTAAAAAACCCTAATTATTTGTTCGAATGGAACTATAAGGCAGAGGGGTTGGCGAGGCTGTATCTAAGGGTAGAATGAGAGGGTGGCTATTGAGAGGGTGGAGCTGATTTATGTTAAGCTTTACTATCCTTTTGGGACGAAGGGTGTGAAAGGGGGCGGTGGGAGTCTTGAGGTCCAGTGGATACTTTCTAGTTGAAAAGAGGTTAGAGTTCTTCTTCTCTTGAACCCTTGGTAAAGTTATCACTCTTTGCAGCATCATCCCCGTGGATTTTTAAGGGTGGCCGATGAATGGTGTCCGAAAATCGTGGATTTCTGGATTGTGCGGATTAGCTTTATCGAGTTGGCTCTTACCTTGCAATCTCATATCAGCCTCCCTGGACCTATCTCTTCTCATCCCTTATCCTTCTCTCTCCCTCTCCCTCCCATTCCTTCCTAACATTCTCTACGTCTCTCATCACTCCAGGGATCCCCAAACTTTTTCGTTTTCCCGCGCCGGACTATTTTTGTTCAAGGATGTACCTGCACCCCCCCATAGGGAGATCGCAGCATCCTGAAGGGTAGCTGAGATCAAAGAGAAACTTGGCAAGGCTCTGCTTGGAAAAGTCAGTTCAGCTTTATCCTGGAGATGTTCTTCAGCTTTTTTCTACATTTTCTTTTTCCTTCGTCCTTCCCCTCCTTCCTCGTCCTCCTCTTTGACTCCTTCCCCCATTCGCATGCTTTTTTCTCAACTTTCTATCTGGCTGGACCACGCACGGAAGTCCATCCCTTGACTTTCTGTCATTTCCGGTGAATCCCTCGAAGCAGAAAGATTATCAGAAAATCGATCTACCCCCGTCCCCCTTATCATCCCTTAGCAAAATCAGGGTACCTCGCATAGAGCTGACTGTCTATCACGGTATAGGCTCTAGTCGTGTCAGAGGTCAAAGGGCTCCGGGTCAAAGGGTTCGATAATGCTGAAACTCGAGAACATCCACTGACCTTAATATCTCCAGCATAATTATTCACGCTGATATTTTTTTACCTTTTTTCTTTATAGATCCCACCCACCCTTAGTCCTTTAGGTATTTTCAAGTTTTTCTCATTAAAATCGTACTAAACTTTTTTTTTTTTCATTTCCCACTCGGCCACCCTCGGCAATCTTCGGCATCGTTCGGTCTCGCAGCTCGAGGGATGCCGGTGCAAAATAACCTGTAACCTCGGAGATGCAACCAGTAGCAGCTGCCAGACTTCATCCGTTAATGGAGCACGATGCCATTTTGATTCTAGAATCCAAGGGTGGTTATTCAAGGATAGAGGTCAAAGTTTGGTTTAAGGTTTGAGAGGGGGTTGAGGGTGCGCCGTCGATTACGGTAGTACCAGGAATTTCTCCTATTCAGAATTTCGGCAAGCTCAGCCACCCCCGGGGAACAAATGAGGGAAATTATCTGGCCGGTTGGAGTAATAAACGTTTTGGTCGAGCAAGGGATGTTTCTGCGGGTCTGTGGGTGGTGCATCTGGGGGGTTGGTTTCGTCTGGGTACGAGGGTGGGACTGAGAGAGAAGGAGATACATCGCAAGATTTATACTGGCTTGGGGTGGACACGGGGGGGTGGTTCTACGACGAAGGCACGGAATTATAAATTGTTGGGGCATAGTTCTAATTGTTTCGAATAAGGGGTGAGAATTCGTAACTGCGGAAAAGGGCTAGGCCAGATCTAGTGAATTTCTGGTTCACCCCTGAGCTGCGGTCTGCATCCTCAATCGGCGGCCGTTTGTTCAGCCCCAATGGCCTCCCCGGCCAACCACCCTTGCGTTATACGTTTTCTCACCCCTATGAATACCTGGGCCCGGTGCTATCCCTGAAGGGGATGAACCAACTTTCCCTACCTGACCCCGTTCATCCCCTAAGAAATTTTCTATCTCGTCCTCCCACTTCAGCCATCTTCATCCCTTAACTCAGACACGGGCCAACCCAGCATTTTCACCCTGCCAGGGTTTCAAGGAGTTACTGGTAATAAGCGAAAACGGATTGGTCCTGGCATCCTGCTCAGCTCCAGGAGGACCAACGTGAGGAGGGCAAAGAGTCCTTGAGTGGCTGGGTACAGCCACCCCTTCCGTAGATCCCACTTTCATCCCCTAGCAGAAAGTGTATAATCCCTTTCGAGCTTTCCGATGCCCTTCAACGACGTCCTGGCGACGTCGGCGTCTGCCCCTGGAAGTGCTTACTCAGTCGTCGTCGTGAATTAGGTCGCCCATTAGGTACAGTCCGGTATCTGAGTCTATTCGGTGGTACCAACTGAACTGGAGCTATCATCCCTTAAAAAATTTCATCCCTTGTACATTTTCTAGGGAAATTTCAAAGACCTTTTTTCAAAATCCACTTTTGCTCATTTCGTTTCACTCGTCTTACACTTCTTGCTCCAGAGGATGGTCCGGCACGTACATTGAGATCTCTACTCGCATCCGGTTAACGTTACTTTGCGGATGCAGGAGTATTAGTCCGAGGTTAATGTACCAAGAAGCGCATTACCGGGAGTGCTTACTCCTGGAGAAGAGCACGAGACGGATGGCGTGCTCACGAGGCCGAGAGGGCGGAACGCAGGGTGAACATTGGTGAGGGTGGGGGTAAGAAAAAAATTCTCAAAATGACTCCACAGAGATTAACGGAGCGACACTAACAATCGAGCTCTGAAATTTTTACTTTTTCTAGGGACTTTTTTTGGGGAATTTTTTTCGAACCCAACTCTCTGTCAAAAATCTTGAAATCCATATCGCCTCGTTAGAGTTCTAAGAGTTACTCGTGTCCCTTGCCAGTTAAAAAATTTCTTTTGGTACTTCGGTAAGTTTTTTGAGTTTTTTTTATCGTACCTTTGTTTTGCCGATATCAATAACTTTGTATCGTGTATAGATATAGATATTGTCGTAATTCTTCCGAGGGTAAAAAAAAACAAAAAGGGGCAATCTCCTCGTCTACACAAACTCCCCGTCTTGGACCGTTCAGAATTTATTAGTCAAAGGATGTTTTGATCGAGTGACTCGAGAACGCAGCCGAAACTTTTGGATGCTACCTAAAACTTTTCGACGCCTTCGAGATGCAGTAGTGTTGGTGCCGGAGTAGTCGACTTTATCGCAATTGGAAAAAAAAAACAAAGCCGACAGTTGGACAATCGGAAAGTTGGTAGTTGGAAAAAAAATGAAAAATTGCCAGTTGGAAAATCGGAAGGTCGGAAAAGTATGAAAATTTGGCAGTTGGAAAATTGTAAAGTTCGAAGTTGGAAAAAAAGAGATGAAAAGTTGGCAGTTGGAAAAGCGTAACGTTGCCAGTTGCCTTGACAGAAATGTCGGCTATTTCGTCACTGCTCTAGCGGACGAGTTGACGAGTAATTTTTTTTCCGTAAAATGCGTCTTTCGCGATGCCAAAGAGTGGCAGGTTTTTAAGTAGGGGTTGGCGGCGATCGTGGGTATGCTGGAACGTAACATTTTCCCCATATTTATTAGACAACTTCATCCTTCGTAAGCTGGGCTGGCGCGGTGACGCAAGGGTAAAAACGTGGGATAGGGGTTGGTACGAGGTCGAATCTTTATAAATCCCCGAAAATGTTTCAATTAAGGTCGCTTAAGATGGCGGATACTTCCCTCTCTCTCTCTTTCTTCCTTCGTTTCTCGATCCTCCAGCCCCCGATCATTGTAATAAGTAAAGCCGCCCTCGCAGCGAACCTTAATAAACCCCCTGCGGATGGTATCCCACCTTTTTCTCTGTCTTCTTTATCCCCGTAACTGACCCTATCTTGAAACCCTTAGTACATTTTTGTGGGTTTAGGGTGGTACCTTCTATTTCTAGGGTGCTTTTCATCCCCCGAAGCGAAATGCAATATCTCGAGGAGAAAAGACCATTCGCTATTGGCGATCCGATTGCAAAGTTATATTGAAACGAGGGGGTGGATATTTTGATACTGAATATATAAATACATAAGGGCGAATTCTCATATAAATACATACTTGACTCGAGTTGTTCGCTCATGGCTGAAATACGAGTGAGTCCAATTCCAGAAATACAGGGCTAAGTTTTTCGATTATCCAAGGTAAAAAAAGCAGTAAATTCACATTCAAAATTATTGGCGCTTTTGAATTCTAGTACTTTTGCCTACGGGTAACTTTTTCTTTTAATCCCTAGGGTGAGTTAGATACTCGGCACTCAGGATTATTGGTCACGAGCCCTTTTGCTCGAATGCTCATTCCTTTTAGCATTTTCTTCAGTCAAGTTTCCACCACTGCCACGGAGTAACGTTCAACTACCACCTCCTGCATCTTTTCCACCCTCAATATTCTTCCAATTCCCTTTCAACAAATTTCCCAGTCGAATCACTCCATATCAAAATCCCAATAGTACCAATATAGAAAGGCTAATGTAAAATTTCTATTTAAATCAAAAAAAATTACAAAGAGGGTAAAAAAAGCTGTAGCAACTATAACAAGGGTAGATAGTCAATATCGTGGTAAGTTTTTTTTTCTACAATAAAATAATTTCTCCACCCTTCAACCTACCCTCCCCCATATACGTCTATAAAAGAGACCTGGATCGTGGACAGGGTCGCGAAAACTCACCCTTAAAATCCAAAAGTTACTAGATCCCCATTCAATACCGTCCTACGCCAGTCGACGTGAAAACTTCAAAATTAATATTCCAAGGGTAAACATTGTAAATCAACCCTTAAAAATATCCGAAGAAATTTTTTCACCAAACTCCCACGACCACCCTGCACCCCTACCGTACCCACGAAATTCACCCTTATCTCGACAATTCCTAACCGACTCCACGCATCTGCTTATGAGTCAATCTAGGGGATGTTCTTACGTAGAAAATTCACCAAGTCGAAAAATAGCAAAAAAAAAGTAAAAAAATTTTTCCCAGCTTTCCATTTCGAGATAAAGGGTTGAACCGAGTTTGTAAAATTCTACACGTCCCGAACTATACAGAGGGTGGTACCGACGTCGTTCTCGAGGGTGAAAGTGGGCGACGGAGGGCGTCGTAAGTACCTTTCTAGTAATCCGTGTCAAGTCGAGCGAGGGAGTGACGAGATGAACGGCAAAGAGGGTAATATCGTGCCGAGCAAAAACCAAATTGACTTTGCGACGCGAGACCTTCGGATTTAACATTTTAATAAAAGTCCAGAGACAGGGTGAACCACCCCCCCCGGAGTAAGGAGAGAAGCTTAAAAAGTCGGGAAGGTCAAAAGGATCGAAGGAGAATGAAAAACGGAGAGAAGTCAGCGAGGGGTGGTTTTGTCGACCTGTACAGCCATATATAATAGGGGTTGGTACATTAGAGAAATACCAGGAGAGAATTCGCGAGCGGGGTCACTTTCTAAGGTTGGCAACAAGTATGCCTACTATTGGCTCTATATCTCTACCCTCTCGCTCACGTGGCTTCTGGAAAGCTTTAGCTAAATTTTCATGCCGTACCGGTGGTACCCATGCCGAGGGGGGGTTGGTAGCTTCTCTCGCGAAATGAGCTTTCTATGCTAAACAGAGCTTTTTGCCAGTCCTCCCTTTGATCGATGACGTTTTTCCTCCCGGTCGTTGCGGCTTTATTAAATCGAGCCCGAGCCACCCTTTCTTTTTTCCCTACGGTGTCGTCCCTTCCTCTTCTCACTCCTTTAAGACTATTCCGCCTGTTTCCTACTGCAGACGCACCCCCCCCCCCCTGTTCTTCTCCCTTAATTCACGTAGGGGTGGGACCGACGGCGAATCATCAGGACGCTTATCAATAGGACTGTCCCTCGGCCGTTTGGCTGAATCGAAGAACTCGGGAATCCAAGTATCCAGGATCTTTCTTCTTTTCTTTTGTTATCCCCAGATCCGTCTATTCTTTTCAAGCAAAAAAGTCCCTAGGGTCGACCGAGCTGGTTCTAGTCGATCTCCTTGTTTTCTCTTGTTAGCCGTATAAATCGTGTGACCACGTTCAAGGCTTTTTTTTTGACCTGGACGGGCAGTCGACTGGAAGACGATATGACGGGAGAGAGAGAGAGAGAGATTCGTGAATCTAGGGAAAGTGAGAGAAACAGAAATACAGAGAACACTGACCCAGAAAATGGATTCTGGTTTTCCCAGTCTGAAAAGTTGGACACGCAATGAAGTTAGGCGGAACCTACTATATATATTTGGAACTAGTATGGTTATATATACAGGGTGTTCGTTATGAAACGCACTGTAGTAACACCGTTACATTCCTTTTCAAATTCTAATGAATACGTGTATTTTCATTTTTTATTTCATATATCAAAATTTCGAGATAATCAAGGTTGAAGTTGCAGTAATGCGACCAATCAGAACGCGTTTAAACGGAGCGTAGATGACGTCGCGAGCCAGCCCGCAAGGCCTGCTTACAGTAGGCCAATAACACTAAATGTATCGTCTCTTGTATTTTACTCAATTACATGCAGATAAACAGGGACACTACGACGTAGTGTTATTGGTCTACTGTAAGCAGGCCTTGCGGGCTGGCTCGCGACGTCATCTACGCTCCGTTTAAACGCGATCTGATTGGTCGCATTACTGCAACTTCAACCTTGATTATCTCGGAATTTTGATATATGAAATAAAAAATGAAAATACACGTATTCATTAGAATTTGAAAAGGAATGTAACGGTGTTACTACAGTGCGTTTCATAACGAACACCCTGTATACATACCACAGTTAGTATCCAAAAAGACTACTAGGGTTATTATAGGAAATAAATTTCGCAGCGATCTGACAACCCGATTCCAGCCGCCGCGGTTGAGACGCTTCCTGTAAATCTCATCCATCATGGCTGCGACACGGAACCAATTAGGGGTGGTCCCAGAAGGAGGGTAGTTTGGAAGGAAGAGAAAAAAATGGCCATTGGCACGCAATAAGCGGTCCGACTGGAACGATAAGTCGAGAGGGTGAAAAGGCTATGCGGGACGGAAGTCGAAGGGGTTGGTTCGTGGCAAGAGTATAGGGGGTGGCACGACTGAAAATCTACTCCTGAGGAAATGCGCTTCGGTTCCAAAGGGTCGGAAGTTCGGCGGGTAATTATAACTCCGAGACTGGAGACTCCTGATGGGGTAGCCATCTCCTGAAGTCTGCCTTGGCTGCACGTAACAAGACAACGATAGCATATACGAAACCAACCCCTATTATCCTGCCGAGCGCGCGTAACTGATATGACGAAAGTTTGAATATTTATTTTTGTTTTAATTTTTTTCACCGAAAAGGTCATTTCAATTTTTAGGGGATGATAGAACGGTAGGTAAAGTTAAAATTACGGATATACGAGTTTAAGGTTTAAGGGTTGATTTTACAACCCCTTGTTTACGATTAGGCATAACGTAGTCATTTTATATTTCGTATACGACGCGAGTACCAGGGGTAGCTACTTTGGTCTAGGCACTTATTAAGGGTGGGTTTCCTAGCCCCGGTCTGGAGGGCGGTCGAGATTTACGCGTATTACTTGCCAAGGGTGGTTTTGAATATCAAGCGTGTTGCCGCCGGCGGGTATATCTTAAGAGGGTGAACCCGGGCATCGAGCCGGTACCGGTGGCTGCACCCCCTTTCCCAAGGTGCCGTCGCGTTTTACACCCCTAAATCACAATATCTCGACACTTACCACCCCAAACAGCCAGCTACCTAGCGAACCAGCTAGTCAGGCAGCCACCCTTACTGTCTCCGTAGCTACTCGTCTACATATGTATACATATATACGTAGATACACAATACGGGTATAGACTGCCGAAACTCCTTCAGCCATCACGACTCGTTTTACGCCATTTTTTTTTCTTCTTTCTTTCTCTTTTATCTTTTTTCTTCCATCCCTCTTTTCTATGACGTTCCGGCACGGTGCATCGACTTCGGGCTGCTACTGCAACTCCTACAGAGGGATGACAGCCGCGAGTCGCAGTGGGAGGGGTTGCTTGTGGATATGTGTCAAAAACATGAAATAGGGGTAGTTGACGAGGGTGAGGATGAAAATGATAATAATAATAATAACAGGGGTGTATTGTTGAAACTCGTGGACACTTTTGTGTACGTCCTGCGTCCTGCGACTTGACGCTACCATATTCAATTTGAATAAGCGTCTGGTTATCATCCCCCCCTTGACACCCCCTTTCAACTTTATTCAAATGCACTTCCGGTACGAGATCCCACTCTTTTCTACTCGGCCGTCTCTTTTTTTTTTTCACCACAATTCTTTTGCAAGCTCCCTCTCTTTCTTTACTGCCTTTTTCTACATTCACCCCCTATCCGCAAAACCGCTATAAATATTCGAGCGGGGGGTCTCTGGCATCATCCCTTAGAATTTCTCAAGGGCTCGCATTTCCGACCGACCCGTGATACCGAGCGAATAGCAGCTGTACGGTGCTCGAATTTTCACCCCTGTAGAAAATGGGGGATGACGCTACTACCCCTCCCCTTGGTCAGCTTACCGATATTGGCCCTTTTCGAGAAATCGATTTTCGTCTTCAACGGCCGGTGCGATTTTTTTACTAAAAGCATTTTCACGGGGGGTGAGACTCACCCTCTCTCTGGTCTAGAACAACCCTTAGATACTAGGGTAAATTTTGTTTCCGAGATCGTGCCCCAGCGTTACGGCAACACTTTAGCACCCTCGATCTTTTCCAAGTAAATCCACCCCTCGGAACCTTCCAAGAGGGTAGTAGCCAGACTTACCTGTAACGAGTACATTTTTAAGGGTTGATCGATAATCAAAGACAAAGAGGAAGCACAAGATATCGTATCAAACGAAAATGTATAGGGGTGGAAACGAAATGGTGAGAGGGGATGGTAACTCGATGGCCAAGTCCTCGTTTAAAATCATCCCTTATTTACGAAAATTGAGCTTTCGTCGCAGCACGGGAATGTGGTTGCGTACAGACTCGAGGTCGCTCCCGGTGTTGTGCCCCTAGGCAGAAAACGTCCCTGGAGTTCAAACAACCCCCATTCGTGCATGTATAGAAACGAGGCGTCGCGACGCCCCACACATATTCTACTTGGCGTTACGGTACAGCAGCCTTTTTTGCGGTTACGAACGGCCCAAGGGTGTCGTACCCTCCAATTCCTGCACTTTCTGCTCTCTACTATTCCTAATAAAAGTACTACCATTTAGGGGTAGTTTTACAACATACTATACTATATCACACCATAGTCAATCGTATCTACCGTATTTGCCTGAAGGCCTATACGTATATGCATAGACGTAAAAAAATATTCTTTATAAAAAATATAAACTGGATCCCGCGATATAAATTGTTAAATTTAATTTTTAATAATAAACAAAAATTATTATATATCTTTTTACGAACGCAGATACGTTTGTCGGAAATAGTATTTACCAGCAATGGAATTTATATTAATATTCTGGCTCCGAAGCTTCGACGGAATTCCGCAGTATCGAGACTGCGGCGCCACTATCGAGTGACGTATTAAACCAGCACGGGTTTCAGTAAGCGTGGAGATTCCTGACGCGTTATCGCCATAGGAGAATGCGTATGCGCATGCGCACTGTCATTTTCTCACGGCATTACACGGCACGCCTGATATGTTGCTATTGGGTCAAGTTATTTAACCCTGGCGGCATAAACCGTGTCGGGCATGTTGGAAATTTATGTTCAGCTGTGATGCAACCTCTCTGGATCTGTTCTCCCTCTTTCTCTTTCCCTCGTACACTCCCTGTAGTCTCCTTCTCTCCGGTGAAAGCAACGCGTGCAAAATATTCATGAAGGAGCAGTCAGACGTGCGCAGGAAAATTCCAGGAGGAAAATGAAAAATCACATCGTCCATCCGCTTCCCCTGCTAGTCATTTTCATCCTCTGTGTATGCTAGTGGTCGTTTTGCCGTATATATAATTCCAGGTTGGTAACCCTGGTAACTTGGGAATGGCGAGGGTGTGATTTGTCACGATATACGTTGAAGGAAATTTATTGAATTATTTTTTTTTTTTGATAAAATAATTTTTTTTCTGTCACGGCCATGCAATTTGTGGAGGATAAAGTTTCTGCTGTGTACTTAAAGGGGGTGTTCAGTTTGCTAGATTGGGTTTCTAACTAATTAATAGACTCAGTTCATTAATGGCGTCTTGTATCAGTGACGGTTTCTTGATCGCGTGGTACTTATTAGTTTCAGTCTCCCCCTGAAATCGAGGGTATGCCAAATTCCAGAAATAGGTACAGCCCTGAGATAAAAATTTAATTCCCATGTCAACCTGTCAAAGTTAAATTGCAAAGCGAGTCTGAATGTTGCCGGTGCGTCCGTTTTGAAATTGTCTCGCCGCTGCGAAAGCGGCGCCAAGGGGGACGACGAGAGTAGCTGACGTTACAGTGATATAAGTTCATCCCCCTCGGGAATGTTTAGGTCGGTGAAAATTTAAAAAATCTATATAAAGATACACGCGGTACGGTAACGAGGTGGGGTGGAGGTAAATTAAAAAAACGGCCAAGTAAAATCGTAATACAAATCACCCCTTAGAAAGAGAAGAGGGGGTAGTTCAATTTGGATGATGGCGGTTGACCCACGAAAAAAAAAATTATTTACCCTCCAAGGGGGTGGGATTTACGAAATTTTTCTGAAATGCGTTAACCCCATTCCCGTTGTCAATGGAGAAAAAAAACTGGCAAATATTTGTTGTAAGATCGAGGGTGAGAAGGGGGGTTGCGAAATAGAGTCGAATATACGTCGAGCATAAGGGAAATCGAGAGTAAAAAAAAAGAAAATGGTCTAACGTCGAATCCAATTTCAATGAGATATCTGACGTTATTAGGGGTGAACCCTGAAGTCACTTGAACTTTCCACCACGAACAACCCTTATTTTCTATGAAGTGGACTTTAGTGAATTCGAGGACCTAATCGACCCCTATGCAAGCAAGAGTTCCCGACGTATCAAGCAGACCGTGCTGCCCTCTGTGGATCGAAATACGATTGGCCTTCCATAAAGTAAATGAGCACATCAACCCTCTTGCTGCCGACCCCTAATAACTGAACTGAACTCTCGTTCTCGACCAGGGTGCGACACCCGCGCGAATCCGAAGACTTAATTGAGATTTGTCGCAGGACTAGTTGAAACATCCGACCACCCTTCGCACCCCTTTCGCCACTTTCACCAGCACCCTTAAACTTTCGCGTTCCAACACTCTGATATTCCTTAACAAGCGTCTTCGCCTCTTCTCCCGCAATTAGCCTCTTACCGAGCGGCTCCTGCTTTTTCCACCGGTCGAAATGCAGACTGCAGAGCTGCGACTGCTAATTAGAGTTAATTGATGGACACCCCCTCCCTCCGCCACCCATTCTACAGAAAACACCCTTACGACAATTTATTTATGCTCCGTCCACGTTTTCTAGAGGAAAGTAACGCGCTCGAGAAATTTCGACCGATTTTCACCCTCGTGTACTGGGGTTGTTCTGGGTCATCCCCTTAATCGGCATCCCGACTCCTGGCGCAGTGGACGACTGCGAATTCGCTGAAGCGCTCCGGAGTCTCTCGTGGCAACCGTCCTGAATCACCCTGAGGCTCCCGACGCCGCTGAGGGTTTATGGGTCGTTTCCCAGGAAAATTAAAACGGAAAATACCGGGGATGTGGATGGCATTGGAGTTCCTTTACTCCTTAGTGAAACCGATAATTCACGCGATCGTGCTGACGAGTGAATAAATTAAGGGATGAAAGTTAGGAACATTGAATTTCGAAATATTGTCAGGAATAAGACGCGTATGATTTAGGGGATGAAACGGGTTTACGCATAAGCGCGGGTGTCTATAGGGATAATTAGCCCGACGATAGGGTAGAGCAAGTAAGGGATGTTTTTTGCAACCCCCTCCCTTCCCCGCAGACAGTCAATGTATTAATAATGTTGCGAACAGATTTACAAGGGGTGGGTTCGCTAGCCAAATTGTAATGCCAGCGGAGGGTAAGTTAGCGGGTAAAAAGTACGAGTAAAGACGAATCGAGCCGTTTCTCCGAAAACCACCCTTATTTCCAGCCGAAACCACAGCCTTATACGTTTACTCTCCGCGCGACCCGCCTCCCTCTCTGTATTGTAAGAGCATTAGAGTTTTTTGCCATTCGAGAACCTCGCTGCCAGGCTTTTTGCTGTGGCTCCTTCATCTCCTCCACCCCGCTTCCGGTTAATGCCTAACCACCATAGTCAGAATCCGCTGGCTTCTCGACAGAGACATTATCAGGATTGGTGCCCAAGGAGTCAGGCAGGTCAAGCAGACGTACGGGGTGAAAGGGTGGAAGGGTGGAAGGGAAAATACGTATACTCAAATTTTTCTCACGTTTCAGGACTATCCCTTGGAGGTGGCCTCATCGTCCTGGCTTCTGCCCTCTCGGACGCCTCCCTGGAATTGCCAAGGAAGTACAGCCTGTCCTCGGGCATCGGTGTACAACCGGATGATAACGGTTTACCAGAGTATCAGTATGGCTGGTGCCTTCAGCTCTCAGGATTGGCTCTGATCTTGGCTGAGGTTGCTGCTCTACTTACGGTTTCCGGTTATATGGCTCGGTTTCCAACAGTCGAGGACATGGTAAGGATGGCCTGCCATTATCCACTTGGTGGTTACCTTATCCTAGACACTGATTAGTCTCTCTGGTTTCGTTAGGTGAGGGTCATGGTTCCTGGAGCCGAGAGGAAACTTCGAGAACAGAGAGGACTGAGCTCGGAGTACCTTGTCAGAGCGCATCAGAAATCTCCAGGACCGGTTCAGGCCAGAGGATTTCATCAAGCCAGTAAGGGTGAGTCATTACTCCGGAGTTACTGCTACTTGGTGCGATTACGCTGTGTACTAGTGACTACACGAGACAAAAGAATCTGATCGATTTTACTTGTGCAGGGCCACAGAGACTTGCCGAGGAAGGGACGTCGCTGCTGTGTAAAACGGCGCCTGACATCTGCGCCTCCAATCCCCAAGCTATCAGCTACGTCGATAAGTCAGATCTCTCGAATATATTACCGGCATATCCAGACGATACGAAGAGCGCCGACCCCAGGTTCGCCTTTGTCGATAAGTCAGATCAGAGTGTTATCGACTCGAGACTCAGTGGCTTTGCCGATAAGGAAGGTCTCATGGATTCTAGGATACTCTCTGACTCTAGACAGAACATGATCGCCTTTACCGACGCCAAGGAACATACCGTGGGACACGAACCTAGGTACACTGAGTTCTCCGGTAGGAACGAACAGAGCATCGTTGACTCCCGACTCAGTGGGTTCGCTGATAAGGAGGGTCTTCTGGATTCTAGACTCGGTGTTGGATATACTGATAAGAACGAGTCTCTCCTGGACAGTCCCTTTGCTTTTGACTCTCAGTATAACACGTTGGCAGGACAGACTGTACCCATAACCCTCAAGCATCAGAACGCATCTGTCTCAGCGATCCAGTCTCAATTCATTTATCAGAATTTTGGAACGATACACTCAGGCATCTTGAGAGTCTCTGAACCTGGTACCAGCTCCAGTTCTAACTCTAGTCAGAGAAGCATGACCTTGCAGAATCCAAAGAGGAAGTCACAGATTGCTCAGAACACCTTCAGCACTATGGAGTGCGAGAAGAGGAAGCGGGGTCCTGGTATTGCTGGCAAGGCTGGATATTATGCTGGAAGTGCTGTATGACCACCACCTCCTCCACCAACGCCCAGGTAACTCCTCGAAGAGGAAACACCACTATAGCCCGTTGAGAAGTCAAAGATCATGTAGAAGACGAAGAGGATGATGATCATCCTGGAACAGGCTAATCGGTCCTAAGGGACTCTGTGGATAATCTGGATTTGTGTGGAGGATCTGGAACAGGATTACGATGAAGATGAGCATTTTTAATTGAAATATTTCAGATTTAATGGATCGTCTGAAAGTATCTGATGACTAGTTCTTTGTATATAATTACTGGGGATGAGTATTTGCGACTGTCGCCCTCATAAGAACTTTGTGAGCTCTCTTGGCTCATTTAAAAGTATTCTGACTATTTATTAGACAAAGGCAGGTGTTGCTCAGAAAAGTGAAAAGTCTCGTTCACATTGAACACGTCACAGACAAATCTTTTTGTGGGATACTGGTAAAAGAGACTGGACATGTAATTGAATTATTAATCAAAATTATAAGTAACAGAGACTGAGAGTTTTTTGAGGAGATCACTGATTGAGGAATGAGGAACGAGGAATGACATATAATTAAATATAAAATTTCGAGTCGCCGTCCTATCCCTACATTTTTCATTGGAGATCTCCTTAAGGATTTTCATGCTAATAAATCTATCGTTAAGTTAAGACGTTTAAAATCAAATGCAAATCTAAATGTAGCCTAGATTTCCTAATTAAGAAATTGTAATTAATTAGGATTAGTCAATGTCAGCGAGAGGGCGCTCGAATAAGTGATACAAAATATATATAAAAAAAAAATTAAGGACGTTCGCGACTGACTCAAGGTGAGGACTCGAAAGCTCAATGGCTCAAAGTCTTCAGAGTCCTATAAGAGTGCACTGGAAAGCGTACCTTAACTATTATTGGCCAAATCTTTAACATATCAGAGACGAGTGTCCAGAGAAGAGACTAAAAAAGAAGAATAGAAAACGATATAAAAACATGAAAAACATTAATAAACCTTCCTTTCATTTATTCGAACAAAATAAACGATATACCTATAACAGGACGGCCATCTTCTTTGGACCTCGTATATTTTTATTCACTTGGCTCTCTCGTCCTCTCGCACAGACCTTTATTTCCCGATCGCCACAAATATATTTCCCAAAAATTAAAAAAACCCGTTACCACTGAAAGATATAGTGAGATATTTAGATACAACTACAGCCTGTTACTATTTACACGTGTCAGTGGCCAAAAATTTATGTGTCATTCATCAGCATTTATGCCAGTGACATTCCTGCTGGACTAATCACTGACATCAGGAGATTAGAAAATTAAGATATATTCATATACGATATACTGTTTGTAGCTCAGTGTAATAAAATCGTTTTTTGTAACAAGTACGAACCCTTCGTTATTTAGTACAAGTCAATGAGCAGTACAAATTTGATTTGGATTAATTAAAAAAAAATTACTCCAACGCGTAAGCCAGTGGCGCCACCTGTCAAAACTCTTTGTAACCCGAACACTGTGGATGGTAGAACGTTTCAACCCTGTTCAGCGACTTCCCGTCTCCTCCGCCAGATGGCAGCAGCGTCACGGCTTTCTAAAACTTAACCTAACGCAGTTTGATAAGATCCCGATTCACGATACGATTCACAATTCACAGGTACGACTGTAGGTAAAATCTTTCGAGCTCGCGGGATGCGTTAGAGATTTTTGAAAATACTTAAAGTATTTGACATACGACAGATGTCGTTAGCATTAACCCCAGTTCGCAGCTAATGTTTAATTAAGGTCGTATAATTGCCCAGCCAATTAGTGCACGCCGTTTAATATTAATCTGCAATTTGAATTCATTTCAATACGTTTAAAATTTATTGAATACATAATTAATAGCTCGTGTTGCGAATGCGAATAACGTTCACAGATAGCTCATCTGGTTTTCCTATGTATGTAGAAGCTTAATATACGTCATGCCCCTCTTCGGATTCCACCCCCCCCCCACCCCCCACTCTGAATTACCTCATCCTAGAAATTCCCACGATTTAATAAGTTACATGAACTATCGGCTATCGGCTAGTAGGATCTACTCTGACACCTACTGACTGACAGGTTCACCTTAAGTTTTTGCACGCGAGAGAAATAACTCAAAAATCTTGTACTTTTATTTTTTTTATGCTTTTTCTATACTTAGATTATTTTCATTATCCGTTTGATTTTTTAATATTATAATTTTCCCTGATGGATTTTTTTTCTAATTTTAACACCAGGTAGTTGCATACTTTTTTCATTGTCAGAACGAGCTTTTGCAAGATGACGAGGTTTAAAGTGACGTTTGAAAATTTTGACATTTTTAACACACGTGACTTTATTTATTGACACTTTGTCAACTATACTATTTTTATTGTATATATTTTTTTCGTTTCTCTCTCTCTCTCTCTCTCTCTCTCTCTCTCTCTCTCTCTCCCTCTGGAGGTATCTCCGGCTGGTTTATCCTCTCGCGCAGTCCTCTCTCTCAAATCCAATTAAAAACGGCGAACGATCGCACGAAACGGGCGTATCGAGGGCGAGTCGCGTCACACGGATAAATTTTAATTGATGTTTCAGCAGGGGCAGGGAGGAAGTGACAAAGAGAAAGAATCCCTCTCGCGGCCAGAAACGCGTCACAGATAAATTGGTAAATTTGGCAAAAGAATTCCACGAAAAAAAAAGCGATAATTTCGTTTTTGATTAAAAATAAAAACAACAAATTTTTTTTCATAAGTAATAACCCAGCCCGAAATCTTTCCTCGAAAAGTACGTAAATTTTGAAAAATCTTATTAAATTTCAAAACTACAATTAAATTCCCACTGTTGCGTCTACTTAACGAACTGCCTTTGAATCGCCTAACTTAATTACAAATTTCATTGTTATCACAACGCTACAACCTTCGCCCGCACAGATCCGAACCCTCCACAGAGGTTGGACTGGCTACAAGACCCAGTAGTGGCTGCAGACTTGAACTCGTTCCAAAATCGTGCTTGTCTGGTTGGATTAGCGGAAATCACGGCAGCAATTCACCGCAGCAGACTGACGGCGCGAAAATTGTCTGACGGAACTTTGGTCGACCATTGGAGAGCAAGCGATTAGAGTGGAATCAAAAAAATTTTTCAAAAATTCCCCAAAACACTAAAAAAAAAGTTTTTTCAAAAAAGATCTATCACCACATTAAAAACCACCATATATCGCTAATCATTTCATCCATACATCCTGATCGATCCGGTATCCCAGCCAATCGGTTAGAAACCCACCTGAAAGAAGCTCCGGCAGACCAGTGGGTCCTGAACTCATCTGGTTCTATTTTTTCTATTTACCCTGCCACTCCCCTATTTCCCCTCGTACCCCCCTGGATACCAACTTCCCCCACCTTGCCCCTTTGCTTCCCTTCTTCACCCTGACTCCACTTTCGGCATCCGAGAGACCAGGATACCTGATCTCGAGCTAGAACGAGAAGCTGATAAGACGTTGGGTAAGAGCGAGTGAGACCGAGGGCTGGTTCGGTACCAGGGGGATGGATATACGCAGGAGAGGCCATGATGCTTAATCCTTGGGGCCATCTATCATCATGGGGGACTAGTTAGGCGATTCTATCTTCTCCGCCTTTTTTACGCGCCCGCGTTCCGTCCTTTTGTTACCTTGTTTAATAACTCGTGATGAATGTACCCACTCCGGGTTCGCTTCCACTCCAGTTACTCTCGGCTCACGCCCTGCCGTGATTCCAGACCTCGAGGGTTATACCTTGTATACGGGGAGACCCGTTCTGACCCAGCCTCATGACCCTGGTCCCTCCCCTCTTTTTCTTAGTCGCCTATGGAGATCTCGTATCGAAGATCTTATTGAGGTAGTCGGATAACAATGATAACGATGAATTACGTTTAATCAGTGTATTATTTAATGATAGTATATATATATACGTAGTTTAAAAGCATGTTGATTAGGTATATATGGTATAGGTAGATACGGCAAAGCATGTTGTCTCATCCGCACGCTGGGCTGGAAACTCTTATCAGCGAAGGGGGAACGTATTAGTGGCTGCTATTAAATTATGGTCCAGCCCTGAGGCTAGTCAGCTAGCCAGCCAACTAGCGAACTAGCCAGACCCAGCCAGGAGGTTAGCTAGCTAGTTGGGCAGGCAGTGATATCAGGGACGTAACAAACAGCGAGAGAGCCCCGTTCCGGAATTAACCCTGTAGATCGTTGGGGGGTGGTTGGGCCGGAAGGGCGGGGGGGTTGTTCGGGGATAATTTCATTTGGCAGGATCTGCCGCTGGCTGGTTAGCCTCTCGCTCTGCGCGCTTCACCTCCCCTCCGTACCATCGTGTTTCCGGGCCTGGGGCTTTATTCAACCCTTCCCGATTCTTCTATCTGGGCAAATATTTTCAGGTGGTCCGCGGGGTTAGGGTATATTTTTCTTTTTTTGGAATTCTACAAAACCCTGGTCTGTCGCTTATCGCGGGGGTTGTTTTTTCGGGTTACCATTATCATTATTTAATGGTCTAGGTATACCTAATCATTTCATCCCCCTATTGGCTCCTTTGACTCTTGAAATTAATTGCTAGTGATTATTTGTATTCGGAGGGTCTTCCGGTCTCGGGATCATCCCTTATTTCTTTGATCCTCCCCGGAGGATTTTCCTCGATCGGAGATTCCTACGGAGGGTGGTCAGGGCAGTTTGGGGGAGTTTGGTATGGAAAAAAAAAAGTAGGGGGTGGTTTCAGGTCCTAATTCGATTTGGTCCGCGCTCGATTCCGGCGCTGATCCCTGGGAATCGCTTGACAAATTCGACACTCTCGGCACCCCCCAAAACTACCCTTAACCGTCGAGCCAGAGTTTCATTTCCAGCAGGCCGCGATAAACTTTCCCGCAAGGTAAAGCCGGGGGGGTCTGAATGGATCCTGAAGGAGGGTGGAAAAAAAAAATAAGGTCCGCCACCCTTCGCGACGACCGAGGACGGACGACAATGGCGTCGGGAGCTTCACCATTTACTGGACAAAGAGCCGGACTTTTTTTTCGGAGTCCATCTTCCCTGTCTTATCCCAGGGATTTCGGCAAGGGTGCAATCCACCCCCTTCGTCACCGGAAACTCTACCTCTTGTTTCAACCCCCTGCCTCCTCGGACGGGTACGAATTGAAAATGGCGCACGGGGTTCGAGCCATCCAATCTCCCGGATCTGAATGGACCCTTGAAAAATTTAGGGGTTGTAAATTTTTTTTAACTAAAACACCCACCAGTATTTATATTTCCGATCGTCTGTTTTTCTTTTTCTTATCTCATATCGACGCACGTCATCCCAAATCCCCGTGAACAGTTGCCATGACAACAGCACCGAGAAGAACCGTCAGACAGTAGGTTCTCGAAATCCGCGAAAGAGCACCCTTCGCAAAGCGTCGCTCTCGTCCCGGCGCAAGGGTGGAAATTTCATCCCGGAATGGTTCGAGGCTCGTAGAGCGCAACCCGATAGGGGATGCTAAGCCATGAGCTTTGCGCAGCCCACACCGGTTGGTCGGTTCATTGTTTCAGCGTTGAGTCGCCTTCCGACTCGAATATATTACCTACCCCTGGGCTGCCCATTTCCGTCAGGGAAAGGTATAGGGGTGGATGGAAGGGGCCGTAACTAACGACGAATCCAGAGAAAGAGACAACGAGACACTGAAGGGAGGTCCTTAGTCACGGGAAAAAAGTCAGATCGCAGGGTCCGGATAAAAAGGAATAAAGCATTTGGGAAATGGGATCAACGTCAGCTGATCATCCGACGCCATCTTTATTGTGACAATAATTTAATTTTCAGGCTGAGCCAAGTCCGATCGTAAATACAGCGATTAACGTTCGTACTTATTAAATCCGTATGGAGCGACCGTGTTCCTCTTTGGTCCTGACCGCTTCTCATATATATATATATATCTTATAATTTTCTCTTCCTCATTCTCTCCCCCAATTTCAAAGTCCACTCTCTTCTTACTCTTCGTTTATCTCGGTCTCATAAAGGCTACATGGTCCCTACTCAGCTCTCTGCGGTCGTCCAATCCCAAGTAGTGCCTTACCTTTACGATCTCCCAATGCTAATTTCACGGGGCTCACCGACGCCGCCGTCCAGCGTCCACCTCGTGGGTCCAGCACGCGGTGCAGCCATGAATTGAAGAGGGTCCCCTGTTTAGGGCCCAGAACCGAGGACGAAGATCATGAGATGAGCACTTAATTTGGCCAACAGCTGCCGCATCACGGTTTCTCAGACCATCAACTTGAGTCCCCTTCCGCCCCTTCCTAAAGGTAGAGAAGGGGGGACTCCACCTTCGGAGCAACCATTTTATCTTCATCTTCTTTCCTCTTTCGTCCTTCCGCTTTGGGCACCGTTTCTTCTGTACTCGCGAGGCTTGGATATACCCGAGTTACCGGTGGCTATTGGTCCTGGCTCTTTCCACCCCCCCCCCTTTTTTCCCCTCCTATATCTGCTTCCTTTTCCTTTTTTTTTTTTTTTTCATCATTATCTCACTCTAGTTCGCACGAATTTTCGCCCGGCGAGCAGTGCCCATCGCTCAAAGAGCTAACGACGCTCTTGGGACTCGGGTAGAGTGTCACTTTTTAATCCAGACCAGATTATTTATGGTACCAGGACGCAACATCAGGACCCAGTACCATCTTGGATTCCCTTGGTAGAGTCTAGCGGGAAATGGTTCATTAGGTTATACACACCTGGACGTGGGTTATTAAATTATTGTATTAGGATTTTACGTGTTTTTCTTTCTTCCTAAGAAACTACTACCTCACGAAATCACTATGGGACTCATAGTCCCAATTTTTTGTATTTGGGCCCGCGGGTCCGAGTGTCTTTTGGAATTGGTTATGGTTTCATACGCAAGGAATGTCATCGGCACGACAAACGTTTCTTAATCTGTACTTAAATTCCGAAATATTCCGACTGGTGGAAACCGTGGCGTAAGGCCCAAATCCCATAAACATAAGAAATTTATAGTGGTCGGCTGTCCTCGGTTGGGGCCCCCCTTTACGCCACGCCTGAATATTATACATTTACTCCCTTTGGTCCTACCAGTCCCAAAAACGCCCTTTACTCTTCTGCTAGCTTAAGGTAAGGCCCCGCATTACAAATATATATATATATATTCCACTATGCTACTTTGGGTCCGGCCCGGGTCCTACGTACCCGTAAGCCTCACGGCGCTATCCCAATGCATGTATACATATATATAATTCAAAAAATTCAAATTACGTATTCTATTAGGTGCTGGCGGCCAGCGGGCATAAGGCCCAACGTTAGCAGAGTGTGGACCCCCTCTCTCTCCACCTACGCCGGTAACGAAAGACCATAGAACCGAAAGGGGCCTACAAAAGGATGGGCACCGACGTGCGAGGCGTCCAGGGAAGAAATGAGAAAGAGTGTAATAAATTGGCGCTGAGATTATTCTCGACGTGCATTAAGACGTCAAGCGGCGACGGACGCCTTAGAAAGTATTGGCCGACACCTTCAGCCCAGTACAAGCCGGCACCTTTTCACCTTCTTTTCCACCTCCACCATCCTTTTTTAACACTGGAACACCACCATGCTCTCACCATCCTCCTCGAGCAGCATCTGGTACCCCAGCGTGTTACCAGCTATTCCACGCGTGTCCTATGCTTGGAGAGAGACGCCAAGCGTCGGGACGCTCGTTCTCGAAGAGAGAGAGAAGAAAGTTATGTTGGGCCTAATCAGCCAAGGTGTGAACGGGCCCATCTGAATTCGTTAAGTTTATCCCACATGAGCAACCTCAGCCACCCTTCCCCATATATTCCACCCCGTATACACATGCATATAGATAATTTCATCAAAATTTATTCGCCGTCCTGGACCAACAGCATCTTCCAGAGATTCATCTAAATAAATTCAGTCCATGAGATATGGGAGTCTTCAGCCCCATCTCCATACAAGGATAAAAGCCTATCGATCTATGTTTTAAATCTACTGGGTATCCTGATAGCAGCCCTATACCATGATCCCATGTTAACCAGTCACGATCCTTCCCTTCGGATAGGACCTGGTGGGTCTGCTGCGGGAGTCGATATACCAAGGGTCCAGGTGTTTGCCACGTAATATATTACTTAACAGCCACGAAAAGAGCCAGGGGATAGCCGCAGGGGGTCTTGGCACCTAATCCATCCGGTTCTGAGGTCTCCTCTTCGTGCACCTTCCTCATAGTCTTCTTTTCCATCTTCTCCCCTTTGTTAACCCATGTATATCACATCGACTCGGATCCCACTCGGGTTCCAGAAAATCACCGTGCTCATCCACACCCTGGTCTAGCTTTTGTTGTGGCTTTTTCAAATTTACGATTAATCAATACCGACTTACCGCACCATCATTCGACTCAAGTAATACATTTTATTGCTGTTTACCAGCCACCACACTAAACCTAGCTGTGCTGGCTCGTTGCTGATTGCTGATTCCATGTACTAGGATCACAGCAATCGCTGCTCAAAGATTGACTCTACCCAAGTTCATACGTGTATTCCCGTCAGTCCCTATGGAACATAGATTGTTGCTGATTGCTGAATTCATATAGTAGGATCACAGCAATCGCTGCTCAAAGATTGACTCTACCCAAGTTCATACATGTATTTCCGTCAATACTCTTTGGAACCTAGATCGTTGCTGATTGCTGAATTCATATACTAGGATCACAGCAATCGCTGCTCAAAGATTGACTCTACCCAAGTTCATACGTGTATTCCCGTCAGTCCCTATGGAACATAGATTGTTGCTGATTGCTGAATTCATATAGTAGGATCACAGCAATCGCTGCTCAAAGATTGACTCTACCCAAGTTCATACATGTATTTCCGTCAATACCCTTTGGAACCTAGATCGTTGCTGATTGCTGAATTCATATACTAGGATCACAGCAATCGCTGCTCAAAGATTGACTCTACCCAAGTTCATACGTGTATTCCCGTCAGTCCCTATGGAACATAGATTGTTGCTGATTGCTGAATTCATATAGTAGGATCACAGCAATCGCTGCTCAAAGATTGACTCTACCCAAGTTCATACGTGTATTCCCGTCAGTCCCTATGGAACATAGATTGTTGCTGATTGCTGAATTCATATAGTAGGATCACAGCAATCGCTGCTCAAAGATTGACTCTACCCAAGTTCATACATGTATTTCCGTCAATACCCTTTGGAACCTAGATCGTTGCTGATTGCTGAATTCATATACTAGGATCACAGCAATCGCTGCTCAAAGATTGACTCTACCCAAGTTCATACGTGTATTCCCGTCAGTCCCTATGGAACATAGATTGTTGCTGATTGCTGAATTCATATAGTAGGATCACAGCAATCGCTGCTCAAAGATTGACTCTACCCAAGTTCATACATGTATTTCCGTCAATACCCTTTGGAACCTAGATCGTTGCTGATTGCTGAATTCACATAGTAGGATCACAGCAATCGCTGCTCAAGGATTGACTCTACCCAAGTTCATACGTGTATTCCCGTCAGTACCCTTTAGAACGTAGATCGTTGCTGGCTCCTTGGACAGAGTCAAGGATCGGCCGATGAAGACGTAAAATAAATCTACGTTCCTCGTGTCTCGGTTCTCACACCTCGGACGGACTGAGAGAAAGCTTAAGAGATGAGGGGAGAGGAATGAGAGCGAGAGAGAGGGAGAGAAGGAATCCTACGAGAGCGGCGTACGGTCAAAGGGCCACGGGGGGGCATATCCCAAGGGAACCTAAGGCTAATTGATACGTAAGATTACGTTTTATTCTTCGGAGAAAAAAGCATCTCTCAAAGTATCCCTCTCTATCTCTCTCAACATGATTAGCCAGAGAATCCTCTTCAGTTCCTTATGAGAATTTTCTTAACGTATGTATATATATATATTTCTTAACTTTCGTCAGCCTTCCGATCTCTCCGTACGAAATAGCTGGCAGATAATAGAACCGCAACGAATATACAGGATTTACGAGTAAATTTTCTCTATCTCTCTCTCTCTCTCTCTCTCTCTCTCTCTCTCTCTTCTTGTTCCTAGTCGATTTCAACATGGCAGGCGTAAAGATTCCAAGTTATAGGATATAAGGTATAGGATGAGGAATAGGAGGATGGAAAGATACAAGAGGATATATAGAAGACAGCCGTAGGATATTCACTAGCATCCAGAGTTCGGAGTCCTGTGCTATCTCTCTCTCCCTCTCTCTCGCACGCCAACTCACTCAATCTCTCTCTCTCTCCCTCTCCCTTTCTCGGGCAAACTCAGACACAGTCTGGCAGGACTCCTCGCGCTGGTGGAGTCGGAGGGTAAAGGGTATGGGCGTGGTCCTTGGATGATTTAGAGTCGAAGGTGCGTGTCTCTATTGCCCAGCGAGCAAGGAACGCCGCTTCCCTCTGCAACAGCTAAACAACAGACCTCGCGCGTTTTGGCCCGGCAGTTTTACAGCCGTTTAGTGTTTTACGGCCGTTTTATGAACGCCGCGGCCTCACCCGAACGACAGGGACAAGACGATGCGGAAGGGACGCGATAGAGGGAGAAAAAAGGAGGACCGAGTCCCTACGTTGTTTTTCTAGGTACTTTTAAAAAAAAAAATTTTTTTAATTACAAAAAAATTTTTTTTTTCAAAAAAATTTTTACAAATTTTCAAAAAATTTCGATTTTTTTAAAATTCGTATATCCGTGCATACGCTGCTCTCTGATCGTACTGCGACGTCACACCCCTATGTAATCTGTCTAACGCCTAGACGGTAACGAGGTATTAATAATCAGCTGGGAGCTCAAGTTCTACGAGAGTCAAACTCCGCCCATCCCTACCCCCTCCTTAAACCACCCCTCCAACCCCTCTTACGCTGTACACCAGCAGCAACATCATCTCCATCATAATCCTCATCCATGTTCCTCAACCATCCTCCATCTTCATCCTGCTTTTGTTTCGGGTTTTCGATTATCCTATACCCGGTGCCCCCTGGGTAACGATCGGCTAACTCACCTGGTCCCGCCTACCTCAAACGCTTCTCCACCTTCCTCTGGAAGCTTCTTACACAGCCTTACACCTCGCCAGGTATGTCCCGGGTGTCTGGTCCTTTTACCCCTTCTGCTTTTTTTTTTTTTTTTTTTCCTTTTCACGTAAATTAATTTGCGCCGATTAATTTTTAATTAAACCCTCTACCACCTGACCAGGCTCCGAAAAGGGTCTCTTGGTAGGCGCGAAACTATTTTCTTTTCGCTACTTCCACTTTGTCCTACTTTTCTCTGTCTCTGTCTTATACTCTGTTATCATCCCTAATTCATCCCCTGTTCACATTATATCACCCTACTCGATATGCTATAGTGTATATATGTATACTATACCATCCATATCTTCTCCGTATATCTATATACATATCGGTGGAACATAAGCATATTGAACGCCCAGGAGATATGGATCCACATATGTATGATATATATATATATACATAATAAACTATCTCTTCGCTTAATTACGGAACGTTCCCGGAACAGCCGATTGGCGTAGAGAAACGTTGGCTGCTGAAGTTTGCCTTCGAGGAATCGTACTTTAATTTTTTTTTTTTTTTGACAAAGCTTCGTTTTTTTGATAATAATAGTAATAGGTGGGAACGCGTACAAAGTTGGGAGAGCGGGACGAAAATTGTGTAATAAAATTAATACGTTGCAGCAAGAGTACGGGGAATGTGAAAATGTTATTATTATTGAAAGAAAAAAATAATAATAATAATCATCGACGCACGTGCTCTCGTAGATGTTCTTGGAATTTGGTCTTGTCCGATTATTCGTTCAGCTTCTTTGGTCCACCAGGCTGGACCTCGTGTGGATCGGGCATATCCTTTATATAGTATTAGAGGAACGGAGCGAAATACTACGGCGGCACGAATCCACGCCTACCCATAACGATATTTTAATTAAACTCACGCCAGCGTCGGCCGGGAGAAATTCAATCTTGAGATAATAAATGATTGCGGCCAACACCTTAACTTGACTGCCGTACGAGAAGAAGCTGGAGCCGTATGAGATCTTCACACCTAGAGAGAGAGGAGTGGTGGAGGATATATAGGGTGTATGTAAAATTTTGAAATTTTTTTTTTTTTGACTTTTCACCCAACCTGGCTTCGAGGCCACCACGATTGTTTTCAATTTGTCCTAAAGTCCCTAGCGACTATGTGTCACTGGTAGTCGTTTCGCAGGAGTGACTAGCACTCTTTTCCGTATAATTCAATTTTTCAAATGACTAAGCCGAATATCGGCCCAACCAGAACCAAAGCGACCCAAGACCCATAGTTCGGGTCGTAGTGGTGAAATTAATAATGAACCGGCTGACGGCTCAATTTGCCCTGTCCCAGGCCAGGGCGAGACGTCCCTGACTCGTTCCTGCTATTTTTTTATTTTTTTTTGATACCCAGGTAAAAAGGAAATTGAATTAGGAGTCCTCGAATTCCTGGAACGGTCGATAATTGCATCGACAGGATTAATAATAGTATTGAAATTTTTGAAATATATTTTTTTTCAAAATTTTCCCTTTTTTTTACCGAAATCCAAAAATTTTTATATCGAACTTTTATTTTGGAAAATAGTAATTTAACAAGGGTCACTGTGCTCGCTCTTGCTATTTAGTTTCATTGAGTCTATACACAATATCACTGACTCTATCGTGAAATTGGACAACCAAAAAATTTCTACTTTGCTCGAATTTACCGTGCTAAAAAGACAAGACTGCCACGCCTTCCTGGACGCCCAATAAACCGTGGACGATGACGAGATAATAAATGTCTATAGGGTGACTACGCGAAAAAGTCTGACAGTGTTTCGTCGATTCTTGTTTATTTTGTTAAACGCTCTATTAGCCCAGGTTACGAGGGCTACGAGGGGTTACGCGTTGGAGTTTTACGAACGGAGTATAGATACGAAGTACGTACGAGATCCCCATCAATAAATATCTATATACACACAGGCATATAAGGAACAGTAAGGGAAGCGCAAGACTTGATGAGTTTATTATAAAATTAATAACTATAAATCCTATACGTAGCAACGGTAGCACGTGGGCGGCCATCTTTCATACTCCGGTTAATTATACAAGCTGTAAATTAACCCCGTGATAAAGTAACGAAGTGCCCGAGGTTCAAAATCGGTTTCTGCTACCCGGATAAATTATTGGAAAATTCCCCAAAAAAAAAAAATTTTTTTTTTCGAACCAGACAAAATTCTTTTTTTACGAAAATTATTTTCAATGCCAAATTCCAATTTTGAAAAAACTCTCCAGCGAATACCTGCAAAGTGCAACTCGTATCGCCAGTTTACGGAAGCTGGCTCGCGTGCCTTGAGACATTACCTGGAACGGCACGCCAGCCAGTTTGAATTTCGAACGTTGGGGGATAATTTCATCGACGGGGTGTTCTAATTGGTCCCTCATTACCGATGCTCGCTTATTCGTAGTTAGGGCTCGGTTGTCGGCCTGCGGGAGATTCTCTGTCTATCGAGTATGTATATGTTGGATGGAATCTCTAAAACTCTATATAGCTATACTGTACCTTATGCACGGTTGTGATATAGGTATATATATGTCTCTCTTGAATATCTATACTCCCTTGCAGTAAACTCCCCACCCCGTGCTGGGCTACTGCCTCCGCGATTATTGCAAGTTATTATCTGCTACGGGACTGTTCGATTTAATGGGCAATTGTTTCGAACGCTGCTGTAGTTGGTAATAGATATTTACTAGGAGGACTTACGAGCTGGTTGCTGATTTTGACTGTAGCTGTATATACTTATGTGTATACGTTATAGGAGCAATTACAGTGATAGAAATCAAAATCGTCCAATGACTATGATTTGGTGAATGGTATATGGGTGGTTGAATTAGGTTTTTTTTTCTTCCATATTTTCCCCTAAAAATATGCCAGGACAAATTGAGTCAATGAGTTTGGTATTTTTTTTTTCCTAGGGATTTTTCTTTTTTTTTACTAGAAGGTAATTGGCTGCATTCTCGAAGAACATAATACCACTAATAGAAATAGGTTAGGGGATTGGGCCCCTTCAGGTTTCACTGGGATAATCGCTCGGGATTCTATTAGACCCACCCCGCGGCCATCGGGGATGACTTGATTTAGCGGCACGCAGTGGCAAGTCCCAGCGTGAGGATTTTGGGACCGTAGGAAATTTTTTGGAAAAAAAGAGAGTAGGTTGACTGTGAAAATTAAATGAAATCACGTAAAAGTGAAAGGGATGGATTTCAGACGTATAATGGACGTGAGTCCCAATTTTTTTGGAAATAGTGTATATAGACATCGATCGGGCCGGATACCGTTGCAAAGGGGCACGTTTGACAGCTGTTCAAGTATCGTGGCCATTTTAATTGAAAAAAAGTCCCGCGGAGGCTGGGGGCATCAATTTGCTCGATTATCCTCTCAAGCTCCAGCAATGCTAAGGCCCATGGTAGGTCGGTCCCAGGCCAGGACAGAAAACCTACTATAGATTACCAGGCCTGTTATTACGACGGAGCGGAGGTTTTTTCGGGACCAAAAATTGGTTTTTAATGCTGGGTTCGTCGCTTTCTTCTATCCCGAGGGGCCTCCCGGTCGGTAATAACTATATTACCAGGCCCTTAGACCACGCGCTATACGGGGTCTCACTATCTGTTCCTATCCGCTAGAAACTTGGTATTTTTACTGAAAACTTAACCAAAATTTACAATTTCTTATCCAATAATTCTTCTATCTGGTACCAGCTGCTGCCATCTGGTACCAACTGGTACCAAACGTTCTCCAAAAAGTCACATAAAAATGACTCGCATAAAAATGACTGACACGAAGTCTCACCAGACGAACCGGTCCTGATCAACGTCAACCAAACATTCCTTCTCTAACCTCAAAATACAAAAACCCAAATACTATAAATACCTCAAACGCATTTATTATCAGAATTATGAGTACTGCCACTCAGACCACCTCGTACCGTACATTTTCCCATGAGACCCTGGTGGATTCTGACGTAACTGGTCAGTGCTCGAGGAGGTGCCAGTAAGAGGCGGGTACTGCCTCGTAAACCTTAGATTTACTTCAGGCCGCCATCAAAGTAGCTCAGACCCAAGTAACGTTCCTCCTACATGGAACAAGACTACGGAACGATCTTATCAGAAAGTCATCGTCCGGTACTACCAACCTGAACAATAAAAAAAAAAAATTTTTAACCCCATACTCTCAGGGGCTGATGAACCAAAAATTTTTTATCACAATCAAAATATGAAAGGGGTTGAAACTTTGGTAGGGGATGAGTCCGAGATAAAATTATAGATAAGATAAAAAAGATAATTTTGGTTATATTGCACTTTTGGCATAACCCCATCACCACGATAATTACCTGTACCAAAAACTTCTAGAACGTTCGCTGGTCGAACGAGGATCGGTAATAAAATTTGCCCAGTGTACAACCGACTTGGGGGTTTGTTGCTTGCCAAAAGCGGGCTATTAATTTTTTTTATCTTCAATCTGCCAGGCTGAGGCACGGGAGAAGTTTTCAATATCTGAGGCTCCCATAAAAATTCCCTCTTGGCTCGGGTAAATATTTTTTTTTTTATTTTCCTCCTATACCTTGCTTATTCCCGTATAAGTCCATTTTACGCAATAACTTTACGTTAACGGGGATTCTTTATCTTTTGTACGACACTGTACGTATCCGATGATGCTGGAACGATCTTGGGTACTTTTGAGTTATCAAATGTATCGGTTATGGATGGAGATATTATTTAAATTGATAATAATAAATTATTGATTAAACCTGTTGTTTATGTCTGGATCAATATAGTTTATGGGATGAGTGACGTCAGGTGAAAAAAATGTTAACTGATCGAGAGCAGGATCGAGGATCTATATTTAATCGGATGTCGGTGTGGGTGGGTCTGCTAAGGCCCCGACGGAGGTATAGATCGAATTGGTAGATAGCCGATACCTCTGGGAAATATCGGTATCGATAGTCGATCGAGACTAAATGGTTTATGCGAGCGATTGACCTTCGACCCTTGGTAATAACCGGTGAAGCATCTGCCGCCTGATCTATTGGATTCGATCGACTTACACCTTGGTTGCAAATATATATTGTAACGTATCCTTCCTTAACTCGACACCGATAGCGAAAAATACGAGAACCAACCTACGTTACCTTCGGCCTTTGCTCAGGCAGCCGCGAGCCAGGCGGGCGCCAGCCAATTCTTTTTTCACCGGGAACTGACGAGCCGGTATGACCTGGGAGTTCGGGTGGGACAGGCCCAACTCCGCCGAAACGAGAGATCTGACGGAACCTATCGGACAATGCGATAACTTAACGGATCCTGTAGATTTTTGGGGACGCGTGAAATCGAGAAACGCACCTGGATGCGCGAACGGGAGCGAAGTAACAGAACGAATCGGACGTGTCAAGTCGAAATCCCTTCACCAATTAATAAATTGGGAGACTCACCGGAGCTGGTGCAGCTGATACGTGAAGGCCGAGAACCGCATCCAGGAGACACTCGTGTGGGCACTGCACTGGGGCACGGCACTGCACCTCCGGAACACTCACAGGAAATCCAGAGAATTTCCTGGATATCGCGAGAGCAACGCGAGAAATACACGAGCGAGGACTTGGTATACCGGATCGAAACACGGCTAGAAAAACTATAAACAAATAGCACGGGAGCGCGTGACACCTCGGTCGGTGCCCCGAGACAGACTGTTTTGACAATAGCCAAATTCGAGAACTAATCATTCTGATCATCTGATTGGTCGAGATCCTTATAGCCGATAACTCTTCTATCTCCTTCGAGTCGTCCCTTTAAACCAAATCGAGAGCGTTCCTTAACGAATCGGTACGTAACTTCTGGAGATCCTCCACGGCCGCTTCCCCAGGGCATCGGGCGACAGCTGGGCTCCACGTCCTTAACTCGGGCGGGAGGTTCCTCTCCTGCCCTTAACTGTATCAAAACTATATCTCCGCCCGCTATACAGCCCTTTGCCCATCTCCAGCGGGGCGCCGGTGTTTCACCCGGGCTTCTGCCGGTCCGTGGAGACGTCTCCGTCGGGTACTCTCCTCTGCCGGGCAACTCGGTACGTCGAGACTATCTCCCCACGGCAGATTCGAGCACCTCGACCTCAACTAAACAATAACGAAATCTTCCGAGAGCATTGGCATAACTATACGAATCAACCCGAGAGCGCAGCTTCCGAGCAGGGTGGCCACCCGAAGGGAACCAGAAATCGAGAACGTTATCTGTATCGGTAACCGGAGCCGCCTTGGGACCGTGAATCGAGAAATCACGTCACAATATAGATTTATAATATAGATTTACCCCTTTAGGATAATACATAGAAAAACCTTAAAATCTAAAAACACTCATATTTTTATTAACCTCCAAGCCAACGTAAAAGTTTAGATAAATTTTTGAAAATGCTTAATTTTTTTTCAACGCGCCTTCAGATAAAAATAATAAATAGTATTTTAATGGAATAAAAATTCAAACTGGGATTCGATGAAAGGCTAAAGAATCACCTGTCCCGTCGGCTGCCTGAAGAATTCACATACGTAACTATACTGTATGCATAATACACGGAACAGGTATGCATATAGGTATGTATATCAGGCTTAAGGCGAAACCACACGAAATCATTTGCGCGGTCCGTTAACATCACGAGGCTCTCTTAATGACGGTGTAAATTATTCAAAAATCGTGAGCGGAAGGTTTTGGGACCAGCAGCTGGCTGATCACGCACGTCGAGTATTAGTGATACTGAGAATATAAGATATTACAAAATAAAATAGCTAGTTAGCCTGTATTTCTTGTATTTAATTGGTCAAAATATTAATTAAAAAATAATAGTAAAAAATTGATAAATAATTTCGCATAAGTGAGAAGAAAATACTTTTGACGTTTAAAGGGGTGTGAAAGAGCCTGTGAGTCGTTGAGAAATTATTTATGTTACGTAATTCAGTCCTGGTGCGTATACTTAATGTTGTGACTTGGCAGACACAATGGACTTTTGTTGGGTTGATCTGGGACTTGTATAGCTCAGAGTCCCGAGATGGGACTTACTCGCTCAATAGCTCACTTACATTCGTGTAGTCTCTGTTGGGACTTATGGCTATTCATCAGGACGTAAATTATCAGGTGAGACTTGTATTGTCTGGACATTAGTTATTTTTGTTGTTGTTTCTTGCACGTGGCCTCCTCTGTCGCATGCTGGTAAGCCTGATGGAATTCTTGTAGGCTGGTACCTGGTCCTGTACCAATGTACCATTGTATTCGCATTGGGATATTTAGGCACTGCTGTACCTCAAGGAGAGGATATGGACTGGTTTGGGTTTGCTATCGAAGAAGTCTCGTATAATTTGAGAATAAATTAATATATTTATAATGGATATACGATAGGTACTGTCTTGCATGTTTTTTTATGTTTTTATGGCATGTCCCTTGTCTTTTTTTAGGCACGCGAGTCCAGCCCTAATACATGGATTACTCGAAGGTGCTCAGTGACCCAAAGTTAGCTCCAAGTATTAATCCACTATTGTTGGCAGCCATCTTGACAGTGGCTTGCCGTCATTTCTATGCTACTAGATTTTCTTTTTTTTTTTTTATGTACACTTTAGGCAAATCTTCTATTGCTTCAAATAATATTTCGCAATCGAACACTAGGTATCCGTTTAGCACTAGTTCCATTAAATTAATTGTTTTATGCTATTTACAGTAAATACAATGAGATCTTTCGTTCCATTTTTTTCTTTTTTTTCTTTTCAATTTCTATTTCTTTGCTTCCTTTCCTTGGATACATACACGCGACGTATTTATACCAGTCTGTTCTTAGAGCAACTTTATCGTTACCTCGTGACTATTATCATTCACTTTTGGAATTTTCGTGTGGATGATAAGAAAAAAATTTTGAACACGTTTCCCCTCGTACTTAGAATCTTATTGCACATTTCTCGCGAAAAATAGTTCGATCGAACGAAAGAAATTGGAACAAAGTTAAAGAGGTGCAAATGAAAACGAACCAAAAGAGTCTAAACGAAAGACTCTACTATTCGGATACGCCTTTTTTTATTTGCAGATATGTCGGAAGTGATATATGCTTCCCCTAAGTCTTTCCTTCGGCTGCTGAGGTCTTTCTTCCGGTTGAGTTCCAGAACGTTCCAGAAGGTTCAGACCCATTCGCGTCCTTGGTTACTACGTCGTGGAGGGTGACGTGGGTAAGGACGACGCCGGCGAGGTTGGAGACGCCGTTCCGTTATTAGGTGGCGTGCTGGATTCACGTCCATTGATCGAGGGCGTCGGGACGCGTTGATCGCTCGTACTTCCGGTACTGGTATCCTGTTGCATAGGCGTCGTTGATCTATTGTTACCCAAAAGACTGTCTATTGAGAACGGATTCAATCTTCTTCTCTCTTCCCTCCCCTTGACGGATAGGTCTATGCTGCTACTCTGGACCTCGTCCTCGTTGACCCTGTCTTCCTGAAGACGATTGGACCCTGGACGTAGACCAGAGTTACCAAGATTCACCAGCTCCCGTCTTCGCTCCAGAAGACTCAGTCCCCAGTGGTGAATTCCCTGCTGATGATTAAGCTCCAGATTGAGCTCCAGCCCGTTGGGATTTTGAAGATGGGATCCCGTCCCGTGACTTCTTCTGGCATCAGTCTCTCCCAACCTGGAGTAACATTCTCCGTCTACCGAACCATCTGCAGCAGAGTCAACCCTTTCGCTACCACTCTCACTACAAGAATCCAGACCCCCGACAACGTCAATCTCCTCGTTGGCGTCGTTCCCGGAACCGGATACGCTACTTTCGTTGTTCCCCAGATGAGCAAAGGAGCCACTCAGGTGACCCAAGGAACTTCCACCGGATGCTGCGGCGCTTCTCGATTCCCATTCCGCCTTCAGAGTGGACAGGTCCACGGAGATGCCCTGCGGATAGAAAATAAGGGTAACCAAACAAAACTAAAATGGCGCACAGCCTCCCGGATCATCCTTACGAGATGATCATCTCAAATCTTTCTCAAAGTGTCGCTCACCTTGGCTGCGAGTTTTCTCTGCTGACGTTCCAGCGCCTTCAGGAGTTTCTTCTGCCGCCTCTCACGCTCTTTCCTTCGCAATTCCTCCGGGGGTATCGGCTCCCCGCTGCAGCTCTGAGGATGAGCATTGTGAGCAGGCCTACCCGGTCCCTTCTTCGTGTGCTCCTTCTTCCTCCACTTGGCCCTCCTGTTCTGGAACCACACCTGGAGAACAGAAAGAAAACAAAGATCCAATAAATAAATTAGCCAAAAAAAAGAATTCATTTTTCCAACCCCCCTTACAGGTTGTTTCACGCGAGAAGAAAGGCAACCCTAGTTCGGGGGTGGTTCTCGTGCTCGACGATGAAGACATCGGTTGCGAGGGGTGACCGCGGACGGTAAGTGGCGCTGGTCTCACGCGAGCCAAAGATCAATAGACCCCCCCCCAACTCCCACTTTTGCGTGGCTGCCAACGTCGTCGTTCCCGCGACCTCCGCCACCTCTTCCACCCCTATATAAACCCACCCTGAGACTCTTCTACACGTACACCTCAACCACCACCCCCTCTCGCTATAATTCCTTCGCGTTTAAAACTACCCCAACTGACCAACTCGAATAACCCAACACACAGTCCTCTAATGAGAAAGCCCAACTAATTATACTTCGGAAACGCGCCACCGGTGTGATTGCCAACTAGCGTTATGGGACCGACGACTCGTTTGTGACACGCACTCACAAAACTTGTCGCTCCTGATTCAACCCGTAGATACAGATTTTTTAGTCAACCTCTCCTACCCCATCTTGAAATTTGATTCTGACAATTAGTCGAAGACGCTTCTCCGTCACGGACGTCCATGATTAACGACGCCCCGGCGTCCCACAGTCCTGTGCTTAAGCACCGCTTCATTATCGGCGTATTAAACTTATCAATGGACGAAGATCCGTCGATAGGCTATCTAATCGGACTTGTCCTTCTCTACGGGGTGAAAAACTGGGACTGGCCTGTGAATAGGGAAAAACGCATGGGGCGACTGTGTCACCATGGGTTCCTATGGTGTTATCTACCGATCTTCGGTTGGCAACTGTACACCATATACCTATATACATACTCAACCCGTGAACACCATAGACAAAATTCACATGTGTATCAACCACACGTGCTACGGTACCACCCTGTGTACCCTACGGTACGTGGCAAGGATTCTCGTGTTATCTCCGACACGACAGAAGCCGTAAGGGGGCTCTTGTCTCGTATGGTGTTTCTCGACTATCGCAGAACATAAATATAAATATATCCCCATACGTATGGTGGACGTGCGTGGACGTATGGATGTATTAACTGAGAAATAGGGTGACCCTTGAAAGCATGTCCGACCGGCCGTGAAATTGACGTTCACCCCATAACCCCCATTGCCTTTTCAAATATCCCCTCCATAGTGCACTAGGGTTCCCTATACCTACATCGCTCTATGGACTTACGTCGAACGCAGTATAGAAAAATTTCGGACTTACTTCATCGCCTTGGATATTGGGCCCGATTAAGGATATCCTACGGTAGGGACAATTTGTTCGATTGATCTTAAGGGTTGTTTTTTTTTCGGGGTTTTCGTGAATTACGGTCATTTGTTTTTATCTTGTCTCTTTTATGGTATCGATGCTATAGTGTATTACTGATAATATATCTAGACCGAAAGAGGACTAGGGGTTATCCGGTGAAAATCGCCAGAACTTTCTACCAACCCCCTTTTAGCCACCCCTGGATCCCATTTGCGTAGAGGCTCCCTTCTCGGAGGTAACCGAGCTGAAGCAGATGGACTAACTACCCCCGTGAGAGTCGGACCGGTGTCGAAGGTCGAAAACCACCCCTCGGGCTAGGCCCGACGTCGACCCCTCGGTCATCCAAGACACTTTAAATTCGTGGCTGGTCTGCAGGGTGTATCTATACCGATACTGGATGACCTTGGGATCATTTTTTTTTTCAGACAGTTGGTACCAGCTGGTGATAATTTTTCGAGCCTTGTTTTTTTTTATTTTTTTTTTGGTTTTATACACTTACGGCCACGCGGCTCTCTTTTAGGTCCAGTCTGACCGCCAAAGCCTCCCTCATGAAGACGTCAGGATAATGACTGGACAGGAAGGCCCTTTCCAGCTCCTCCAATTGCCAACTGCTAAAATTGGTCCTGCTTCGTCTTCTCTTGCTGCCACCCTCGTCGGATTCTCCGTCGCATCCTGGAATGAGAAAAATGGAATTTAGCTCGCGAAATACGTCGTAGGGATATATTATTTTTCCACCCTTAAAAGGGGTCTATTCATTTTACGCCTATTCGGACTATTTTAGGGGTGAGTTATCGGGATCGAATCAGCCATGTCAGGAAGTTGATTTAGAAATCACTGTGTTTATTCTTTCTTATTCGTTGCATCCCTCGGCTCTACGCTCTCTAGGAGTATCCAGAGGCGTCGCGACGCTACCACTGTATCCAAGGGACAGTCTATCTAAACAGTATATTGAATAAACATGGAATTTCATGATTTTACGAGGGCGATCTGCGTTCCAGGACCCTTTATCGGTCCCAGGATCTGCACCCCCCCAATTGTTTTGGACTCGTATGTATGCTAATGCCCCACTTGCGGAATTGAATAAGAGATCCGAAATTATGATGGAGACGTGGTCGAGGAGTTATCTTTATCAAAGATATGAAAATAGAAAAAGGTAAAAAAAAAAGAAAAATAGAATTGGTCAGCGTCATAAAAAAAATGGCACCGCCCTCGTTCTCGTGATCGACGAAAGTCTTTTTGGGGTGAAATTCAATTTTTTTTTTTTTCTTTCTAAAAATAACTAAAAGAACCCCGTTATCTTTACGCGTTTCGGAACTTCCGGTTTATAAAACGGAAACGTTTATTTCGTCCATAACTATTTTCCTGACTTACCGACAACCTTAATCCTTCTTTATTACCATTTTTCTTGCTTTTACCTGAATCTCCAAAATTATTACCCTATTTTACCTCAAAGCCCACAAATCTTTATATGACTCCAGATACGTATCGCTTGGTCAATTTTTTCGGATTAAAAAAAAGCGCGCGCTCTGATCTTCCAAAACGCTATTTTCTCGAGAATTTCGACCTAACCAAACGTGAAAAAAAATACCAGGAGTCAACCTACTCCTTATCCACCCTTTAGGCAAGTCATACAAGTCCGAAAGATAAGGTCGCGAAATACTTCAAGCCGCATTAGCAACATCGCGTAATTAGATGCGATTTATTCGCAAGTGCTTCAGGCCTGATCCCTCATATCTTAAGCAGCAGACTATAGATACTTATCGAACTATACCTTATTACCGATAATTCATGAATTACAAAATAAACGACCACGTCGGATACTCCCAAGTATACAGTGCGTTCCACTTAACTCGTCACAGTCAGATATTGAAAAATTTAAAAAAAAATCACCCCCTATTCAAAAGCCACGTATCTCAGTTAAATCCAATTCAAATTACCCGCTAAAATTTTAATCTCGAATCATATCCCAATTTCCTCTTCTCATGGTCTAGTAAAAGCACACCCCTTAACTGGCAGGTATTTTTAGATTGGTGGATCAGTAGCAGGCACTTAGACAGGTAGTAGTGGACGTGGATATTTAGGAGTGAGTACAGGCTGGATCAAAAGATTCACGTATACCGACACATGGTCATGCTTATGGATATTGGAGGTTATGGCTATGGACAAAGTACAGGATGGCGTGCTGGCTTAAGGCGTTTAATAAGGCCTCCTTGTACACCCGAAATAACATGTAATTAAATTGAAATTACAAGCGAGCTAGGTCCAGAGAGCGCGGGTCGAGTGTTCGTTGAGTAGCGAGGGGAATAAGAGGTAGCACAGTGCCTGCGTACATGAGGAACACGTTACAATTAGCCGTGAAAGAGATGTAGATGGTGAAAAAAAAAGCGGAAGGTGCGCGTGAGCGACTGCGCATGTCATTCCGAGAAGAGGTGTCCCGTATAAAAGGTGCGGACGATTAAGTCGTTTCCTCGACGTTAAGAAAAGAGGGGTTCGTAAGACCCAATGAAGTTTAGAGGGGTAATGGGGTAAGCTGTGCTAAATTGAGCCTTGGAAAGCATACGGAGAGGGAAGCGAAGCATATCTTTAGGTTTCTGTCCTTCGGGTGGGTACAGGAGAGACATAAGGCCCAATTTTATTCATGGTTCTCGAACCTTCTAGAACATTCTCAATCTCGTAGATACGGTCGCGCTGTTTCGAAATAGATTATTGCTCGTTCATAAAATGCCCAAATAGTTTACCCTTGATATTTTGATAATTATTTTTGGTAAGGCCCATTTTACTGTGAAATTTTTTTTTTTTCAAAAACGAAGATCTGCCAGAGTAGTAAGGGCAGCACGCGAGTTTGTCACTGTCTACGTGGCCAATGGGGGATCGGAGCAAAGGGGCAGGAATATGGAAGAAAATAGAATGGAAAAGAAAACAAGATCTAGAAAGGATCGGAAAAGGGATAATAAAGTAATTTAGCCGGGACCCGTTTCAAAAGAGATTATTAAGCTGTAAGGCGTTAACTGGCATAAGGCGTCGGTAGGTGGATACGTTGCTTGCGTGCCGGACTGACTGCATTTGCATCTAGACGCCATCAATCCTCCTGACGCCCGGTTCCACCCTCCGCCACCCCCCCGTCCCTTGCCACGCTCGCCAGTCTCCCCGGCCCTCGCCGTCCGGACGAGTTTGAATTAAATATCTCCGGTAATAAGGGCCGACTCGAGACTCGCGACTTCCACCATTATGAAGTAACGAGCAGGGCTGGCAGGAAGAGGGGGGAGGGAGGGCGCCCCGAAATTTTTGGGCCCTTCGCTTTAACTCACATTTTTTATTGGGGCTTTATTACAGGGAACAAATATTTTTGGCTACCGTATTTATTTCTTAGCCAAAAAAAAATCATATGAGTGGCGACAGGCTAATCCGGGGAATTTTATTACGAACCGACCATAGGAACTGCTATCGGGTGCATGATAAGGAGATTTAATCTACCGGGTGACTAGTTAATTATATATTAATTTGTTCGCGTGCAATCTTGTTTGCCGTTGACGTGTATTGTTATGTTGGTTATACTGACTCTCTTGAGTTTGTATTAGTGTATATATACTCTTGGATTTTTATACAGTAAACCGACATTCTGCCTTTTACACTTTTTATCGTAAAATTGAGGTATCCTTACACCGGGGCCTTATTGGGCCCCAGCGAACACGGTCCAGTCTACACGCACCTCCTTTACTGTCTTGCACGTGTCTGGTTCGTCGAACCAGTCCTGGGACTTGTCCGCAGATTCGATTACAGTCGATTACAATTTTCACACGTTCTCACAATTCTTGGTAATACTCGTTACGTTGCTAACGAGCTGAATTACGTTTAAGAGAAATAGTCTTGACTTTGAGCTATGAGATTGTTAGTCCCAGTTCGCTACACCCGACTGGATTGAGCTATCCGTGTTGTGGCTTATGGTAAATTTTGTTACGTGGTGATCCAAGTGCGTTTTGGATAGGTGAAAAAATTTTTTTTAATTCGCGAATACCCATATTTTTTTATTATATATGTAATAACTGTATACGAACAAACCGTTTCCTAAACGGTGAGCTGTCCCTGGCAGTAATGCTACCCCGATGGATATTTATGGCGGCACGCTCAATCCTCGAGAAAAAATAACTGAAACACGCACCCTGCCGGCACTGGGCCGCTGCGGGATTTCGATCGCTAAACACAGCTCGTTACAGCCCTTGGCGTGTCATTTTGACCAGGCAGAAGATTATCCACGTCGCGTGCTCATCGACAGGTCGGCTTTCGCTCATTTTGCTCCTACGTAAATTAGAGCATTGGAGTAAGTTATTAGAGGGCCCAATCGATCAGCTGGAACTGTTTCGAGAGGGCCCTAGGGAATTTTTCGTTTTGCGGATGCATACCAGAGAATTGAAATCTAGGGGAATTCGTTGGGCTTGACGGAGTAGGGAATATTTTCTAGTTAAAAAATCTAGTGAATTTTAATGTACGTGGATTTCATGAAAATAGCCGTATTACGTATAATTATATCTCACTGAGATATAATTTGAGCTATGTAGCTCATGAGCGTTATGGGACTTTGAGCGTTCTTGGAGTTATTACGAATTTACGTTAAATGTTTTTGTCGTTGTGTATTCTCGTGTACGTTCTCTAATTATGATTAGTGGGGGGAGATTTTAGTAAAGGTCGTTCACACTGTAGAGCGGATACTGTGAAAAGGGTGGAATTTTGATATTGCGATGAAAAAAATTGGGCCTTACAGTAACAGTCGGGAAATTTGAGCGAATCGTAGTTTCGACTAAGGGATTTTTGTGGGGTTGGATAGTATGATTTTGTTTTAATTTACATTCTCTAATTATGATTAGTGGGTGGAAATTTTGGTAAAAGTTGTTCACACTGTAGAGCGGATACTGTGAAAAGGGTAGAATTTTGATATTGCGAAGGAAAAATTTGGGCCTTACAGTAACAGTCGGGAATTTTGAACGAATTGATGGTTTTGATTAAGGGATTTTTGTGGAGTTGTATAGTGTAATTTTTTTTTAATTATAAATCCCATATTGGTAAGGCCCAGATCGGAGAGAGGAGCCATATAGGAGCCATCGTACTGTATATTTTATATAATGGATACTGTGAAAAGGCAGAGTGGAATTTTGATATTGCGATGAAAAAAATTGGGTCTCACAGTAACAGTCGGGAAATTTGAGCGAATCGTAGTTCCGATTAAGGGGTCGTTGTGGGGTTGGATAGTGTGATTTTGTTTTAATTTACATTCTCTAATTATGATTAGTCGGGGAAAATTTTGGTAAAAGTCGTTCACACTGTAGAACGGATACTGTGAAAAGGATGGATTTTGATATTGCGAAGACAAAAATTGGGCCTTACAGTAACAGTCGGAAAATTTAAGCGAATCGTAGTTCCGATTAAGGGTTTTTTGTGGAGTTGTATAGTGTAATTTTTTTTTAATGATAAATGCCATATTGGTAAGGACCAGATCGGAGAGAGGAGCCATATAGGAGCCATCGTACTGTATATTTTATATAATGGTTTTGGGCCCGATCGACCAGCAGTAGCTTCACTCGAAAACTAATTTAACGTAGATACTTATCAAAGCGAGACAATTAGCGGAGCATATAAATGCATCGAATATTTATAGTTTCTTCGTCCGACCGTATCAGGCCCTTTCCGCCATTGCCATCGAACTCCTCCCTCCCCCTGGGACCGATTCATGCTCACCATAATTCAAACTATTTAATTAATGTTTTTCTCATTTTTTTCCTATCGCCCGCATCGCGCGCCTCTTGTCGATAAGGAACCCGGGGACCAATTACTTGACCGTCAAACGGGCGTCTTCCTTCCACTTGTGGATAAGACTTAAGGCAAAAACACAGTCGTAACCATGCCCTCCAAAAAAAAAAAAAAAAAAAAAAAAAAAAAATACAAAAGAAAATTAGATATGAGTATGGAAAATATAACCATAGAAAATCAGTGTTCACCAAATGGGCCTTGTACGTGGGACTGAGTTAACCCGCGTGGTATAGGGCCTAATTGAAAAAAAATATTTTTTTTCATAATGGAATTTTGACAATTCAATTTGTCAGTGACTACGTCCGACTTCACAGTGCCGCGAAAAGGTTATGGGCGACACGCAACGGTATTTGAAAATTAGCTGGGGATCGCAGGGTGGGTCACTTGGGGGATGTCTCGGGGCCATACTCCGGTGATGGGTGATGGTTGAGGATGCTGCTGAGGAAGATGCCAGAACGTAGTTCGAAGTGTCCGACGTCGGGGACGAGGTAGAGTTGAGAAAGAAAAAAGTTTTGAAAAGGGACTAACGACCAGCAGTTAACGACGGCTCTGAAATTGCTGGTTGCCCGACTGCATCTTCTACGGGCGGCCTCGCCGAGAATTATTAAACTGTAGTTTAGTTTAAATTAAGTTATTACCCGGAGCCTGCGTCAGTTGGGTTTCTTTTTCTTTGGGTCTTTCGCGATCCAGTCCTGCCAACCCCCCAAACCCTCCCCCCGGGTACATCCAGCGTAAGGTGGAGGGTCTAATAGTTCTCTTAAAGCCCTGTAGGAATTTTTTATGGACGCCATTTTGTTCTTACATTTATTTATGTAGATATATATTATTTTTTTGAATTTGGTATTGTCCCATGTATGGGACAAATTTTTTTTTATAGGACTTATTTTCTGATATTGATTTCATTCACGGTGCTTGGATAAGGGCCAATTGGTTTTTGAAAATTTTAGAATTTTTGATATGTAGGTAGAATTTTTTTTTTCAATTCGAAAATTGTGTCTGGTGTATATTATACGTTGAATGAGTACCTGTGTAGATGAGGCTACTTCGGTCCTAGGGAATTTAATGACGATGTCATGGCGGTGGTATAAATTAAAGGAGACTTTACGCGATGTAAAACAAGATTTACGATTTGCTACTGACTAAGATTCGGTTTTTGCGCGAGGTATATATTTCAGGGAAATTTAACCTGTCGATCGGAAGTTTTACTGCTGGCGTGTCTAGGGAGTTTGTAGGGAGTTTGAAAAAAAAAAAAAAATTAATTTTCTGAAAGCGTTAATTATTTATTATTGCCAATTTTACTTTTAGCATAATTCAGCAATCTCTATTCGTGGATCGATTGATTTCATAAGTGGAATAAAAATAATTCTTATCTTTTTCTAGTCAAATGTGAAACTACGAGTCACGCGATGAAAAGTACTAGAAATAAAAAGTGGCATCCTGCGGTGCCTAAAAATTATAAAACCCATTTACTTCGTTCGATCTACGAGTTTATAAGCAAAATACCGAATTGCCTGACGAGTGAAAATTTTTCAAAAGTTAATCCAGCATCCCAAATTGCCGTGAACGAAGGTTAGTCTATAATCAGTAATCCATGAAATTCCCTAGAACTTTCCTCGAAGACACCGGCAACTCCGTGAAACTGGGCGCCTAGTGCTTTTTATCCCCACGTTTTTCTACGGCATAGGGGAAAAGTAAATTTTTCCCCAGGTGACTCTCGTGCCTGGGAGAAACGATCCGCTAAGAGGTGGCAGCCCTGAAGAATGTTTGATACCAAAGACCACGTTAGGTTGTACCATAAGAATAAACAAACGTTAGGGGTGCGAATGGGATCACGTAAAAAAAAGAGATTTCCACCCTAGTGAAGTTTCGCGGCTCCGGAACCGATTCTTGCCGACGGGTTGGTAGAGCCGAAGGGTCGCGGACTCTCTTCTCGATGGGGATTCCCCGTTAAGCGATCCCCAGGGAACCTACCAAACGATCTTATGATTGACCACGTTACAAGAATCCCTAGGGATCGTTTGAGGGGTACTTTTTTTAGGATAAGTTGGTAATTCGAAAATTTCACCCAACATCTTTCCCCGTCATTAATTTTCGCTTGTTTCGCCCAATTTTACGAGTGGCTCTCCGAGTCTAGTAAAAGTCCCTAGAATCATGGACCAGGCCGATTTAATGATTTTCTACGTAATCAATGACAAGTCATACTATTTTTTTTCCTTAGACAGTTGGTACGCCGTATATCAATACATTTCAATACCTTTCTTATCCTCGTCGTCGTCACCGTGATCACCGGCATGATGAAGATGATGAGCACCAGGATGATGAGCGGTTATGGCCGGTGCAAGAGGATGATTTCCCAATGCAGGATGTGGATGGTGAGGATGATGATGACTGAGGAACCTAACGGCTGCTGCGGCAGCTTGATGATGAGCTTGCATGGACTGCTGGACCTGGCTCTGCACCTGTCCCAGGACAGGATGATGAGGTGGCCATCCGGTAAGATGAAAGGGAAACACTGGTGCAGCCCTTGGGAAAAGTCTAGCTGGCGCTAAGAGGGAACCACCGGATGCACCGGAACCACCACCAGGAGGCGGTGGGAAGGAGAGACCACCTCCTGGTTCCAGGACCATTTTTGGTACCAACTTTGCGACTCGTAGCTCCTCAAGGAGTCCGTCCGATTTGTCTTTAGGTAGTTGTATTATTTTTTCACCACTCACATTTATTATTGCTATTTTCTTTTTTAGGTCTTCAACGGCCTCTGAACTTGCTGATCTCTTTCTTAAAAGTTCATCATCCACTCTTCTCCAGGGCAACGCTCCGTGACTGTTCGCCACCTGATTCCAAATTTCCTTATCAGGATCATCGGCGTTATCAGTAAATATTATTCATCGACCTTCACTAGGGATATTCATCTTGACCTCCTTATCAGACACTACCAGCATCATCATAGGCCCTCTTTCGTACTGTTCGCCTCCCGTCGGCCGTTCCTCATCGATCCGAATTATCTTCTCCGTCGGCAGCACAAAATATGAATACCAACCGACACTTGGACTTGGACTTGGTCTGCTTGTCGCCAGGCAATTAGCTAAGACCGATTGACATGAGTGACGTCAAAGTAACGATAATCCCCACGAGAAGATTGATCTCCAGTACCATGAACTTCGACACCCTTTTTCAAAAGAGATCAGCCCGACCAATCCGATGCACAACCCTTGTAAATATAAAAAAAATTTCAAAAACGTCGAAGCCAAAAAAAAATTCGGTCAACCCCAAAAACCTAATCCAGTCCCCAATCCGTCACTGTTACCAACCAAACCATACATCACAGAGCACTGTTGGATCTTGAGTAAAATCACTAGATAACAAGGAACGATCAAGGATCGATCCTGGTGTATACGCTTGTTAGAAAAAATAATTTAAAAAAATATTAGTCCACGTGCGTAACGATCGTGCTTTGATGATCACTGATTATGCACTTGAAAAATTGTTTGTAAAATTATTCCAAATCTATTAAAAGATCGCTCGATGATATTTTACTCGCGTAACGCTCAGTCGCTCACGGGTCAAAATATATAGGGATTTCGTGAAGCAAAGGGACCTGGCAGTCAGGGCGAACCACGGCACGAGCCAACGGCACAACACTATCTGCCTTCGGAGTCAAAGCATAGCTGCTCCCCTCTATGCTCCTACGAGAAACCGGTCCTGGTACCCACCCAAAGCTCGGCCATTGGCTGCCCGTTCGCTCAGTTCCTACGATTCACGATATCGCCAGCCAATCCCCTCGCTTGGATTACGTGACGGGACACACCCCCTCGACGCATTTTTGCCCTGGAATTGAATCGACGCCCCTACCCACTGCAGCGTCGCTATTGCTGGAGGGGACGAATCAATTGACGGCTACCCCGAAACAGGCCGCAAGATGGCTCCTCCCTACCCACCACCGTAGACCCGAAAAACCACCCCTGCTCTCGACACCGCTTTAGTCCCGTATATATATATAGTATGCTGGAACATACGAAGGGGATGCTTTAGAGAATTTACGAAATTTTACCATTTTATTTACAAAATATATATTTAAAAAAATCTTCGATCTCGTACATTCCCTTGTGTTTTGACGCTCCATTGTCCCCTGGAGGGAGGATTTCGTAAAAAGTTTTTTTAAAATTGTCAATTATCCAGAAAACCCCGGGATTTATTGTCGATCATAATTCGCACCTGTGAAATTGGCTAGGAATTTTTTTTTAAGGGATGATTAAGGTTTTTCGGATGTGACCGGTAGAATGGGCTGTACCGGTCGATAAGGTAGGGATTCGTTCGATATACTGGATATACGAATGAATTCGAATGAATTCGAATGAATTTCGAGGGTGGAATTAAGAGGGCCGAGCCTACTTAGCCAGGGCAACCCCTACTTTTCCGAAGCTGTCCCCTCAAACTACCCCTACCAGTTATCCAGAAATTCCCTGCCATGGGCGTACTCACCACCACCCCTCGGCAAACGCTGCTACCGAGTCCTCAGGGGCGCGATCCTCTTTTAATAAGAGGGGCGCCAGGGGCGAGGGGGGGCCTGGCGGAGGCGTTAAGTAATTACGTCTATTCTCTTCTGGGGAGGAAATTACCTTTGGCTCGCGCGTCATGGGGTGGGAAAAATTAGGAAATTAAAATTAACCCCCCCCCCCACCCCCCACCGCCGTCTAGCACCCGGCCGGAACTCTCTTCTCAAATTTAGGAGGAGCCCAGCACCTTCACCGACGGCCATTAACCATTAGCCCATTACCCAATCTTTCCGTACACCCGGTATAAGCGGCACCTTATTAGTCAAGTTATTTAGTGCGTGACAGCAAGTCAACACAGAAAGCCTAACCTAACCCCACTTAATTTCTGAGTAAGACAAAAAAACCAAAATTCCCAACGAGCTCCCTACTACGCCCCACCACCACCCCAGTGGAGCATTGCTTAATTTTCCAACCCTTAAATTTCACCCCCCACCCCCTCAACGTCCATTACCACCCCTCCTGCACTTGGCGAACCGTCATGGCGACAGCTGCGCTAATCGAAATTTCCACAGGAGCGATAAGAATCTCGCTGGTTTCGCCTTAACGAATTTTCTTGCCAAGTACAGAGGGTGCCCGTGTAAAAAAATTATTTTTCAAACGAAAAAAAAAAAAAAAATGTAATTAAAAAAAATATCCACTACCTCGTTTACACGTACAAAACAGCCCGGACACCTGCTGCCCCCTGCACGAACTTATTCATAAGATTATATCCCGTTTCCGTGATGGCGCAACGTGTATCGTTATTTAAGTTTTATATTAAACCTCGAGTCGCCAGAATTTGATCTACGAGCAGCGCGTGCCTCGTTTTACTTCAGGAGTTTCACCTAAACGTGAGATATCGCGTCCGATCAATTTTTCATGACTCTTCCTTCATCCCCACGTCACTTCGGTCTTCATCCATACCCCGGCTCTTCCACCCCGTTCCCACCCACCACCCCCTAACCATCATCCCATTACGCTCCTTCGTCTTTTCCCATAAGGGGGGTATGCCTAAAAAAATTTTTTTGCACGCATATATATATATATATACATATATAAGGGTTGTTTAATAAACTCACCCCTAATAATTTGGCAGCATCCTCAGACCCGACCATCAAATACAATAATCCAAGAAGAAGCACCAATCAGGATCATCCGTCTCTTCAGTTTTGCTCCTCCGCGTATCCTCTTTGGTATCTTTCTCACCCCCCCCCCCCCCTCGTCTCCTCTCACGAATTGAATCCTCCAGCGCGAGAGAGCGTTACCCTGGCAACGCCGAGAAGACCCTCTCGCGATACTCCGGTTGCCAGGGCAACCCCTAGTCGCCCCCCTCGACCCACCCCTAAAACCTCCGGCATCCAGGAAACCCCTAAATATGCGACAAGAGGAAGACTTCCCGAGTGGGTGGTGGGTACCCAGGGGGTGGATAGGTGCAATAAGGACGGGGATGCTGCTCCTAAGGGTGAACCGGGGGGGTGAGAAGGAGCGAAAGGGTCCAGGGTAACTGTTACTGCGGAAGGTGAGGAGACCTAGTTAATTACTAAAGCGTTTTAATCGTCGGCAAAGTTCCAGCGGCACGCTGCTGGCTCTGCTGCTACCCGTTAACCTCCCCCTTGCAACCCCTTCGCCGTATCCAGCCATCCTCCTATCTCTGAGGCTGCTGCTGTTAGGGATGCTGCGACTAGGGGTTGTTTCCTGCTGAATCTACACTGGCTGTGTAAATTACATACACGACAGTCTCCGGTGCTTGTTAGACCCAGGAGCGTATCAATAAGAGGGGCACGTTGGGTTTGGTGAATAAATTTTCAAAATTTATTATTATCATTATATATATATAGAAAGTGGCAGAGTGAAGATATATTTAAAAAAAATTAAAATCGATCGATAGATTGGATTTTTGATATTTGGGGATGGAGAAAATTTTGCTGGGTACTGCTCTGGAATTTTTTGTAGCACTCATATTTAAGGGGTTCTTTAAAGTATTTATGGGTGATAATGAGGTTAATTTTGGAATAAGGGCAAAATCTGAATTTTGAATATATAGAATGCACTCGTTGACGGGGTTTTAAGGGGTGGTCGGGGGTTGAAACGTTGAGCGAACCTGAAACGTGGAAACGAGAGGCGCGACTAATTAAGTACGACGTAAGTTAATTAAGCTGTTATGGAGAGGTTGAAGATACACGGGAGAACGCTAAACTGTGCAAACACCGAGCTAATTAGCAGGAGACTTTATCGCCTAGCTGCAACATTATTCCTTAAGACGGGAGCGTCTGTCTAAGAAGAAGAGCAAAGGGGGAATGAAAACTTTGCAGAAATCTCATAAAAAAGAAACCCAGTACCAATGACAAAAAAATAATTAAGATAAAAACCACATAAAAAAAAGTATCGATCATCCTTTAAAAAACACAGCTTATATTGAATACGTTCAAAAAAAAAAATTTTTTCAAAAATTTCACAAATACGTTTACCCTCCATATCTCTACGTACAGAGTAGTTACCTAGAGTCTGAGGCACGTGATTTTTTTTTAAGTCACCAAGAATTCTCCTCCCTCGTTTTGCAAGTCAAATGGTAACCATAAATAGGGAGGTTGGTAGATGCAGAAACGTAGGCAGGGATACGCGAGGTAAGAATGAGAGAAGTGTAATATATATACGTACAGCGAGGAAACGAGAGTGAGAGAGAAGGACGTAAGAAAGAAAGGCAGTAAGAAAAGGGACAGAGCGCAGGAGGCAGGCAGGCTGGAGTTACCGATGGTTATGGTAGCACGTGGTGGTGGTCGCGGATGCCGGCGGAGGTGGTGGCGAAGGAGAAGGCGTCGGAATCGCTAGTAAAGAAACGATGCAAAGATGGCTGCCCAGGCGTCGGGGGCCCACCCGAGGGTCTCCGGCGTCTTTTGTTTCGTCCTTTCGAATGCGAAGCACGGCAGGGCGGTTAGTTCTGATTAGCGCCAGGGCGAATGACGTACCACTGCCGGGATCACGTGGCCGGAATATACAAGCAGCGCCGTCTCGGGAGGCGACGTCCCGGACGCCAGCGTCAGCCTTACCTATGGAAGGCGCCCTAAAGTGTAGCGGGGGTCTTCGGGGTAGACGCTTGATAAGAATTTATTTAGGTACCCTCCTCCGGGAGGCGGCATACCGAAAAGGAGATACGACAAAGACCACGTGGAGATGACGTCTCGTGGGCACTTAAAAAAATTTTTTTATTTTGAAATTTTTAAAAATTTTTTCTACAAAAATTTTTATCCTAAACCCTCTTGAATCATTGCCGAGAGAAACCAAGATGGCTGACCTCTTGGTTGAACTTTGTATCGAATCTGCATTATCGGTTTCATAGATCGATCGTAGAATGCACGTTACGAGTCTACTGTACCTATAGTCCGTTCGATGTTACACTGGGTATACTGTATTCGAATATTTTATTATGATGTACACGGTCTGCCTGTATAGTCGCTTTCGTATCTATCTAACGTCTAAACGTCATTTCTCGAGACTTCCTTCTCCTTTACGCACGAACACGTCGTGCAGAATAACGTAGTCTCTCGTTGATTTATGGGTTAATAGTTAACCGCTCGTAAATAATGCTAATCACACTCTTATTATACGTTCTGCCATAGCATCCTCTTTCCATGTAACCACAACAAGACCGGAGAATGTTTAGTCCACTGGCACGACTACACTCTCCGTCTCTCTCTGTTTCACGTTCAATCGTATATATAGACCTCTCTCGGCTAACTTCGCATCGGCCATTCGTATCACGATCTATCGAAGATCGAGATGATCTGTTCGTGTCTGGTCGATCCTACCGATTTACGATCGAGCCTGTTAATACCCAAACCTTATCAGAAGGAAACCCGTATCGGCCGACACGCGACTTTGAATTCGTATTTTCCAACGAACCGGAAACGGAGCTGCCGGATGTTTCGCACGATTCCGGTATAAAGATCGAATAAAAAGTTTATCCAGTGAAGTAGCACGCGTTACGGTGCCCGAGCCAATGGGCGAGCACGGATGAAACAGCCAATACATTTTATTCGTGGTGGGGCCAGGGGGAGGGAGAGAGAAAAAAGATGGATCAAGATAGGGGGAGCGACGGAGACCGAAAGAGAGAAATGTTTCCAGACCTGCTGACTACTGAATTTCCTTTCCGATTTCTCTCATAGGGAATTACGTGTATATCCTTTGGACAGTGCTGTAGCGCGAGGGGCCCCTAAGGGGTGTAAGGTGAAAATAGCCAGACTGAATATACCTATCCACAGATTTTTTTTTTTCTAAAATGACTGTACTGTACAAATTTCATTCCTCTGGTACCAGTTTGATTTTTGAGGTTTATCGAAAAAATTGCACAGTATAGTCTGTGTTAATAGGGATGTTGGAATTTGAAAAAAAAAATAGTCAATCGGTTATCGACACCCTCTGCTCGTAGGGCAGGGCACGTGAGTATATATATACATAAAGTAGAGATATTGATATAAACGGGGGGCAGGTCCAGGGTGGAGCGTGCTTTGTAATCAGGGCCCTATTACCATCGAAGGTGGTCAATCTTCGAAGGGTCCCATAGTGTGCCCAGTTTAAAGTGTTCTTTAACGCCATAGCCATACAACCCTCGTGCACTCTTATGGGACTTATCTCCTTTTTTCTTCCGTACAGCACACTGGGGACCCCCGTGCTAAAGATCGAAATATAAACCTAAAATTTTCAAAAAAATAATTCGAGCCCATCTGTCAATTATAAAATTTTTTTTCGTAAAAAATAAATAAGTCCCATACATTTCCCATGACCGCGAAGCGCTACGTGTACAAGGATTGTAAAGAGTCAAGCTAAGAAATTGGAGGTTATGGATACTGGTTACGCCATTGGCCGATGATGAAGTTATCCAGCGATAATGGCTCCATTACGAGCTGGGGCCCCATTCGAGAAGGGGCCCGGCATACGGTCGTGTCCCGTAAGGACTTCGTTGGATTTCATGGGGCACAGGTATATATACCGTATACAGGTACTGTGTATGGGGTTAACGGAGGGGGACGAGAAAGGGGGGGAATAGAGCCAGGACCAAGAAGATGAAGATGGAAGATGGTGGAATTGAAGGGAACGTCGTCTGGCACCATATACTTATGGCGGCGATTGTTTATGTTGGCTGATGGCCACTTATGCTGCACACACATCGCATTACGAAGCGACTTCGCCCCCTCTTAGACGTTACTTAGCCCGTGGCCGAGGATTGAGCTCTTCATAGCTCGTATAGCTCCAACGGGTCTTATAGGCCGTAGGCCGTATACGGTAATGGCGAACACGTTACGGATAAAATGTATACTTACCTCAGCCGCCTGTTACCATACAGCCAGTTGATACTTCTCTACGTGCCTGATATTACGTCGGGTGAACCTAACCTAACATTTTTCCCGCTTATCAGTTTTTTTACAAATAAATTGGTAAAAAGTTATCGAGCTATATCGGGATGGTGGTTATTAATAATATTTTTTTAATTTTTATCTTTACTCCTCGCTCGCTCGATTTGCCCCTTCTCTATTTATTTATTTATTTCTTTTCTTTTTCATCTTATTTACGTAAGTACGATTCGCCTTATCGGAATTATTCGCGCAAATCAATTCCTTCGGTCTCCCCGGGCCGTTATTATTTTAAATGGTCTCATGCTTATAAATATACTCTCTTGATCGAACGGCGCAGAAGGGGAGGCGCGGGAGGGGGAAAGAGGGGGAAGCGTATGACTAGCACGCGATTTCTCACCGTTTTGCTCTCTCTGCTGTACGAGATACGTGGATTCAATAGTTATTCATTAAACTGGAATTGAGTCGGGCAGGATGCAAGGGTCAATTCTTGGCTAACCCCGCGGTTACATTAAAAGGTCTTATCTGTGCGCGAGATGCGCCCCCTTTTACTTGTCTAAGCGTCGGGACGCATTATTTTAAAAAATGGTAACTATCAAAGGTTGAACGATAAAATTCTAAAAAAAATTTTTATTAAAAATAATAAAGTCAAAAATCACATTGTATCCGGTCGAATCATCCCTTAATGAATTTCTTGTACCAACTGTACATCCAGGATGCGAATCTCCATGAGAGAGCGACGAGCGACAAAAATTCCCAAATAGTTTTGTCGATTCGTAGAGCGCGTCGAATTTGGGGCCACATACAAAATTACTCACGGCTCGTTAGAACGTCATGGGAACCCATAAGCGTATATGGTGTATGCCGTACTAATTTAAATGACCGTGAAAATTGTTTTTCTCTAAAGGATCGAATTCGTCGTGGTTTATTATAAAGTTATTTGCTTATGCACCCAAGTAATGTATTACCATGGGACCCCATAAAAAATAAACCCCCGCGTATACAACGAGAGATACAGATTTTCGCACGGGTATGCATACCTATATGTCCATACTCTATGGTGTTTACTTTTATCTTATGTTTATCTATAGTCCATGGGGGTATTAGATACACACCTAAGCCATCGCTCTATGGGATTTTCAAACACGAACCCGATCTCTATCCCGACTCCCTTGTAACTTACCGTGTTACTTCACCATAGGAAAAGAGCAACAAATCCAGTACGTTTATCGAGCATCGCCTCGTGTAATCCTATAGGTGCTTAGCGTGAAATCCCATAATCGATAGTTTGCTCAAGCGGACGCCACGTGGCGCCACGTGCTACTTCCCCATTAGAGGTACCAGGGACCAGTGGCAGAAGCCATGGGGCCACCTTAAAATATACACACAAACACCATACGCCCCGAGACCGTATCTCTATGTTAATATGGGAATGCGAAGCCACCGCAAGCCCATGGGGGAATTCGACACGGTGCCCTGGGCCGGTATAGGCTACAATTTCTAATATTACGTAACAACCCTACGAACGCGCGTTGTAAGGGATGAAATTAGTAGGGACGATTAAAAAAAAATTAAAAAAAAAAAATTTAACGCATAGCCCACCCTCGAGAAACTTTATGGGTTTTACCAGTCGAGACGCTTGGTCGTGCCTTTTTTTTTTTGTGAAATTTTTTTTTTTTTTCTTTTCCTTTTTATTCTTCAAACCTCTCACATCTTAACAGTCGAGAAATTAACGAACGCGGGGGTCGACCTCACTTCCTTTGATAGCGGCGTCTTAGAGTCTCTCGACGCAGCTGCCTCTGGTGTTGTTATTCTCTACTAACTCGTAGACTCTGTTGTTCACTGTCCTCCTCTCTTTTTATCTTTCTCTTTCTTATTCACCTAGCTGTAATCTACCCTCTTAGCCTCCTTGTCCTACTATGGGATATTAATTATCCCGGGCGATAATGACCGAACACGCAACGAATCGTTAATTGGTTGACAGATACGTAACTCGGTTATTCTCTTGGACCTATATCTCCTTCTCACTGTTAACTTCCTCTATGATATTTTACGTAAATATGTATATACGTTGAGTTCACAACTGCCGCCAGCTGAACGGCGAACAGGAAATCGTATTTCGTCATCCGGTCAATGGCTTTATTATTAATGGCGTAAAGATGCGTTGTAACAATAATAAAGTATATTATACCAGACTGCATGATTTCACAGATTTTTATACACTCCGATCCGACCGTTAACAGCGAGCCGAGAAAAGATCGTGAGGTTTCGTGAACTTCCGTGGAAATCTTGAACGAGCGCGAGGGAGACGGGTTTGAAGAGTGAGAGAGAGAGAGAGAGAGAGGCCAATAGACGGCTGTAAACTTAAACGGAGGACAATGGCTCGTTGTTCGTACGTGCGTGGTGCGCGCTCGTCTATTTACGACATGCCGAGTATAGCCGATGCGGTTTTAATTGCTTCGACGATTTGACGAATGGAGTAGCGAGCGTGGATAGTCGAGGAGCGTACTTGATGTAGGTTTAGCGAACCGCAAAGGGAATGCGCGAATAAGTAAGTAGGAAAGAAAGAGAGATACAAGTAATCGCAAGAATGCACTGGCTGTGAGAAAAGGAGAGAATCAAGATGGCGGCGGACGGCTGAGAATTACGAAGACGCTTTACGGTGTGTTGGCGAGGTTAATTTTAGATTTTTTTAAAACAGAATTCAAATTCGAAATGGAGATTTTCTTTATTATGTTTATTAGAACTCCTCACCGGATTATATCTGACCCAACGTCTTTCGGGTATTCCCGTGGGTGCTGTGAACTTCGGGATTACTCGGGTTCTTGGCCCGTGTAGCGCGCGCGCTCTAGCGGAACGCTTTGGTACTTTGCTCACGAGTAACCGAACCGGAATAACGTCCAGGTCAATTTATGGCTCAGCTTGGACGGAGCCCAAACTTTCCTTGGGGTTTTGCGGCCTGCTAGCCGTACGCTCGTTCTGTCGCTCGTCGCTGTATGGGGTCTGTTAGGTAAGAGAGACTGAATTAAAATATATATGCGTTTATATGGAGTATATACTTTTTATCTCGATCAGCCACGTGTTTAGCTCCTTATTAATCTACTGCTACTATATGCTGGTTAACGTAATAATACATAGTGACCACCGCGAATGTATATATATATGTACAATGAATTTATCAAATGTTCCCAGAACAGTCCCCTGTGCCTTGTAAGGTTGGTACTCGTGGTGCCCTCTAATTACAAGGATGATATGCTGGACCGAGTGGTACGTTTGTTCACAAAAACCTTACACCTCGACTATAGTACGTACCCGGTAACTTCGGTATCAAATATATTTATACGTAATATGGCGATAGCGTGAAGATTTAAGGCAGTGTAATTTTTAATAAAAAATTTTTCTGCGGTTGGTATTAAACTGGGGTCATAGGTCACGTACGCACTTAATACATGCAGGCACTGCCCGTAAATATCATTAGTGGAGCCTAACCTAAAAGGTAATTTAATTCAGGTAAATTCGGCCGCCAAGAGAGTTTATCCCCGGTACGGCGATGCGCGCACCCGTATATACGGCAGTCAAGGATAGGGGGGTGGAAAGGTTGGGTGGGTGGTAAAGGGGGTGGATTCGCTGGCAGTGATTTAAAATGACAAGCGCTCTGGGCCAGTGGGGGTTGTCCCAGGGGTGCAGTGCTTCACGGTTGGCTGACTCTGGTTCGCCGTTTCCATGGTTCGCGATTAAAAAACTTCCGCCCCGAGCGCTGCAGAATCTCGCGAATTTATTAACCCCCAGCACCGCAGCATCCACAGTACCAGCCCGGATTCATCTCGGGCTATTACCGGAGAAGATCAGCTCCCGCGGTTTGTATTTTCGTGAAAAACCACCGCCTGGCTAACCTAACCTAAATCAGCCCCATTGCCACCTTGGCACCCAACCAATGGACCAATCCTTATCATCTCCCATGATCCGTCGAAAGAATCTTGAAAATTACCAAGGGATGCTGCAGGGCACAGGGAAAAATACCTTTCGAGCCGTGGATCTATTTTTATCTTGTTATTTGAGATATTATTTTTACACCGTTCTCCAGTACGTGGCTCGTTTTAAGATTTCCCAATATTTGCAGCATCCCGTCATGGACCTCCGATAACTTGACACGTGCCTCGGGGATACCGAAAACGGTGACTGGAAGGCGTCAGCACTCCTTTTCCTATAGTTTGGATCGTCGATGCCGTTTAGAGGGATGATGGATGCTTCGCACGCGACCGACACGCCTACAACAACCCTTAGGCCCAAATACGCGGATATAATGGATATACGGATATACGTACGGAGTGGGATATCGTTCCGACACTTTCGAGAGTCGGTATTTGGACAATCCATTTCTCATTCTCTTTATTATTTTACATATATATAGTAAACAGTCTGGCCTCACGCCCCCATCTCGGCCCTGAATATTGGCAGCTCCCGACGGCTGGACCGATATCAAACAATTCATATATCTCCTGCCCGACGTTCCGTAATAATAGGGAAATGAATTTTCGGCCAAGATTTTCATCTCCCGGCTGCTAATCGAACCTGGATGCTAAGTGGATGACATTAGGAGTCATCAGTCATTTTAGCCTTCTTATCGCTGGAGTACGCATCGCGTTAGGGGTGTAAAATAGTAAATAATAAAAATTTTGTAAAAATTTAATTCGCATTTTTAGACTTTTGCATTTTCAGCCCCAAACGATTCGGTATACGAGTTTACGTCTTTTCGGTCCATGCTCACTGGATGCTGGAAATCTCTATCATCAATCACCGGTGATTGAAAGACATTGAATGAGATTTAAGAGAAAAAGTCTCGGCTGGGTTTCAGGGGGAGGAACATCAGGTGCGAAGGGGGGTCGATTCGATTTCACGTAATTCCTCAATGTCCACCCACTGTTGCCAACCTCTTTTTTTTCTTACGTCAAAAATCCAAAATTCTACCGAGAAGAACCTCACTGGCTACTCAGCCTCTCTTTCTTTCCTCTAAGGGCGCCTTGGGCGTGTTGTACGGCCCTGAAGTCAAGGGCTGTTCCTATGCCCCAGGGGATGAAAGGCATTTGGCGACTACGCAGAGATCGCGGATGAATTCTGTGATTTCCTGATGCACGTAGGGCTGGTAGGTAGGGGGGGCAAACCGATTTGAACCCCCTTTTCAAAATCAAGGGTGGCAACCCACAGGATCCCCGACAAGAATTATATTAGGATTACAAGCATTATCGCCTGCGAATAAACCTAACTTTTATGGCGCACGAATTGAGGGGATTTTACACGAGGGATGCCGGCATAGTCAGGACGGCCATTATGACGTCATTACACCGCAAGAGTACTCGAGTCAACAAGGGATGCGCGTAAAGCTATTTCGTTCGGTCATTCGTCCCCCTATCCCCCCTTAATTTTTTCTAAAATCCAATTAACTAATTTTTTGGAAAAAATTTCGTAGCGAAAGTTCGCCAGGATCAAAGGGGACGATTATTTTGCTCGGGGCACCCAGTGAAAATAATCGGGATGGACGCCACTGGTGTGTCTGTCGGCGGGCTGACAGCCAAATAAAGGACAAATAAATTAAGTTAATATGCTCCTCACTCACAAACCAGCGAACACAATCTCCCTGCCGGCTCTACGTATTAACGGTCTTGAGATTCTCTTGGCTCTCTTGGATCGGCGTCTTCCATTGTGCGATGGAATTTGTAATTTAGATTGATACGTTATATGACCAGGCCCGTAGCGAGTATCCCCGCACCCCGTCCCTGTACGTATATTCGCTCCTTATTCATTGGCTTCCAAATAGCGATAGCTATCGGTGCTCTCTTGGATTTTCGAGAATTTCTCGGCAGATGCGATTACAGATGTCATAAGTGGCGGAAGATTGAGCAATGTACAGTCGGGGATCAAAGTATACGTGGGACTAAGATACTAGTATCTTCTAATTTCAATTCGATAAATTTTCACGGACTGTACAGTCGGTAGAGAAAGTAAGGAGACGTGTGTAAGAATTTTAGAAAATTAATTTTTATCTTTTTTTTTTACCACCAATTTCATTTATCTGGCTATTTGACACCTGAAAAATAGAGACGTACACGTCTGTCTTGCGAACGACCTATTCGAACCAAAATTTAAAGAAAATTACTTTGATCGTAATAATATATTCGATACGCTCTCTCATGAGTGGCGAAGGTATCGAATGGTGCTCGAGTTCGTTCCAATGAATAAACACGAAAACTTTCTTGGCAAAAGTCGAGAATAAAGTGAATGAATGAAGAGAGGAAGAAAAAAGAAAAAAAAAAAGTTTATTAGTCTTGATGGGAAAAAAATATTGAAAAAAAAAATTTACATCTACATACACCGTGTGGGTTGAAATTTTTTTATCCAGATTCTATATACAAACCTTAATTGATCCCGCGTACTGTACAAATACGGCAAAAGTGAATGAGAGGCGTGAAGTAGAAAGAAAAAATTAGATCACAAGATCTTCGTGTCATCGAACTCGTTCTCGATTCGCAGCGATAACGGTTAGATAAATGGAGATCGAGTCTCGTTAAGTTCGTCCCGCTACTCGGAATCGCCCTGCGAATTGAATCGACTCCGTTTCCAATGCTCTAGGCACGTATGGATGCTGCGTATAGGCGCGAGGGTCCAGCGATAAAAATATAGAGAAGATGCTGCGAAAATACTTGTGCCAAACACACGTAAGTGGTATGGGGGTTACCTATGCTGCTGGCAAATAATGAATTTCCTGGCAGATTGACCTGACCTCAATTGATACTAAAATTAAATTCTCATAAAATTTTATCAATGTCAAGTAAAACGATTAAATCATAAAAATTATTCAAAAATTTTTTCTAAAAAATTTTCCAATATCAATTATATGATTTAACCTTATTTCCAATACCAATTGTGTTACATAAGATTATAAAGATATATATATATATGATCTTTGTAAAGATTCGTCAAGGCTATCTTATCGATCAGCACCTTGTATCTTTATTCTGCCTATTGTTATCGTTCCACCAAGAGAGTTATAATCAGGCAAAGCAAACGCGTTAAATAAAGTAATTTAAAGGTAAAATTAATGGATTTCTTTAATTGACCGACTATTCGTCCAAATGAATTTCTCCGTCACTACGGTGATACAATTATACCGGGTGTTTCTTTCATCCATTTCTTTTTTTTTCCATCGTTCTTTTCAACAGTCTATCAACCACGGGCCATAACCCCTGCCGATCTTTAGATCGACTCACGGTTAAGTGCTAACCGGTAACCAGTAAATAAATGGTCGGCACTGTGGATAAGGGAGAGAAAGAACTTTCTTCGGAAAGTGAGAGGATGGGATGGTTGTTTAAAAAAAATCGGTTCACCCAGTACATATACACGGTGCAGCAGGACGCCAAAGAGATTTCAAGGCGGAAGCTTTTCAAATGAATTTCTCAACAATAGAAAATTCCAGAGCCGGTCACGCTGTGTTTGAGATCGAGAAACTAGCCGTGGACGTTACCGATCGTCAGCCGAGGGATTCCGTATCGACAAAGGGATCGGATAGATGAATAAATAAAACACGGGTTGATCGTTGGAAATGAGGGTAATTGTCGGCTTCTTGGAACGATCGAGCTTCTCGATTTTTTTTCTGATTACTTTTTTTTTCCATTACGCAACCGGTCGAACGATCTTGCGATCGCGTCAGGCATCCACCGAGTGAAAATCGGTAAGTGGAATTATTTTTGAAAAATTTTCATCGTGGATCGGTAACTTTTTTTTTCGAGGGTTCGATCCCAGGGGAGAACTTTTTTTGATTTTTTTTTTTTTTTTTTTACGGGTATCTATTTATCGTTAGTCGCCAGAGTCCTTGGTTACGTGTGAAAAAGCTGCTTTGTGGTCTCTCGCGAAATTTATGATGATTAAACGGTCGAATGGCGGACGTGCGATGACTTCATTGACCCGAGCCGCACCTATTGTGGTTCTCCGACAAATTGGATTACGATTTTATGCCTCCTCATAACGGCTCTTTGCAGAGACGCCTTCGAGCGTCGCGACGCTTCTCCGTGTTTTGTATTTTTTTTTTCTGTATACGTATATTTATTTTTTTTAATTTAATTTCACCACGCTGCTACTTCTTCTCGGTAGCCCAGTGGGTATTGGGATGCTGCGAGGACGCAGGGGTCCAGAGAAACCAGGAAAAATCGTGTATATGAGAAATAGGAGACCGTGAAAAATAAAGGATACGAGAACGAGATGAGAAACTCTAGATCTGGACTCCCCGTTGGTTCTATTGAAGACGGTGTAATTCTTTTTTTACCCCTTTCACACAATTCCACGTAAGAAAGCCCGAGCTTGGTAATTTATTGAATTCTTCTGCATCACGACACTTATTCAATCTCCTGCAGACCTTTATCCCAGCATCCGTTTTATTTTTCATTTCATCTCCATCTACGTTCTTCGTATACCGGATGACCGTGAATTGAATAGTTAAGGCAATTTTCACGTAGCGTCAATAGTTTCGCCAGTGTGAAAATTAACCCTGGACCAAATCGGAGCGAGATGACGATATAAAAATCTTTACGTTTCTTGTATCAGAGGGAAATCGAATTTCACCAGAATTATTCAATCTCCCACAGAATTTTATCCAGCATCCGTTTTATTTTCCATTTCATCTCCATCTACGTTCTTCGTATACGGATGACCGTGTACCCTGGAGATTAGAATATCATAACCTCAATTTTCTAAATATAAAAATTGAATAGTTAAGGCAATTTTCACGTAGCGTCAATAGTTTCGCCAGTGTGAAAATTGGCCGTGGACCAAATCGGAGCGAGATGACGATATAAAAATCTTTACGTTTCTTGTATCAGAGGGAGATCGAATTTCACCAGAATTATTCAATCTCCCACAGAATTTTATCCAGCATCCGTTTTATTTTCCATTTCATCTCCATCTACGTTCTTCGTATACGGATGACCGTGTACGCTGGAGATTAGAATATCATAACCTCAATTTTTTAAATATAAAAATTGAATAGTTGAGGCAATTTTCACGTAGCGTCAATAGTTTCGCCAGTGTAAAAATTAGCCGTGGACCAAATCAGAGCGAGATGACGATATAAAAATCTTTACGTTTCCTGTATCGGAGTGAGATCGAATTTAGGGGTTGTTGGGAGGGGAGAGGTGAAACTCTAGTTAGCCACTACTATCAGTTACACTATTATCTCCAGTGGCCACTACGGGAAAAGCCACGATTGTATCTGGTTTGGCCTCTTATCTACAGGGTGTTCGCAAAAATTATGAAAAATAATTTCGAGTGATTCAGGAAAGTCGAAACCAAAATTGCCAACTTTAATACACGATTAAAATAATTTTTGAATTTATATATCGTGACTCGTTATTCAACCTCTGCACCCCCTGCCCTTGTAAAATTAATATAAAAATTGTTAACGATAATCATTATTATTATTTCGTAATTATCTTTAACGGGTGGGCATTATTTTTTGTAAGGAAATTATAAGGGTTGAATGTGAGAGAGAATCCTGTATGGATTTACTTAGGACACCCGCTAGAGGTGCGCACCCATGGCCGAGAAGGGATGAAGGTAATTAATTGCCATGGCAACGCCAGCCAGAGGCATCGAACGCCAGCCCCGCATGCTTTAACTGAAATATGGCGTCTCGTACGAATTTTCGCGAATTCTCATCGTGCGAATCCTGAGTCTCTCAAATTTGAGCCTTTCTCGTATAGAGGGTGGTCGTTCAGGGTTGTCGATGAGATTTCGTGCTTGGCCTATCTAGAAGGAGCAGGTATTACAACCTAGGAGAATACGTTATCCTATGGGGTAACTAGAATATATACCGTGTGTATATATACATTGTGGTAGCATCGATATCCAAATTTGGAGAAATAATTTTGAAAATGTCCATTTTTTGTATTCAATATGAATCGTGAATGTCCACACGAGGTCCTTGGGACGTCCTCTTTGGGCCCTCGCAGGACGCGTTACGAATCGACCATAAAATTAATTATCCTCACTGATTAAGCCACGGGAAAGATGCGAGTCACGCTTTCGATCAACTCCTGGTGAAACGGGAACAAATACATTCCGTGGATTCCGGGGTCCTGAAGGATACAAGGATTAGGATATATATATATCGGAGAGGCGCGAATGAAGCCAAGTGTCAGCATCCACGAAAAAGATCAGAGATTCGATTTGTTCTACGATCGCGAGTATCCGTACGTTGTATATGTATATATATACTGGGCCGAATATACATAAACAGGTGGCTATCTTTTTCCCTTTTATCGTGCCCTCTCACTCTCTCCCATTATACAATCCCATCTCTTTCTTTAGCTTCCACGAAGCAGATGCAGAATTCTAGGACTGGAGAAGAATCTTCATTCGATTTGGAAAAGAGCCTGAGCGTTCGATTCTTTGAATTTTCCAAAAATCTTTTTCATCGCTTTTATTTTTTTTTTATGGTTATCATACAAAATGGCTGCTGTAGCCAAGGTAAGTTTTTCTATCTGGAAATAGACCAGGTTGGGTGATATTTTTTTTTCAAAAAAATACTAAGAAAATTTTCGTACGAGCCAAGTACGTCGAGAGATAAAGATAAAAATATAAAAGATAAAAAAATCAACTCCGGCGCATTTACGTTCTTCGACTAAACGCTCGGAGAGTCCTGGACTGCGGTATACGCGGTGCTGGGCTACAGAGAAATAACAAGGATGCTCGCAATAATGAAGACCTCAAGGCGCCGCGCCTTGGCGATAATTACAGGGAGCCAACCTTACAACCTTCTAAAGGCTTAAATGTTAAATGTTATACGTCCCGGTACCAACTACGGTAGCTTTTATGCTCGGCAACTTGGGACTCCGGACGATGCAACTCGCTAAAACCGAGCTTAACGGTCAGGGCCGTAGAGGAGAATACCGAGGGGTGCATGGGGGGCCCAAAAAAATGCATGAAAAAAAAAAAATCGAAATTCAACGTTAAAGGGTAAGTAGAATTTTTTTTTGTAAATTACACAAAATATCAAGGAAGGAGTATAATTTATCAAGGGACCTAAGAAAAAACGAAGGATTCCAGGGTCTGTTACTTCAATCTTACGATACTGGAGCAATTGGCATGTAAAACGCAGCAAGTATATAAAAGTGCCGGTGCTGCAGTCAGATGAGCAGAAAGAACAAAGGGACGCCGGTATCGCCGCCGACGCTTGGCTCGCGTCAAATTAAAATAAACGGCAGCAAGAAAATCGGAGCGCGTTCCCCGAGATTTTTCAAAATTTTATTGAGTTATTTCAACAATTTTTTTTTTTTTTTTTTTTCTTTCCCCACCTCAACCCACACCAACGTCCCTACAGGTGTTCGCCGAGTCCATACACCTCGGTGTAGACGCCGCGGCGCTATTTCAGACCGTTGCAAAATCAAAGGCGTCGTTCTTTAGGAAGGCCAATTGCTAGTAATTTGCTACTGATGGAATAGTCCTTTACGCTCGACGTAACCTCGCGGCCAGCCTTAAGGCGCTTTTCAAGAAGCATAGGGAACATGTGGATATACGTATATATATGGTACAGGTAAAAAATTCGCTCCAACGAAAGGGTAACTTGGCCAATGGTAATCGTCCGTGCTAATTTCCACGGCTCTCGAACAGCTGGCTAGACCCAATGAGAATTATCTTAATTTTATCTGATCTCGGAAAGAAATTATCTGAGATCATCAGGATCCTCCGAGGTACCTCAAAGATTGATCGCATAACGTCTCTACCGTTACTTCGTATCTTGTTAAGAAAAAAAAAAAATTTTCTTTTTTTCATTAAAATTTATTTTCTTTAACTCTCCAGCACAGCTTCACTCCCGGCATCGCTAATATCAATTCGAGTATGTAATTCACTCTGGACCCGGCGTGAACTCGCGTCGAGATGAAGATAAAGTCGATTTTCGGTCGGTCGAGATGAAAGTACGGCTTCCCGGGGCGTCCGACACCTTGTTAGACGAGCCGGACCTTTGGACCCCCTCGAGGAAACAACCATTTGTTAGAATTTCTCCTTCTCTCCTCTTTCTCCTTCCGCCATCTCTTCCTCTCTCTCTGACACACTCGCTTCTCACGATCTCCTATACCTAACCACTGTGCCCTCTCTCTCTCACTTCATAGACCAAATGCCCAACCTATATATAGATATAGATACCAAGGGCCGACAGGTCACACGTGAAATTATTGACTAAATTTACGAGCCATAATCGACTTTGTGCTGCAGCATGTGGGATTCGGTGTGAATTTTGTGTGTAATTCGAAAAAAAAAAAAAATTATTACGTGATTAGCAGGTGACAAAAAAAAATAATAAAGATACCAACTATGTAAATCTTCAGGAATATAGTAACGGACAGGTGGCATGGGGTTTTTATATTATTTAAAAATGAAAAATTTGAATTTACCGCCTTAGCGGGGAAGTAGGGGAAAATTAGCTTTGGGCAAATATATATATATATATATATTTATGACCCCGATCAGGTTGCAGGGGGAAACCAGTGGCCGAATCTTACGCAGCACGTTTTCTACTTCCAGGACTCTACTTTGTGAGAGGGATCGAAAATTTATGGTGCACCGTAATGAAATGATCCCGCAGCAACAACAATGGCCGTGCGGCCGTCGGTCATCGCGAACAGACGTTACCACCTTCGACTTGGCTCTTCCCTTTTATTATTGTGGCAGGTACCGACGGCACCGTCCGTGCAGGACAATAAAACAGGCTATCTCGAATCTCGCGGGGCTATTGTTGCCGTCCGAAAGTTTCTTTGTTACCGGTTAATTCCGAGTCCATTAAGTTGTTATACCAAGCAGGAGCAACAAGATGGCCACCATCGGCTTGCGAAGACGGGGTAAAGAGGGAGCCCCGCCGAACCAACTGGAACCCGGCTCTTAGCTACCCCATAGAAATTATGGCAAGGAAATTTAATACGGTCTTACCCTTTGGAGGCTGGTTAATTAGATGACGTTAAATGGAATTAACTGGCACCATGGTGTTTTATGGTGAAACCAGGTCTTATCGTGGACTTTGGTTCTGTTAAGGGTGAACTTTATAGAAATGTGGTATTGTCGTATGAATATAGGATTGAAAGTGGAATTATTTTCCACGAGGGTTATGGGGTTTGGTATTTTCATGGGATACAAGTCCTATGGGGTTTTTTGGGGGTGATTTCTCATAAAATAATAATTACACCGTATAGAAATTCTATACCCGCAAATTGACAAACCCCATAACACTTCTACTTTGGCCTATGGGGTTTCTGTTTGGCGAGGCACTCATGAATGAACATGTGGCACGGGACCTCTGCTTATGGGGGTTTCCTGCGCCCGGTCTGTACACACCCCCGTGGACCGGGAAAACGTGGTAGCGTGAATCAGTACCCAAGGTGGCCGTAAATCTGTCCTGTCGCGCGTACACCCTTCCCCCCCCCCCCTGTGAAAACCCCCATAGAAGCCTCATAACGCCGGCGGACAAGTGTTATGGTATGGCTTATAAGTGAATGCCACCCTCTAATCGGAAAATACGAGCTCGATTGTCGCGCTAGGGGTTCATGGTGTTCGCTCTTTATTTTTATTTTTTCTTCTCTCTTTTTTTTTTTTAACCGCGTTACCTACAGCGTCCCCGTTATTTCTATGGTGGTGCCTCTCTTCTCGTTCCCCTGGACCCCCGTTCGTCTTTATGGTCGAATTTGTAACTTTAAATTGGCCGACTCTCCCCTTCTCCACCTTCCCTCTCTCTTTTTTTTACGCTTACCCTCTCTCTCTCCGAAACCCATGTCCGGGCACCGTGAAATTTCGTGGTTCTTTTTACTGCCACCTTTTTTTTTGTCGCTTCCACCTTGCGAACCTACCCCCATATCATTACACCCCCCCTGTACCCATGACTTTACTAAGCGTCTGACTGGTGTTGTATATATATATATATATTTTTGTAAAATTTAGGCTGAAACGAATCTGACGATCATTTAAAATTCAATGGGTATTCCAAGGGTTTCAATGTGAAGTTTAAAGGTGGAAAGAAAAAAAAAATTAGAAACTGTCAATCGCCTTGATAATTCGTGAAAAAGATGAAGTCCCAGGACTAAGGGTTACGGAATTTCTCTGCATTGGCCTGGGATGACTCTGACTGGAAAATTAGCAGTGATAACGCGATAGGGGGTCGGGTTTTACTCTCCTACGGGAAGAGCAAAGACTTAGGGCTTAGCACCCTTGCAGCCAAGTACCGCGTAAGCTCGCTGGGGTGATTTGCTAAGCCCGCTAACAAATAGAACGATAGATGGCCGACGGTTCCAGCCCCTCGAATAGCTTCGGATTCCTAGCAGCCATTCAACCAGCCAACCAGCAAGCCCCAGTCGCTACTTTCCAGGCGACGAATTACATGGGGATCAACAGCCCCGGGCTTTTTGACTTTCGATTCGATACTGTCTGCCACTTACAGCCTTGTCTCCTAATACCCACGAAAACCAATAATTACGCCCTCGAAAAGGTCCAAGGGCTGGTACAAAAAGATTTTTGAATCAGCCCAAAAAAAATATCACTAATTAACGCGACATACGATTATCATTAAGTCATCCATAGATTCGTTAAGAAATCGAGATGAAGAATTGAGCGTCGTTGATTACGTAATGAAAAATGATTTTTTTTATATATATATATATACACTCATTAAAAACTGGTCCAGAGGTCACTTAAAAATCCATATTAATTAGTATCTCTTATCATCGTAAATATCAGATTTATCACGGACGTGGTATCGATCCGTTCGATTTATCAATGTATCGTTCGAAATGAAAAGACTCGTAGATAAAGATAAGTAAACAAAAAAGAGAATCAAGAAAAAATTTAAAAGGATGCCGTCATTCAAAATGGCGGTGGTAGGGAAAGGGATAAATAGTGGCGCGAGCTTATCAAGTGTACGGATCCCTATAGAAAAAAAAAAAAAAAAAAAAGAAAAAGTCATTTAACGAGAACAATAACTCAAACCAATTAGCTGTGACACGCCCGTTGTTGCTGGCAATTAGCAATGGAATTAATTAGTCTATTATCTCGCCGAGACGCTGCGGCCGTATGGACCGCAAGGAGTACGAGGTCGTGAGGGGTAGGAGTAGTGAAACTCCTGATTAAAGTACCGAAACTGCTGGTGAACTCAACTTCTTTCGTCAGAAGCTACTGATAAGGAAACTCCCCTGATAATATTTCATTTTTATTGATAATTTTGACTTTACTTTACCGCCACGTAAATTGGCCCCGATCTGTACGTTATCGGTAAGGATTTTGATGGCAAGTGAAAAAAAATTTTTTTTTTGAAAAAAAAATTTTTTTTTACATATTTCGAAACGCTTCTATCGAAGCGACAAGGAGGTTCGGGACGATGCCGAATACGATCTGGGAAATAAACAGGCGCGACATTTCGGCCGGAAAATATAATTCCCGTAAAGCAGAAATTTGTCCAGGAGTCAGAAGCGTCGAGCGAAATCAACTTGTGGAAATCCCAACAGATTGGCCGTGGGGGCCGGGCGAGGCCGTATACGTACTGGCAGTGTTACGGTATATCTATATACACGTGGTATGGGGTTTGTCCCTATGTCCCCCTACTGTCTGTTTTCATGGTGGTTTCCTCATAAATAAAAATAACCATCGCGCTGCCGCCCCTCCTGGGAGATACATACGCAATATCGCGTTCGCGTCTTCCCCGTGCTGCGGGAAATCAGAACAAATCGTTTCTCCCTTTTTTTTACCTTTATAACATTTTTTTTACCATTACCATCCCCCGACACTCTTCCTTCTTGACTTTCTCTAGTCTATGGGGTCGTAAGTATGGAGGAACTGTACGAATCTTATATTTTGAAAATTTTGAAAAAAAATCTTTAATACAAATTACACCCCGGGATGCACGGTGCGGATTCACGCGGAATCACGGCACATGGCTGCATATGGTGTGGCCGATAACGGCAAGGGATGAAGGGATGCTGGGGCCGTTATGGGACCCATGGGACTTTGGCCGCAGGCTACGCAACGAATCGGCTCCGTTTTCTCTCTCTCTCTCGTTTTATTTTCTATCTCTATCCTCCTTGCTCCTATGGGATACCGTACGTGAAGAGACTCTATATTGGTAGCAACGTGTATCTAAGCGAACCACCTCTCTCCCCACTATGGGTACGTAACATACAAGGGTAGCACGCGTCGCCCTGGCACTCTTCCGATTTACTCCAGGACTGAAAATAGACGTCGTCCTACGAGGAGGATCCCCAAGCCGGATAAAACTCTCAGGGGAGATGGCTATTCGTGGCGGGATAAAATTCAGGGGTAGAAAACGCCGGTCAGCCACTATCCGGTATATATACGAAAGAACGGAATTTGCTAACCTCGCGAAAATATGTTTCGGATTGACTCCCGCACGTGGGGGGATAGAATGGACGATCTTTCCACGGGGAATCGGAAACGCAATTTCACTCGTCTCTTAGAGCGACTCAGGTTAATCCTTCGTGCGGATGAATAATTAGGGGGGAGAAAAAGAGGTTTAGACTGAAAAAAAATATACTGAAAATCGTGAGACCCTTCCATTAAGGGTTGAAAACACGTGACACCGTAAGTTGACACGAGATACAATTTAAAAGGCTAATTCCCAGACGGGACGCCATGTTGGGGGATGAAATTAGGCTCGATGCCTTTTTTTTTTTTTTTTTTTTTTTTTACCACCACCTATCTGACATGGCCCAACGTAATTCAACAAGGCCGGATTTCTCTTCCGGCCCGACCGGGCTAACCGGCATCTGGTTCACCCTGGATCCAGGGTGCGTGTACCTAAGGGTAAGTATAGGTGGGCCTAGGCTATTCACCCTCTTCGCGTGTCAGAGGGTAACCCGGATCAAAAGTAAAGCAATTTCGTGGCTTGTTTAAAGCCGAATCAGGAACGATGACTGCCAGCAACCCCCGCGAGTCATTTCGTTAACGTAACGCGCCGTGAAATTACGATGATATGCGAATTAATGAACTACCTCTTCTTTCCCCCTGTACACCTTGAGGTTTGACCCTTGACTTTTTCGGGACTTTTTACAGTTAGGTTGGAAATACGCGTAACGAGCATTTGCGCCGATGCGACGGGGACAGTCAGCGAAAGTTTTATCTCGAATTTTGGATTTTTAGGTAAATTACAAAAACTGCCTATTTTTGCGTAAAATTTTTTTTTTTTTTATTTTTACCGATCATTGTACTTTTTTTCCTTTATACGAAAAAAGCTTCAACCTCATTGACAACCATCCACAATGCCCCTCGACAAATAGTCCTAAAGGAGCCACTCGACTTTCCTATTTCCTCTGTAAATGAGGCCTGTCATTCGCTTCGTGATTGTCAGGATGTGGAAAGACGACAATGGCACTCGACAGCATTGACGCTCGGGCACTTCCCTACTTCAGGATATAGTCGTCCACAATGTTCGCACCACTTAGGATCCATGTCCGCCGGAAGTCGAGGTTAATGTGTTTGATCAAGATCAACCTGGGTCATCGAGAATCCTCCGTGGCATTTATTAGTTACAGTCGAAAGGAATTTCCATCTGTACCCTGAGTACACGAGATGGAGACGTCAAAAAATATATCTGAGTACCCACAGAGACTGTCAAAAAAAATTTTCCAAATTTATCAGAAAATCCAATAGATCTTCGAAAATTTTCGAGTTTCCTATACCAGCCGTGAGTGCGAGAGAGACGGACTTATGGGGATATGCATGCGCGCGAGTGAGACAGAGATACAAATAATGAAAATCCTAAGTAACCCCCTTCTCGATCCAGCGCCGTCTCGAATGTCCCTTGAACGTCTTTTCCATGTCTTTTCTACCTGTCCTTTAACTTTATACGTACACGATTACTCGAATGACGTCACAGGTCTCGAGCATGCCGTTCCTGGGTATTTGACATATGCATTTTTGATATCCACCTTTACACGGAGTTTTATCGTACACGTATGACGTCATCAATGTTCATGGACGTGTCGAAAGGATATGCAAAATGCTTGGGCATCCGTAGGAAATGAGGAAAAACGCAGGTTACGGCTTCGTATTCTCTCTTTGGTATATATATACGTATAAACTCCAACATGGCAGCACCTTTATCGCGCTCATGGGAAAACCGTGCGAGCCATAGATCAGCCGACGATATTCCCCGGCAAAGCGTGTCGGCCTCTCGCACCTACCTAAGGGACGACGTATGGCGCTCGCTCGCTCGCACTCGTGGGACCAGCTACATTCAATGTCCCAGCTCATATCTCAGTTGCGGAGGACACTTTAATGAAAAATCATACGGGGAATGCACGTTCCGCTGGCTATAACGCGATATTTCAGTAGAATGAGATTTTAGACGGGAATAAATAAGCTGACAGAAGGAACCTTTCGGCCGCGCATGCGCATTGACATTTTTCTATCTCTTTCAGGTTAGGAACCAGACGCGAAACTGGATCTTGTGACGCGACCCCTCGGATGAGGTAAACAATGCTTTTTTGGAAATTTTTTTTCAAAAGGGCACTCGAAATTCACTTTTGAAGTCTATCACGGGAATCACAGACGCGGCTGGAAATTGACGCTGAAAGTTTACGAGCGCCGGCGACTCGCACGAACGGCCGCCGGGACGCTTTGACGCGACGCCCTGGGCACTCTTGCACTTGGCGAATTTTATGGCCCGTGTATTTTCGAGTTTCAACCCTTCCCGACTTGGGCTGAATTTCGGGGGTTGAGATACTAACGGGTGGACGGTAAAAAGGGGGAATCATTTATATTTTATCGCTGGGACAATCGTACGACTTGAATTTTTGGGGAGCGTTGTGGGATTTTGAAAATTTTTTTTTTAAATTGATAGTACGTATATGGAAGAGCTTGTGGATTGATATATATATTTTTTTTATGCTATTTTCGAAACACGTCCTTCCTCGTTAACATGCAAATATTTCGTTGCTGATGAAACGAATAAATATCGTGGTGAATATTTTACTTGATTTTGACTCACCCTGACGTTTCATCTTGCGACGTCTATTATTTCTGTCTTTCTCCCACTCGCATGCTTTATGGGATTTCGGGAGCTATCTTGCGGCAGGTCGGCTATGGGGAATATCTAAAGAATTAGCTTATCAAGGGCATCGGATAATCCTGATTCCCATTGGGAATTCGGGCCCATGGCTTCAGGCTTTTTGGAGCCGCTAGGCGTGTGCACATGGATCAGGGAACATATTTCGTAATCTCTAGGAGATACGCCCTCCACTTTCTTTTCCATTCCCATCCCTTATGGTGGTACAACCCCATCAAGGGGATGCACGCGACATTACGAATTATTATCATCCAAATCCTCATGTATCCGAACGAGCAATCATTTCGCACGGGACTTACGGACTTTATGGGTTTTATGGTTGTTTATGGGGTTTTACTTATTTTGCATAATTTACGAAAAAAAAAATTTTCGACACAAAAATTTTTCACTGCCCAAATTTCATTACTATTTTTTAAGCTACGACTTTTGCTCGTTGGAGATAAAAAAGATACATATATTCCTGAAGGTAACCATGACAACCAAGAATCTGACTTAATTAACGAGATTTTAAAAATGTGATGGCAATTTCAATCTAACCCGAGCAACTTCAGCTCAGAGGGTAATTCTATTAGGCAGTGGCGTAGCATCGTAAAGGGTTGAGAGGACGGCACTACGGTGGTTGAGAGGGGGTATACAGCCCCCTGGGGCCCCCTCATGCTAACTGGCTGCGACTGTGCGCGACCCCTTTACGATTCTGACTTAATTTATGTATCATCCGAGAGTTAAGTAATTTCTCCTCTAGAATTACTTCGCCGAGGGATTCGCTTTGCTTTTTCCTCTCTCTCTCTTTGTCTTTATTCTTTTTCCTCCACTCCGTTCTCCTGGGTTCGACATTTCTTCCCGCTGCGCACCGAGACCCACAAAAATTCCATAAAATTCCTACAAGGCAAGCTTTGCTCGTCGGATCCTCCAATTTTAGCTTCTTTGTATTTTTATCTTTTCTCTTTTGCTTCCTTATCCAATATAAGGAAAAGGAAGAATACAAACCGAACGATACAACCCCTGTATTCCCTGTTGCAATTTTATTCCTTTCGATTCTACGTTCCTATTGTACCTACCCCTATCTCCTATCGTGGACCCGTATCAACCGATACCTTTGGACGATTGTTCCTTGCATTTATTTTTCATCCCTTATTATACAAAGACAAGGGTGAAATATCTAATACAGGGGAAACTCTTCAGGTGACTAATTAAAAGGTAAAAAACTTTCTCGATCGTGGATCCATATCAACCTATAAATTTGGAAATTTTCTCGATCGTGGACCCGTATCAACCGATACCATTGGATAATTGTTCCTTCCATTTATTTTTCATCCCTTATTATCGTCATCATGGACCCATATCAACCGATACCTTTGGACGATTGTTCCTTGCATTTATTTTTCATCCCTTATTATACAAAGACAAGGGTGAAATATCTAATACAGGGGAAACTCTTCAGGTGACTAATTAAAAGGTAAAAAACTTTCTCGATCGTGGATCCATATCAACCTATAAATTTGGAAATTTTCTCGATCGTGGACCCGTATCAACCGATACCATTGGACGATTGTTCCTTGCATTTATTTTTCATCCCTTATTATACAAAGACAAGGGTGAAATATCTAATACAGGGGAAACTCTTGAGGTGACTAATTAAAAGGTAGAAAACTTTCTCGATCATGGACCAATATCAACCGATATCTTTGGACAATTGTTCCTTCTATTTAATTTTCATCCCTTATTATCGTCATCATGGACCCATATCAGCCAAGGCCTTTGGACAATTGTTCCTTGCATATATTTTTCATCCCTTATTATACAAAGACAGGGGTGAAATATCTAACACAGGAGAAACTCCTGAGGTAACTAATTAAAAGGTAGGAAATTTTCTCGATCGTGGACCCATATCAACCGATACCTTTGGACAATTGTTCCTTGCATTTATTTTTCATCCCCTATTATACCAAAAACAAGGGTGAAATATCTAACAGAGAGGAAACTCCTGAGGTAACTAATTAAAAGGTAGAAAACTTTCTCGAGTCTGGCGAGTCGAGGATTTCCGTCTGAGAGGTCGAGTTTAAATCTGTTTTCCTGAAACCAAGTGACTCTTCTAGGAAGCTACCCTTAGTGGTTCCCTCGTGGATCGTTTCATCCCTTAGTACATCCCAACCACCCTTTATTACCAGTCTAATCTATCTAGCACGAGAACTACTTAAAGGATCTTCCGGTTAATGGAAGTTGAGAATATATTTTTTTTTTCAAAAATAAAAAAATCAATAATCGATATCTTCACAGGTATCCTATACCAAGTCAATACGTCAAGTGAGAGCTTATTCGAGTGTTTGATAAAAAAAAAGTAATTCATTAATATAATTCAAAGCTGCCAACTTAATACATGGCACATATGGTAGATGGGTATAAGACAGACTGTACAAGCTCGAGATCGATTATTATTAATAATTGCATCTTACACCGATAGGTGCCTGTCGAATGGCCAGGTAATAAATTATATTAAATTATAGGTATGAAGAGAAGGCCAAGGGGAGGGGGCGATCAGAAATTTTTTTTTTATTAGATGGGTCAGTTTTCGATGGGCCCATATGGGACCCATAAATATAGTGAAGACGGACGAAGAATATATATATATATATTACTCGGGTAATATGACTTAAAAGTTTTTATCTCAGGGTTGAAGTAATTTTTTTTTCTCCGGTGACGTCACCGGTAGCAAACGCTCGTTAGTATAATTCTACAAGGGGAATCCCCGGGGTTGCGTTTTCTCTGATATAAAATCAGTAAACTTTAGTATATTTCGTTTAAACAATCCGGTAAACAATTTTCCGGCCACTGCCTGCCAAAATAATGGCACCCTGGTGGCTGGCCTGGCGCTGGCTTCGACCACTTTTCTCCCCTTGCTTTTATAGCGGTACTAATTTTTTTTTTTCCCCGTGTCCATAGACACTTTGCCTAGTGTCGTTTAGACCCACTATTTTTTTTTTTTCAATAACCGTTGTTGATTTTTGAAAAAAAAAAATTTTATTTTATCAAACTCAAAATTGCCTTACGGACTATGCTACGGATTCCTCGAAGGCACGAGCCAATACGGCCCCGAGCGCTTATTGGCCGAACGGACCAATAAATCAGGCACTTTGCAGTCCCGGCCATAAATTCGAAATCAAAACGTGTCAAACATCGGCCATGGGGGTCAAATTAAAAGTGACGGTCTTCCCGGGCTTCGCGGAGTGGGGATGCCGGTACCTTCTCTCGGACCACCTCCCCTCTACCTCCCCACCTGCCGTTCGTACCGGTAATCGTGAGTTACGCTGATCACGTTTATTTATTTATTCGAAAGTACGAGCCATTATTTATGACGAAAATGCATCAGTCCAGTGTGCAACCGGCTGCGGGCTATTTTTCATATTTATACACACCTGTCGATGACGTATCGACGTGTGTCGGAAAAATTTAAAAATATTTCTCCACCTGCTTCTACCCCTTTTTTTTTTTTTTCTTATAAAAAATCCATAAAATACGACTCGTGCAAAAATGTTGAAAAAAAGAATGTAGTTTTAATTTTTAATTTTAGGGGTGTAAGCTTCGATATTTTTTCGAAATAAAGAAAAAAGACACTCCTTGGACCTTAAGATATTCACTTCCCAGCGTCTCCGAGTCCTCTCTGGGATTTCGTCTAACACAGAATCTCGAGTGGGTCCCGGCATCCCCTTAACGCCAAAAGTTCATCCCCAAAACGAGGTACTTGGAAATTTTCGAGGGTAGCTTTAAATATTCGAAAGCCTATCTCGCAGTACCCGGGGCGCCATGACGGTTCTAATTTAACGCTAGCTAACGGGGTGGCTACCCCCTCCGACCCCCCTTCTGTCACCCCCTCTTTAGCATAGCGCGTATTCAAACGAATTCAAAATAACAAGTACAACTGAGCCACCACCCTATATATATATAAGCCTACACTATATATACGTATAAAGACTTACAGGACTTATAAAAGACTTTGAAAAATAAAAAAAATAAAAGCATTCAATTTATATATATATATATATATACACCAACCCGTCATTCCTAGTGACAAAATATCTCCCATAATACATTTCGACGGGTTCATCATATATATACCACAGTCAACCATCCGATACCTGAATTCAATGATCCGCAAAGCCGATGAAAATTTCTAATGAGATTTTTCAAATTTTACGCTCGATTACGCAACGCACGGTCCTGCAGTACGATCGTGAAAATCATGAGCATTTGGCGCATTAAAATCATAATGCGTTATCGTCGCGGCCATTAAGACTGTCTCGAATTCATTATAATCGGTACGTAGCATCAAGGGCCGCGATGCTACAAGGCATTTACAATGCAACGATTATTATCGTACGATCGTTGTCGCCTGGTAGCGACAGATGCGCCCGATTCCCGATTCACTTCAGTCTCCATCAGGCCCAGCCCGGAGTCATCCTTGACTCTCGAATTCTGCCGGCGTGAACCACTGACAGGTTGGTCCAGGGCGCCACCAGTATTTCGTGGTTCATTTGCGGTACCCAGGGGTGCCATCTATTATCGAGGAACGCGCCTGCAACAATCCCCCAGAGCAGCGCAGCCACCCTCCATCCCTTTGCCCGGAGACCGGAGGGGTTGTTTACACGGGCCAGACGGCTCGATTTAATTCGGTGATTATTTTTTAACGAGTCGAATTTACTTTCCTATCTTCTCGTTGCGACTGTACAGGCTACCCTTACGAGATGGGAGGAAACCTGTAGAAAGAAAAAAAAATCGATATTAAATTTTTGGATAAAAATTATTTTAAATCAAAGATTCTTTTCTTGTCCATACTAAAATTTCGAATTTTTATCGTTTTATTGGTATTCAATACCGGCGGTACCAGGGACGAGATGGCTAGGCGAGATTAAACCGCGTAATTAAATATAAGTAAATCAGTAGAATCATCCGTCGCGAAGCTTGACGTCCCGAGGACGTGAATAAGACGTTAAGGGGATATTAAAGCGTGGGGACTCTCTTTTTTATTCCCAACCTCAGCTTCGTATATGGAGGACGAAGCCAGAGAAAAAAAAAAATACCAGGCAATCGAGAAGTAACGTACCCTTACCCCCTTTCGAACCTTCTGGGCCCCGCAGTCGTGGGGCCCTTCTCTTTACGCGCCAGCCGACGCCTCTGGGCCTTTCATTAATCTCGTGTCTCTCATTTATTTTTGCGTCTTGTTAAGTGCTAGCGAACCGACGCCAAGTTACGTCTCACTCGGCGATGCTGGCCAAGTGGCAACACGCCCGAGCACCGCGCGTACCAAAACAAGAAAGAAAAAAAATCATAACAAAAAATTACGATACTAAAAGACAGTTACATTATTTTGTATAATAAAAAAAAAAATTTCCATAAAAGTACCAAAGTGAAAAAAAAGCATCTAAATCAAGTCGATCGGTTTGAAAAAGGAAAAAAAAAAAAATTATGATCATCAATCATCCCTTATTTCTTGATTATAACTGATAATTAGTATCGAGTACTATACATATTCTTCGTATCGGTATCAATGTCCTTATCGGTATACAGATCTGGCCGGTATCGTAGAAGATGAAAGAGTAACGTATAAGGACCGTTATAAATATAGTTGATATATATATAAGAGGGGGAAGTCGTTCCTAGGAATTGCGCAATTAACAACGATCAAGGTGGCGTCCCTTGATGCGACGCGGCGACCGATCAAAAACACTCCTCCCTTATCTTGCCTATTGATCTTTCCATCTTACCAGTCCCGACGCTCCGCGACGTCCCGAAGGACTCGGCCGTCCCCCAACGCCTCCTGGTGCCATTGCTGACGTGTCTATTCCAGCCGAGGACGTCGTCGTCGGTAAACGGGATTCATCCCTCTTGACCAACGGGGGAGCCGAATTCCACCCTTGCGATACACGGCAACAGCCATTCTGCGAAAAGTAACACGTATTACTATACCTATATATTAGACGCGTGTTATACGAGCGGAATCGTACATATGTGATACAGGGACGATATTCGGTCCCATATGAGCCCTGTACCCTGCTCGCCGTACCTCTCTTTATTGTTCTGTCGAAATTCTGAAGGGCTGCCATTTCCGATTGTCTCGCCGCAGAGATAAATCGATGTGTTTTTCGTGTACGCGGCATTCGTAATTTCCTTCGATGATTCGGGAGTTTCGTCGCACTTTCGAAAGGGACGCTTTTAGGTCGGTTATTGGGGTCGAGTGGTGGGGGAAAATTTTTTTTGATAATTTCGGGTCGTGGGAGTTTAGGAATTTTTTGGGAATGAAATTATGAAACATTTTTATACTACAGGAGTGCCTGTCGATTGGTCCGTTTGGACCGATTCCCAACGGTATATGGAACATTTGGATATTCGATTTCTCAATTATTGCGATTAGTTCGATTATTGGGGTCGAGTGGTGGGGGAAGTTTTTTTTTATAATTCCGGGTCGCGGGAGTTTAAGAATTTTTTGGGAATGAAATTATGACAAATTTTTATACTACAGGAGTGCCTGTCGACTGGTCCGTTTGGACCGATTCCCAATGGTATATGGAACATTTAGATATTCGATTTCTCAATGATTTCGTATCTGAATTTTGATATATATATATATATATATATATCCACGAAATTGAAGCGGACGTAACACCTGCGCCTAATTTCACCCTTAATGTCAAATTAAGGGTTATGCGATGAAGAAGAAAGAAACGCGGAAACACGAGGTGCCGGGACAGTTCTCAGCTTGAGAATAACTACGCTCGTTTATTACGTGTGTAACCTGTATTTTTTTTTCATCCCTGCACCCTCCCCTGCCAGTATCCTGGAAAGCGTCCATTAAAATCGAATGAGTCTGCTTGTCAACGGACGCGGTTTAATTTTTTTTTCCTCCTCAAAGAGACCTCGTTAGAAGGTAATATAGCCGCGGTTAATGAATAGTTCTATTGCCACCTTGGTACAAAGTCAAAGTTGGGCCCTATGGGTCGGATGGATACTTAAAAGGTGCCATATGTCGTGGAGGGACGATTACATCTGAAAGTAAGACGTTTATTTCTCCATTTTACGAAAAGAAAAAAGTTTGTCGCCCTTCGAGTTCCCAAAGAAACGAAAAAAAAAAAAAAAGAAAAATTTGGACTTTACGAGTCCCACAGATCGCCGATAAATGACAGGGTGTTCTCTCTGAAGAATCGGAAACCAACGAGGTCCTCGAGCGGATGTAGGAAATTACAGTAATTTAATAGCGAAGATCAGTCCCAAAAAAAGTATACACGACAAATGACAGAGGCCGAGACCCTAAATACATGTTTTAATGAAGTTTCCGAAGATGAAGCGCCAATAAAAGTCATAGATTTGCAAATATCTAAAAAAAAAAGCATAAAAAAAAATAAAATATATACGTATACCGGGTGTTTCAGTCAAAAGGATCGCGTGCGCGAGCTTCTCCGGATTGCATGCGGTTAACTCATTACCGGTTTTCTCCTCGTAAATTAATTAAGCGCACCGGGCCCCGTTTGGCGCCTTTAGTTTCGCCGCTCCTTTCGGGTGGTTCGTACCGATCGAGAGACGATAGAAAATATCGGCCGAGCAAGAAAGAGTGAAATTTTGCTACGAGGACAGGCGAGAGTCCAGTGGAAGAAGCGATACGGAAATAGCGTAGTAACGAAAAAGAAAAGGGGGAAAAAAATCAAGAGAGAAATCAACGTGACAGGATGAACGGTCAGTTGGAAAAATTGTCGGCTTTTTATGTAATTACTAAACCACCAATCGGACTCTAGCCCGTGCAAAATCATTAGAAAATAAAGATGACCAAGCATTAGGTATCATTGTCATCGGACCAACCTTAAAGAAAGTAACAGAATGCATTTCCGTATAAAACTTACAATCTATATATATATACGTATATACTAAGAATAAGAACAGTGCGATTATCCGAGCGAATTCTCGAAGCAATAGCGAAACAGTGGCGAACGGATTAAAGGCTCGTTTGTCTAAATTAGCAAGAAGAGCGGTGTTGTAGGTTAGGTTAGGTTACGGTGGCCAGACCGTAAAGAGGCAAAATGGTGGATAAGGGTAGCCAATGAAAGGATGGTAGGAATACACGAGCACGCATACCCGTGCACAAAGAGAGACGTACGTGTATCCAGGGTAGCGAAACAAGGTGGCGAATTCGAAATTTAAAAATAGTCCCGTAGCAGGGCCGCGAGGTCGGGATGGAGGGTTTCCCCCCCTTGGTAATAATGTGAAATTAGCCGCTAATGTAGATTGATGCCTCGCTTCAGAGGTCTCGGCGGTGCTCGGTCCGAGGCTTCAGTTGTTTTAAAAGCGATAATAAAAATGAAACGATTCCGCCGCGGCCGCTACGTCCGGCTCACACTTGAGTCGACTCCCCGGCTCGGGCCAGGTCGTCCTGGTATAGGAGCTACGGCACATACTGTACAGTCAACTGAGCCATCTAGAGCCGTGAACTATAGAGGGTTACCCGCGGTAGAGCCCACGTAGTTGCAGAGCATGAAACATGAAAGCCGCCGGAATAGCGGAACCCCGGAATATGGGCGTGCACCCGGTGAATTTCTTGGCCATTGGTTGCTCCGCCCCTGAGCTATCCCACTTCTCTTACGCCCCTATAGCTATACGACTGTACAGTGGAAACCCCTCCATTTCTCTTTCTCTTGCGGACGCCTCCTTCTCCTCTTCCTCATCTTTCTCTTTCTTCATCCTTTCGCGCCACGCTTCTTCTTATTCCTCTGCGGATTCCTTACACTCTTCTTTTACGCAGACTCCTCTTCGCTTCGTGCCACCTCGCTGAAGACACGAGAGCCGACGCACTTATGCTCCTATCCGAGAACGACGCCCGGCGTCGTCACGGCAATATTCACCTAGGATTCTTTCAAACAATTATCTAATACTCAATTACGTTCGCAGGGTGTCCCCTGCTTGAGATTAATTCAAGATAAATATTATTTTGTACAAAAATTATTTTAATAAAAATATTTCTTCTCACCCACTCAAGCTGGCCAGGTACGTGTCTATCGATGCCGTGAGGATCTCTTTGGTTTTCCTGGAAGAGAGAGAGATCGATACGAATAGATACAGAGGCTGCTCCTTCCTTTGATTTAAATAAATGGGATTCACGCTCGGCTAAGCGACGCTTCGATTTCAGATCATCAATATATATCTATATACAAGTATGTATATAGATATGTAGCCTCACGGCGCACCCCTATAGAATATAAAGCGTATATAAAGCACCTACCCACATACCCAGTGAGTAGCTACTCTTCGGATCAGCCTGAAACTTCTAAGTGTCTTCCTCTCCCTCAGCATCCCTCTTAACTCTCATGGACCACACTCTCCCCTCTCGTTCCTCTTCTCGTCGATACGCAGATTTCAGCTTGCGCCTCACGTTCCCACGTTCTCTTGACATGCCCTCTTGGTTCACTGCAAAACAAAGATACCGTTAGCTACCCTCGGATAAGTGTCGCACATAAATTCAGTCGTTCAACCGGATCATCCATGCAGCTTCCCGACGTCTGATTCACCTGGACCAGCTTGATTCTAACGTCCGATACATCAATAACGTCTAATCACCCTGGCAGAGAGAACCGCGCGCGGCTCCACGTAATTTCGACCTAAGCGCTTGCCACAAATCACACCGCAACCAGCCGGTGAGCCCCAGACCAACATTTAAACAGGGTTGGATTATGGTTTCCGGTATCTGGATCATCTGGGGATGCGAGACGATAGATATTATTTTTTTTTAACAAACAAGAGTCGACGAACGTCTACCTTGTGTATAGTGAATTTTTTGTTGAGATACGGTCACTCAATTTTATGGTCACTTTGGGTTATTGATGGACATGGTAATTTTGAAGAAAATGATAAAAGATCGCAGGGCCAGTTCAACTTGGACACGTGAACGAGCTATTGAGCTCTTGTTTAATGGCTGCCGTTCCTGAGTAATCGTCTAGAGTGCTCGTGAGACTGAAAAATAAATGAGCTATATAATACTGAGTGGGTGCCATAAATTTAACACAATGCGAAATTGCCGAACATCGTGTACGCTAGTTACGCTCCTGGTTTGTCCCTGGTAATACGTGAACTGGGCACAGATTAATTGTAACTGCATCGCGGGTACCGATTTGCCTAATTAATTCGGTTACAAATGGCTGCCGTAACGCGCCTCGGGCATACGGATCGAAGAAGATCCCCCCTCGACCCTGGAACAGAACCAGAGCCCAGAACCAATCTTAGCTACATAGATATTCGTACAAGGACAATGAACCACAGCGGTGAACAAATATAATAAATAAATAAAAAAAATATATACTCATCCTTATCAAAAACACAACGAAACTTTTCTGCTTGGAAAGACTCGTGATCGTCGATCCGGAGTCTAATGGATTTCACACTGGGCAGATGTGAAATAAGAGCAATGGTGGATGGTGAGGCGGTTCGAAGTCCACAAGAGCTTCTTCGACCCGGGCTTCGGCTAACCGCGACAACAGTCGGACAATTACTTAGCGAACAAAACCCCAAGAACGGGGTCTCCTTGTTGATCCTGAAAAAAACTTGTGAGGAAAAAAAATAAAGAAAAGGGTTACCAGGAGCGATTGGGCCGGATCGCGATCCATGCGTCTACGTACGGCCGGGGCTACGGGAATCGGGCCTGAAAGGAACGAGGAGCATCAAAAGGCGGCGGCGTGGCGCACTTCATGGAACGCCAAGCAAAGACCGGGAGCCGTGACAAAAGATTAACGATCGTGTCGATAACCAACCGAACGGCAGAGTCGATAGCCGCGATGCTCCCCTTGCTTCCTTTAGGTTATTGTCGTCCTCCTTTATCCATATAGACCAAACGGACCCATTTTCATACTCTCATCCATGGTCTGTTTTCTCGTCATTCCTACTTTGGGTTACTTCTTCTTATTCTATAACTGATGATGATGATGGTCCCACCATGTAGGTAGGTCCTGAAACAAAGAAACATATTAGTACATGGGATTTACAGTGTCTGTATCTCTATCTGATTTCATCCAGGAATCAATGAGTCTTTAAAAAAAAATTCATATAGAATCTCAACGCAGCAGAGATGCTGGGACAAAGATCTGGAGTCTCGAAAATTGCGTTAAGGGATGCGAGACCCATCCCACCCCATGGCAATCATCTGGCTTTACATTCAGAGAAAGTAATCTAAAGTTTGGCCAAGTAGGAAAGGTTGCCGATTGGCCCAGAACGGAAGTGACGGCAGTCGAAGAAGGGAAGACGAATTAAAATAGATGGAATGCCGGGCTACTCCAGGAATACGTATCCAAGGAAAATTAAAATAACGTCTTGATTTATTCGCCGAGTTCCGACGGGCGAACGACGCCGAGGGCGGCGGCGTCGGTTGCGAGGGACGCCAAGAGGACCGGTAGTGTGAGAGGAAAAAGTTTAACGTGGGAGTAAAGACAGACAGAGAGACAGATTGGAGGGACAAAGACAGCCATAAAAAAAAAGAAGAAAAGTAAAAGACAAAAAGAAATTGCAGAAGCCGTTGTTGCCACGCTAAAGTTTTCTCCGTCGCGGCGCCGTTCTTTATTCAAAGTTGTAATAACGTTTGGCAGATGTTTCTGATATAGTGAGCGTCAGTGAACGAACCCGCGCCGCCCTCGTAAGCGTACCCGGCAATGGGCCGCTTTATTCTGCAAACTTTTATCGAGGCAATTTAAGTTGTGGCCCCAGGACCGGCTCTTGCATGGTCTTCCACCGCCACCTCCCGCCCCTCTTTTTTTTATTTCCTTTACCTTTGCTTTTAACAATGTCTTCTTTCCTTTTTTACTTTTACTTCCGTGATCCACTTGTCTTTACTCGCAGCCGACGAAATTCTCATGGACAAGCTCTAAAGGCTGTACATCAATGGCCATGAGATCCCTCGTATACGATATTCCCAAATTAGCACCGCCATCCAGTATCTCGTGAGCAGTCATGGAAGAAGAGATCGAAAGACGGGGAGGCTAAGAGAGAAAAAAAAAGGAAATAAATAAATAACAAGAGAACGAGAGGGCATCGCGCATTTCGTTTGCGTTAACGAGAACGCAATCTTCTTGGAATTATTCTTTTATGAGAACGAGGTAAAAAGAAAGAAGAAAACGAAGGATGGAGATTCGAGCCACGCTCGAACGACGAGAGGAAGCCCCACCTAAACTGATACCGTTTGACTCTACAAATATTATCACGGCATTATGGTTGACGCATTCAATTTCTGCTTGGCGGATCTGTCTCTCTTGTCTCTCGTCTTGTCTCTCTTGGATGAGCAGTCGGTGAGCGTGAAGCAGAACGAAAGAAATTGAGCTGCTGCTACTGCTTCGTTGTGTTGTTTGTATGTACTAATACTAGCGCCATTTGTATTCTTATTAAGAAATAACGTTGGATATCTTGTCTTGTTTCAAAAGACAGTCTTAATTAGCATTAAATTGTTTTGGGTAACAGTATAATCACTGATAGACACCAAATCAAGTATCGAAAGGAAGCTGGAAATGCTGGGGATTGACGTGTTGACACGAACGAAAAAATGGCTGCCTCAAACCAAACTACTTTCTTGTCTATTCGATATTCTTACTTACCCTGGGCCAATCCACCGAATACCTGGAAAACGCCGCAGCCATCAACCTCAAAGTTAAACTTTATTTCAAGTCACGTCCGAACCCAATCCGGCCATGATTTTCCATTTCAAATCGAGCGTATATCAAAAGTTGAACGTCTCATCCATATCAATCGCTGTTCACAACTTCAGGCACCCAGACTCTTATAGGATATGAATATCCAGAATGATACTCCTCGTTCACTGTATTCCTGTCTTTTTCTTTTACTCTTCAAGAATCTCGAACGCCATGTTCTTGGCAGAGTCTTTCAAGCAGAGACAAAAGGACGTCCATTGAAAATCTAAATTTACTCGACGCTCAAAGTCGTAAGCCTCAGGAGCGTCTGCTACGAATATATTTCATAATGAAAAGTTTAACCTAAGTCTTTTTGACAGGTAGGTCAAACGTATATCCCAACATCTGTGCCTCCGTGTCGCTTTTACCTCTATCATAGTTTTACGATTCTCAATGTTGGATCAGCAAAATATAGAAATGAAAAAGTTTACCTTATTCTGGAATCGTGGGCCCCTTTATTTGTCGAAACAATTGAGGATCCCGCACTGGCAGAGTGTCATTCTGTGTTTTGCGTTATCATCCTCTCGAGCTGCATGTGTTCCTTCCTGATCCGTTGACGGTTTGTCCAAAGGGTTGCGCAATGTTTGCTATGACGATAATGAAATATCATAGATATTCTTATCGGAATTGAAATGGGCCAAATAGCTTTGAGAGTAAGTCCCGCTATGTTTCAGCAATTCCATATATGCTTACTCAAGCACTCGATTCTTTTTAACGAGCTACGGTTCCCGAGCTGACTGGACGCGTTATCGTACTTGAGGATTATGGATGACATATGGTTCAAAATGGAGGATATTGTGGCGCCTTCTGTCGGAGTTCGATGGAATTTAATATTTAGAAACTTTTTAAATAGAGTAATCGATGATTGGTATAATATGAATTTGAAATATGGGATCGTTGACCAAAGATAAATCTTACAGATACTCCGGTGAGGATAAAACAATAAAATAGAGAAAGGGACTGTAGATAAAAAGATTAGGAATCTTACCACCAGATTTTGTATCAAGTGAGCCTCTGAGAGTACGTAGAGTTATCGACGGACGTGCTAACTTTACGAATGCAACGGATGATGGTGCTGGCTACAAGACAAAATAACTAATGGCGAAATTACACAGCAACCGGTAAATTGTTATTTATTAGGTCATTTAGACGAATTAATGTCGTTTTGGTACGGTAGCAGAGAAATATTTAATAATGTATTGTTTTTCCAAATTTTTATTCAAACCGTAACGCCTCTTAATATTGTAATAAAAAATATAGTAAAAATATAGGTATTGATAAGATGCATGGAGCTAGCGAGAGGTAAAGAATAAATTAGTGAAAACAGTGATAGGGTTGTTCTTATTTGAATCTCGTCCACGTATATCCGCGGATGCACTATTAGAAAATCCCAGGGATCTTGTTTAAGATTTTGATGATTCTTTCATTACCAAGCGCCTCCAACTTCATGAATGTCGTTAGTAATTTGTCATGGTAGTGTTTAAAAATTAAGTAATCCTACTAATAGTTAAAATTGTCCAAGGGCATACACTGTCCTGTTTTTTTATCTTTTCCAATAATTTCCAGTACACCACTTGGTGCACATAGCCAAGGATCCGCAGTCTCTTTTTGCCATTCGTACAGTCTTTGTTGCAAGTCCGCAAACAATGCCTAGATATGTTATAAGGTTAGATTTGTTTACTCTTTCAATTTTCAAGTCAGATACATTTTTTACATACCTTAGAAGAAGGCTTGCGTGCTAAATTCTTAAGTTCCTCAGGATCGTGTTTCAAATCGTATAACTCCCACTCAGATCTTTCGTAATAAGTTTTCAATGATTTGTGCCAAGGTAGTGGTTGCTTTTCTCTTGTTCTATTCAAGAGATCCTAAAGGAAGAACAGACATGAGGATTAAACACTATATTATTCTTCTGAATAAAATAAATTATTACCTGAAAAGTTGGTGACAGATAAAAGTCTTGATCAATGGGAAATGGCATTCTGTAATTTAAATTATGAATGAGCTTGTAGCGCTTTGTTCTTATTGCTCGCATTGGATAATACATTGTCACTTCATGATGAGTTTGGCTGGCAAAAACGGCTGTATTGTTTTCCTGGGGCTCTGTAAAGAGCATCATTAATTGGCTATCCCCAGTCTCTTACACTAGTTCTTATATGATAGCAGCATTCACCTTCGATCAATAATGGCAGCAAAGATTTTCCAGTTAATCGGAAAGAGGACGACACATAATTTTCTGATATCTGATGCTCATACGTCATATTAAACCAATCTAATAAAGTTGGAGCAATATCCAGTAGAGATGTCATACTGTGAGTTGCTTGATTTCTGCGGTTCTTATGATATGGGGAGGAGATCATCATCGGTTCTGCCATACCTAAATGACATAATACATTATAAATCACGGCTAAAATTAAAATTAATGAATTGTACTTTGAATTAAAAAAAGAATTCACCTGGGTCATAAAGATTGGTACGTCCACTTGGAAATGGTATACCATTGTCTGAAGTATAAATAACTAAAGTATCATCAAGAACCCCAGCATCTTTCAGTTCCTTTAGAACTAAACCGACTCCTGAAATTATTTTAAAACCCTTGATCCTCTGTAAATATTTTGGTTTATATAATTTAGTACCTTGATCCAAACGAGAAATTGTTGTATACTGTGCTGCAATATCTCGTCGAGCTGCTTCAGTATCCTGAACAAAATATGGAAGCTTTACCTGTTCCCACTGATAATAGATAGGATTCCAATCAGGTATGGTACCCATACCAGTGTCGCCATTCCCAAATTTTTCACAGAAATTTCCATATTCTGGATGAGTATGGCCACAACGATGAGGATCATGAAAAGCAACATAGAGGAAGAATGGCCTGTAATGAAAAATACTCTACCATGAGCATATGACTAAATTAATATAACAATTAACAAATAATCTTACTGTGATTTATTTTGTGAAAGAAACTCGCGGACGAGTAATTTTATTTTTGTTATATTACGGCCCACTTGAAGAATCGAATTGTTCTCTTCCGTCTGTGCGTAATCGAACGGATACACGTCAGCTGGACCAACGTGTTTTTTTCCAATAATACCTGAGATAAAAAATAAAACGTAAAGCATTATGCTCCAGATGGTAAGTAGTTACAGAAATATCTACCTGTTCGAATATTATTCCTTTTAAATATTCTAGGCAAACTCTGCACATCGTCAAAGGAATTAAAATGATGAACACCTTGATGAAGTCCATACATCCCATTCTGATGACTAGGCATTCCCGTCAGTATAGCTGAACGACTATGCAATGAGAATTATTAGTTTAATATTTAATAATTAACTAATTCATTAATATCTTACCTTGGAGAACAACTACTGACTGAAGTATAGGCATTATTAAATATCAAGCTCTGCTTAGCCAGTCGATCCAAGTTAGGCGTCTGACAAATATTATTTAAATAAGACCGCATTTCAAAGCCGCCATCATCAGCTACAATATTTAATTAAAAAAGTAAGTAAAAGTTTTTTATATAAAAATTTAAATATCGCTTCCGCCGCGTATTATCAAGATGGACATTCGCGCATCTTGTTACGCGCAGCCGGACACAGTCGTTCTCCAGCTGCCACTTTGGTCCAATGCAATCATAATTTATTTTATAAGTATGCATGTAATACATACTAGATAAACGAAAATTATCTTAGACAACAATCTCATGAATAGGCATAACTCAGAAACATGGAAACAACATGAGATCAGTGGCAGCAAAGAACGCAAATATTACCAAGTATCAGCAATGCATTTCTTTGCTCAGCATTCGTTTCCTTCGTCAGCAAAATGATGAAAGTCATCAAAGATGAGAGTATGGAAGAGAAACAGAAGCCTCGTGACATCTTTCTGGTTAGCGTTGCGCGTGACCAGATACACGTAAACCAAGCGTCCACGTCTGCACCGAATTTAGAGTGGAGTTTACGTCAGCTGACAGTTGCCGGTAGGACCGTTATTGTATTACTGGAGCACAGTAGTGGACTGTATCCTTAGGCCTCTACGGGTAGTCAAAGCGCACAAAAACCGATCTCACTGTTGCTTTCATTGTTTCTTTTTTCGAATTTGTAAGTGAAAGTTTGAACAGTTGCGTACACGAAGGTATACTATGTTTCCCGGTTACTGACAGCTCAACAAGTTAATGTCGTCCTCTTGCATATGATAGGCGTAACCGGTGTTTTTACTTTTTAATTTATGGTGATGACTATGATCTTCAGTTATTTTTTAGAGATTACGATGACTCCTCTGAGATTATTTGTGAATCGGTTATGACAACGAGTATGGTATTTATATGGATTAATAGCCGCAAATTAACGTGGCTACGCCCATTTATTGTAGTGGAGGTCACATTATCTTGAGTAAGGACACCACCTTGCACGTGACATTGTCAAAAATTGGATTTTGTGTCTAGACGTGATTCTCTAACTAGCAGTTTCTGTTATTCATTCGATTTTTGACAGTGATTATTTACTTTTCAGAGAATCATGTCGAAAATTATTTGTCTGTTCGATGTTGATGGCACACTTACTGCTCCTCGTCAGGTATTCTTTTGCTTTGGTTCTTAGATAGTGTTCTGGTTAATAATACTATGATGTGGAATTTATTATAGCCAATCAAACCCCAAGTGGAGAAATTCCTATTTGAGACTGTTAAAAAGGAGTTTGATATAGCTATCGTAGGAGGATCTGATATATCAAAGATAAAAGAACAACTTGGTGGTGGAAACATTACAGAGAAGTACAAATATGTATTTGCCGAAAATGGTCTGGTTTCATATAAAGAGGGAAAGAAACTTCCTTCTGAGGTACAGTGTATCTATGTCACTATACTTTTCCCTGATTTATGAATCTGTTCAAGGTAACGAAAGAATTAATTTCTCTTTAGACGATTCAAAGTGCCATTGGTGAGGATGCGTTGCAAGATGTAATCAATTTTGCACTGCGCTACATATCTGAGCTAAAGTTGCCATTCAAACGTGGAACATTCATTGAGTTTCGTACAGGAATGTTGAATATCTCACCAGTGGGACGTAACTCCAGTAAAGAGGAACGTGATCAATTCGAAGAATACGACCGCGAGAATCAAATTCGTCAAAAATTCATACAAGCCCTCAAAAAAGAATTCCCAGATCTTTTATTGACCTACAGTATAGGTAAGTATATTCCTCGAATGAAAAAATAAGCCTTCGATCAACAATCCATTTCATCGACAGGTGGACAGATCTCATTCGATGTTTTCCCAAATGGTTGGGATAAGACCTATTGCCTAAAACACATTCAAGGCTACGATGAGATTCATTTCTTTGGTGATAAAACAGAAGAGGGTGGTAATGACTACGAAATCTACCAAAGTGACCTGACCATTGGTCATCGTGTAACAGGTCCAGAAGATACTGTAAAGCAATTGAAAATTCTTAGCGCTTTAATTAATGAACACAGAGCGAAGGAACTTTCCAATGTTCCTATGCAATGTATTTAATTAATCTAGTACTAGTATCTGGATACTCTTATTGTTGTTGTTGGATTCCCGATATGACTCGGATAGAAATTTTACCGATGATATAACATCCATTTATCTGTATTTCCTCGTACCGAACTCTACTTTTCGTAAATCGTATATATATATATACCTATTTACATATAAAGTTATGTACCGTCTATTAACATCTGATGGTAAATTCAAGTGTACAGAATACTTAAGATTATTATCATTATTAACAAACATTCCATGTGTTACATATCTTTTTTTTGTTGATAAAATCATGTTCAGATAATATTCCCATATGTGGATTATCGCACGTGCGATTTTTAACAGTTGTACAAATTTAAGAAAATATTTTCCATATTGTAACACAATATTGTACGTTTGGAAATTTACAAGCTCCTAAATAATCTCGATGTTTAAAGATGTTATATAGTTACTAGATATTTGCGTTGTAAATGTGGTGATGGCCGAGTAATTCGTAGTTGGATTGAAAAAGTAATTAAAAAAAAATAATCAATAAGAAAATGAAATTTTATGAAAACGATCGGAGTGTCAATTTCAGAATTTACCATTCAAAAAAGTGATAAACCTCAACTGCTCCAAAGTATTCCCCCCAATTTCCGATTTTTTTACTACACAAATAATTATATAATTATTAAAATTCCTTTTATTAAACAATAACGTACAGGAACAATAGTAACATTTTAAAAACGTCATAATAAATCATATTTCTTAACGATTAACGTCGCAACACAGTAAACGTAAAATTAACAATTTCTGAAATACACATTGACAGTTCTTAATATAACAAAAATTAATATAAAGAATGCCCCTCTCCCTGATCTACTTATACAATTCAAAATTGACCATTCAAACTCAAAAATATTATAAACAATATTCCTTTCATATATCATTATGCAGTCATACAATGAACAATTGATTAACAATGACACCTGGCACCGAAGAAAAAAACTATACTAGATCCACATCTCCGTTACGAAAAATTCACACCGATCGCATAATTTCTTACAATTTTTGTTCTCTTTTATTAGAACCTATTGAAGTCACAATCGTATAAAATATCACGTGATGTTAACACTCGATTAAAATATAAGACAATAATTATATCAATGTCGAAGTATAAGAGGGTGCGGCAAAAAAAACGAACAAATAAGTAAACCTATTAGAAAAAAAAAATTGCGCAAGACGAAAAAAATACTAAGATATTGTTAAACCAAGTAATATTTATTTTTCTTAAGACGTACTAAAACATTAAGTCCACGTGATTAATTATAAGACTCAAAGCGTTAATGACTGTTAACTATTTAACCGCAAATAACGTCTTCTAGATGTTCAGTTATCTAAGACCCACATTTGTTTCACACGTTTAACAAACATAAGCGGTCCATTGATTTTTACTGTGATAAAATTTGTTTGTCACAAAACAATTCAGGCCCACCAATTAAATGTCTGGTTAAATAGTTAATTGCCGAGTCGAAAGTTCATTCTGGCTTGTTCACCGATGTGCAACGTGTACATACAAATATGCATATGCATATATTTATATTTCTCTTTACATGCCTTTGTAGACCGGGACTCGTTTCGACGTAAAGGCTGCCAGACCCTCGACACGATCTTCGGTCTCCAGGAGTTGAGAGTAACATTTCTTCTCAACCTCGAATCCTTCCTTAAGGGTTAAATCGGTGCCCTCGGTTATTGCTTCTTTGGCCAATCTGTAATTAGGAATATAGATACTGTAACTATTATATTTTACGACGATATTTAAATGCGGAAAATTCTTATCAGTACCGTTAAAAAAGATTAGTAATGTAAGCAACGCCACGCGATTCCTAAGACTTGGCAAACATTGGCACAGTCTTTTGATTAGAAAACTGCAAGTTATTCTAGTATTGTTAAAAAATCTTAACCTGATATTTACGTCATTCGGATAGCTGTGAATATTGTTTAACTTAACTTTGGAAAATTTTTTATAAGACAAAAGATAAATATTTATGTTAATGGTAATGAGCATCAATATCTTTATCAATGGTTTAATTATTAGCACTGATGTGTGCGACTATATGTTTGACATGGAATGATTTGCGCCTCTTTTTTACTGATAAATTGTTTATGAAACGTTCACAATATTTTAGTTCGTGCCAAAGAAATTATACGTCTTTATCGTTTACTGTCGCTAACCATAGTGGCTCGTGTACTTATAAGCTGGTAAAATATCTATACGAATTTCTTAGGTGCTTTATCATGTGCGGAACTTTAATGTCCATCAATCGATAATTGTAAGTCTCGTTGTAGTCTGTATAATCATGAGTGTCCGTGACACAAAATACGATGACCATTTCCGTCCGCCTGTTTATCGTTGGATGGTGGTGCGATATTTATTATATAATTTTATCAGACCCCGGGGTTGAGTCTCTGACCTTTTTGGCAAGTGCTTTAAGTCATTAAACATAATCAAAGATTCATGCGGCAGTATGAATGCGATGATTATAATGAATGTGCATGACGATAAGCATAAAACATTTTTAAATCACACGATTATTGTCACTTTTTAAACTCAGAAATCAGAAACACTTGTAACACAAGTAGGTAGATTGATTGGTTAAAGAAAAGTTAAAATAGTGTCAAGTGTTATAATCACTGGTTATCATGATGGTGTAAGAGTGATATATTAATGTAACGTTACATAATTTTTTTTTTAAGATCAGTGGAAATCTATATGTGGAAAAGCAATGATGATGGTACGAAGACAAAAGAAGTTCACCTGACACCAATGGGACCATTTGGCAGGATTTCCCTGGCGATGGATAAAGCTGCTTGATATGCTGCATCGCCATTTTTATTCTGAGGTACAGCACGATTTACAAGACCAAGTCCTTGGGCCTCCTCGCCGTCGAGGACACGTGCCGTGAAGATGAGCTCCTTGGCTATGGCAGGACCTACTAACCTTGGTAGCCTCTGGGTACCACCAGCACCAGGTATGATAGCCAATTTGGTTTCCACCAGACCCATTTTAGCTTCCGATGCTGCAGTTCTTATATCTGTTGCTAGAGCCAGTTCAAGACCTCCGCCAAGAGCGACGCCATCGATGGCAGAAACCACCGGAAGCGGAAGTGACTCCACCTCGTTCATAAGACTTCGAAGAGATGAAACAAACTGCGCCACCTCCGGACCTTCCATCTTGACTCTCTCCCTCAAATCTGCACCAGCACAGAAGACCTTCGGTACCAAACTTCGGATTATCAGTACCCGGATATTTTCATCCTCTCTGATTCTTGACAAGGTATCCGACAGCTGAGAGACAAAACTCTTGCTGAAGGCGTTCCTGGCTTCTGGACGATTCAATCCCAGCACAGCAATTCCATTGTCCTTGCCATCCAAATACTTCACTACAGTCTCCTTGGAGTCATCCTTGGGATTCAGCTGTACCTTCGTGGACAATCCTCGCAGGGCTATGGCAGCAAAATTCGACAGACTCGTTGCTGCTTTAACTCGCGTACCCAAGGAAGCCATGATGAGTTCAGTATCTTTAGGATAGATATTTCAGACATTAATTTACCATTGGATCTAACTGCTTACTGCTGCAGGGCATTTTCTAATACGTTACACAACGTTACTACTGATGCCATCTATGTGCACAAGAATAAAAAATATTCACAAGAGTTGACCAGAGGTGATTCGTGAGCAAGGAGATACAGGAAGAGGTTCCCTACAGGAATGTACAAACACTCTCTCCACGGTACTTTCGAAGACCGGTCTCCCGCCAACTTTCCAAAAATGTAAATTATTCATTTGCATACGACGGAACAAGAAGCATATAAGAATTCACGTATTACAACGTTCTTTAAAAACGCACAGGTACAATAAAATCAAGTGATATGTGACAGCATCAAGGAACCTTGAGCAGGAGCTGCGCCACAATTTTTGAAGGACGCCTAGCTAGAAAAGGAATAAATCTCAATGACCAATCACACCGACACTACGTTACAGAGTTACGATAACAGCTAATAATAAAGCTCACTCTACGTAAAAATATATTCTACTCGACAGAAATTCTTAGCAGTGACACCTAAATGGGTCGCGCACTTGACTGATTATTCAAATGAAGAATTTTCGAAAAATAATGCCTACCTCGACGCCTCGACGCTGCCGGAGGCGCAATTTACACGAGTATCTTCACTTGCTTTAAATGATGAGGAGAGGGAAGCGTCACGCCAACACAAATTCCAGGTAAATAAATCTTCGGAGCAACAAGTTACAGTCTTGACACCTGTTGATTATGGTGATGCTACGCGTTGGACGTGCCGAACGAAACTGCTGGGGCAATTCCATTTACGTTACTCTGGTCGAGCCAGGCTAATCTATTCAGTCAGTCAGTCACTGTTGTTTCTTCGATCGGCATGACTATCACGCTGCATATATGAGAGGACTTTGGTACTCTTACTGATAAAGCAAGTACCGACTAGTGGTTATGACTGAGCTCTTCTCTATCGGCCTTCTACGCAGGTGCAGTTGCTGTTTGACAGGCTGAAGGTATAACTCTTAAGGTGGTCCTTGATCGTTTTTATTAATTTTTATTTTATTTATGTACATCAGGAATTGCATCCTTTACTATTAATACCACCTGGTGCGACTACTTTGGCATTAATTCGTCGCAAGACCCCCCTTATTCGACCGTTTGACCAGCACCAAGAGAACTTGGGCTCATGTCAGCTTGTTGACGAATAAATAAATAAATAAATAAATAAATAATTCGAGATGATTCATCAGGATGAATGGATTGTCTATGATCGATAATGTGATCAGTATCCAGTCGCCTTTTGGAAACTAAGAAATTTTATGCTCTCTCTACTGGCACCGGCGGCGGACGTAGCATTGACCTTGTTGCTGTGGACAATTTTTGTGATACAAGGTGAGCAATGTGAGATGATCGCTTCCATACGAATTCTCTGGTTCTGTCGTGATCGTCGGCACTCTCTACGCGAACCTGAAAAAACGATCGTTAGAATTAATAATGTTTCTTTCAACAGGCAGTGGACGTTATTGATCATTGGCGAACCTGTTTCGGCTGGAGAACGCGGATGGAATGCAATGTGGCAGCCCCGCCATGGAGTACCCGTAGACTCAGTTTACCAGACATTTCTGCCGTTGTTGCTGTTGCACTGCGCAATTCCTTCTTGGCTGCACGTCCAAATTCCTTCTCAACTTTGAGCACAAGAGGACCCAGACTGAATTTAGTTTTGATTGTTGTATGATCACTCATCATATTCACAGAAACGTCACCGGATCTTTGCAAAGAAGCTAGACCGTACAGAGTAGCTTTGGCTTTTGGTTTATTATTTTTCTTTGATTTTTTCTAGAAAGATTTAGGTCAATGGTTAAAAAATTGATTTTCAGTCAGTGAATAACAACTGACTGGATAACAGATATTACCTTGTTGTTACTGGTCTTGGTCTTATTAGTGCTCTTAGTCTTTGTTCGATTTTTGTTACCACTGGTCTTTTTGCTGTCTTTCTTGCTACTTGTATTCGTGCCACGACTCATTGAAGATTCTGAATTGGACTGTGTAGGAGAAATCGTTTCTGCCAGGTCAGAATTTGTAGTTAATTCTAAAGTCATAGGTGTAGTGGCTTCGTTGTCTGGTATCAAAGTTGTGGCTAGTGGACTGGTAGCTGTATCGACAGCCTTAAAAGTAAGAAAAGTGTTAATAAAACATGAGACGAAGAATCTTATCTGCTACCATGACAAATATACCTTTAGTGCTGATTGACTAGGCTTTCCATTAGCTTCAGCAACACCAGTGGCACTTTTCTCAGATCCAACAGAGCTGGACTTCCTCTTTGCTTTGTTTTTGCTCTTCTTATTCTTTCCCTTTCCTTTGCCAGACTTAGTACTAGCATTAGGATTTGTAAGCTTGACAGTAACAGGATCATAATTGGTACGCAGGATCTTGTTGATCCGCCCAAGAATGTTGTCCACAAATCTGTTGTACTTGGCAACATAAATGGCAGGAACGTGACTGCTGGGATCAGAATCCATGGCGCCTGAAATACATTGAATACCAGGGATTCCTATAAGTACTTCACCAGGACCCTTTGATGGTTCCCAAGGATGTTCTAGGTCCCCCATTACGAGACTGTCACGAGGAAACGTAACTTCCGGCATCGTTCACCAATGAAAATCTCTCTGTTCCCACCCTGAACTGGAAGTCTCATCCAAGCCAACGAGGAGAGCCTACTTACGGACAAGGAACAATGTTAACGGTATCTACCGGTCTACCGGAATCCTCACCAAACTGGTCCTGCGATCTGGGTCACGGCTCATTGCTTACAGACCCATCAACCCAGTCGGTGACCTACCTGGCAACCTGTTCATCTACTGGAATTAACTGACCGGACCAAAGACTCTCCCCGGCATTTAAACACCTGGATACTTTCTTCAGCTACAGTTCAAGATAACGACTTCACCAGGAAGTTCTAATACCCCAAGACCGGAAACGAAGCCCTGATCTTGAAGAAGGCTCTCTAACGGTCACTCGTACAAACATTGCTCAAGGCTGGTATCCAATAATAATCTCAGTTACCAGCAACAGAGAGATAATCACAGTCAAAAAGAAATGCCACAAGGCACGTATGCTTCGCCCATGACCGGCGACTGGGTCAGGGTCGCGATGACGGGTTTCTCGCGCGCCACGTCGCTCCGGGTCAATGACCCAGTTTCCCCGTACAGCTTCGTAACACTAGAAAGAAACCGCTAAAAATTCTGACCCCAATACTACAACGTTACCACACATCCACTAAAAATCTACTGAAAAAGGGCTGCTTTGGACCAGGTCCTTTTTTTTCATTGGTATGCCATTTGCACGTGCAACACCCGGATGACCTTAGCCGTCACCATTACTCGTGAAGGTAAGACAACTTCCGTGGTACCACTTTCTACATCTGCCGTCCACGGAGCTCTTCTACTAGTCTACTTCTACTTTTATAGGAATCGAGGAAGCAGGGTGAGCCAATTGGGTCAGTGGTTCGGTGCAATCTACTGTAACACCCATTGGTATGTCCTCAGGTATTCTACAAAGTACCGTCCACCTTTTTTACGTCAATGGTAAGAGCGTCTACTGTCCACCAGGTCCAATGTATCAACGTCCACCGTCTCTACCATTAAGTATTTATGATAGCGTGCAAGAAAAATGTCGAGGCTTTGAGCTACCAGGAACGTACGCTGGAGTAGATGCCTTAGTGACTACAAGCAATGGACGTATCACGTCTACTGATAACAATAATAGGAACAGACTCAAGAGAGAAGATCCTCATGGATTGATTACAGAAAGCAATGCAACGTGGAGGACGCGATATGCATGAAGATGTTACGAGAGAGAAGGTAGGACGGCACGTCACGCATTTTTTGACAGTTGGATTAATTTTTAAAATATAAAAAGTGCTTCACGCCTGGTTAGTCAGGGAGACTATGTCTATATCCGCGTTAAATAAATATCAACACAATTTTGTAAAAACAATAAATTATCTATATTTATATATATATATGTATAAAGTTCAGATCAGACAATGTCTCTGTACAGTTTGTGGTTTGTGTCTTTCTCTTTTTTCATTTTCTCATGCTCTTTCTTTAACTCTTTACACGGAATTATTTTCATTATCTTTTAGCTTCCTTCCAATGGACACGAATTTACATTTGTCGGCTAATTGTCACGGTCGAGTCACTTTCTTGTTTCTTTGATTTTTCTTTTCAATCATTTTATACACTTTAATTTCTCTCTCTCTCTCTCTCTTTGACGCTCATTAACACAGTCCTTTATCCCACTCAAGCATACGCCATATCACAAGCCAACAGCCACTCCGGGTACATGCATACAAAAATGTCCATTTACTTTTTAACTATTTTCATTCTATCGTATATGTTCATCCGTGTCCATATTGACTCGAAGGAAGCATTTGCCGTCGCAATAAGTCTGTCTTCGGTCCATACAATCGAGTGAAGACGTATGATGGGTCGATGATAATTCCGCAAGAGAGTACGTGACGTGTCGTCACAGGAAAAGAAAAAAAAAAGGCAAAAATTTTTTTCTTTTTAACGCGTTACAACGTCACGTCAACCATTTTGATTTTCATTGTAATAAAAACAGCTAGCATAAGAGTACGTGCGTATCGCGATGAGCGTTTACAAAAATAGCATTAGATTAGCGTATAATTATAATTTGATTCCGTCAACCTAAAACCTTTCTCTCGCGTGTACAATGAAAAATTATTTATCTGCTTCGAACGACAAGAGGATAAGCACGTACTCGTTATGCTGCTTTGAAAATCTCTCTCTCACCCTTACAGCATATATGCGTATGAAAGCTATAGAGACTGGAGTACAGATGAACCATGCCAGAGATAATGTAACGTAATAAACGCATGCGCGTCAATAAATAGAAATAAATACTAAGTCACTTAAACGAGGAAGATTGAAGTTTGAAGAATAAGATGAAGTAGAGAAGATAAATGAAAAGTAGATACGCTAAATGTATACAAAAAGCGGGGAGCGCCTAGAAAGTGTCTGTGAGCGTGAAAGGTAAGGCCAATAATATACTTAGGTAGGGTAAGAAAAGAGAAGGATAAATAATTAAGGATCTTTCAGATTCGTAGAATCTGCCCACCGTCACGAGACTTTTCTCTCCCTAGGGCCCGTTGCTGATTCTATCAAGAGGATCGGATCAAGATCGGCTGTTTTGACCCACAGCCGATCGAACGATCCCCAGGATAACGCTCAGCCTCGACACAAGAACGGACACTCCCGTATGACTAAGGAAAGCAACTCGCTACGGTGCCTTGAGATAAAATCCTGGCCGAATTCACAAAGGATCTTCGTCGGTTAATTTGACTGATGGATCATCGACATTAAATCCTCGAGGATGGGTTTTATCCATTGTGAATCCAACCGGGACTCTTTCTAAGCGTGATCTACTGTTTCGCTGAGGATGATCCCGCTGACGTTTTGCGTGCGTGCTTACGACTCGTATGAGGGTTAGTGTGTTTCTTGCTCTTGGCCTTGAACTCACGTGCTCGACGAGCGTCGGCGATGTCGGCAATGCCGTCGTCGTCGTCGTCATCGTCATCGTCATCGTCATCGTCGTCGTCATCGTCGTCGTCGTCTCCGGTGATGTCAAGATCGACGTCGTCGTCGTCGTCGTCGTCATCGTCGTCATCGTCCTCGTCGCTGCTTGCTGCCTCGGCTGCCTGCACGACTGGAGTCTGCACGGAATTGACTACGGATTCAGCACCTTCGAGGCCACCGTCCACTGCGGATGCTGCTTGCTCTTCCGGGGGGGCGTCATCCGTTGCCAGGGTATCTGCACCGTTTACGTCCTCGTCCTCGTCCTCGTAGGTATTGTTATCCACGTCGGAAGCACTGTCTGCTGCGGACTCTCCAAGAGAATCTAGATCGGCCTGAACTGCTGCTGGAATTGCTGCTGGAGATGCGACTGGGGTAATTGCTGGGGCTGCTGGAGCTGCTGGGGCTGCTGCGACGACCGGCTGAACGGCTGGAGTATCGTCCTCGTCGTCATCATCGTCGTCGTCGCCTAGTGGGGAATAACGAGTGAAGATGTTGAAAACGGTTTAACGTTACGTAGGTCCAGGTGGACGGGTTATGAATAACGGGAAGTGCATACAACTTGAGCTGGGTTATACGACCGGGTACCTGGTGCGTGCGAAGTGGTAATTGTCTCGTAAAAAGGTGACTGAAAGGATCCTGGGAATTTTTAGTCTTTGCGGTATCCTGGTTTCTTGGTGAATATATGTGTTCATGTGTATACACGTAACCGCCCATGCGACATCGTTTGCGATCGACAGAATGTGGGTCGATGAAAAGAAGTAGCGCGTAGAAATTCCTCGCGCTTGGAGAAGGAGAGGCAGAGAAGAGTAGGAAGAGGAAGAACTCTGAGGTGAAGTGCTAGGAGGTGGTCGATTATGTTAATTCGGGCGGAGTAAAGCTTCGCTTACCGTTAGTTCCATCGGGAGGTGTAATGGAGCACACCAGGTTACTGGATGATTTATTCCTCCTACTCTCTTACCACACTCTATGGAACTAACGGTAAGTATGCTGATTTGCCAAGTCGCTCTTTTACCCAGGACATGGAATTTCCCAGGAAGTCAAATACTTATGTGAAATATATAAATTCACCTCCGATTATGTCCTCGATGAACCGTTCCAGGTAATCGCCATCATCGTCGTCGTCGTCATCCTCTTCCTCGTCATCGTCGTCATCGTCATCATCGTCTCCGGTAATGTCTAAATCGACGTCGTCGTCGTCGTCGTCGTCGTCGTCGTCATCGTCGCTTGATTCCACAGGCTGTGCTGGTGCTTGTCTACCCGTCGCTTTAACGTCATCCGATGCTACCTTCACATCCTCTACTGGGTGAGGAACAGGTGAAGCCAAGACGCTCACTGCCAAACAGCACAGCAGTGCCAGCACCGCCACCAGTTTCATGGCTCTGCAACTCCAATAAGACAATTAATTAAAACAGAAAAAACGTATCTTATACGATTTTGAAAAAAATTTATATAAAAAAAAAAACGTCCACGCCCGCATACTATTTCCTCCAGGATAACAAGACTTTGCGAAAGATTCATTCAAACAGTACACTCGCGCACGCGTGGTACGTTACCAGTTCCGGAAGTGAATTGAAATCAATGTAAAAAAAAGATTAGGATCTCAAGTCTTCCCTTATCAGTTAACTAGATCCTTCATTGTTACACAAATATTATTCAAATGATTATCTCTTTCTAAAAAGGCACTTTTCTCACAAAATTTATTTCTCTATGTAGCTCTACGCTGTTTTCTCTTTCTAAGCACGTTTTACACACTCGACGTTGGACGTTGACAGTCGTCAGGATGATCCTGAACACGGATACCGTAGATCACCGGTGGATGAACTCACCTATCGTCTTTTAGCTCTTTCTATTTAATCTCTCCCGACACTCTCGTCGGCAGAAGGAAGCGGTTAATCTGAAGATGGGGATCGCGCTCGATAGCGGGATGCGTCGACCGACGAGGTGAGAGTGTGAAACAGACGAAGCGTCCAACAACGACGCTTTTATAGTAGACGCCTCCACCTCCGCCATTCTATTCCGTCCTCCTTCATCCTCTTTTATCCTCCTTCATCATCCACGTGGACTGAGACACTTTATCCCTTTCGAGAACTCGACGAGAGCGAGATCGGACTAGTCACGCTTCTTTCTCATCTCACCTTTTGATCATCTTCTACGCCCTCTTCGTATCTTCACTCGATGACATCTTCGTGACGCCCAGCATACTTCAACATAGTTCATACAATTCTGTTTACTCGAAAATTTATAATTAGTCGAATACCTGTTAGCGTGTTATCTTCAAACCTTATTTATACATGAAATCAAAATGATTATCACTCCATGCCAGATTTCATTTAGCGTTTCTGGTTAAATGAAAATATTTTGGATTTTCAGAAATTCACATCAACTGCAAATGGCCGACCGTTATGATTACAATTTTATTGCATCCGTTAATATGCACCTTCCGTAAGTGGTACCGTTTCGTCGCAATTATCGTTGTAATCACAAGCAAATCCAACACCATCTGTAACATTTATCATTACCGTTGTATCCCATTATCATTTATCTGTTTATTATCGTTATTACCATTAAACAGGATCGATGCAGTAAGACCTCGCACTGCACATGACTCTCCTTGGCATTCGTACAGTATCCCCAGGATGTATCCCACGGGTAAATAAATCTGGCACATGCAAAATTTCCCTTCGACAGTCCCAAGAGAAAGTGTCGACAATTATTTGTACGTTAATTCTCTCGTTCGAACAGGACCGGACGAAACTTCAGACGAAGATTAAGGTTACTCTTTCCCAGCTGCTTCCTCCTGCCTGATACAAGAAAGATTTTACATTTTCGTCAGGATGGTCTTACTGATCGTTACCTAAATTTTTTTTCGGTTTAGCATCCATACTATTTTAGCCTCTATAATACTACTCGTAATTCTCGGCTCTCGATCGACGCAGAATATGGGATTTGGTGTCACTATGTGGCTGAGAAGTAGTCCGCGCCTTCGCGTCGTCAGGAATTAGTATTCAGGATGTGAATCCGAGACTGACGGTTGCCGCACTACGTTTTCGTGTATACGAAGATCCTATACGCACGCGTCGGCATTCTTACCCGGTGCTGTTCCTTTGCCTATACTTCATTCATTATTCATTGGGTATTAGGTGGGGATCCTCGTTGCCCCCAAATTCGCCATTTGTCCAATCCTCTTTTTCGACTTCCTCAGCATACTTCATGTAGATCATTCGATGTAACCCTACTCCGCAGTGGAAAATTGTCTAGGAGTATCAAATGCACTTCCTTGTGTTCATCTTCGAGCAACCTTGAACCTCTTGATGAGTCTAGGTCTAGGTCTGGGATTCTGGGTGGGAATACCGTACGAAGAAAAGAAAGGTAAGGCCTTTAGAATTTTATAGGTAGGATCATTTTATACCTTGATTTTTTCATTCATCTTCTTCTTCAAAATTTCTGTATGCTCCTAGTGACTGACAGAATTCATTGAATGAATTTATAATCCTTGTTATTGATTTTCTTGGATAATTAAAAAGTGAATATGAGAAATTGATTGATCAGGATAAACATGGCGTCTTACACTGGGTAGCTGCTCGTGTTACGTTCTGGATAATTATCTACAGAGCCTTTCCTTCCGTCGACTAAATACCGACGTATTTTGCGTGGGTTTAGAAAGCTTAGAATATATGAGGATGACGCTACTGCGTGATTCTGTAAAGAAGAAACAGATTTTTTTATCACGACTAACTGTCAGATATGACATTTTGTTAACTAGGTTCAAAAAATAAAATTTTTTTATACCGTTGACTACACCTAGCAAGTTTGTCTCTGATACAAATTGTATAATACATTCTTGTTAAGATGGAGATGCATAGCGAAAGATATTATTGAATATCTAATGTTTCCTTCCCTCTCTCAACTTTTCCCATACCTACTTCTTACCACCATTATTATAGCTACTTGTTTAACGTTTATGCGTCACCGGCCTGATTAACTCTGGGACAGTGAAGAACATTTGCCACACGACAAGAACGTCGTGGAATATTGTCGAGTGAGTTTGATATTTCCTTATTATACCTCTATTTACTGCTGGTTTACCAGGTGTCACTTGAGTGATAGAATTTTTGATATCTCCAAAAAAACACCTGCGATAACAAGGAACGATTTAACATTATTTCATGTGCCATTAAGATAAATTTTGAAAATATAAAAATCAGCGATACATATGTCATAATGTTAACGTTTATTTTGAAAAGAATTTGTCAGGGGTGTTTTTGATTTGATTAATTAGAGACCTACATTACCTACATTTCTAACTTTAATCTTTGTGTAAATAACAGAAAAAGTTTTTGAACCAGTATCTAGTATTGTGCTGGCTGTATACACTTGGGACATAAAATGAACCAAGGTGATTTTCGTTTGAGACTGGTTTTAGATGTTTAAGAAAGGGCTGCTATTATGTTTATAGATCTATTCTTGGTCATTTGCTGCTTGCTTGTGAACGCAAACAGTCAGGATATGGCAGCTGCTCCAGAATCCTTAGCACAGGATGCATTCAAGAATGCATCGGAGGCTTGTAACAAATTCTCCAACACGTTTTATAAAGTATGGATACGAAGGTGTTTAAGTTTTCTTGTTAATTTAATTTCATAAATCTTTGTAGGCCTTAGCAACCGATGCAAGTGGGAATCTGGCGAGTTCTCCTTTGAGCTTACATATCGTCTTATCTCTACTATCACATGGAGCTTCTGGCATGACAGCTGAACAATTAAAAGCTGCTTTGCATTTATCTGGGGTCGACCACCCAGTTCATGGTGAAATATCATTGTTACTGGATACTTTGAAAGTAAGATATCACAATCTTATAATGATTTTTATTGCTGATGAATGTATATGTATATCTTTCAGGCTCTCAGCAAAATAGAACTCAGCTTGGCAAACACAATATTTGTTCATAATAATATCTCGTTGTTACCAGAATTTGAATTAATAGGCACAAATTCTTTTAAAGCCACTGTGCCAAAAGTCGATTTTGAAGACAGTACTGGTGCAACTCAGCAAATAAATGCATGGGTAGAGGAGAATACAAAGAATAAAATTAAGGACTGTATATCTGCAGGTAACACTGTAAAAAAGGAAATAGGATTTTGTATCTCGGAACTCTGTTAACTAATATTCCCATTTGATAGGCTCAATCAAGGATGACACTAAAGTGATCTTGGTAAATGCAATTTACTTTAAGGGCAATTGGGCCGATAAATTCAATCCAGATTTTACAACAGACAGACCATTTTACGTTACACAGAACCAAAAAAAGTTGGTTCCTACAATGTTCAAGAAAACAAAATATCCTCGTGGAAAGATTGAAAGCCTTAATGTGGAAGTTGTGGAAATTCCATATGTGGTACGTAGTGGAATATTCATCGTAACACTATACCCGTACAACAATTATAAATATTCTTCACATAGAACACTGATTTGGATCTATTGATAATATTACCAAACGAGCGAGAGGGTCTGGAATTTCTTGAAAATAATTTCGATTGGGACACCATTGCAACTGCACGAAGATTTCCTAACGATGTCGAAATCTACTTGCCAAAATTCAAGCTCGAAGTGACCTCTGATCTGGAACAAACTCTTCGCAAGGTAAACTATAATTAAGTACAAAATCCACAACAAAAACTGTCCAGGTTCGATAACTGATTAATAAATAAAACAAAAATTACAGATTGGTTTACACTTGATATTCGAAGACCTTGCTGATTTCAGTAGCATGACAGCAATGCCTCTAAAAGTTAGTAGCGTCATTCAAAAAGTCTTTGTGGAGATCAATGAAGAAGGTTCTGAAGCTGCTGCGACAACAGGTAAGTCATTCATAAATTTTTCTATCAAGATTTTTTATAAAAAAATATTTTATTTCAGTCGTTCAAATGCGATTGAGAAGAATGATTAATGAATCATCAGAATTCCTGGTGGACCATCCCTTCATGTTTGTTATCCGTCACAAACCCACTAATATTCCACTATTTATTGGCCGCGTAAAGGATTTTGACGTGCCAATCTCAAGAGACGAGTTATAAAGAAGGCACCAAATAACAAAAAGAGAGAAGAACAATGAATAATAAAAGAAATAGTTTATTAAATATGGCAATGCTTACAACTGAACGCTTAAATGTAGGTATTTTAACATGAAAATGAATATAGAAGTAAATTTGTCTTATCTCACAATCCGAGTAACACAGCTTATTTTTATAATGTTTGGTATAAAAAATATTTTGGAATACACATTCATATCTTTAATAGCCTTTATATTTCAGAGGGGAACTCTCAGGCTTTGCCTGCTTTTGTTGCTTTCTTTGGCTGTGCAGTTGACTGTTTCTTCTTTCTTTTTGACGCAGCCTCTTCTAAAGGATAAATATCCTTTAGCTCGTCAATCATTTGCTTTAAACTTTTTTTGTACCACTCTTCGTCTGGAACAACTGGGAACAATGAAATGCACAATAGATATATATTATACTTATGTGATCGCACTTTAATAAAATATATTTACTCACGAGTTTCATCTTTTGGTTTCTTTGGATCTTCCCGGTCCAAAGCCAATGCCTCGATATTCGCCAGCAGCACTTGCAGTTTTGGATTTTGGCACAGAAGTGTATCGCGATTTTGAAGCGCCTTCTTCAGGATGTCTTGCCAAATGGATTTACCATCTTCATCCACAGGAAATGGAGGATCATTGTAGATGAAATCGGCCAAGTGTTCATTCAAATCTCGCTCATGTTCTAAAGATAAAAAACAGAAGTGAAACTACTAGAAAAACATTATAGATGATCTCTAATGATTTTTTAATGACAAACCAAGATATGGAATTTGCCACATGTAGAAACCACCATTCTCAATGTTTGGTATTAAAGAGAATAAATTTAATTTCCCACCCTGCCGTTGTACGACAGAGCAAATAGCCATCAGACTTTTTGAATGGCATTTATTCAAAATCGATGCAAATACAAGCTTCTTGTCTGAAACACGTTTGGAAAGTTATGATTGAGTTATGAAAATACAAATAATGAGGATGATTATTACCTTTCAATTTCTCTCTGCAGGTAATATATTTTGGTGCTGATAGGTGATGTATCGGATCTATCTTCAATGGTTTAAAGCATATTAATTCTATTCTTTTATCACCCGTACCCTCCAGCTCACGCAGTTCGAGAGCAGAAAAAACAATTTTTTCTTGTCCATACTCTTGGTACTTGAATACATCGGAGGATGTATAATTATCAACAATGGTATCGTCCTCGTCATCATCCTATAAATATCGTTTTAAATGAGATTGCTAAAGTATGCTAATATCCTTTTCATAAATAAAGAAACTAACATCGCTATCGAAACTCATTGGTGCAAAATATGTTGATGACTGCAAGATCTCATTGTCAGCTTTATTCATTTTCACCTGCTTTGGATATTTTGGTTTTCTATAAAGACAACATTAAATATTTTAATTCCGGATAGTCCAATATCAAAAAACCACTTTTTAATATTATCATGCTTACGTTGAGACACTGCGTATTGATACAGATATTTCTAAAGATCCAATTCGCCAGGGTAATGTTGATACAGGTTTCGATGGTCTAACAATACATTCCTCTAAATCCTCTATACATACCCGATTATATTCATCATCAGAGAGAGATCCCGCAAGCATCTCCAGTTCTTTATAGAAAAGATCTGGATTCCATGTCTTTCCCAATCCTACTACATTCAATTTTACACCAACATCATGATAACTTGCAGCTTTAAGTCTGATTCTATGTCTTTCACTTTGATCCGTGGCAAGAGGATTATCCTGACAGGTCAACAAAATAACTTCGGATATATATATTGATTTTTTTGCCTTATCAATCATCAGAGTAGCATTCCACAGAGCGTCGTGTAAAGGATAATCAGAGCCACTACCGATATATTCAGAAATATCACAATTTTCAATCTCTTTGAAATGATCGATAGAGATTTTCTCAAATTTTTGCAGAACAAATATATTTTTTTGCTGTAGTTCTGGATCTGACTTACTCGAGCCAAACAAGATTATACCCATGTAATCTGCTTTGTTCCATGACATTTTCTGTGCCATTATATTTTTATATACCTATAAACATACAATAAATTAAATAATATTTCCTCTTTTAATCTCAACCAAGGTTTTACCTTGAGACATTCATCGATGTACGAATGATTGCAGTTGGGATCTTTTTGCAGCATCGATTGAGTTGCATCAATTAAAAATAATATACCTTCACGAGCATCATAATACACCTTCTTATCAGTTTCTGGTTCATCATCAAGATTGATCGCAATTTGTTCAGACATTCTAAAATATATAAATACCGGTTGAATATTAATAAAAATATTTTATAAAAATTAGTTTTAATATCCCATATCGAAAATTAAAAATAATAAATCGAACCATATCCAATTTCATTACCTTCCAATATTATATACTCAATATTCCTTGTAACAGAAGAAGAACAAGCATCAAATCTAACTTTGATATAAAATAAGGTGTTCTATACCCGGAAGTTTAACTGCCATTTACTGCGTTCAACAAACACATCCGATTAGTCAAATCTAAAATTATGCAAGATTAAAGATCGATTGATATAAATAGATGCGACTGCTAATTTAGTGCTATTTTCCGCAAAAACATTCTATGACACCAATCAATCATTAAAAAAAAAAAAGAAATAACGCCAAAAGAACAAGAGTATTTATAATTAATTATTCGATCAAAAATTGTACAATGTAAGAACATATTTCGTATTTGAACCAGAAATGAATAGGGAGATTGCCAATGGGCCGATATTCTTGAAACCAATTTTATTTTATTTTATTTTGATTTATTCGACCAATCAAAAACGTGGGTACGGTTCGACGGCCCCCCCGCTCAGGTGGCGCGTTTACTCTCAAATAAAATTGGTTTCAAGAATATCGGCCCATTGGCAATCTCCCTATTCATCTCTGTTTGAACCATGATTGCGGTTATTAAATTTCAGCTAGTTGCATCGATTGATTTCGACTATTGAGAAAAATCAATCAATTTCATTGGCTGAATTTAATAACTACCTGTGATTCAATTACGGAATATGTAACAACCCTAAAATTTAACCAATTGGATGCGTTTACTCGCTCAGCGATAGTTGACTATTGGTTAGCTTCAGCAGAATATACGAATGGTTTTGTGTTTTTGCGCAATTGAATTTGGATAGAGGAAAAGATGTATCACAGGTATTAAGTGTACCGATTTGGGCTTTAAATAAGAAAAAAAAAACACTTGTCTTCTTTGGAGGATCCAAATCCAAAAAGGGAAGGAAGAGGAATAATCTATATTTTTTATTAAAGAAACTAAAACATATAAATTAAATGAAATCTATCTATAGCTTCATTCACTATTGTCCACTATTTCCACATAGCTTCGCGATTACCCATGTAGTACCAGTAATCTTTTGATATCCTATAGAAGTGTACATTTTTTCTGAAGGTGTATTTCCCACAACGATACTTAGTACAGAATCGAATCCCTGTTTCCCCAAGCATTTGGCCACAGCTAATGAAACTAATTTCGCATATCCACGACGCATATAACCTTTTCGAGTTTGTACCACTGCCAACGCGTGGAATTCGTTTACCAAAACCCAGGAAACGAGAGTATCATCCTCCTTCAAGAAAAGACCGTGACACTCATCATTGAATATAACAAGATTCTTCAGATAATTCAAGGTCGTCTCTGGATTTCTTTCGTCACGATGAGGCCACTGACTATGGATGTAGGCAACGTCAGATTCTTGTAGTGGTCGCAGATAACATTCCTCGGGAAGTCTGTATTTAAAAAAATTATTTTTTATAAATTATTTCAGGTTTCGCGTCGACGGTACTTACCGAATTTCAGCCGCAGCAGCATCCTTGGCGCTCTTGTAATAATAAGTCCCTACAACTCTTTCTAATATTTCCGCTCCTGATTCCTTCAGATCTGACAGAGCACCAATGATATATGGTAGTATATCATCCAAAACGAATGCGAAATATATTATCCTGCCGAAATCTAATCGACGGGTTTCCCTGATAGCTTTACGCAAAATTTTGCCCTGAGACTTGAATGCAAATACCACGACGATATAGATGGAATGCTGAAATACCTAACGTATGTAGCATGATGCATTTATTTAACTTTTTTTTAAATATTTTACATTAAACTCAAAAACTCACATCGAATATCCCAACAAATGTACCGCTGTTGTATTTTCCGTCAGGACAGTAAATTTGCAGATTCACTTGTGGGTCCTTAGTTTTCCAGATAATTGCATTGCTGATCCAATTACAGTACTGCAAATAACGTTAAGATTTATAATTACATTTTTTTTACACAATAGCAAGTCATTGAACTTACAGATGTGTATGCGGGAGATTCTAGTTTAATAATATCTCGAAGAAGAGGCCATTCCTCCAGAGGCAGAGGCTTCAGGATGTCAGACATGACTGTTACTAATTGAAAATAAAGTGCATACGTTCACTATGCTCTTCATGCAGATTGTGAATATTTTACTTCGTATATAATCGATGGAGATTACAGTATCTATTTCTCCTACATATACCGGTTGTCTCAATCAAATGCAGTTACCCCGAAGGTAGAGTTCGATTGGTACAAGTAATTTTAACCGGACACCAGGTATATCTCAATGTATGTTCTTTTTTTATTTACACTTTAACACACTCGTGTCTTACTTATGACTTTATAAAATGCTTCGGGTCTGATTTATAACATCACACCTCGATGCTCTTTGCCCATTGGTCGTAGCCTGCTATCTTTGGTGTATAATGTGCATAAGCTGCAATTGTGTCGTACAACATTTAATGCAACGCATATCTAGAGCGTATTTTCAACTGCCTGAGACGATTTTAATGTACATGTATCTTATTGAGCAAATATGTTTGTTCACATTTATCTAACTTCGCTGTCACTGCCTATAGCTGCAACTATATGCTACTTAATTTCTTCTAAACTTTATAACAAAAAATATACACCATGGCGTCTCCACAGCTTTGTCGAAGTAGTCTACTCGTTGGGATACTAAGGGATCTGACCAATGAGAAGTCTAAATGTCCTGAGATTGCAGCTCCTACGACTAATTGGACAAGACCGTGAAGGCACCGTTCATAATAGTACAGAATGCAGTAATTCGCACGTGGTTTTACAAGGAAATTATTATGTATGAATTTCTATAATAATTAACAAAGATTGAATAAGTCAATCAGGACATGTCAGACTTGTTCTTAACTGGTACTCTTAACTCTGCACCAGGTGGTCGATAATTTCCTGAGAACGGTTGGTTGTTGATAGCCACTTGTCTATAATACTGTTGAATTCTGCTCTCAGGACTGAAAGACGCTGGCGCCTCGTGGTGCACTGAAAGTTATATCCAAGTGAATTATAGTGATCAACTATACTCGAATATATATATGTATATGAATCAGCTCTAACCAAATATATGTATTATTATCCATAGCCAAAGAGCAAGACCTATTTGAAACAATGTCCATCCTAGAATAGATTTCCATTCTCCCATAAAAGCTTCAATCTCTGCGAAAGTCTGACAAAAACTTGATCTGTACAGACACTTTTTCTCAGCAATGCTCAACTTACGCCAATCCCCTCGTTCCTTTTCGCGAAGTGCCTAAATTTCAATGGTAATTATGAAGGGGCCTATAATCGTGTCAAATATCAGAAATAATTCATATCTCCTCAGGTACCATTAGCTCAGGAGTTGAACGACGAAATCGTATAGCAGGAAATGGAAAATCTACTCTGTCAAGATAGCTGTATGTTCCATTCATTCCAAAGCCAACTACTTCTCTATTGCCAATTCTAGACGTTCCATATACTCCAACTTTCTGCATTCTCATCCATGACTGAGAAACTCGATGGCAGAGTAACGTTGATATGCGTCTTGAATAATTTTGCATGCTGACCTTCTTTTCCTGATTCAGACTAAAGCCTTTTGGCAAATGGAACTTTGATGACTTTGCATTTTATAGGAGCATTTAGATAAATATTCCAGTGTTCCGACCATTGACAGGATTTTTTGTAGCATGTGTAAAACATAAGAACGATTAGAGCATTCCATTGTTTTTTATAGTTAAATGTAACTTTAATATCTACTCCGTTGAAATCATCCATGTTTTTGGCTTGAGGAGTCTGTAGACACAATGATAATTAGGCCTAATCGTGCTGCAGTTGTTCATCTATGTTTCATCCGGAGAATTATGAATTATCTTCTACAACCAAAGAATCATCCTTTCCTTATGGCTGCCTCCTCCAGTGGGGGGGATATTTACCACGGCAACTGGTTCTAGGATCAGTTAGGATGGTTAGGATCCTTCCTTCCTTCCTTTCCTTATGGCTGCCTCCTCAATGAGGAGATGTGCCAGTAGGATGGTTAGGATCAGTGCGGATGCTGTAGGTGAAACAGGAAATATGTAAAATTGTGAAGACAAAAATACCTATAATAAAAATGAGCCCTTTTGGGTTACGATTAGTAGTTCTAGTTTATGCCACTCTTGGCGTATGCGTGTCAAGACCCACATTGTCACGTGATTGTTGCCTGTCATTCGTATTCGTCGAGTTTGAGATTCAAGAATAGAATTGTAGGGAAGAAATTCGTCTCCTCCGTAATATTAATTCATGGTTTTTATGTCATGTACATACATCTATACGGTTCAAATGCTTGGATCACTAATAATCTAGATATCGACATGTCTACTCTTGTTCGATGTTACGTTTAAAGGATTATTTGGGCTGGTTTGATTCTATTCTTGTGCGTTGACACTCAGGAAAAATGTCGAAAATGAACTCAAAGGATAAAGACAGCAAGACATTGCATGATAAACTCAGACAATTCTTTCGCATTAATAAGGGTAATTACGGCTATTTAATTATACACCTATCATCCTGCTCTTTACAGTATTGCTTGCTGTCTGCTCTTGATTTTGTGGAAACTAATGTCTCTTGTAGGTCTCTCATTGTTTTTGTTCTCTAAGCAATGCTACTATGAATTGTATCACTGAATGTTTAAGACAGTAGATTTTGGAGTATGATTTTAGACCATTTTTGTATAGGTAACTACAAAAGTAGAGAAGACTTTACTTTGACTCATGATATTGAGAAAGAGATAAGTCCTGACAGTCCAGTACATCATCGTACAAAAGCTATCAAAGACCTTTGCGATGCTGTTCTTAACCATCAATGGGAAGATGTATGTATGGAGCAGAACAAAATTTTAATAGAATACAGAATACAATACTTACAATCGATATACTCATTACAGAGAGCTCCAGAAAGATTATGGAATTTAGTGCAAGATCTATTGGGAAAGGATGTACCTAAAGAACACAGACATGTAACATTAAATTTCTTACGTTGTCTTGTACAGGGTCAATATACCAAGCTGTCATCTTTGATGCGTGTAAAATTTTTCAATGTCGTCAAGGATCATGAAATTCCTGAGGATGTTGGTCCTAGGTAAATACAAAGAGAAATATCTCTCCGTCTCCTTATATATTATAAGATTCGCATTGCAGACTGGAACTTTTACAAAGTCTCACAGAAAATGGTAAAGACATAGTACATTTGGAAGAAAGGATTGGACCCTTCCTTCTGGAGTGGATGCCTGCAGTCACCAGTGGTGATGGTAAACGAGGAGCAGAGTTTCTCTCCTTGTTAGTTAACGTGATCAAATTCAACTCTGCGTACATAGATGACGACATTATATCTGGTTTTGTACAGTGAGTCTACGAATAACCTGTAATTTATAATGGTATCTTTAAAAATTTATTTACTTCTTTATGATCTTCAGGTACATTTGTCACCTATGCTATTACAGCAATAGCACAGAAGTTGTCTCCGGGTGTCTAGAAGCTCTGGACTGTATTGTTTGCTACAGCAACTTACAACCTGACTCATTACAAACATTTATCATAGCATTATGTCGAAGTGTCAATGTAGAGACTTACTGTCAAATAAGTTGGAAGGTGATGGCCGATAGCATCAATTCTACTATATCGTTATCTTTAAATCATGAATATACATTAACTTTATCCACTACTTACAGATAATGCGCAAATTATTAGGAACACACATGGGCCACTCAGCTCTTTACACAATGTGTCGTCTCCTGCAAGATCAAAGCTTACAGCGTGACGTACGTCTCCTTCGTGGTGCTGTGTTTTATGTCAATATGGGTCTCTGGGGCACGCACAGAATACCCAAACTAGTTTGCACTCCTACCTCAGTTCTTCCATCCTTCTTTCAGGTAATCAAGATGAATTATTCTAATAGATAATTATTCAATTAGATTATCATACTGACTACTCATCATTTCTAAGGCTTTGCAATGCAATCATCCAATAGTCATGTATGAAGTAACATTATCAATTCAAAGACTGGTTAATAAATTTGGACTTGAGTTACAAGAGCCTACCTGGAGCATCATCTTGGATATACTAGAGGAAATCATTGCTCACATAGGTACAATTTTTCAGCAATATCCCTTTATCAACCATTACACTACTACGGAGAGTTTTATGAACCTAATTTAAATTTTAGAAACAAGTAATCAGCCAGCATCCCGACAAGTCTCTGTCAGCTTACACGAGACGATTCACAGTGTAGAAAATCTATTAGAGGCTGGACAGTATAATGGATGCATTCAACGGTTTTATGAACTTGTTGAGCGCTGCTCGGATTCCCGACCCGTAAGATACAAATCATATTCCTTGGAAGATTATTAGAAGTCGAACAACAGGAAGGACTGTGTCTATTCTTTCAGGAACTCTCGGTCTTACGGTTGATAGATTACAGAGCCAGTACAATCGATCCCACTCGGCATCTTTGGCAGTCAAAACTTGCTAATTTGATGGAACGATACTTTAAAAATGAAACTCGAACAAATATTCGAGTAAAAGTTTTGGACGTTCTTACTAACGTTATTCAAGTGAACAGGTCGCGCTACGAAGATGAACTAATTGAGAGAATCGTCGTACCGTATTTGGTGCACGTTGACATGGATCCGGATATAACAATTCGTAACGTAGCTGCTTATTTACTTGTGGATTTGTGCATTGAGTGCGAGACCAAACGGTGCCTGGAACTCTTAGATATACTTGAGAAGGTTGAAGCGTTATCTTTATATTTTATATAATTTTTTCTAACGTTCTACTTTTATGTAGTATCATATTCTTTTTACAGATCGTTAATAAACCATTCACATCGGATACACCGATATTAGTAGATGCTGATATTAAAGATGTGAAGACTGCTGTTACCGGTGTCATTAAGTTATTGACTGTTAAGTTGTATCGATTGCCTTCGAATCATGCAATTCGTGCTTATAAAGTTCTAGTGAATCATTTGGAGCAACATTATAAAGAACCTGCAGTGTTTCGTGATGTGTCTACTATCAGGTACCTGGTGAGTAATAAAGTCTTGTAGAGGACACACTTGAGAATCACAGTAGACCGGATATCATTTATTAATTTCTAGATCTTTGAGTGTTTCCTCAAAATCAGGGCTAATGCGCTGTATCATCTTGGATTTCCTGATTCTGCAAGTGGTACTGTGAATCGATTCAGTCCTTATCTAGTATTGGAACATGCCCCAACGGAGAGGCTTAGTGGAGCAGGCACTGCTGGAGGTGGTGGAAGTAGTCCACCTCCTGCTAGTCCAGCACCGTTACAACATGTATCTTGTCACATAACACACATGTCCCTGGCTCATGCATGCAAAGCTGTCGTCTCTTGTATCAAGCAGGAAAAAGGTTTGACTTTACTTTCAGCAGTACGGCAGAACATTATTGGATTTTTTAAAATTTATTTAAATAATTGCGTTTCTTATCAGACTGGAAGGTGCTGCAACTTATATTGAAGGAAATGCCTCAGGTCATGCAAAACAGGGCGTTGATACTGTCCAGGCACAGCAACGACATTGATTACCTTGCAGCAGCTCTCTGCTCGATGGTCTGTTTGATTTATTATGATAGTGTGATAAATTTTAAGAATCATTCTTATTACATTTATTTCATAGGTTAGCGATAAGACCTTGCGACTACCTGAGAGTCTCTATAACGTTCCACCAAAATTCACCATTTCTGAATTTCGCGTTTTCGTCTTTCCTGTCTTGGCATCCTTAGCCTCGTATCACGCGCATCTCGAACCAAATTTACAACAACGTTTGATCAAGTGCCTGGAGGTTTGTAGTTCAAGAGAGAATAATTTTATCTAGTGAATTTGTGACTTAATTATCTCTTAATCAGGTTGGTCTCACCACGAGATGTGCCAGTCAGTGCGTTACGAGTCTGACGACTTGTACTTTGGAAATGCGTGATGCCATGAATAAGTTGCTCAGTGAAGTATTATTGAATTTGTCCAAAATCTCAGCAACTGTTCACATCGCTATACCAATTCTTGAGTTTCTATCCAGTGAGTGTTGAAACGATTACTAAAATTCTTGATTAGTAACGAACCTAGTAGATACAATAATTTATTTCCAGCTCTTACAAGGCTACCGAAGGTCTTTGCCAGTTTTATTGGAGATCAGTATATGTCAGTATTTGCTATACTGTTACCTTACACAAATCCCTTTCGATATAATCATTACACAGTTTCCTTGGCACATCATGTTATCGCTGTGTGGTTCCTCAAATGTCGACTTCCCTTTCGTAGGGATTTTGTTAAATTTATCACTACAGTAAGTATACCTCAACCTGGTTTATAATTTATATCAACTATTATTTGATCAAGATTTCTTTTAAATAGGGTCTGAAAGCCAATGTCCTAATACCATTCGAAGAAGGACATTTGATGAAGCCTGACTTCAGCCTGATCAATGAGGATTCTTCAAACAGAAAGCGTAGCTCAAGTTTAACCGAACAGGTACAATATTAGAGTCGGGTTATGAACTAAATAAAATATTAATTAATTATTTATTTCATCAGGGTAGTCGAGGTCGTAGAGAAAGGCCATTAATAGCAAATCGTATGATCGGTGAAGGGAGGACAGTTGATCTGAAACCACCTATTGGTGACAGCTTGATGACCTTTCACGTAGAACTTACTGAAACTTGTATAGATCTGATGGCTCGATATACATTCTCTACATATTCAGCACTGCCCAGAAGGTAATTAATGCTTAATTGAATAATATAATCAGCCTATTAACTTGGGTATCAATACTAATTAAGATCTCAAAACTCTCATAGACTTCCAGCAGCAGATTTTCTACTGAAAGATGGTCAATCAATGACCTGGTTACTTGGTAACAGAGTCATCACCATTACTACCAGTGGGTGTAGTAACAAAGCTATGCGTGGTGGTGTCTGTGATAATTGCTGGGCTGCCTGCAAACCTGGACCACCTTCACCGGATCATAAGGCAGCACCACAATCTGCTCTCCGAAGAGCTTCCAGTACAGAGGTAAAAATTCAACAAAAGTAATAATTATTTTAGTAGCTATATCTATTACTAAGCTATTGAATCATCAGGGGCCTAAGGCCGAGAGTAAACTCACCAGACAATCCTCGATTGGTCACGTTAATTCAAATGCCAATACCGCTACGAATTCTCCAACCGAAGAAACAAAGAAACCACTAGAGGAATCAGAACCAGCTAAGCGAGAATTCATTACGGAAAAGACTGAGAAGGATTCTGGTGAGCCTTCAAAGCTTGAACAGATTCTAGGATGTGAAAAACAAGAGGAACATGTACCCTGCGCCTGCTGGTGTCAAGGATGGGCTGAGATTTATGTACGACGACCTACCGGCGATATGTCGTGGATTATGAGAATACAAAATTCCATGCAATTCGATAATCCTTTAGATTTTCCTGTCTACGATATAACTTCTCTGTACATGCCAACGTCTCAGACGATGCTTCCTAATCGAAATCAGGAAGTCGTGGCTAGTAGCATTGCTGCAGCTCCTGCAGCTACTTATGAATATGTACCAGAAACTATAGAGATGGTAAGGAGAACCTTGCGGGAAAATTCTAAATTAAAACAGGATAATATATTGTTAATTGAACGTCCTCAGGAACAACCGGAGAGGAATCTCGACCTGCCTCTAAACGACCAAACCATTCCCACGATGAAATCAAATATATCTTTAGGAGCATCAGGACCTATCGCCATCCCAGGATCACCAGCACGGCCTAGTCCTTCGCGACAGAGCTCACGAGACAGTCTGGATAGTCTTGAGGAAGGCGAAGAAGGTTAATCATTTCCTGTACACCAATTACTATCAGATAATGAGAGTAATATTTGAACTGATCATTCAATAATTGTCAGCAGACTCGCGACGATCTCGGAATCCTGTGCGCAGATCAAATTCCAGCCCAGAAATGAGTGCCAACTGGAAGAACCCTTTCCTTAATAAAGATAAGCTCATTTCCCAGCAGACTGACAGGGATCTCTCCTGCGCGGACTTCGCCGGTAAACTCGAGTCGGAGCTGAAGAAGCACGCGAAGAATACATATACTAAGGATATGAGGTACGTCCTTGGTTTACAATTCAGATATTTTATCTCGCTCCATTAAAAAACGTTCTAAACTCTGCATCTCAGAGTAAGCTGTGAGGCAATTCCTGAGGAAATATCAGGAATGGGTACGACACCGCCTTCGTGTGAAAATGCAGCGACCACGGCACCTGGTGATCATCCTACGTGTTTACGTTCCCAACGTTCCTATCCTGGTGCCGCACAGACGACGCAGACAACGACCATAGCTACAAGTAACACCGTACCACCATCACCAACGACGGCAGAGGTAATAATCAAATAAAATTATTGTTGTATTCTGTCATTAATGTATTTCGCACTTTCCACAGGCACCAGGAAATTTTTTGGGAGTTCAAGGACGAGGATTACAATTACAATCAATGGCTAATATGAAACCACCTCAATCCCCGACGCAAATGTACTCGAGGCTGACTAGTCTCGATTCTTCCCAGAAACAGACACCCTTAACCGTAGAGATGAAACCTCCCATTGGTAGAAATCATGGAGTAGACAAGGTATAATTATTCTTTTACAAAATTGAAATACAGTCTTCCAATTTCTCCTCTTTATTTGTAGAAGGACGAGAGACCAGATCCATCAAATTTACCACCATTTTCTTTTCGCGATAGAGGACACACTATATCTGTAATGAGTCCCGTGAAGAAACCACATGGCGAATGGAACAATATTCGCCGTGGAAATTCACCAAGGGCGAAGGATCCTCCTAGAACTGGTATAAATCCTAGGTAAGACACAATCAGTTATTAATTTCTAAAACAAAGATCATTCGAAAAACACAAAACGTTCGTCTTCGCAGCTTTGTATTTTTACAACTTTATCATACGGCGCATTTTGGCACCACAACGGAGAAGCCTTTACTCGTGTCCCAGACAGCAGCTACCCAAAGGACAGTCAAAAACCTGGACTCGATACCTCCGTACGAGACGCATAAGATCGGCGTGATTTATATTGGTCCTGGACAAGCATCCAACGAAGTCGAGATATTAGCTAATCAGCATGGTTCATTACGATACGCAGAATTTTTGCAACGCTTAGGAACCCTCATTAGACTTAAGGATGTCGATCCCCAGAGTGTCTTCCTGGGTGGATTGGATCGCAATGGTGAGAATGGAAATTTCGCGTATATCTGGCAGGATGACGTTATGCAGGTATATCGATTGATTAAAAAATTCTTTCAATTACACTCGGACAAATTAACGAGACTCATTTCTTTAGGTTATATTTCACGTGGCAACTTTGATGCCCACTAAAGAAAGTGATCCTCAGTGTACTGGCAAGAAGTTGCACATAGGGAACAACTACGTGAACATAGTTTACAACGAGAGCGGTGAACCCTATAACATTCAGACTGTCAAGGGACAATTCAATTATGCTTGTGTCGTAATACAACCATTGGATCATGGCACGAATCAAGTAACTGTTCAAGCAAGAGAGGAACTCGCAGAGCACATAGGACACAGTGAACCTAAAATTATTTCTGATCAAAATCTTGCCATTCTCTCTCGGCAGCTCGCACTTCACGCCAACGTAAGTACACCCATGAAATACATGATAGAGGAATCATTCAAAGGTTCACCAGAATGAATTTGAACTTGCACTGTTCGCAGCTGGCTTCTATGGTTTCTTCATCCCTGAAACAAAATGGACGCAATCCCTACGCATCGAATTGGCTTGAACGTCTGAGACATATAAAACGCTTAAGAAATAAAGTCCTGCAGGACTCGGCAAATAATAACCCTGAGGGTCAGTCTGATGAGATATCACCAAGATTGAACAAAAGGGTACACATGGACGATTTCACGGAGTACACGACCTAATGGCAGACGGCATTCTCTAATACACGATTAAAGAAATCGCAAGACCCACGATCATGGGAGACTGTACTAAAGAATATACTATTTGCTCGTTATCATTGAATCGTCTAATCTCATCCTTAAAGATAACCCGACTCCGACAATACACAGAGCAGAGTCCTCCTCGACAAGGTATAGAAGATAAACAGTGGTTCTTGTAGATGATTTTATTAGCAAAGCTAAACTGGTGTAATAAATAAGTCAGGATGGTCTTATAGATTAAGATTGGAATGGGCGTGCATCGAGCGGATTGATTTTTAAATCATGCGCCTCTTGTAAGCGTGATGGTACCGCCATAAGTAGGCGTAACACTTCGTAGCGGTCTAGACTCTGTCTGAAATTCAAATGAATCCTCAGGTTAGTCAAGAACCCTCTGGAGTTCCTGATCCCTCTTCCTCGTAGTCAGCGGAGTTCAAGGATGCCAAGGAAAGGAAAAATATAAGAAAAACAAACATAGCGTAAAAGAGCCGTCGTTCTGGAGCAACGTCGGCATCGAGAGATCAATAGAAAGGAGGCTGTGTCGTCCCGTCGCATAAGCTACACTAAAGGGACACGCATAAATCATCCGACTCGACACACACGCATACACACGCGCGCGCGCATAGATAAATATCTTGAATTCTACAAATACTTTCTCCTCGTTTCTTCTCTTTACTTTCATCTTCCATTGACACGTATTTCCTATGTGCGCAATTCATACAATTTTTTAAAATTATCGTTATACCGTCCTGGGTGTTTATGGAGTCGTTCCAACAATTAAAAGCATGAAATTATTTAGTTTTCAGTCATTTCGATTTTTTTTCTTTTAGGGAGGATCTAGACAATTTAGCAATTACATTAACACGTATGATAATAACATAGCAGAAATATAGTAACAAACACCGGATACACTCATGTGACGGTATGTCAAATTTAATCAATAAATATAAACTCGACGCTAGTATACCTATATATGTGCGTGTATATATATATATAATATATATATATGCATAACTTATCTAGCCTCTACAAAACCATGCAGTAACTCGAGCACGTAATACATAAATATTTTAACTCGAGGACAAATTGCTTAAAAAATAAATAATTGTCTATATCGTTGGATCGAGAGTCGACAGATCTTTTTTTCGTCGAACGCCTAATATATAAATATCTGTTTCTACGCATAGCGTAAGCTAGTTAGGCCTCCGAGGTTGTATGCTGATGACCCATACTGAGTTTATAGCACCATTCTAGATCACTTATCAACATTATGCAAGTATCTTGATTTTCGTTTTTTTTTATTATAAATATTGTACGTCATTCCCGGGAAATACGCAGATGTAATTTGCGTCAGGCATTTATAGAGCAACGGGAACTTTTTTTTTCTTTCAATTCAACCACCATTTTAGCCGGTCTTCTAGATGGTGTTTATATTTACAAAGGATGCGTCAAAGCTGCCGACTTTTTTTGCTTTCTCGATTACACAGGGGAGAAAAGAAGACTCGACCGCGTTTATAATTTCTACAAAGTTCATGAATTGACGACTACAGTTGTTTATCGACGTTGCTATTGTCCGTAGCGAACAAAGGACTCTGGATGAAGCTAACTAAAATCGTTCGATTGGACCAAGTCAAAGTTTCAGGAGGTAGAGACATTATTCTCCAGGAATTTCACAGAGTGACTATGAAATACTCCTCACGTAGTTTGGACAAAAGTGTCAGGGTTATTCGGCGCATTGAAGAAATTAAAAAAGCAGGTAGAAACGGTAGGGGAGAAAGGACATACCTTAGCCCCTAGAACGAGGATCTGGAGAAACCAAAAAGTGGTAACCATCACCAAAGCCAAGAATACTTAAGACAATAATGTCCATTGGAAATGCTCTTAATGCCTCGTTAGGTTCGTGAGGGTGAAAACGAAAAGAATCGGAAGTAGCCTGGGAGTCGCTGGAAATTAATGAAGCCGTCCTGGCAGTGCGACAGACACGTACAAAGGAAAGTGTTAAAGCATCATCATCATTCAGCGGTAGCTCCTGCACCAGCGTCCTGGGTCGTTGGCTGTTCATTTGTCGACACTACGTCAACAGAGGCGATTGGCAGTGCCATTATTCACCTGTGTACCCTCGGCATCCATTTCTATCTGACCTTCATATTCGCACGCCTTGGACTTGTCGACCTCCACCGAGGAAACTCTTCTTTCCTTGAAGAGATCCGCTATGCAGAAACCCTGTATACAAAAGGTATCCTTTAATTGCCATCTTCCTGCACCTAGTAAATTGGTCCTCTACTTCTATTATTGACCTGAATAACTTACAACTATCAGGGCGATGATGACCCCAAGTGAAGAACCAGCCAGGACGTCGCTCCAATGATGCTTATAATTTGAGACACGAGTCATCGCCGTGAACCACGCCATGTATAAACATATAAGCTGTAAAAAATGCTTGAGCAACCTGCTACCTCGCCACGTGAACCTTAGTTGGAGGTACATCTGAGATGAAAAAAGGAATAAGACTTTTTAGTACTTTTATTTCTGGACCACCCTGTCAGTCGGATTTGAAATTATAATAGGGAACTTACCGCAAGATAGACCATCGTGTAAGCAGAGAAGGACGAGTGTCCTGATGGGAAGGACAACCTGTAAGGAATAAGATTGGTCATAAGATAAAAGATGATGGTGTCGGGATAACCAGACAGTGAAAAATAAAGAGCGTGACGAACAAGACAGGAGAGACTGAGTTTCTGTCATAAGTCTACAGCGACGTTACACGCTAAAGAAATTCTACGACGCGCACAGGCGCCATCATTCTCTCCCTTTCTGTTTTTCCCTGACGTAAACGAATCCGAATATTATCATTGGATGTTTATCGTAAAAACTTTAAATCCGTTTGATCATCCTGTTACCTCGGGTTCGTCGATGGTCGTTTTACAAGGTTCCAGACAAGCCACCATAACGTTTAATAAACCAACAAAGTCTGTGGATAATTCCATTGACAAAAGGCAACGTCCTACGTCTACCAGAGGACGGTGTAAAGGGTCTGGATTAAAATGTGATTTAAAAAACCTCATTCCCTAGATCGTACGGATCACACTCACCGGCCCTTATACTCGGCTGGTCCTAAACTCTCTCACTATATATTATACTCAATCCCTTTCCCTCGGCCGGAGTAAAGAACGAATGAATGAATTCTCTGTGGGCTTTATCGAAGATTCCTCAAATGTCCCTATATATAGAACTGTCCCGCTTCCATCTCGGATGACTTCAGATAAGCTGGAGCACCCCACCGAAAATTCTCCTTTTTTGCCAGCGTCCTCTATAAACTCATCGGTTCTTATACGTCCACTCAGACCCAAGTAAATCTACCTGATCTCCTTCAGGAGTCTCGCCGAGACGTTAGTCGCCGTACAGGTGAAGTCCTCGATATAACGGTGCTGATTTTCAGGCAGACTACAATCGACGTTAGGCACACAGGCTGTCATAAAGTGCGGTCTCAGTCTGCCAATGTTGTACTTGGCGATGTCAGTTGTCAGAGTAGTGGATATCGCACCGAAGCCAAAGACCCCAATCTAAAAGATATATATTGGGTGAATGATAAAAATTCATCAAGTGACCCTTGACCTTTATACCAGTTATTACTTACTTTCGAGTAAGCCTTTACTATCCAGGGTGGTATCGTGTATCCAAAAAATACCATAGCAGACTGACCAGGACTCTTCTTGGAGTGTACGTACTCCCCTATTATCATCTGAAAGCAAAGGTACAGTCAGTTCTATAGAAACGTCTCTTTGCCCTCTCATAACTGTATTAAGATTATCTACAGATATTTCACTAATGGCAATGATAAAATTATCGTTATGCTGTTCCATTAATGCATCCATTTTACTGGACACTGCGATAAACGACAATGATTAAATTCCAGATGCACTGGCTGCACTTAACTGAAGTCAGTACACTAGAATAATTTTACATAATTACATTTATCATATCGCTGTGGTTACAGAGTCACAAATTGATATGTATAAATGAAATGAAACTGTCTAATTAATTAATTCATCAAAGTATCATATTCTCTTTTTTCAGGTTTCAATTACAAAAAAGAAACATCACCCAAAGCATCGTGTGTCGTGTAAATCATGTGTTTTGCAAAAACCGGAAGAGCCACGCCTATCACTTGGCAATGATTATACAAATACGAGTCAGGTCTCATTACACGCATGTACCTACGTACGGTCGTACACGTGTAAAAATAGGAAACGAAGAGTCATACGATGGAAACGACGATAGTTGCCAAACGAATAAATAAAAATGCACGTTCCGCGCAAGCATAGGAAACCGAAGAAGGTGGCACGTGGGCTGAACATAGAAGAAGAGTATTAGGATGACTTGAAGACTAAAAAAATGAGTTTGCTTCATGTTCTTGAGGCAAGTAAAAATATACATAGAGTAGACACGTGTTTATCATCTAGAGAATATATATAAGTATACAAGTATACATAATATACAGTGTATAAATCGATTCTCGCAACTCCCAAAAGTTTTTGCCAGACTTCTTGGTACCAGTAGCATTATGGTCGGTTCCACAGATACGTATCTCGGTAGCGTACAATATTTTTGGCAATTTTGCCTCTTATTTATGATCCTATGATATTACTGCACAGGTCTTGTTTCTAATGTGAATATCTTTGACGTAAAGAAATATCTATAACCTTAGACAAACTGAATGCCATACATAACTTACCACGCATACAGGAAGGAAGAGACCAGTGATGTAAAGCATCGGACTGGTCACTGTGGAATTTGCATAAGGATGATAAAGAGATTCATCGTTACAGAAGAATCCCCGCTTGAATGGCTTTCCGAACAAGAAGAAGTACAGAACCACCATGCCCACTGTAATCAGAGCAGACGATTATTTAATTAAAATTATCTAATTAAAACAGATAAAATAATTAACACAGATGAAACAGGTGTTCCGTCGATATGGAACAGACAATTAAGTATCTAAATTATTTGACTAACATGGAATTTAATAAATTGCGTTTGCTTGTAATAGTCATTCCATATATGATTACGCGTAGCATAATTAATATTAATTATACAAAATTAACTTGGATATCGATTCCACCTAACAACCTAGTATTAATGCAATATTAGCTAATTACTAAGCTTAATGCAACGAGGTTGCCACTCCGTTCAGTAAATATTATGGTAAAGTCAGCAAATGTCCTGCAGATTAATGCGTGATTGTTTAGGAGTGTAATATGACCTAAAATCAAATAAGAGAGTTTACTAAAATCAGCCAGTAAAAGTTCGGTATACTCAAACGTGTACATAAAGAGGCTAGCGCATATATATTATATCCTGACAAACCTGACGGGGTACAATATAATTTCCGCTCGATTGAAAAACAATACGCACGGCCGCGCGTCCGGGAGGCCGCAAGGGAACAAAACCCTGGATTCCCCGGTGGCAAAGTAGAAATTATGGTGTCAAAGATCCACCTAGTCTAGTAAACCCATCGGCGGCACGTCCTGTACATGGCATATACGAACCAGCATATACACATAGGAGCGGCCATGCTCGGATTACCATTCGTATGGTAATTTCTATAGAGAGGATAAAAAAGAAGAGAGCAAGAGCCGTCCATATTTAAGAGAGTCCTGCGGCGAGGACTTGAAAACATTACAAGCAACCCTCGTTTACTTAAATATACCTTAAGCCTGGCTACCTAATTCGTTAGGCACTTTATGCATTTCATGGATATCCAATGCAGGTTCGCCCCCTGCACGAACTCTGCGTCATTCGAGCAAAACGATGCTGATACGGATAAATTTTAATTTCCTCCAAAAGCATCGTCCTACCACGTGGACAGCTTAGAAAGAAATTTTCTGTGTGTTGCGTACGGGAGGAGTCATCCTTGTGATGTAATGCTGCTTCTAGACGCCTTGACACATATGATATTTACGTGCATTCAGTTCTTATGTGCATACTTCTCACACGTGCCCGATCAAGGTTGCCATTGAAGACGTTGAGGAGCAGCACTGATATAAAGCGGTGAGGACTTCCTTGTGGAATTCACGGTAGCCACAAACTACCGGTTCGCGTATCCGACGAGCCGGTCGTTTAAAATGCTATTCATGTTTGCAGAGGTAAGATAGTCCAGCTAGAGTTGTCTGTGGGTACACAGAGTATACTAGGAGCATACAGTGGAGACCCTGTGTACACTAGCTACAGGTGAGCACACGTAGATAGCTCAGCCTGAAGGAAGTAAGATGTAGGAAGTAAGAAGGAAGCAGCTAATGAAATTCATCCGGGTCTAGTATGCGACCAGTATCCCCTGGTGATGTTGGATCGACTGGTTGTGCTTGAGCGTAGGACGCTACGCATGAATCTTATCTGTACTTTCACGCCTTCTTTGTTTACCGGCGTAACGTGCTCTTCATAATGCCAGCACTATTCTCTAATCCATGCTCCCATAGTAGTGGGGTCTTCTCATGGAGCTCCAATGCATCTGACCATGATTATAGACAGAAGTATAGACGGTGGTAAACAGTCGGGCAAAACAAGTTCAAGGACCTCGTTGAGACTGGTGTGCAGGCAAAATTTGTTCTACTTCTTTTTGCGGAACGTCATGCCCAACGGCGGCCAGTTTTGAATTCTAAGGAGCTGCCGCGGTCCGACCTGTCCGTTGTGGCAGCGCTAACGAAGTCTGAAAGAGCCCGGTTATTAGGTGTCCGCCAAGATGCTCCAGACGAGTCACGAAACATTGAAGAGAAGACCAGGATCATGTGCCAGTATGAATAGCGATGATAAATTGGTTCATAAGATCACTGGTACCGGTTGAAGGTGGCGCGATGATGTCAATGCAGGCAGTGATGAAACATAATAGACTGGTAAATCGATACCTCGTGTTACAACGTATATAAATACATTATTGACACAGTAAGAGTACAATCCATTTACAGTTTCGCTTCCAAACGAGTACAAGGTATCAGACACTGTTTGTTTAAGACTTAAACTGTAACTGTGACAGCTGAACCTTAGTATCCTAATCTGACGTTTAACTGAACGGTTTTCTAAGCTCCAGATACCGTGGCAAGACTCTGTTCTAATTGAGTAATAGGTGTTAAGACAACTCAAGATAACAATAACCAAGAAGCTAGGTATTTGTCACTCACCAATCAAAAGACATAGGAAGTCTATAACCAGCTTGCGCAGAATGGTCCTCGTGGATCGGTCCATCTTGACTCAACCACTTTTTTTTTTTCACAAGTTCTCCCTGATAAAATCTGGTCGTGTGGTCACGAGTTGGGACTGTGCTGTGGAATGTGGGACAGGTCGAGCAACGACGTGATCCTCTGCTCCGAGTGGAGACAGAGAGCCTTGGCAATGTGGTTGACACACGCGACACGACCCACTAGGAATTAAGAGCGAGCCGTCCCCTTCGACGGCAAACTCTCTACTGTAATACTCCGCTTTCGTAGTCAGGGATCAGACCTCGGACCTCGAACCAATCGCCAGGCTTTTTACTCCAAGACTTGGTAGACCTGTAAAAGCGCATGCGTATGATTCCTATATTGAGATTGGATCCGCGCGGACTCTACTTTCTGCTTGTGTATGTATATACCTCTATGCCCGTTACTACACTTTACCAGCCAACACTCTAGGCACGGCGCTCCATGCTGACAGTACGTTTTCGAAAGAACCTCCTGAGCCTGCCACGGGAAGGATCCTTCAGCGCTGATTTGGCTAGTGCGAAATTCCTTAGGCTATACGTATACATAATACTCCCAGCTATGTAAACTTGCGTGTCAGAAGATAAGCTCTGGGTACTATGTGCGATTTACGATATACGCTTTTCTTCGGTTTACTCGTAGGGGCGTACGTGGTGATAGGAGAGTCCTAATCTGCCAGGTAGACATCCACAGAAAGAGTACCTGTGTAGTTAAAACGTAGTGATTACCTGAGGTAGAATGAGTTTTACGTGCTTACAAAATTTCGTCAAGCTAAATTTACCTGGTAATGTTTACCTTTCTTCTGCTGACGTATATGCCTTACTTTGCCTGGGTGTTTCAATTGTATCTTATATATAGAACTCTTAACATTTATGACTCTTAGCTCTAACCATAGTATCCTACTATTACTATTATTCTATTGCATCATTTGGAGATGCTCTATAACTTTGTAGGACTGTTCAGCTCCAACTGTATGAATTACCATAATTTCACAGCTGTTCTGTCTTTTGGTTTACCAATGTTTGGAAATATTTCACAATGAGAATTGAATGAAATATTTTAAATAGACCTGTAGATGATTTATCGAATAACAACACCGGTAGGCTGCTGCAAAATGAGATCATAGCCATTGTTAAGCCTCACCTCACCAAGGCGTTGCCTTGTCACGCTGCACTGACTATTACACGTAATCTCTATTATCAGTTTAGCGTTTAATCAATCCAAATGGCCCTTCGTATTCCTAGTGGATGATCACCACGTGTCTACGTTGTTCGTAGGCGGAGTCCAAGAGTATCTCGTTAGTCTCCCTGAAAGAATAAAACAAAAGGGAGTAAAAAGAAGAAGAAAAGATGAAAGTCTGGCACGAGTGCCGAATTCCACGTCGCAAGGAGTTTCATTAGGGCGGTCCTCCTGCACGCAATGTAATCAGAAGGCAGCACCGCGACGAGGAAGAAGAGGATGCAAGAAGCTTGAATGTAATTGCTACACTAAGCGGGTAATAATGTTGGCCGCAATCGTAGGCGAGCTTGCGGTCCGCCGACACCAGCGCAAAGCTAACCCATTGCCCGCACCATTAGTTTTCTTTATTACGCCCGTACGTGTGGATAAGACACTGGGCACATGTAGTAGACAGCTCCAATTACTATCGCTCTCTTACCAGATAAAGCAAGTAAGTATCAGGGCTCTCAAGATGCGGCAAGACGATCAGAAGTAGCTCGTAAAGGGCGCCGTTTCACTTTTATCTTCTTATCCATGCGTATCAAGACGTTCAATTGCGCAAAGGACCATTCTCTGGAGTCTCCACGTGGAAGCGTTTAAGTCATGTTCTTATTTTCAATAGACGTCGATCAGCTATGTCGGTGGACTCTGGCTTATGAAGCCGGCTGCTCCTTATATTCACACTACATTGTAGCAACGCTAGAACCTTTGGAAACGCCTTTGAATTCGTTCGGCATGTTTCCTGGACAATGAGTACCTATACGGACCGCTGCGCCATGGGCATGGAATAAGTCAGGTAAACGGGTACTCTGGTGGGCGTCACCGGCGACATGCATACGTACGTACAAATAAGAGAATACAACGCCACACGAAGACCTCAACAGGACGAAGGTCTACCCTGGGAGTTCCTCTTAAAATTAATCTCAGTACCAGCAGACTGCATGATTGCAGATGGTGATGTGGGAGAATTTAGAATAGCCTGCGGGATTCAATTTCGAATTTAATTAATCCTGCGAAATCTCAAGCCACAAACTCATCCTGAAACTCTCTGTGTTCACGAGAGTCGTTTATATGTCTGGCCTTGGCGCACCGCCTGCCAAACTTTCTTTTATCTTATTTCTTACCGTTAATTTTACCTTATGCTTCTATCAGCTTGTTTCCTCGTATTTGTACTCGGATACTACTTTATATTCTCTTTTGATTTATATCCCTGCAGTCACTTTGTTCAGTCAACTTCACGTTATAGTAATTAATACTATAAGTCGATGATTAATATGTAAGAGGGTATACGTGCAGTTACTACACTGTGATTCATTAGTTTTTTTTTTGTGACTCATACTTCCAGGGTTAAGATTGTTCTACTGTTATCAGGAGATATCGTTTACGTGAATCTTGGCAAGTGGGTGCGATTTCACTTGGAAATCATGCTAGTTTCCCTCTCCAAAATAGAAATCCATGACGTCAATTCATTGGTACACTGTTGCCTTATCACATCAGGATGTTGCACTGTGAGGAAAATGTACTCGTGCATATCCACCCTAAATTTCCTGTGTACGATGACTCTTGTTTTCACAGTAGAATATCCAGAAAATTCCTCCTCCATGTAATAGTTAGTCCTCGGTCGTCATACAGTCTGGCTGAAGTCTTGACACCAATTCCATTGTAAAGAGAATGAGGCATTAAACCTTCCAGAACAAACAAATGGAGCGCAACCTATTCATCTGTGTTCCGTTGCACCTATGCACTTTAGCGTTTAAAGTGCATCGTCCTGGATCAATGTCGAGAATGAGGAAGGTGGAATAGCTGTAAAAATATAGAACTCTTAGAATAGATGGTAATGCGTGAAACGTATTTGGAGAAGAAAGGGAGGACGTAGAACGTCGATAGATCCACCAGGATAAAACGATGTTTGTTCACTGGGATAATTTCGCCGTGGAGAAAAAATATCTAGGGGAAGTGTTAAAGACAAAGAAAGGGAGCTAGAGAGAAAAAACAATTTATTAGATCAGGGCAGTAAACCCTGTCGACCTGAAATCACATGAAAGAGAGAAAGAGAAAGATTGAAAATAGTTTTATACAGGAACCATTGAAAAAACAATCTGATAGAATCGATAACGGATTTAGGATCAATCATGTTAAAAGAAAGGCTTATGCTTTTTTTCTCAAAAGATATACAGTATATACATGAAAATTATCACACCTCATGAATTATCATCCTGATTAGTTCAAAGCACGTGAACGATGTTGATCCATTTAACGTATCTTTTTCACGGAATCCGTGGTTTACAATAACCGTGCTTTTTATCAGTTTACTTTTTTTTTTTCATCACGTTCTTATCGGTGGTAATTACAATATCCATGCTGACAACTAAATTACGATCATGCTCTCTTTTATTCTATAGTATAAGGACTTTTATTCTATGTATATCCATGGTATATTTTCTTGACACTAAAATAGACTAGGATTCATTGACATTCCTATGGTGCACCTCTTACCCTCTATTCCTCTTTCTCTCTCTCACACGCTCGCAATGACTCTCTCCCTACTCTCTTTCTCTTACACTTTCGTTCGTGCCGCTATTTGAAAACGAGACGCATTTACACGGAATACCGGTGGTTGGGGGATATGGGCAGGAACGTCTGGAAAGTTGTTCACGATCTCGCCAGATTATAGTTGAAAAGCATCATCAGGACGTCACCTGGCGCGGTTCGTTCCTTTGATGAATCGCTGGTAATCCTAGCTTGACTGATCGTCGAGAAGAGTCATCGTAATCGGATAACTTTTTTTTCTAGACTAGATTTAACCTTAAATATGACTAAAGATAAGGATTTCTTGATTCTCACACTGCCTTTAAAAGACCTCTGGAATTATAACGTTATAGATTCCTGAATGTCGAATTGGATCAGGATTACCATGTAAGTGGTCACTCCTTTGATCTGAAAGAAATTAAAACGAATGAATAAAGATCGTTAAGTAGCCCCTCGTCACTCAGTGACGTATTTTTCGAAACGTACAAACTTCAAGAATGAATTATTTATCATGAACAAACCGAAGGCCGAAAATTCAAATTTATCGTGAGTTATCTGTAGAGACAACATGTTCAGCTGAAAAAAATTTTTGTTCAATATCGATATAGATCAGTATCTATATTTACCGTTTGATACCTACATCTATCTTTGTACGTCTGCCTGGAACTACCCTGATTGCCTTATGTACAACGTAAGCCATTTTCAGCGACTACGAAAAGATTGATAACTAGATAACAGATAAACAGCTGATATCACAACGTATAACTGATTGACAACTTACGGCTCTGTTAACACTTTCGCAATTTACGGCAACGTAAACCACTGGTAAGGCATATATCCCAAGCCATATAACAGTGTCGATAATAGGCAGAACACCACGCTCTTCCTTAATCATGAGGTAAAAAAAATAGCTGAAGTATGGTAGACTTATGTGATTCAAAATAAAACATTGGGCTATCTGAATGCCATATTCTTTGTTAATTCCAGCCACAACATCTGACACGTTATTATAAACGTCCCTTAGAGCTTTTATATCATCCTGACAGAAATCTATGCCTTGAGGAATTTCTTGAGACTCTCGAATCTTTTTTTGCAGTATAAGCGTCATGAACTTAACCCATCGCAACACCATTTTCACTAGACATCCGTAATAGAATGGAAACCTGCAAAAAAACGAGAAGCTGAGACATTTAAAAAAAAATGGCGGAAGGCACGATTGAAAGAATAAAGAATTAATTACTCCACTAAATATATAATTTCAATCACTATTAATAATGTCGTGTAAATGTTTGCTTTGAAGGAATATATATCAAGATTTACTATTATTATGTATACAATCACAGGGAGACATATTTCAAGCACGCTCATTCTCTGCACTTTTTTATAGTTCATGTCCAGTTTAAAATTTCGATCGAACTTTTGATCGATTTTGATTATCTTATCGATCAATGCGATTTGATGCTCAGCCCTGATGAGAGTCAACGTACAGATTGTTCCAAGTCCAAAATATAAACTATAAGGTATAATAAATTCAAACAATGATGAAATATTTGTCAAGTTAAACATCTCCGTTGTAGTGACGTATAGCCATTTTGGATAAATCAGACAAAGCAGCAGCACTATTTCTAACAAGACGTAGATCCATTGTATCCTTGATGATTCGCAGATAATTAATTTTTCGCAATTGGACTCAGTTGTTTTAATCTTCATCCAAGGTACCATCCCTAATAACGAAGCTGTGTGGAACGTCGGTTTTAGCGCCTGGTAAAGATTTCTACTTTCCATGGTAACGTTGTGTCACAAACTGACATTGGTAAGGAAAATGTGGTACAGTGTTGTAATAGCTTCCGTCGGTTTTGAATGTGAAAGCTTCTATTTGACCTGTCACGCTAATTGCATTCGATCGACTGGTAATTATCAATATGATAAATAGTCGTACGGGTACCTAGTAATGGATATTGAAGATAATCAATTCTGATACATATAAAACAATATTTGATATGACAGGCTTTACATAAAATTATCGTACAATATATATATTTATAATTATATATATACAAAAAAAGCTAAAATGGTAATCTAAGATGCTATTTTGAATCCTATATTCTTTGTTAAGTAATACCTGTTACAACATCAGACAAAATTATATACATCAAAGTGATCTGATACTCAGCCCTTATCAAACTCATCATGTAGATTGTTCCCAGTCGAAGATATCTGCCCCAAGATATGACGAATTAAAAGAATAACGAAATTATCGCTCAAGTTTATCAATCCTTAGAAGAATATCAACAGTATTGATAACAAAGCATAAATCCGCTGTATCCTTGATGTTTCACAGATGCTTATTTGGCGAGAACCATAACCAGATGCTGTTGCCATGTTCAACCAAGAAAGCATTCTCGGTGTAGAAACAACGTAGACTATTGGCCTAAGCGTCTGGTAAAGCTTCCCAACCTTTCATGACGACGTTGTACAGGAGTCAACGTCGGTAAGTCATTTATTGTTATAATGTTCCAATTGGATCCACTGATCACGATTGTGAAAGCTGCCATTTGACCCGTTAATTGCATTGGATCGATCAATGCTTACCAGTTTATGCGAGAAGGACTAACAATATATATATAATCAATAACAATGCCAATAACGCAAAAAGGACATGAAGGATAAAATGTAAAAGTCTCCATATAACATGATCGTATTTTTATTTTATATTAGGCAACTATGTACAAAGGCGTTACACTGCGAATCTGTGATTTGTTTTCTACTGTTTCCGATTTCCCTTTCGCTTCCATGCGCTACGCGGTGCAGTTACGTTTGTCAGCATCGTCGTTCACATCAGCCACAGAGATCGTACATCATTCGCGTGTCTCTATTTTTGGCGGTACCACTTCCCCTCGCCCCTTTTCTTCCTATGTATCCACGTGCGCGCAGAAGACTGAGTAAGAAGGACCCGTTGCTATTCCACATGTCAACTTTTTAAGTACGCTGCGGAAGAGCCCTCATTCATACTTGTCCAGATTCTCGTAATATTTTGTTAATTTCTCTCTGACTGGCAATCTAATGACGCATACATTTTTGTATACATATTTTGTGTTTATATACAAGACGAGATGATATTAATCGCAGTTTATACACTATACGCATCTCTAGAGGCTAAGCGTTTTATCTTCGTTTCATTCGCTGAAACACATACATACGTTTAGATGTTACCCCTAAGAGTCTTCTGTGACATCGTGCAGTAAGATATTGCAGTTACCCATTGTTTAATACTATAGGCGTACGTGCGTGACAGGTGTATATTTATATATAAATAAATATATATAATATTTATAAGTGTCGCGCGTCCGTTGAAACACCCCAGTATGACAATTCGAAACAGCAGATTCTCTTTACATAGCTCCAACAATGCGTATCCGACTTCGCTTCAAAAGCCAGAATAACAAGAATAGTGGGATTGAGGTCAAAGAAGACGCACGTACGCGGTGTATAAGCTGATACGCTTTTGGCAAACGTGTATAATCTATACAAGATCCACCGCCGACAGTCATCTGCGTGGTTCGGATGCGTATGCTGATATCGAGCAGTCTGCACATCCTGCTGCGAGAAGTACTCGGTGAGGATGAAAGTTCAGACAACTAACGAGACCTATTCGGGTCCCCATGAAGCCTTCGTGAAACTTTATCGCATTCAGATGCTGTCCTGACGTGTTGTAGATACTAATGCATTGATTCATCGACCCACTGGAATACAAAATTGTCATTATCAGTTCTTGTCCTACTTTGCTTGTGGCTTAACCGTAGTTATTCTTCTCATTGTCTAGGATACGAATACTAACCAGGCGAATATGTCTGCCACTCCGTGGACAGCTAGGGCGGTAATGCCCTGGGTAGTTTGTATAGTGCTCACTGAGGAATTCTTTCTGAGATCGAATACTTTTATGTCGCCGGATAGAGAACCGGTTATGAGATGCGGTGATGAGCTTCCATTTTTCTTGAGGAAAGCTCCGAGGACCCAAGCATTGTGCTCTCGCCATGTCATCACCCTGGACTCCAGGGGTGGAAGTCGTCTATCGAATAATCTCACGGAACCGTCCCCACAGCCAGCGGCCATCATGGCGCCCTGATCGTCGGTGTCTAAGCAAGTTGCACAACAATCGGCACCCGTTGGAATGTCCTGCTTCTTTAATTCCGTCTCCGCGTCCCAGAGTCTGACGATACGAACATCCCCTGTTACTGCCAGGGTCAGCGATCGTTGTTCCCACCTGGTGACGAGACCTGAGGTAGCTATAGAGAATATCTTACTCAAGGCAGAGATGGAGATCATATGAATTCACCCTTAGGTGGTACCTACCGACTGGACTCTTAGAAATTAGCTGTACATCCGTCAGAGCTTGCCATGCTGTCAGTAACGTTGGATCTCTTCCAAGCATGTTACAATAATTCTTCCATATCCTTACTGATCCATCGTCAGAACCAGCCATTAGTAGAGTCACGTCGTGGGCGTTTATGAACTCCAGGGCCGTCACCCGAGACATTTTATTTCCACGACTCGCGCAATAGGTTAGCCTGGTACCTGTTTGCCAATCCCATACTCTGTAAAATGAGAGAATCAATTAGAATCGCTAGTTATTGTCAAAGAACAAAGGAGCGGAGGTAACAATGTTCTTCGAAATACCCAAAGGAATCCTTAGAAGCTACCGCAAGGTGTGTGTCAAAGGGATGAAACGTTAGGACATCTGGTGCCTGAGGACTTCGGGCGTGAAACACTTGTGACTCTATTCTTCCACGAGCTGCCCTTAGCTGCTCATCCCTTGGGTCCCGCCTCTGTCTCTTGTTACGCAGATATCTGAAAAAGAATTCCAGACGCGCGTGACCCTTATCTATGTTCGTATTTCTTTCCTTTACACTTTATCTGTTTGACTAATGAGGTCACATCTTGTCATGAAACATGCACGACGTACCTCCATTCACGTTCATAATGAACTCGGCTCTCGAGATCGTTCGTTGACTCCACCTCAGACTCCAGACTCACGGGCTGAGCGAATTGGGCGCAACTCCACTCGACGAACTGCGAGGTCGTCAAGGGACTTCTTGCACCAGGGACTTCATCGGCTTCCTCTGATATCTGATCGAACGTTCCACGATTAATTGATGTTTCATTGGTTTACCATGATCATTCTCACCGTGTTGGGCATTGGTTTTCTCGTACGATTCGCATGTGCGGGTATCCTGGAGGAACGTAACAGCTCTGTCGTCGAGTTCACTGTTGGTGGAGACTCACCCTTGCTACCGCTGCGGACAAAAATATTCGAGTGTTAGAATATATAGGTTTTTGTATCGTTATATCAAGATATTAACCTGAGATAACTCGTCCTATTTGAGGGGGAGGGAGGGAGTGATAACGAAGATGATATCTTTGCTTCCGTCACTTCCTTCGGAGCTGAGGAATCTTTCACCTAAACAAGGTTAATCATTTTCACTTGTTTCTCTCTAGGAACTCCGTACCACAAACGTCATTAATGCCTGGACTTACCGATTGAGTTTGTCCATTTAAATTACATGAGTGGGACAGAGACAAAAATAGGTTTCGAGACCCAAGCATTAATGACGTTGAGTGTACCATAGTTATCATACCTGGCTACGTATATTCATAGTGACTTTTTGCGACATTGCTGCAACTGCAGGGTGAGGGTCGTTGTCCAAGCTGCAGAGGCCGTGCCACAGTTTCATGTAGACACTGCCGTAAGAAAGACTCGGTAGATTACCCAAGGAACTGTGACCTAGGATAAAGAAAAGAACATTTAAAAAAAAATACATTACCTAATATTAGTCATTATCAAAGAGTTGTGCAGAACGCAATGTGTAGCGAGGTTCAACGTACGATAATTGATACGGATACAAGATACTTGAACATACTTGATAAATACGAAAAATACTTTAGAAAATATATAATCAGTGAGAAACCATCGACTATCCATGCGTGCAGACACTGGTGCCGTTTTTTATTAATTAGTTACCGAGCGATTCGCAAGGTTTCCTCACGAACTCCCAATTATTTCCTGGCGCACCAGATGGAACAAGAGAAAATAATTAATCAAGCTTGATAATTATATCGTGCTCGATCATACATAATTGTCCAAGTCCTCACCCAAGCTACTGATAGATGACGAGGAGGACACTCTCTTGATACGATCCTGTCCAAAACCATCTGTCGTATCTCCGCTGTAGTTGTTATTTGGTGATAGCATTTTTATTCTGTCTCTGGAACCAATTCGTCGCATCCCACTGAATGGCGATAACGTCTCGACCACGAGTTCCCGTCGACTATTTTCCTCAGCCAGGGCCAGGGTGACAAACGAGTTTTCAAAGTGTAGAACCATCCACTGTAGAGCTACCACAAGCTCCTGGAGAATTTTATAAGTTGCGTTAAAACCTTGAGACTCATTTCTGATGACTCGTGTTACTTCTCCATGGACTTACATACTTTTCTGACTAAGGGACTCATGTCGTGAGTGACTGTATTGATAAGCGTCATGGCGATGATCTGATCAATGTTATTCGCATGCTCGCTACGTTTCGTAGCACTGTTGATAAATGTTCCCAAAGCATAAACAGCTGCAGCTCGAACCTATGTATTAATTGTATTGTTAAACTCTGGCTAGATAGGAAATTGTAGAAGTGCAAGACGAACCTCTGGAACGGGATCCTGTAGAAGATTGTACAGTTTCTCATGAGCGATGTCTCTTACTCCACACCACCTGGCTCTGTCATAATTGTGCCACAGTCTAGCAAGGCATAGGCATAACCATTGACGTAGCAGAGGGTTGGAATCTCCTAGTTGTTCCAGGCAGATGGAAACAAGACTACCTTGCAAGGCAGCTTCCTGTCCAGGAAGATAGTTGTTCACGATACTCGCAAGGACAAAGGCTGCCAGTGTCCTATGCTCGCTCTATTGAGAAGTCAAATCCTAGTCATTAGATTCCTTTCTTGTGTTCTGATAAATATATACAAATTACCTTCATGGTTGCGTCTTGTAGAACCGATAAGAAGTACTTGTGTCCATTGTCGCGAACCAAATCAGCCTGACACGTCTATATAATTCAAAGGCAATGATTGGATTATTAAAATTGGATTAATTTGATATGAAGTCAATTTTAAACGATGTATAATTGACTTACACTATCAACAGCCAGAATTTTCGCCCATATAAATACTAAAAGTGGTCTCAGTTCTCTGGCATTACTTTGCAGGAGCTTCAGAACGTATGGAAATATTCCCACGCTCAAAGCAAGGTTCACTGCCCATGGTCCCAGGTCAAGAAAACGACCTAGGAGTTCCAATGCTCTGAGCCTATGTACTTGGCTGAGGAGGACTTGCAGGACAATTGGGAGTTGTTCTGGAGGATTGCGTGATTTCGAACCCAAGGTAAGCCACACTTGAAATGCTGTTAATTGTTCTTCGAAGAAGGGAGAATGTACGAATTGGTCTTCTGACTCCAGGATGGCTGGAAGCTGCGCCAGACAGAGATCCAGGGCGAGATCCCACGCTTGCCACATAGGATGCTATTTTGTCATACAACGTTGGGTAAGCTTCCAATATAAAGTTTATGTCGTGTAACAATATTCGTTTCACTACATACCTGGAACGTGGGTGGTAACTTTGGAAAGGACACTGGAGTACAGTCGTACGATCTCAGAATCCTCTCTGCTAATAGGAAATTTCTAAATAAACTAGCGACTAGTAAGTCCTGTCTGAACAATCTCTGGAACAAATCTAAAAATCATGACTACGTTATAATAAATAAATATGGGACATGTTATTTATTAATAGTCTATTTGTTCACCTCGAGATAAAGTGTTCCAAGCTATTGTATCGGTTATGGCTGTGAAGATCCAGTTCAGCTCTCCTAACATTGTTCTCCTATCGGTCAACTGACCAGGAATTCTAAATCATACAAAAAAGAAAAAAATAGAAAAATAATTGGACCATTAATTATCTGCATGACATAAATGCATTAAACAACTAAGTAAATTAATGTCTTACTTGTCAATAAGATCGAGAGATACTTTAGGCACTAGTTTGGACGTATTTTGCATAACAAACCTATGAAAATTAAAAATATCTGAATCATGTCGAATACACTAAGCTCATATATAATTGAATTAATTACCAGCGGAGTGCAATTTTAATTGGGGTTGTTAAACAAGATGTAAATATGTCAGCTGGTAAATCAGGATTCATTGGTAGAATCTGATTCGCAGCACAGGCAGCCAGTTGAATACAATTTTTGTACGAAAGTGCACCAACTCCAGCTACACCAGCTGCTCGATTTTGTTGTACGGCTTGTTTTTCCATCTGCAATTGTGCATTACAGTGAGACTTTCATGGCCGTAGTCAATATTTTCTATTTTTAAATTAAACGGTTTAATTCACTCTACTACGCTATTACTTCATATTCCTTTTCGTGTTGGTCTGCAAATTGCTGGAAGGACTCGACAATTATTCCAGCATTGGAACAATCGTAGACATAAATAGATGGTGCTCCCATCCATGTTTGTAAATCGTAAACGGACAACGGTATGTACTGCGTGTACGTCTGAAAAATAATTATTTGTATTTGACTAGCTATGATTAATTATCTAATATAATAGCCCATCAAACCCTTTCCGCCCAATGATTTAACTTAGGGAATTAAAATCTTAATGGATTTTCCTCTTCTAATGATAATATGCTAAGTGGTGCTCATTGATCATGATTAGCTAAGGGCTAACAGTCCTGAATACATTATAATATTAATGGCGTGTTATCTCATGTCATTTACCACATGATAAATCCTGGTATACGACATATTGAACTGAAGAACATAGGATAATTAAATAATTTTCAATGACGTTCACACAAGCCTCAATGCATTTAGAGCTGTAACTTTAAGACCTCTTGAGATACCTAAGCCATTATAATTATGACAAAAAAAACGGGTTAAAGCGGAAAGTGCCTAAAGCAGTCTGAATATTATTACACCAACCCTATTAAATACCCAGATCTCTCCATTACTGGTAGGTTTTGGTACTCCATGCCCATTATAATGAAACAGTACTCTCTCCTCTTTAGCATTACGCCTTAAAGAGGTACATAACTTTTTGACCTCTTCAACAGTAGGATCAAGACTCTGCTTATACCTGGCTCTAGGTTGCCATCGTTCATATTGTTTTTGTAAATTTGATCCTATAGTCTCAAGAGCTTTTTGTGGGCTCACTGAGAGTGGATCTGAAACAAAACGAGTACAGGTCTTTTAAGTCATGCATAATTCAGTTACTTGAGGAAAAAAATAAATTATGAAAACAATGTCCATTTCTTGAGATTGTGAATGGACTCTGCAGTATCGGCAATCTGCCATACCGACTGCGATACAACAAAAGAACGTTCCGGAGCAAGAAACAATCTGTTCCCGACTGGCTTCGGCGCAACAATCGCTTAACCTCAAAGAGCGTTATTACATAATGGCGATGACACGCGGAGCTCCCAGTAGACGTAAATAAAGGTGTGAATTACCAATCCAGCACTCTAGACGAGCGCACGGTTGCGTCTTGACAATGTCCGGAGGATCGACGCCAACATTGAGGCATAGAACCAGCGCGACGCTCACTGTTTTCATCTGAAAGAGTTTAGTGTTCGTATAGCAGAAAGAAAAAACAAAGAGAGAAAGACAGAGAAAGTAACGCGTGTTCGACGGAGTTATCGATTGGCATTGTCGCCATGGTCAGGGGGGGGGGGTAAAGGGGATAAATCCTCGAGATTAAGGGCCACGAGGTCAATCCTAGAGCGATACGCACCCGCTCCTTCATACGCCAGGTTTGAGTGATACAGTTGACGCCCTCGATGGTGGCTGTATGCCTTGGCTTGTTAAAGGCAATAGGCATTCGCCAATCCTCGTCCTCGGACTGCTTCGAGTCCTCATCTTCACAGCAGAGCCTTGCCCCGACAGTCGACATTCTTCGCAGTTAGTTTATCCCACAGGATTTTACGCCGTTTGTTAACGGGACACGCGCCCTGGCACTAAAAGTTTACCCACCCGCCCGCCTTACAAGTACTACTTCCACGCAAGACCGTTCACGAGGTGCATCGAATAGATTACGAGCTGGACACTTGCCCGATTCACAGCTCCTCGATATCCTCGCTCAATCGAAATACGCTACGTCTCCGCGGCTTTACTTCGCTAGCCACCATGATGCGATCCTGTACTCTTTACCGATGAGAATTTGCCCTCGGCTGACGAACGGTTCTTGGATAACGATCCACTTCGCGGGGCTGCTTTTGGCTGTTGCATAAAGATGGCGCTACTGTAGATGATGCATAGGTTTTAAACCTGCCACAGGCGCAGGAATTCACCGCTGGATTTCTGTTCGTTCATTAATTACAATACTTGATTTAGAGACAATACGAAGTAGCGTTCATTGTATTCGTGTTATTTCATTTATTCTTATTGGCTTCGATGACTCACTATTTGCCACAGTGTAAGACAAATATTGTTTAACAAACTGCGCTTCTCTTCACGTCTTACTCTCTAAGACTTAATGCAATCATTATAAGATTGGCTAGGAATGACAAACGGTACTTTATGGTAACATTGGTATAGGTGGAATAGCAAGGTCGATATTTGGTGATGTAATATAAAAGATTTGAAAAAAGAAAAAATAATGGTTAGCCCTCGCGGACTCAGGTCGTCAATGTCCGCACCGCATTATGTGGCATACCGATTCACAGCCTATGTGCAATACAGGGCTATTCGTATTAAAATGCATTAGTTAGATTTAATAGTATTATATTTAATTTGATTGTAAAATATTACCAAATTATGCTTGATCAAGCAGTCAGGCGACAGCTGTCAAATCTGGCTAATGCGCTTCATCTGAATAACGCTGTATAATCTATGTACAATTTTAAAGTTCATCAGTTGTCACACCCGGCACTATATACTTATTTATTATTTATAATTAGTGTATATGGTGTATCATATATAAGTGTCGATGCTATACTTCGAAGAAAATGCTTAATCTCTAAAAAATATTACAATCAAATTTTAAGGACTCTTTAAATGTAAAGTTGAATGCGTGCGATACGTTTCCGGACGTTTCTTGATAGATTTTTGATTTTTCGGTTTAACCGAATTTAACAAACTTCGCACTCGCTTCGGAATGCGTCAGGCATTTACTACGTTTAGTAGAAGTGACGCTGGAAAAAGTTTGCTCTTCATTTTGTTCTAGTTGTATTTGTCGTGACTGCAATATCTGTATCCTTACTGCAATAGCTGTGAATTGCCGAGTGGTTTATAGCCCTGAAAGAAAGAAAACAAAAAAAATATCACAATTACCATTATGAAAAGCAGTTTTAAAAGAACATATAATTTTGACAAAAGCAAAAGTGAAAGACTGAGTGTCGTTTCATCTCATTGCTTAACGACACACAAAACTCTAAAGGCAATTCTTGAGAAATCATGCATAACGAAACAATTTGAATGAAATTATTGAACTGAGAACTGTCATGCAATTTTTTAATGTGTCTGCAGGAGACATCTTCTGAATAAAGTACAGGATCGTTCAGACACTTAAAGCAAGCGACAGAAGCAAAAACGTAAAAACAGTAATGTACGTTACTGCTTGCATTTTACGACCATAAAAGTTGTCGAGTGATCAGTTATTCATCAATCCGAACTTGTCAGCGGTTCATGCTTCCATAATAGGGTGCGCGTACACTTATCCGATTGCTTCCAGGTCTTACAGCACTGTCAAAAGAGTCACGCAATCGCTCAGCAAACGTCTTGTATTCCATATCAGGATTGCTTTGACCAAAGTCAAAGTCAGCAACCTCAACGGTGAACCTCGCTCTGCTCTGTATGTAGTAAGCGATGCCAAAGATGATCAGTACAAGAGCTACCAGAGAACATAGTACTGGTACAACAATAACTGAGAGCTGTGGCTGTGTTGTAGCTGAAATAGAGTCGGTGTGTTCTTGAACGTACTTCAGGATATAAATTGGTAGTTGTATCAATGAGGAATATAATAGCAAAACGAAGAGCTAGAAGATATAAGAAACTTCCGGTTCTGATATAGTAACTCACCCTGGTAAATGTTTATGGTTACGGGATGTATCTTCGTGCTGATGTCGTTTGTCAATATTATAACAATGGTGTAATCAGATGGTTCTAAGAAATAGTGTATGATTGAGAAATTGCAATTGGGCTTGCGTTCGCCATCTCCGCAAGTCTCGTTTCCAGTTACGTTATAAATTCCTCGATGGAACTGGAGACATCTTATAAATGGTCCTGAGCCCTCACAGGTTACGTTGAGATTCAACATAGCCCATGGTTGAATCCAATTAGTACCATCCACTAAGATATTTGTTACGGGAGCTGAAAGATCAAATCTATTACAACAAGGCAATCACCTAGGAATATTTCTTATCTAGCATAATACTGACCTCTGACTTCGATTGTTCTTTGAAAGTAGCCATATATATTATGAGGATCTGGGGGGACGATGGAAGAGTTTAAGCACACGAAGGGAAACGAAATGTTACCAAATACTGGCACCGTAGTGTTTTGCAATGAATTTGGTGTTGTCGTAGAGAGTGCCGTTGTAGATGATGTGGTAAATGGTGTTGCTGTAGATGTTGTAGGAATAGCTGTGGAATTAATGGATGAATTTGATACCATAGAAAACCATGGTGGATTGCTAGTAGTGCTGGTTGTAGTATCTGGTAAGGAGGTCGTTGTGGTGGGTGGATCGAATGACGCAACTACCAAGGCCTCAATTGTATGACTCCTGTCAGGATCCGTAAAGTTGAAGTTAAAAATGAAATCCTCTGTGTGACCATAATATTGGCAGTCGATGAACCAAAATGTGGAAATTGATGTTGCATTGGTCATTATGAAACTGAGATCACCCTTGCGAATATCTATTGCGACAGTTGACTCGAGTGCGGAAGAAACAAAATTTCCCTTTGTCGTAGCATTTGCTTGTTTAATCGTCATGTTTCCATTTAATAGTGCTATAACAAAATTGTCAGAGTTAAGAGAATACTAAATATGGTTCTTACTTTCGGTTTATATTAATACCTACACGTTACGGAAAATTTTGTTGCTACTCTGGTACTCTCATCAAACCAGGCCATTCTTCTTTTTATGACTGTGACTTCTACAGTGTATATACCTACATTGTAGATTTCGGCAGGATATGATATTGACCAAAAAGCAGTGGTATTTCTTGTACGATCAGGCTAGAAAATCAAAAAAGGAACAATTGAATATTTGTAATTTCAAAAGAAGAGTTAAGTAAATATATACCGTATATTTATGTGGTATGATACCATCATCCTTCCATTCATATGAAAACGTTCCAGATGGCCTGGTACCATCATACTTATAAACATCAGCTCTAAATGTTATTGTGCCACCAATAACAACAGGTCCATCGTGTGACAGTGTTACATATCCATCGAAGTTAGCATTAACTAAAATATTACAAAATTAAAATCTTTTGAAATTCTAAATAATATTACTCTAATGAATCATAGTCAAAGGACAAGCTTCATATTCTTGACTTTGCTCCGAAAAGAAAATTAATGAAATAGAAAAAGATGTGACACATAGGATCTATCAGAACCTAGATAGGTTTATCCCTTTTATTATTCAGGAATAAAAAAGTCCTGGTAAAGAAATAGTAAGCGAGTTATCTTTATATAGAGTAAAATATAAGTATCCAATGTATAAAAATTCATGAAGAACAAGTAAATTCGACGATAATTGTGAGTTATAAAATGTCATTTTGGATCTGTCACCTTGCAAGAGATAACAAAACGTGCCAAGGACAGCACTATAAAAGTGCAGAAGACGCATTTTGCGCATCAGCGATGTCAGATGTATCCCAGGAGGCTTATAAAATTACGTATCTTTGTTTTCCCGTGATGTTGACAGCAATCATTTGCATGTCAGCGCAACACAGCACAACATTTTTCCACTACCAACCACTACTGCCTAGCTGAGCAAGAAAACAGGAAGTAGAAGGCGGAGCCGCATTGTTCTTACAAGAATGCGATCCAAATTTGAATTAAAGAGGAAAGCAGTAACCCCATCTGTTCAATAAACTCGTAACTAAGTGTTTTCGTAGATTGTGAACATGACTGCATCTTGCAACCTCAGTAGTAAACCGGAAGTTGAATGAATGTCAAAGCAGTCATGGCGGATTTCGGTGATACGAATTCGCACGATATGACAGAAAATCATCCACCAAAACGTTTTAAGAATCAGTGGGTGCGATTAAATGTGGGTGGAACGTATTTCCTGACGGCAAAAACTACGCTGGCGAGGGATCCGAATTCGTTTCTCTATAGACTCTGTCAAGAGGATTCCGATCTAATATCGGACAGGGTTAGTTGGCATTCCAAACTTCCCGCGAAACTTGAATTCGCGTCCCTTATTCATTTATGTTTTACGTGTAATAAACAATTGTTAGTTTCTGTCACTGTTTTGTTTACTGTAACGAATTCGTATTAGATGTATTTATAATGTTATACCGACAATAGTTCAACAACGCGTAACTAGTATTTCTTTCGTATATTCAATGTTCGATAACCTCGAATCAGAGTTATGGATTCTTTTAGCCTTAATTTTATTATACGCGTTATAATTAAGAGATGTTTCGTTTCAGGATGAAACTGGTGCCTATCTTATAGATCGGGATCCAACGTACTTCAGTCCTGTTTTAAATTACCTGCGACATGGTAAACTCGTTATCAATAAGGATCTTGCTGAGGAAGGTGTACTGGAGGAGGCAGAATTTTATAATATTACTGAATTGATTCGGCTGGTTAAGGAACGAATCATACTCAGGGACACCCGGCCACAACGAGATTCCAAAAAACATGTGTATAGGGTCTTGCAGTGTCATGAGGATGAGCTGACCCAAATGGTATCGACAATGTCTGATGGCTGGAAATTTGAGCAGGTATATTTGATTAATCAATCATGAAATGACTATAGTGAAAGTAATAGTTCTCTAAGAAAGTTTTATTTATTTCAAACTCTTTATTATAGCTAATCAACATAGGCTCTCAGTATAATTATGGGAACGACGATCATGCAGAATTCCTGTGTGTTGTGAGTCGAGAGTACGGGGCAAGTCAACTCACCACCAAGGAACAGGAATCCACTGATCGTGTCAAGGTATCGACATCCCATTCAAACCTTACGCACCCCTATCCTAGCCAAAGTAGTCACGAATAGTATGAATTTTTTTATGTATATATTTTTATTGTACATCTATCATTATATCAAAATTTAAAGAATTCCTTTTTTGCACGTTGTTTCATAAATAATTGTCGAATCCCATTATTTATTATCAGGGAATTTTATATCATAATATTGTATTTAAATGCATTTAGACATTAGTCAATTATATAATTGATTCATTGTAATCCGTTTATAACTCTAATTCAATAGCATTATGTTTAATGAGAAGCCAAAGAGACACGATTAACATTGGATAAACTCTATTTGAACAATAGATTCTTTTGTTTTTCTATAGCCACTCATTTTTATTAATATCTTAGATTTTTTTTCTTGTCACTTAATCATTTTCACATTTCTACTTTGGTTATTTCCTTTTGTAAAAAAAAAAAAAAACATGAATCTCGCGACATTTTCAACGTAAACATGCCTTGCGTGCAAGAGCGTGGATTATAGTGATTGACCAATGCGTCTTTTCGCTAGAATCGAATTTTATGAGGTGGTTTGTTATATATTAATTTCAAACAACCTTGTATCATTCATTACTAATCAAGGAGGCCAATCCGCATGAGCATGTCCTGCCTCTGATATTTTTTATTGTAACGTAATTATTATTATGTATTATCGCATGCAATTCATTGAATAAAGAATTTTTTTCTTTCATCGGTTTGGTTACTTCCTGCCCCGCGTCCTGCATGATCTGTTTTGCATGCTAATTTAAGTGTCTCATCTTTCCATTATATTTCTGCCTAGTAAAAGATATATGTCCACTTTAAAATCGATCAATACATAAATTCATATTTCTCTGAAAAAAATAGTCTATGTACAACATTGGTTCCAACTGGACATTTCTATTTTCTTTTTCTTTCTCTCACAATATATTTCACATTCGTATCCTCTGCTGGTAAATATTTCAAGTAAGCTTAAAGAGAGACAATTTAAAGAATAAAGAAAATTGATTATCTGAATCATACTTGAGACATTAAAAAGGAAGGTGAGTGAAAATTTGCATGCAACCAAAGTACACTGGGCAGGCTACGGGTTTACAGAAAAATGAAATATCAAATAATTTGACTAACGGATGTTGAAATAATTGAAGAGCAAATCCTAGAGGCAGGAATGTGTATCATCTGGATAAATTGAGTCGCATACCCCATAGATCATGGACTCCCCAGTTTCTCCTGGTAGTAATTCTAGATAAATGAATATAACGTACCTCCAGTATTATCTGTGTAATTATAACTACTGTTACTTGAACCTATTGATACACTGTAATAAATTGGGGTGATTCGGTTACATTCTAGGTCCTGCAGCAGAAGGGCTCGCGCATGTAATCTAGTCCTAGCATCCTCACTCCCTTCTCTAGACCAGCTACACGCAGCAACAAGATGAAGACTGTTTTTCTGTTGTTTTATTTAGCAGCTTTTACTCCATACGAGATACGAGATCCGAGCAACTAACATTTGTCAGGATCTCGTTTAATTTATAGTTATAGGGATTATAACGAATAAGGAAAACGCGCTGTGGTGCAAGAGATTATGTAAAGAAACGAGGAAAAGAAAAATCAGCAACTTAATATATCACAATGGGATTTTCAATGGCTTTTACACCGTGCTAACAGAGTGAAGATAAAATCGTTTATATTCAACGTAACGGATGATGCAGGATACATCACAGCATCCTGACACACTTAAGGATTAAGATGAATTCCTGAGATCTTTGGATAAATTGAATCTTCAAGAGTAATCCACATTATCTGGTACACTCTGTAAAATTCCTTCGAAACAAGGAATCCTGACTCACTAATATAACAATTATAATATCAAATCACAACTTTGGTAAGATTGGCACAGTGGCAAGTGACTATACCACGATGGCTCTCTACGATTATAATCTGACAGGAGAAGTGGAACAGGAAATGAAGAGACTTTGAGAAATAGAGTGAATCTTCGTTATGAATTATTATAACGAAATTAAAGGAAACGCATTATATATTTACATTGATAGAGGTCAATGGACAATAGACGCTATGGAGGAAATCTCTGATATACGACTTTCTAACGCCATGTGCATTACATACATATAGGGTGGCCCAGTCGAAAGTATCCAAACCAATCGAGCGCTTTGACCAAGGTGACTTCTTTTAACTGGGCTACCCAGTATATATAAAGCGTCGTATAGCTATACCAGTGATGCTCAGGGGACTCATTTTACATCGCAAGTCATTCACAAGAGACCCCTCATCAATTGATGCTGATGTACCAGCAAGATAATACATATTATTTTAAGGCGTCTATCAATTAGAGTGTTAGATGATTAGGTACTCGTATAAAAATTGATAGAAAATTCATGGTCGTACACAATAAGCGCACATCCTTCGTATATCCATGATCATATACAAATTTCGAAATTCCATAAATGCGCACTGCCGTTATCACGTACATAAAATTTTTTGCGTTTATATAAGAACGACGTGTGACTTTTGTAATGCCTTATTGTTTCTTCTTTCTTCTTTCACCATGGGGATCCATGAGTCCTCAAGATGAAATCAAGATTAACCCTTGAAAGCTCCGAACAACTGAGCTCATTTGTTCTTCGATAACTTAACGTAATAATGATTTAAGGATAATTAGAGATTTTAATGAAACGCAAGAACGAGAAAAGTTATGCAGGATTAACAAAAATTATGATGAGGGATAAACGTATAACGGTGTCTTTTATCTTGTCTCGTGAAAATTTTATTTCTTCTCACTTTGCAATAAGACAGAGTAGAATTTAAGGATAAACTGTCAAGCGGAAGCATATAATTATAGTTTAAAATAGTTTACGACGTCTTAACGCGCGTTGTCATTTCCGGTATTGACGCCCGGAAGTCCCTTGACGGGAGTCTCTTTTCTTTTGCGCTTGGGACTGCCGGGCGCATGTACAAGAGTGTATTTGAATTTGTTATTCTTGAAAATATATCAGGATCGTATGTTACACGGTACTGAATTTATCTATATTATAGTTGAGTGTGAGAGTAATAGAGATATAGGTTGTCAATTGTCATAGGCCTATAAGGAAGCGTCCTAGACAATATATTCATGCTTGCTACACACGTGCATCTGAAAGTGTGAAAGAAATAGACAGAAAATGAGAGAGAGAGAGAGAGAGAGAGAGAGAGAGAGAAAGAGAGAGAGAGAGAAGTTTTATTAAAGAATTATATAAGTAAGCCCAATGGAAAGTTATGAATGTATATGCAGGACCATGGACCTCGGTGTTATAACTGGACATAAAGAAAGATCAGAGTGCAATTATCATTGAAGAATTCATATACAGGAATGATTGGAAAAGGTTAAATGAGAGAAAGATGAAATTTGGTCCTTTTATTCCAAGGAACGCGATACCCGTTTGCTGTTCTGGTACCGGGTGCGCATATGTTGTTTTAATGAAAGAAGTATATGATGAGAGAGAGAGAGAGAGAGAGAGAGAGAGAGAGAAAGAGAGAAATCCATTCTTTAGCTCAAATTCATGTGACTAATATAGGCGACATTGATATTCGTTATCGTCAAAAGTCATGATTAAATATAAGTACGTCATTACGTATTATATATGTAAAACTTTTTCGACTATGTGAAAGGATTTGTACTTTCATAGACAAATTTCTAAAGCTATCGACTACTCGATGTGTATCGTTAAGCATGAAAATTATATTTATATGTATAACCGAAAGGTAACTTTTAATACGAGTAAATGTTAATGAGTGATTAAGAGAAAATGGATATGAGAGCGAAAGAATGTTTTAAAATCATATAGTCAAATAATGTTAATCCAGTATGGGATGGTGTAGAATTTACAGAGAGAACTTTACTAAGCATTTTCTTCATTCATGGATTATTATTGGAATAGAGGCAGACGGAAGGAAGGGAAAGGAAGATGACGAAGGAAGAAAGGTGACATTCCCATATTAATGATTCTACTCGACATGTGTACTCTTCTCAGTAGAAGTATCTGGTGCGGAACTCCTTTCTCTGTTTTTCTATTCTATTATTTAATCGTGTGAAGAAGAAAATTCTGTCATATGTAGTTTTGTTCAATTGCTGTGTGGGCATTCTATGCAATACATGATGGATACATTTTTAACTACCACACCTTGCAGGAGCACTCTTAATATCTATCGACAGTAATTACCAGAGTTAATCATTAGTAGATCATTGAACTTAATCAGGAAGCAATTCAAGTTAGATGCTTGTACTTATCCACACTCCTCTGAATCTTACTCTCTATGAACTATGACCGTCTTGACAGTATAAAGATTGCACGAGAGTTGACTACCAGTAACCGAATTAGTGTGATACAGTCGTGGATTGTAATAAGTTGTATGATCATAGTGTTACAATATGAATTATAATGTTCTGTGCAAAAAGGTGATACGAGAATTTGATTGTTTTCTATCACTTGTAAGTTAAAATAAATAAAGACTTTATTGTATAATTTTTGAGTGTTTAACAATATCTTGAAAGAAATTGCGAATTTATGTTGCAATGGATTTCACTAAAAATATATTTATATACAGCTGTGAGACAAATTACAAAACTTGATATACATTTGTTACAGCATCGAGAGAGTTTGCAAATACTGATGGAATATTCTTGCTCAGAGTTGATTCCAAATCAGTGTTCCAAAGTTGATTCCAAATCAGTGTTTCTCATGGTAAACTAGCTATTGTCTTTAACGGTTCATCAAGGTATTGTGCCAGGGCTTGTGCTTTTTCTCTGAGCAATCCAAAACCAACGTTCTCGCGAGCGTACAGGCACAATAATAGGTTTGCAACTTCTGTAATGACGACCTTTCCTTCCTGTAAGAGTTTGACTATTGTTAGAATCATAACATAATCACTATACACATAGCGGTTAGTCAATTATAAAATTGTAATTACTGCGCAATCCATCAAGACGAATTGGAGTTCATCCTCTTTGAAGGCATTTCGACCATTTTTCTCATAAGCAGACCAAATATTACTGGTTATAGCTGCTGTCACTCTAGCATCTTTATCTCCATAGCCACTATATGCTAACAAACCACCATCCCTGGTCAGTAACCTAAAGTAACAAAACAACGATATCATTATTAAAGAGATAGAATGAAATTACTGAAATATCAAAAGTTTCACTGTAAGAACACAATTCATTTGTTATCAGAATAAAAAGTAGGTTAATAAGTGAATAGCTTACAATGTATTTTCCACACCTCCAGTATTTGCTTGACTCAAGACCTGTGTAAGAGCCTTTGGTTTCAACATTTTTCCAAGCACAAAATCTAACAAAATTTCCTAATGAATGTCTCATTAACAATAACAATTGCAAATAAATATTGCTTATGACCCTTTCAGAATAACGTTGATCACAACACCCTGTCTCAATATTACATACTTCTTTAATTGACTGTTGATATGACACTGAACGCCATTATTATTTATTTACTCTAATTGTTATTACATGTGCGACTACCAAATGACTGCGTGTAACAAAACGAGAAGACGATGAAGATGGGAAAAACCATAAAAATACAAAATTCGTAGGATTTCTTCTTTTTCTTTTTCCTTTTTTTGGCTTTACTCCTCCATCAGACCTCCATCCGTAGTTTCCATTTTAGTATCTTCTTAATGGCGTACAATTCGGTTCGACCAATAGGATTGTTTAGATTCCATCAAACTCCCACTCCTATTGGTTGAGAATTGACGTCACATGCACCAGAGGTCTAAAATTGCAACTTCCGGAAGTTTTGTTGCACTTGCGTATTGCATTTGTTGACTGGAGATGAGAATGAAAATATTTTATATCTCACCCATCTATCTTATTGATTCTTCTAGCAAACTGTGTGCATAGTGAAACGTTTAAATGTATTGCATCTTACAATCTCTGACGTATTTACTCACAGCAGTGGACGAATCATAATTTTATGTTGAGAAGAGACGCACCAGCTAGGCGAGGACGCTGAAATTGATAATTCTTTCATATTATATTTTTTCAATTAAAAGTTACGATGGGCTGAGTTCTCAGGTAATGTGAGGCTAAGAGCATTATTTTCGTACTCTTAACTCTGGTTTTACGTATATGGAAAAAATATACTTATTGTTACGTATATCATTCGTGTTATTATTTAATCATTTTTGTTAGATCATTATTAAATTCACGAATGTTTCCCATGTTGAGTGGTTGAAGTAAATATTTTGTAAACAAATCGACATAATATTTTTGTATTTACGATTATTATGCTATTACATTGCTTTGTATAATTACTGATCTTTCATCTCAATCAATTAAAGTCGAATAATCTTGCAATTAAAATTTTTAATGTTTGTATGTTTCAGCAGCCAATTAACTGGCATGCTGGGTGATACGATAATTAGAGCACATGGCAGTCAGGAACTTTTTTGTGCGCTTTTGTGCAGAAAGTGATGATGAAATAGAAGGGCTAAATGAGAAACTTCTTGAACTTCTGTCAACCTTAAAGAGTCCACAACCTGGTAATCAGCTTGAGGTTCATAGTACTCAAGCTGCATCGGCGACAAGCACTGAAAATGACACAGATACGCAATTGGAGTACAGAGGTATGGCGACTCCGCCGTCTTTTAGACGCTACCACTATGACTGCTCATTTCTTCATTGTGGAAGTCCAGTTAACTCAGGCTCTTTATCAAACTGCTTACCTCCAATCGGAGTTTTCTGGGATATTGAGAACTGCCAGGTCAGTAAAATCGTTTATTGTGCATTTTTCATAATTGAACAGGAACTCATGCAACCATTTCTTTTTCAGGTTCCCAAAGGAAGATCAGCCGTGGCAGTTACTCAAGTAATTCGAGAGAAATTTTTCTCTGGCTACAGAGAAGCAGAGTTTATTGTAGTCTGTGACGTTTACAAGGAAAACAAACAGGTTATCCAAGAGCTGAACGATGCTCAGGTAATTCATTTATTTATTTAAGGATAATAAATTTATATTTGACTATAAAAAGACATGTGTGTACAATATTTTTATTACTATTCATCAGGTTAATTTAATACACGTCGCATCAAGTTGTAAAAATGCTGCTGATGAAAAACTCCGACAATCCATAAGAAGATTCGCAGATACGCATGGTAGTCCTGCAGCTATAATTTTAATATCCGGTGATATCGATTTTGCTGCAGATCTAAGTGACCTGCGGCACAGAAAAAAGATACACGTGATACTCCTGCACAAGGAACATACCTCCGAGGCTCTGATACTCTGTGCCAATGAGCATTACAATTTCATGGAACTGATGGAACCACTGCCGTCCCGAAATCCCACGAAGGTAAATAAATTTTTTATTAATTTTCAGAGTTTCTTTTGCACTAAAGTAACTAATTATTCTAATAATTTTAATATTATTTTTTCCAAGCTCTTGATTTCCCATATTATATTTCTCCTTGCTCATTTTCATTATTCATTGGTGCTTTGTATTTCATGTCTCCTCTGCTAATATCAATTCATATACTTTTCCAATTTCCTTATCTTTACTTAGTTGAATTCTAAGCACTCCTACCTTTTCAACTGTATTTTTCAGGTTGTTGAAAACTTCGACCTGCTAGTCTATAATCTCCCTAAAGATAAGGACGTAGTAGCTATTAAACGTCGTCTTAAGCAGCTATCAAGTAACTCTGGTGGTCGAGTTGTAGGAGTTTATTCGAATTCAGCTACAGTACGTTTTACGTCTCATGACTGTGCCATAAGGTATGTAAAACAATGGCATAAATCCATACATAATTATTATAAAATGAATCATCTATAAAATAATCATTAAATTCTACATACTATATTAACAATCCAGTCGAAGTTGGACATAAACTGGCCCGCTTTATTCCTGCAAACTACCACCTTGGCGAACAGAAATACCTGTATTTAGTTTAGGAAAAAAAAGTTATCTCTAGATTGACTTGCTCAATATTAGGAGTAGGGATTAAGGTATAAATAATGGTAAATTTGAAAGGGCGAACAGCAATGTAACGAATTCTACGCATCGTCACTAGTCATCGTACAAATAATAGTTTTAACGATTATTAACGTTAAAGTGTTTGTCAATATATTTCGTATATATGGGTATATAGTGCTGTAAAACGAGAAAGATCCATTAATCCATTAAGTTTTGATTGATATTAATTTATTGTTTCAATAATTCGTATGTTTGTCTTCGCCTGACTTCATGATTGGACTGCATGTACTCAACTCTGGTAATACGTTTAACAATTTCATAAAAAAACCGAAGCCATTTTGATAAGCGCGAAGATCTTTGATTCTAATAACATCAAGTAACATCTTCAGCTCACCAGAAAGAGACATTTAAAATTTATTTAAAGATCGTACATATTCCTCTTCTTCACAAGCAAATCGAATTCTCCCAATAAACTCAGCTGACTTTGACCGTGAATAACAACTTGTCCTTTCTCTCTTTTTTTCTTTCTTTTTTTTTTAAACTCTCTTCCTTCGTTCTAAACAGGGCTCAGAAACGTATGGACGGAGAGCACGTATTCGGATCTGAGATTTTCGTGAGATTTCCCAAGAATAAAGAAGCTTATCCCGGGAAGATACGAGGTGAGCTGTCTTTTCCATTATTCCTGTGTTTGAATTTCTCCTGCCTGTTTTTATTGTTTACTCGAAACTCTATGTCTCTGATCAATGGTTATAAATATTTTCGCACTTGCCAGCTTTGACCCTGACAAATTTTATTTGAATCCTGCATCACACTCATGCTTTTATAACTGATCATCTGCTGCTAGTCTTACAATTTGTTAACGTTCCTAATCAGGATGGAGATCAGTCATCGTTACACATTGTTTTTCAAAATCTTGCAGGTAGTTCTTTAGCGCGTGAATATACGGCCAGTGATTCCGAAGCTGCTGCTGGATCACCTAGACCAATGTACAGTGCGAGTTCCTCAATTGGTGGTGCCAGGAGTCTCCCCGTTACTCCACATTATCACTCTTTGTCTCCTGTCGTTGGAGGTTATTCTGGTTGGAGTGGAGTACATTGTACACCAGTTACTGCATCGGCTGGGTATGTCCACTTATTTTTTTTATGTAATTTTATATAAACAAAACATAATTATTTGTTTTATTCAATGATGATATTCCGAGATGGAGCTCTAGAGTCGTGAGTCGACTGCAATAGTCCTTACTTGACTCGAGCTGTGACTTAAAGAAGCTTTGATCTTATCTGATATATAACCTAAATTAAAGAAAAGATAAATACCTGTGGCGTCCTTTATACAACTTTGTGCTTTTTTCCTGTTCATTTTGCAGAATGATTCAGCCACCACCTATATGCATTAGTAGAAATTGCTCCAATACTAATGATGGCGCTTTTAGCAGATCGTACAACGAACTTCCAAGATCGCAGTCTCCTGTAGTCTGGCCAGTTACAGGACCACAACAATTTGCACGATTCTGGGACGAACAATATGGTGTAAGTTGGGTTTTATAATATTAAAAGTTAAGCGAAATTTTGAGTTTTTAAAATACGGACATTTCAGAATGATCGTACAAAGAATCTTGGGAAACGATCACAAGTATCGCAGGGTCGCGACAATGGAGTTTCCCACGATAACAGAGGAGGTTCTCGTACTCCGGATGGTCTCAGGGGAGTTCGAAGGTCTCACAGCTCTTTGTCTCACTCCTCTGATTGGAATAATCCTAGATCAAATTACTTCCCAGCGCCTCCAAATTTCAGTGGAAATGGTACTTCATTCAATTTTGAAACTTCGAAGTTGTTTGAAAATTTAAATATTTTAAGGGATTCTAATTTTACATTCTCTTCAGGTTACGGACAATCACATTCTTTTAAACGTCGCAGTCCATCTCCAATGTATACTATACAGGGGCGAGATAATCAATGGAATGGACAGGTACGTAATATTTATTGGATCAACCAATATATTGTTGCGTTAAGTACTTATGTATAAATATTTTAATTAATGTGTCCTACAGAATCAGCAGCCTGGCACGCAACGAAGAACTCCATCTCCTTATGATTGCACAACTTTGCAATCGATGGGTCATCAGACAAGTCGTACGTCCCCATATTATCAAAGTGATCCGGAGAATGAGGAGGTCGAGGTGAGTTAATTATAAATTATTTTAATTGTTTTAATAAACTAATAAATCATCCTACATCAAAGTCTAAGAAGAAAATGAAAATAAATTTGTCCCAACAGAAGTTTTTCAATCCTATAAATAATCGCAACGGAAACAACGCGGCCAATGGTAGTTACACTCCCATCGAACTTCAAGTCACAAATTTAGATCAAAATATCGATCCAAAAGAGATGAAACGAATTTTATCATCCATTTTCATGGAACACGTAATGGTGAGTCAAGCAATAATAATTGACTATACCTGCGTAGATGGGATTGTACATTCTTTATCATTTTTATCAATGCATTCAGGTCTTGCACGTGTCTGTCTTTATGCAATCTGACGGTAACTTTGCGGCCAACGTTAAAGTTCCCTCACTTCCGGACGCGCAATACGCCATATCGCAACTGCATCGTCGCAAAGTTGGCTACAAGCGAATTCTTATCTCTTATGCTCACACCGGTGGGCCCAATCCGCAATTGGTTCGTTCACACATTGTGATGATTCTTCAAGAAGTACCCGGACACAAGCTGCCCCTGTTTAAACTGCGCGAGATGTACGAGAGCCGATTTATGATCTCGATCAGTGTTTCCGAATTGTATAAGATGAAGGATGTCTGTATTATTACCGAAGATCCTGATGGAAGGATGGTTTCCTTGAATCCTGATCACAGAAACACTCCATCACCTTGTTTCAGCAATAATACTCAGGTTCGTTATAATTTGTCTGCTGATAGTATTAGTTAAATTTGAAAACACTTTATTGACATTCGTCACTTCTACGTTCAATAACTACCCTGATGACAATTGAGAGGCCGAGTTTGAGTTACTGTAATGAGAGTCGAGCTCAACTTGAGTTCCTTTTATTATGGATAAACTTTGATAATTGCTAGAAGCGACTTGATTTATCTGATTCTTCTAAACTTTGTTGCACAATTAGTTATTCATTGGTACTTTCATTTAAACATTATTTGCTTTCTGGGTTTTACTATTCAGGATGGCAATTTTGACTTTCCTTATTGTATAATCCATACTCAAAAGCCATGGTCTGATAAAGGATGGGCGGAGCAGGAAATGGCCTCCTTACCGAATGTTAAAATATCATTGAGTGTTCTTGCCACTCGTATACATCAATTACTCATATCACATAATGGCAGCTTACCGTTACCCAGGTGAATAATGTTTTTTTAATAATATCTTAGATCCTCCTTAACAATTCTTAATGAATTTCTATATATATTTCTTAGCTTGTCAAACTGCTACGAAGCAGAATTCAAGGAATCTTTAGAAATAGATAAGAATGGAGTTCCTTTGGAACATCTTGTGTCGTGTTTGCAATCTATCGATTTGAAACAAGGTGTTGGCTCTGTCAAGCACATTGTTCGATTAGGAAGCAAGGGTAACGATGATAGTCACGAAGGTAAATAAACAACATCTGAAGCTAAGCGTTCGAGCTTCATAAATTGAATTCTCTAAATAATCAAATTCTATTTGTTTCATAGAAAATAAGTGTGTCAGTCCACCACTGGCAAATCAGCTGGCTCTGTTTAGCCGTGAACTGGTGGATCTTTTAAAAACAGCGCCTCATTGTCAATTACTATTCAATCGTTTCATACCAGCCTATCATCATCATTTTGGCAGACAGTGTCGAGTGGCTGATTATGGCTTTACAAAATTAATTGATCTTCTCGAAGCTCTCACGCACACAGTGCAGGTTTATATTCTTTTCGCTATTGACCGTTTTTCATCTCTTCAGATCATTTGCATCATCTATACATTTATTAATAGGTAATGGGCGAAGGAGATAAACGTGTTGTGACACTTTCACATCGTGCACAAGTCCGCCGGTTTACATCTGATTTATTAAGAGTACTGAAGGCTCAAGCGAGTAAGCAAGTAGCACTTTCCGAATTTCCAAGTGTCTATTCCAGAGTAATAGGTAAATAAAACAAGTTGAATAATTTTTTTTACCAATAAACAAAGAGGATAATACTTCATTGCCATGGTGAATTGCGTTAGGTAAACCCTGGGACGTTGTTGATTATGGTGTTTGCGAGATAGGAGATATCCTGAGTGAAGTATCTGAGAATACAGTGGTGGTGACCAATTTTAATGGCGACGATAAAATGATTGCCATTCCTAAACGAGAACAGACTCCAGAGGAAATTGAACGTACTAAACAATTTGCTATTGAGGTAAGGACAGTGGAAGATGTCTAGAATATTCTTTATAATTTAATTGATCAAGTGAAATATCGATGATTAATAAATACTTCATTTAAAGGTTATTGAGCTATTGAGACACGCTCCACAATGTAGAATGCTTTTCAACAAATTCGTACCGTCCTATCATCATCATTTTGGTCATCAATGTCGCGTATCCGATTACGGTTTTACAAAACTTATTGAACTCTTCGAGGCCATACCGAATATCGTGCGTATCGAGGAAATAAATGGCGGTGAGAGACGCATCGTTCTCACTGAGAAAGAGGGTCTTCGTGTTCTTGGCGAGCAGATATCAAAATTAGTATCAAGATCCAGAAATGGTCTTAGCGTTACTAGCATTTCTCAGGCTTTCCTGAGACAGTTTGGTTATGCCCTGCGTCCAGAATTATTTGACTGCAACTCCATGTTGCAACTCATTGAAAAACTGTCAGCCACTGTCAAGGTAATTGGAGATATAAAAACATTTATACAAGGTTGGAATTTTTTCTCTGAATAATTAAAACACATCGTTTCATTTACCGACTTAGGTTATTCGTACAACAGCTGGACCAGTTGTTCAGTCTGTCGATAAATCCCATTTACAAGAATTAGCATTACAATGTCGTCGAATATTAATGGATCAACCTGACCATCGTGTCTCAGTGAAGGAATTCGAAAGATTTTATTCTCAGTACTATGCTCATTCTTGTAATCTTGATGAAGTCGAGAAGGAGCTTACTGGTATTGTGAAGGTAAACAATTTCACTGTTAAGCAATATTCCTTGTCTTTGGTTTTTAAATAGTCTAATCTTTTATGTTTTTCAGTTTACAATTGCAAATGGCGAACGGTTTATCCAGCTGACACCTCTCTACTGCTTTGCCTGTAACTTATATCAAGTGATGATCAGGCACGGTGGCTCCTTAAACATGTCTCAGTTCGAAAGTGCCTATTTGGCTGTGATAGGATCAGCAGTAAGAGCTGCAAAGTATGGATTCCCTACACTTTCAGCCCTACTCCGAGCGTTACCATGTACTGTAATAATAAAGGATACACGAAACAAAAAGAAGATCATGCATCTCAATAAGAAGCTAGCCAGTAAGTCAAAATGATTTATTAATTATTAACAGAGACTTTAATTACACTGATCTCAATCGTTTTTATTTTTTCTTATTACAGCAGTGGGAATACCCTTACCATCGACTTTTTCGTCCACTTCGCCTTATCGTGATACAGATTCCAGCAATGAATCCTTTGAGAGCGATACCTCGTCTCGTGCCAATGCCTCCAATGCTTCCGTTACTTCTGAGGAACGTAACAAGTGGCCAGCACAGGCTGCCAGTTCTCAAAATACTTGGAAGCAGAAGGAAGATGCAGATGTTTGGGAGAAGAAGGAGGAAACCGATTGGTCCAATATGCCAAACACTGCGACATCCAATAAATGGCCTGTGCTGGAAAGCAGCGGTGAATGTTTCCTTAAGAGTCTCGTTCGCACTCCTGTAATATGCAAGGAACTTCCGGTGCCGCCAACGTCGCCACCTAAGCCAGATTCCTTCGTAGGAGTATGTTTCTTATTAGCGGTAAAATTGCTTTGCTTTCCTCTTCTATAGTTGTTCATTTATATTTTAGGAGGAGACGAGCAAGCAGAAGCCTTGGAACTCATCAGTTTGGTCCAGTCCTCCTAATTATGTATATTCCCAACACGAGCACGCTACCAATGTGGATGTAAGTATTGGAAAAAATGGCGTGGTTTAAATATTAAAATTAACTTTCTTATATTTGTATCGTCCAGGTGCCAGCATTCACTCTGCCACAGTGGAATCAAATGCCTGGAGAAGACATTCTATCAAATTTATTGTCGCCAACGAAAAATCTACTACCAGCTGCTGCAAATCCTTTGAATCCACGCACTTCCCCTTATTTCTCATCGAATAGAAATATAGTCGTCGCACCTCACCCCTCAGAGCTACCATTGCCTTCGATGTCGTTGACTCCAAAAAAAATTGGACTCGCAGTAGACAATAAGGGTGGTACCCCAAGAGTCAAGGACGACGTGTCAAAGGTTACGGATACGAACGCAAAGCCAATAGAAGTACCAGCGGCTTTCCAGGAGGAGAATAGTACTGATCACGATGCCAGCCGGGTCGACAGTACACCAACGAAACGCTGTGAGTATTATTTCTTATTTTTAATTCACTTTAGTATATTCCGGGAAAATGAAGTACTGTTTAGAAATGACAGCTGAGTGACGGTAGTTTTTATTAAACTTAGTATTCTCAGGGAAACGTCGTCTAGCTGCCCAGTTCAACCAGCCAATCGACTCGTGAGCGAAAGCATTGAAGAAGCGTACGAATATCAAGAAAATTTATAAGCCTAAAACTTGCGAGGCTGCTCAATGAGAAGATTAAATGTTAATGTCAAGTATGGAGCCCCGTGCGAATTTGCGCGTTTCAATTTTATTATCAGAAATAAAACCATTAATTGCATAAAGATTCGGTAGGCCAACTTCGCTCTCAGTTGGATACCGAAAGTTCTTACTCGTAAATCGGTAGTCGTCTGCCATACAATTTTTTTTCATTCGTTTCATTGACAATATTTTTTTAAATCTCACTTCTCTTGATATACAATAGATCAACAATTGCATTCGCCTTCAGCTCTCTTACGCGTTACTGATCCTCTGTAAAGTAACAGTATTACGTAGTATCCAGTAAAACAATGCATAATATACGAAAACAGGAAAGAAAGAAAAAAAAGGGTGAAAGCAATGAGGAACATTTTGAGAGCGTATAATGCACGTGCGGCATTTATTATCGAACAAATTACGCATTGAATTCGCGTTGCATATATCAAGACTGTGATAAGAAATGAATACCGATAACGTGGTTAAAATTTTTTTGCAAAATGGGGCGACGTGACGAGTGACGATGCTCCTAATTAAATTGCGAAATTAAATAACGCCGTAGATCGGTCTAATTATTTGGGAGGGGAAAACAATATGAGATTCCAGTGAATGGTCCATTCTATGTTCCCTAATGCTAGAAGTCATTACGGAGCTGGATCTCCTCGTGAACATTGATCTCAGAAAAACGTAATATGTATATTAACGCTCTTTTTACATTATGTATTATATTCGTTTCTAGTACAAACTATAAAGAGAACGAGAATCACGCTGGAAATCCAGCGATTTGGATCCATGCGATTGATCTTTGACCCATCCTCAGTTCTTTCGGTCTTGAACACAAAAAGAAACCACTAGGATTTTTTTTTCTGTTTTACTATTGTGATCGGTCCACTCTTTTTTATACGTACACTGCACCTGATTTTATAAGATTTTTTCTTTTTTTTTTCGATTGTCAAGGGATTGATTAGCTTGTCAAAATTACACTATATTTTTCTAATCAATCACGAAGACGTAATTTAAGGCAGCGCTCAATGATAAGTCTAATTACGTGGAGTCGGCGCGCTTTTAATCAGGGAAACATTTATAATGCTTAGCATGTAATATAGTACGGTAGGATTATATGTATAAGATATTGGTACGGTTATATTAGATAAATATGCCATAAGGATATTTTACCGTAAACCGTATATGGTAACTTCGCGGTTTCAATCTTTATATCCCTGCTGAATCTCCCCGTTCGGTCGGAGAGTCGCTTGCGTAAATTTTAATTCTAAAAAGACAACAGGAGCGTATGCGTAATTGTAAATGTTTTATCCTTTCGGTAATTCGATAACTTTTTCTATCGTTTGTTACGAACGGTGTGGAGTGAGTGTTAATTTTATTTTGATATAGGCGATATTTTAATCGAGCACTAATGCTAAAATTATGTATAAAATATTTGCCGGCAAGACGGGGTGGAGCCATTATCGCATCACACAGCTACGTATTTCATAAGTATAAATCGATATCAATTTCATCCCGAATGCTTATTCGATTAGGTAGACAATCACTTTTATCGGATTCGGATGCATTGCTTGTTAGTCATTTAAGGCATAATATTAATTGTTAATTAATCCGCCGACGCTTAATGTATAAACGGTATTGATGTAAGTCGGTATTGATGCGGCTGCAAGGCTTCCCGCTTGCTGCGCAATTTTGTAAAACGATCACAAAATTTTATTTATTACTATATCGCTTCATATGATTTTGTTGTGTTAAATATTTATTGCGTAAACCATGGATTCTTGCAAATTTATTATTATCATCGCCGATTTAAGTACCGGCTTACGGTTTCTATTAGTCGAGGACAAAACGCAATACTCGTTTGATTGATTTTCCTTCTGTCTCGTGGGAAAACAATCTAAACCTTCTTTTTTTTTTCATTCTTTTACGTAAGAAATATCTTTATAGGAAACAAAAAGTATTTGCTATCTTTCTTTTTCCATGTGAACTTTGGCTAATGGTCGTGTAAGCTGTTGGATAAACGAAATGCATCGTAGGGACCTAATTATGAGCCCTCGGTGCAATCAGTTGTGGAAAAACTGATTTTACTTTAATAACGAGGCAGATAAATGATATAAAATGTGAAGAAATACCTACATCTACCTTATCCTTCATCCTCCTTTTCCTAATCAGTATTTAATAGATTAATTTGATATGCGTCTACATTAGATATAGATGTTTTGTATACAATGAAGTGTTAAAATAATTCAGAGGAAAGGCATCAGTTTATGAAACAATAAAAAGTGATACTAACTATGGCTGTATTTATGATATCTATTTTTTCAGTGTTTCTGTACAATTAGTTGACAATGCGTTTAATTTACTAAAGCGAGATTATCGCTTGTTTTTTCAATGTTACATACAACATTGGTATAACAATAACTCTACATGGATGACAATGCTAATCTTTCATACCAGAACCGACTGGTCCGTGTCTTCTTTCCCAAACCATACGATGTTTTTGTTTCATGAAAGCAGCCTTTACATTACCTTTTACACCTAGATCTCCATCTATAACAGACATTGATTTTAATATCATAATTTTGAATTAACATTTGGAATAGGAAAAAGTGGAGTATTTTACATTTTGCAAACCAGGCTCCAGCTGCATCTTCATACATCTCCAGCAGAGGTTTACATTTCTCTATATCTATTCCATGATAAACTACACAGTCTTCGTATCGGTTTCTCATAATATTAAGAATTTCAGAATCGACTGCCCTGAAACACAGATAGACAGTGAACCATGCATTTAATGAAACTCATGCACATAGCATTAAAGTAAAATATGAAATTCTTATCAAAGAAGAATATCTACAAACACTAGGAAGATTTACTTGTCACGCCGGAATTGTATATTTGCTTCGAAGAAGCAAACTGGATCATCAGTGTAACAGGTATCGATGGTAGGAACACGTCGAAATTTCTGATGATACCATGGATAGTATTGTTGATTCGGCTTAACGATCTTATCTAAACAAATAATAATTTTAGCAACAATTAAACCTTAATAAGACAACAAATGGAATGTAATATCTATAACCTAAGAGAAGTGATTAGGTAATACCATGTACGAATGTCACAGGACCATCCAAAAGATTATACACCGCATTGGCAAATCTGTCCATAGGATTACGTCCACCCTCCATTTTTCAATAATATTTTTATTCCCCGTAATATGAATATTATCTCAGTTTAAAAGTAAAAATTTAATAATCTAACACGACAAAATCCTACGAAACATCCAAACCAATACAGTCGTGTGCAGTTGTGAGGTCGGATGGTCCTCAACGGTCCTGCGACTGCGTCATAGCGTATTCTTAAATAACGAACAGACTTTAGTATATAGTAAACTATACTTAAGAAAATCTAGTTATTTTTTATCTAGTTTTTAGTAATATTAATGTATGAATTGGCACTACTGTCGCTACCATTGCTTAGCTATAAAAGGAAACCTCCCACCATCTTATCCTCCATTTTCTCTGCTGATCGAGCCATGGTAAGTTGTTACGTCGTGTTCCGTGTAATATCTAAAAACATCTTTTAAATCTTTAAACATTCGAGTCACTGATAAACAAATACCCGTAAAAAAGAGCTTTAACTTTCTATTGATCTAAATATTTATCCATTTATCATATTACTAAAGGTCTAAATTAATTGTACAAGTAAAGCCATGGGCTTGTAGAAGCCTCGTGTGCACATGAACTTTCACTTGATCCAAACAATGCTTTTTCTACACCACAGTGATGATTTAGATATTAATGTTTATGGTTTAAACTGAATAACCCTGAAGATATTATTCTAGGGCGGTCTGAGTAATTAATTATTGCGAAAATAAGATGATACTTGTTTAGCCATCTTGATTCATTGTGGATTTCCGTTTGTTTTTCTAGTCTCATAGAAAATTCAGCGCCCCTCGTCATGGGTCAATGGGGTTCTACCCCAAGAAAAGATCCCAGCGTCATCGTGGTAAAGTAAAGGCATTCCCTAAGGATGATCCTAACAAGCCTGTTCATTTGACGGCATTCATTGGATACAAGGCTGGTATGACGCACGTTGTACGTGAGGCTGATCGTCCAGGTTCAAGTGAGTATACTCACCGAGTGATACTTGTTAGAATATTTTCAGTATTTCAATCTGGTAGTTTTCTTGTATGTTATCGATGCTTATACTGGTATCAGATAGGTACAGTAATGTACTGGTCAGGTGCCAGTTGCAGTTATGGAGCTGCTTGATCTTGTGCAGTATATTCTAAGCTGCAGCATCGAAAAACATCTCTGTCCCCTACTTTGTAGGAGTGTATGGAGGCACAGCATATTCCATAAGCTCTTTGTAGCCCATTGGGCATTGACAATTGAGACAAACCATGCTGGGTACAGCCCTCCTTACTAATCTTATATTATTAATAATTTAATTGTTATTGAAAATAGTAATTAATTTTTTATATTATGAACAGAGGTGAACAAGAAAGAAATTGTTGAGGCTGTAACAATCCTTGAAACACCACCCATGATTGTAGTTGGTGTTGTTGGATACATCGAAACTCCTCATGGTCTTCGTGCCCTGACTACTGTTTGGGCCGAACATCTTTCAGAGGATTGCAGAAGACGGTTCTACAAGAACTGGTGAGTTATATATTTTTCTTCTAATACATTGGTTTTAGTATATGTGGATACAGCTATAAGTTATGTATGTAACATAAAAGTTGTGTGCTCACTATTTAATAAAAAATATATCAGCTCTCCACTCATACGATGAGAGTTTTTTCGGAAACAGCCATTGAGCTTTTTTGCTTAACTTTCGGCTAGTCCGACATATGTGTCCAGCCTCCGCTCGATTCGATGAGGCTGGCACGTTTCAGAGGGATATGAGCAGGCAAAAAAAAGACGGACATTTCCATTGATTCTGCACAGGTACAAGAGCAAGAAGAAGGCCTTCACCAAAGCCTCAAAGAAGTGGCAAGATGATCTTGGCCGCAAATCTATTGAGAAGGATCTTAAAAAGATCACCAAGTACTGCAAGGTTGTCCGCATCATTGCTCACACCCAGGTAATTTATCTTCACCATCAAAATTGTATAAGACAATCTCGTTGAACTAAAACTTATAAAAGATTGTTGAAAACAGATGAAGTTGTTGAAACAACGTCAAAAGAAAGCTCACATCATGGAAATTCAATTGAACGGTGGAACCATTGACCAGAAGGTTCAGTGGGCTCGTGAACATTTGGAGAAACCTGTGCCAGTAAACAATGTCTTTGCTACCGATGAGATGATTGATGTCATTGGTGTCACCAAGGGCAAAGGATACAAGGGTATGCATTACATTTATCGTATTCAAAAAAAGATATGTATATATACATTCTCAGGCAATATGATGAAAAAACATGATGTGCATTCTCTGATTATTTTCTGACGATAAAATCATGCTGCCTTCCTACTGAAGCCTTCAGAGAAATAATAACCTTTTATAACTAATAAAAGTTTCTTCTAAGTATTCAACGTTCTTTATACTCATGTTAATTTTTCTGTTCAGGTGTTACATCCAGGTGGCACACCAAGAAACTGCCACGCAAGACACATAAAGGTCTCAGAAAGGTTGCTTGTATCGGTGCATGGCATCCTAGCAGAGTATCTTTCACTGTTGCTCGTGCTGGTCAGAAGGGATACCATCATCGTACTGAAATGAACAAGAAGATATACCGCATTGGACAGGGTATCCATACAAAGGAGGGAAAGGTAATGTAAATTGTACAATTATTGATTCTTAACACATGTAGCCTTGTGACAGGTTAATTCTTCCGTGTAAAGTGGAATTGTTGATTCACAATACTTAACAAGGCTAGATGAAGCATCTTGACCATAGTACTCAGTGTAAATTGTATTTTACCTCTGAGCCTCCAATTCAAGTTACAAGATCTCAAAACAGATCTTTTATATAATAAAACAAATTCGTACTCTAACAAAACTTTGTAAATTTTGTCTCAGATCGTCAAGAACAACGCTTCCACCGAGTACGATCTTACTGAGAAGACCATCACCCCCATGGGTGGATTCCCTCATTATGGTGAAGTCAATAATGATTTCATCATGCTCAAGGGCTGCTGCATGGGACCCAAAAAGCGTGTCATCACTCTTCGTAAGGTTAGTAATAAAAATTTTACTTAATTTAAAGTTTGCTTAGATTGCAAGTATATTGCAACTATGATGAACACCGAATAGAGCCAAAATAATATTCTCTATGACAACCAAGTGATATTTAATGATAGGACTGAGCATTGATAGTATCACTAATTACTCATTCTAATATAAAAAGATAGAAAATTAAAAAACTATTATTTTCTACAGTCCCTACTTGTGCACACTAAACGAGCTGCCTTGGAGAAGATAAATTTGAAATTCATCGATACCAGCTCCAAGTTTGGACACGGTCGTTTCCAAACTGCTGCCGACAAGGTTTCCTTCATGGGTCAACTCAAGAAGGACCGCATCCGCGAGGAACAGGCGCAAACAGCAGCTGCAGCTCCATCCACTGCTGCACAGTAAATGTATTTTACTGTGTTCCATTCAATAAAGAAAAAAGAACTAAATCGAATTTGCTTTTAGATTTTTAGAATTTCCACACTCCTACAAACGTCCCAAATCCTTGGATTTTCTAAGTTCGGTATAGAATCCCCGTTCTGAGAATAGGAAGAATTAATGAATCCGAGTCGGTGCATCATATGCTTCTCCATTTCTTGACTACTGTAGGAATGTTTCGCGGCAACAAATTATTCCATTTCTAGCTGTAGTTTCTGATATCTAGATATTCCTCACCATAGTTCTGATTTACGGGTCTACTCGACATCATTCTTGGTATCTAATTACTCCTCGTCATAATTGACATGTCTGACCTGACCATTATTTGCTTGACAATATAATACTGAGAAATGCATCCTTCATAAACGAAAGTGAATTACACTGCAGGTAGGTCTAACAATGTAACACCAAACAAACTGATAAAAGGATAAGATTAAATTTCCAATCCCCTGCTGCTTTGGGTCGAGTCCCTCATTACTTACCTGCAGCTATGTAGAAACCTGGCTATATCTACCTGCTAGCCCTTTGCAACCTGCCTCTCCAGAACGGTACAACTTCTATAATAGAACATTTCTGGAATTTCAATAACCAGGAAGGAATATGAAGGTAATAACGTTTAAATATATTTAGCGATAAAATTTTACAGCCGCAGAGATTAGGACTACAAAATAAAATATTGCCAATAAAGTACACGTACCGGTTGTTATAGCATTTGTCAATATTGCACGCTATTGAGGTCCCAAGGCCCTAAAAATCTACCAGTCTTCGTTCTAAGTCCCAAAAAGGCTCCTTTTTATTATATTGGACCCTTTTGTTGCCTATCTTTTGGTATCCAATTTTACCAAAAGCAAATATGTGAGGTACAATCAGCGCCATCTAGATACAATGGTTTATCAACTTTATTCGACGTTCGACTGTGTTCGACTCTCGAGTGTAGACGACAAGAAGCGCCAGGAGTTTTTTCATGTCTGCCATTTTGCGATCGGTAAACATCGTATCTTCAATTAATTAGAGAATTTTCCGAATTGTAAGTATAACGCATAGTCCAATCCAAGTACCATACACTGTCAAAGAGGAGCATGTAATTTTGGGTTCTTATTGAGATCCCAATATAACAGCTTGCGCAGGTTCTTGTAACGGAAAAATGTTCGTACGTCCAGCAGCGCGATCAGTGACTCATATTAATTAGTAATGACATTTATGTCACATGTGTCTGTGCTACAACTTTTTATTACTAGATACTTTCTCAAAGACCTGTTTTATTTCTTTACTGATCTGCGACTTTAGACGCGGTTCGTGGTTGATATGTAGGACATTTCTCTTTTGCATTTTTATTGCGCTTCATAGTCTTGATGTTTGCTATGTGAAAACACGTTGTTCTGCCAAGCTCTATTCACCTGTCTCAAAATGAAGCTACGTTTATTCATTTACGTCATTCACTAACTTGCTCGTGTAGTTTTGCGTAACTTGGCACGCGCTACTTTCATAAGAAGTACTGAATACAAGGAGAGAGGTTTTGTTTTGAATATTAATATTTCATTAGTGATGAATAACTAGAAAGTAAAAATATAATCCATGCAGTTGTAATAGTCATTGATGGACTTTTGATTTTGAACCTAATTGCAGATTGCTCTATTGAATATTTCGTGTAACTGTCTCTTTTTAATCTAGAACCTGCACTTATGTACGAAAGGGACTGGAAGCTTGGGAGATAAAAGATAATATTTCTTTGCTTTTGGGGAATAATTTAAGAGATTCGTAAATTGGGCACATTAGCCGTAGTTATGATGGAAATCGATTCGCTCCAATTTTCATCAAAAGATGAAGAGATACAATATTGGATGGATGTGGCTCAACAGATGCATCAACGGTCAGCATATTTATTTTGGTTTTTATGTGATGTTAATGAGTCTTATGTAGAATTGTCAAGCTAAAGTTAAAAAACAATATTGCAGGAAAGAAGATGTAGAGCGGGAATTAGAGGAATTTCAAGAAAATTCTCAGATGCTTGAGAGAGAACTCGAGGCATCATTGGAACAGGCAGAAAAAACAAATAAAGAATTAAGACAGAGAAACTCGAGACTTGCAACAGAAATTGAACAGTTAAGAACACGATTAGACCAGCAATCAGCAGATTGTACAATATTTCAAACACAAGCACAAGAACTGCAAGCCCAAAATGATCAATATATGAAATATATACGAGAACTAGAACAAAAGAATGATGACTTAGAGAGAGCAAATCGAGTAAATACAGTGACAGAGGAAGAGATAGAGGCTAAATTTAATCTAGCAATTGAAAAGAATGCTTTATTGGAATCTGAGCTGGATGAAAAGGAAGGCTTGAAAGTAATTGTACAGCGCCTTACTGACGAAATTAGAGGTTAGTACGACTGTCTAAATTAAGATTATGACAATATATCACAACACTTTTATAATTGCATTCTTTCTCTTTTGTTACAGATTTGAAACAAGAAATCCAAATTCACGAACGACAACAACCCGATAACGACAAGTCAGCTGATAGAGTACGAACTGTGGTTGACAGTAACAAACTACAAGTTGATTTGGAAACGTGTACACCATCAATTAGTCCATTGACAGTACAAAATGCAGCTGGTATAATACACACACCGTCACCTCCACCAATGAAAAGTAAGATTCGTAATGCTCTTCATAAAACGAAACAGCTATTATCGTTTGGACATGTAAGAAAAGCATACACAATGAATAGGAAACAAATAATTTATAGAGCACCACAGTTGCCCTTAACATCCCGATCTAGTATAGCTTTTGAGCTCTCTGTTTAAGGCTTACTAGTATTATTTATTTAATATTTTATATTTATTATTTAATAAGTATACACATTTTAGCACAAATTTTACAAATCAATTTGAATCATTAGCCTATTTGTACACAACGCTATTAGTTTTGCGTTAGCAATAAAGACTGACATAACGATATAAATATACAAGTTTATTATTTCTATTAATCTAAGAGACACTGCATGAAGACACTTGTAATTAAGGTTTTGGTTTCCCATCCTTTCGTCACCCTATACAATTATGTAGTTGTAATATGTCTGTTCTCATTTGCTATTAGTTGGAAATGGCGTTGTTGGTGGTGTTATCGGAAACAACAACAACAATAACAATATGAATCCGCCAATGGCACCATGCACCAGAATACTGGCAATGAACATGATCGGTGACCTCATGCGAAAAGTTGGGGTAAGTGAATTTCCCATTTTTATTAGACAAACTATCTGCATGAACTGTCACTCAGATCCCAATCTGTATCCAATTTAGTGTAGTTCATTCCAAGGCTTTCAGCACGGCTTTTTTCGTACTTTTTGTATTTGTCACAAATGAATGCAATTCCTAAGCCCAATACCCAATGCGAAAACAAAATTATTCCTCCCAGAATGTCAGTACTGTCCCTATTTCTCTGGTCACGGTAGTTGGGTGTGACGTAGTCGGTGTGTTGGTAGCTTGACAGGTGGCTCTGCATGGACTGTAGAAGAGTGAAGTGTTCTTGTCCCGGTGGAAAAAAGACAAAGACCACTCCAACCAGAGAGCTCCCATCAGTTCAGATTGAAACACCTGTAGAGTGTATACGACAACAACCAAGGCCAACTAAATGCTGACCAAGCCTGACCTGATATCTCCTACACTACACTGCAAGCCTTTTCGTCTCCGTTCAACTGCAGGTCTTCGTTTGGTTTTCTTCTTTTACGTTTGCACGCTTTTGCTTTTCACCTGCTAAGACACATCCTCATTTTCAAACCATTAGTGCACTGTTACACCACCTTTAGAAAGCTAAACAACACCCACCACGTCACCCTCCGCCCAGACCAATTTTAATGTATAACAAATTAGTATTCTGTTCTCCATCTAAGCAGCATTATCGTTCATCCTACTGTTATCGTCGACAACACATCCAGTCGCCACGTTAATGCAAAGGATTTACGCTTTCTGTATTATTGTCATGAATAATTCTTCTCGCTCTAATAATTATTATTTTAATGTCACACAGGCCCTGGAGAACAAGCTCAACACGTGTCGCAATGCATCTCGAGAGGACCAGGCAATGCGTGATCTCTACAGGTAACGCTAAACAATCTACTCCCATAGGATTGTTGTGTCGTTATTATTCCCTTGTTGTATCTTACGTGTTGTTGGGCACGTAGTGCGACGATATCATGTACCTGCGACTTCCTCGTGTCAAAGACAATTCGTTATAAACGATGTCGCTCCAAAATCAAACGATGCATTTTGTGATACGAATAAAACGAGAGACTCAGCAAGGTGCATGATACTTATATCAAATGATTCGTACTTACATCTTAGTTCCGCTGGTTGTGCTTCATCTACTCATCATTAGTGGTCATCGTATTCCGTTAGGACAAAGGACAGTCTTATTTTAAGCCTTTTCAAAACTCCCAGTACTAGTTTAGTAGCAAGTCTGTGCTCTGTTTGCGAATTTACACTTTCTTCCATGTCGTTCTTTAACGCAGCTGTTAAATACACGGTGTCATTAGTTCTCATTATGCAATATCGCAATAGGCAATATTTGTTGATTGCTCATCCGCATGTTTCTTTCACGAAAAATATTACTTCTTTTTGACAATGCGATCAATACTGTGCATGTCCAGAATATTACGGATAGTCTGTGCTACGCGATACCTAAGCTATATGGCTTGCCAGGAATTTAATCAAGTACAATTAATTTACGTCATTTTGACTTAATATATTTTTCACTTTCGTTATATTCACGTTTACTGATTTTTATCTTACAGTTCATAGGTGAACTCGTGGCAATACGTGACAACGGGATAAGACGTAATGTCATTTGTCTATAGCTTCTTCCAGATGACGCTGACTCGTCTTAACCCTTTACCACGTCTTCCCACGACTTCATCTACTGGCATAACACTCTGGAATTCACTACAACTTCAAGTCATTCCTTTCATCGAGACATTTTTTTTTATTTTTTGTGACAATCGACGCTTGTAATATTTTTGCAAGGATCTCTTTTCGTTGGACCAGTGGCATAGACCTTCTGTACCATTCTGAATTCATATCGAACGTACAAGCATCTTACCTTATCACAGGATAAACGATCTCTGATCTAATGAGCCAATGTAAATCGTGCTAGCGCGCTAATTGTTATAATTTAATTTATTCTATTTGGGAAATTATACGTATGTATATATATAGATGGCAATACTCAGTACAATAACATTGCGAAATTGTGCATCGAATTCATGAATGGCAGTATGTGTATATATATCATATATACAGGGTGTTCCATATAATGACTCTAATAAGATTGTAGCCTGGCTCGGACGAAGTCCATGTCCATGCGCCCCTATTTCTTGGTAGTCTTAGGGTTCGATAAGGGTCGAAGTTCGGTTTTATTTGCTAGTTCTTAGTTTAATTGAAATCTCCCAAATAGTAGGAATGAGCGCAGGCGTCACTTTACTCGAACCTGGTCGACTCGTTACATGGAACATGCTGTATACGTGTAACGTGCGCCACTCGTGCAATTTGGCTATGTAAATTTTTAAATAATATTTCTAGCGGTTAATCGAGAGAAAAACAATAATTCATAATGATTTTTCGACCACGCAAAGTACTTGATATATTTTTGTATATTTGTTTTGTCATTCTGTACGTTTCTAACGTGCGCATTGGTGAAATCGTGAATTACGATGAATTTAAATTTTATGTTTTGTTCTACTCTATTTAAGTTCAACGCGACTCTCGATGTCTTATTTGAAGTTTAATTTTTTTTTTCTGCCAATTCGTTCTGATTTTATCACATACAACGAACGTGTAAAGATTCTCGAATGTATTACTATACATACAGGTTTAATGTAATTTTATAAAATATTGGACCAGCGTAGAAAGATGTTTTTCTATATATATTGTTTATTTGTGCATTTCGACCAGTCATGCTCATTTTAATGCCTGCACTCAGTAGTAACAATGCGGCAAAATCAAAATGCGTTAATCAAACGTTCAGAAGCAATCACAGACTTTTTGCAAAGAGAAATTGATAAAATATTTTTTTTTATTGTTACACCATCCTTGCACTGTATTATTATAGAATATTTGTAATCGTAGTTCATCGTCTCTCTACTGTGTCAGATTGGGCCACAGACAAGAAAAATAAATGTCTTTTTAAAGAAAGCTAACTTTAGTCGAGACCGTCATTATGAAACAAGGGTTAAAAGTGAAGTAAAAATTTTGTGATGGAAAAATCCAATTCATTTTGTAGAAAATTGGCATTTTGGTATAATCCAAATCTTGTGGCTCAATCTGCAGTAGATCATTAATTCATTGGAATCATTCATTTGTGATTAAATTCATGAAAACTGTCACTTGCATGAATTGTCTGTTGCACTGCACCATCCCCTAACATAGATAATAATTAATTAATCCACTTGAATGATTATACAATAACAGATATGTGTAATGCAAACTACCTAAAAAAAAATGTAAATTAAACTCGCTTGAAGAACGTATAATCTCTTGTATACGTTTTATCAATGTGCATTAAAAGAAAGAAAAAATTGAATTTCCATTATCCAACAGGCAAGAGTTGTGCAATGTTTCTGTCAGTGTTTACCGCACGAGCTTCTATCTCATAAGCACTGTAACGAGAGAAAGAAAAATATATATAATCATTTATATTTCTGTCTATCCTGTTACATACGTTGAATGTGTTTGCATTGATTTATTCTGTATCTTTTGATTATTTATAAAGACAAAATCTATCTTGCTTTTGCGTATGTTCCATTAGGACTAGACGACAGTTCCGCGCACCTGCTTCCGGAAATAACAACCACATTCGATTCTAAGTGTCTCATTGCGAAGTTGTCTAATTAATTAAGTGCGCCAAGCGTCTGACGATAAATTAGAAAACCTGTGAAATTTAATGAGATCTGTTTTTTTTTTTACGGCGAAGTTTACTGTACTTTGTTTTGTTTGTCAGCATCGTTTAGGCATATATTTATCTTGGACGACGTTCAAAGTTTTTTATTGTCGCTATTATTCGGAAATTCTCCTACGGCTATAGTGATATATTGTGATACAAATAATCGAACAATGATATTCTTCGTAGAGATTAACAAACGCGCCCGACTTTCATGTCTCCGACATTTAAAATAAGTTTAAAAGAAAAAACGGTTAGTACCTACTATATGCCACTGCAATATTTTGCTTTAGATACAACAGTGTATTAGAAATTTAATCGGTGGCTATAAAATCATAGATATTTTTAATATGACCGTAATGCGTAGGTTTTGATGGAGAAAGAAAAATTGTATATTGATAATTAGACGATACTTGATGTTAATCGTTAATGAAATTGTCGGTGACATTTGCATGGTACAAATTACGGTTGATTAAAATTACGAAAGAAATGCAAATTTGAAATTTTCAAAAATTAAAGTCAGACGCGTTTTCAATCCAAATGGATGATCCTTGGATTTCATTGTTCAGTGTCTAACGTCTTGTATTTATTTATTCGACACACAAACAATGGACATTTAACGTCATCCGTCGTAAAGAAATTTCTTCGCCGTTATATAAAGTAACCTACAATTATTATGTATATCGAATTTGTAAATACCTATATATTAATTTATTAGATAATTCCGTTCTAATTTGTAAAATATTTATAATTGTCCTTTAATGTAACCCGTGCAGCGTTTGTAGATATTTTCGAAAAACAATTTCAAATAAAATCATTCGTTTACCGTCAAGTAGTCGCTGAGCTCTACCGACGTTCGTTTCTTCTAAGTCAAAGGCAAAGAATTCGAAGCTTCTTGCGATCATGAAACTTAAGAGAGATATTGTGTAAACAAGCGAGATTGATAAATTCAATATAAAAACGAAAAAAAACGTCTGTATTAATTGATTAGTAATGTAGCGATATTGAATTATCTATTTATACAGATAGATTTTCCGGGTATAGATAAGCTAGTGTTTGGTTTAACATGATAATTCAATTCAGATAGTAATTCAAGTGAAAAGTCATTCGCTAATATAAACTATTACTCATCGATATTATTTGCATTGTCCTTTTGCTATGATCTAATTCTAAAAGCGGTAAATGACGTAAGAAAAGCGGAGAGCTATTATAACCTATTTTATTAACGATGCTAGTAATGATTTCTTATTGCAAATAATTGATCGGCTCACTAAAAAGCCGCATGAATGATTCATCATTCAAATTTGTACCTTGAGTAATTGTAGAAAATTGAGTAGTAATAATAATAATAATAACAATTTCAATCGCTCGTTCAGTAATTAATTTGTTTTTACGACTTTCCTTTTGTTTTATTTTCTAATCGATTTCTCATACATTGGCTGCTGGTGGTGACCCTCATGCGAAATTCATAGATTTACTAAAGCGCAGTAATTAGATAGATATATTTTCTAGTTTCTTTTCCACTGCTTATTTGTTGTCGATATTATTTGTTCTGTATCTTTAATTAATATATATTGAGCGCAGTATTTAAGTTTGAAATTACAGTGACGATCTTGAGTCGTGAGAACAAATTTTCAATTTCTTGCTTCACGTTTCTTTTTGTCTTTTATTTTCCTTTTAGCGACAATATGACGATCTAAATTATGCAGTCAGAAATCTTAAAATATACTAGTAAACGGGAATGGTACGATAACACATTGCTCCAATATAAATTAAGTTATTCTTGTTCGTTTTGAATGTTTACTTAGTCACTTGCGCTGGCAACGAACTGACAGATTCGCGTGACAAAATGCTACAAAAACAAAAACATCTCGACGTGCGTGACATGTCTTTCCAGCACAAGTGGTTAATAAAGAAATGTTTCGATTACCGATAAAACGTTGCAGCTATACAAAAAATATTGTTTGATCATTTTGGAAAATAAAACTTATCTCAAAATAGTACTGTGTACTTTTCACTTAAAGAATAGTTTGACTTAATTTTCAGTTAAGATTATGCTAGAAAATTTAATTATTCATATAACTAGAGGAGGAAAAAAAGAGAAATCAATAGAATTTAGACGATTTATTTATAAAACGTTTTTCTCTACACAAAGAACGATGAATACTTGGGTGACCCAAAGTCGACTTACGTAAATTTCCATACAACCAGAAACCTGTGAGGAAAGGGCTATTGCTGGATCGCTATAGAAAGGAGCTGCTGTTACTTCCTAATGCACACAACTGTGTATAATAATTATAATAAGGATGAGAATAATGATAATGAGGGATGATGATGACAATAGTAATAATAATGACAATATAATAATTGTGTAATGATATCCATAATGGAACAATGAAAAATCAAAGTCTGCTATCTCCAAAGCTCACGTGAGACATTAATCACAGGGAAGTTAATAAATGTTTAAGAACATTCGAATCGATGACCAATCTTTTGCACAAGTATTAGATATTGTGAAAAAGATGAATCAAAATGTTCGATACTTTTGAATTTCGATCTCTCTCTTGAACATTCATCGAACAAATTTCTCTATGATTAGTTTTTTTCTATTATTATAGGAGGATGCTGAAGAACATTTGAGTTTAGAGACTATGAGACCTCTTGTGAAACTGCCTAAACCTAGCGACTATGAAATATGAACGAATAATGTTAGTATAATTTTGACAAGCATTCGAGTGCCCTATGCTTTTGGCGCAAGAATGCAAAGTTAATGTTCGGAACATTAATTTCTGGCGAAATACAACACAATATAGATCGGAATGAATGTGCTTCATCCATCGATATGAATATTAATAATAACTGTAGACGGTATGCATGAGAATTAGATGTCACATCTTAAGCACGTTCTCCACGGATTCGTCGAGCCAACTGTATATCCTTGGGCATGATGGTAACACGTTTGGCATGGATGGCGCAAAGATTTGTATCTTCAAAGAGACCAACCAGGTATGCTTCAGAAGCTTCCTGGAGGGCACCTATAGCGGCACTTTGAAAACGCAAATCAGTCTTGAAATCCTGTGCAATTTCACGAACCAGACGTTGGAATGGTAACTTTCTGATCAACAACTCTGTTGACTTCTGGTATCTTCTGATTTCACGAAGAGCTACAGTACCAGGTCTGCAAGTAAACATTAACAGTAATGTTATTAGTGATGAAATTCTATGATTCTAAGCATTGATTACACAATATCTACAATCAATAATTTACCTGTAACGATGGGGTTTCTTAACTCCACCAGTGGACGGAGCACTCTTACGAGCTGCTTTGGTAGCAAGTTGTTTACGAGGAGCCTTTCCTCCAGTGGACTTACGGGCCGTCTGCTTGGTACGTGCCATGATTTAATCTAGAAAGAAGGAATGACTCAATTGACATAAATTTCTCCAAAATCGAACCAAGTCTTCCCAATCTTCAACGGCGGTACATGGAAAGTTTGACGAGTTAGAAAGTGCTCTTAGAAATAGACTACTATATCGTCCGCACTATAGTATTTCAGGCAATGTAAATTAGGACAAGTTTTCTGTATTGATACAAGGAAAAAAAATCCACCGCAAGATAAAGTGAATCACTTGCACAAATACTCGTGACACAAACACAACGACGACAGCGAGAAGAATGCAGCACGGGCGCCGTGGAAGAAGTCAGGAAATAGGAGAGGTGGCAAATCAGAGTAGTGGGAGTGAAACCCGTTGTGAGTTGTGCAGCGGAACAGAGTATACTGAAAAGCACTGAGCAGCACCGGGGAGCGCCGTTGCGTTGCGCAATGCACAAACTTTCCTTCTTCCTGCGCCAAGAAAAAAGCACGCCACCGGAACGAATTTTTCCGACAATTAATTACAACGTAAACGCCGATAGAAAAGTGACACGAGAGACCACATGAAAAAATTGCGTGATAAGCATACCGAAGCCAAGCCAAGACGTTTCGAATGTGTCCCGAAAAAGTCAATACCCGAAACGGACAATTCCCTCCAAGCGACAATTACAAGATGGAGGCGACGGCAACACATTGGCGCTGCCCGTGAAAACCCACGATTTTTCACGATTTTCCACGTTTATCCTAGTGCTCGTGTCCCGTGTTCTACACGAAATTGACCGACGGCTGTTGTCTCGTACAATGATTATTATATTGACGGGGTTACTCACCTCTGACGCGGAAAATGTCACGAGAAATGCGGAGCTAGTACTACGTTTCCTTGTACTTCAATGGCAGTGGGCGCTCTCCACTCTTCACCGCTCCGCTGCTCTACCGATGTGTCTACCTTCTGCCTCCCTAGTCCCTACCCCTAGAAATTAAATCGTGAGGAGCACGTAAACCCGCGGGAGACTCGGCCAATCCGGAGTCCCGTAACAGACATTGTATTATAAGAGATCGAGTTCTATTGGCTCTGCTCTCGTGAACGAGTGCAACGTTTCTTCTCATAGTACTCTTCTCTTTGTACGTCTCAACTATACATTTCGTACATCATAAAGATATGTATATGACATACGTGCGTTATCAATTTGCAATGTATTGGAGGGTTCATTAATTATTTTATACATATGTCCTTGTGAATCCTTTTACGGAATCCGCAGTGACTCCTTAATGGTTTAATCGTTATTTATAGATATTATAATAACGCGATATTTCGCTGTGTAGACCGTTTTTTTAAATTCACGTTATTCGGGTAAATCTTACGGCTTTGGATTTATTTAAATTTTAGAAGCGTGACTAATTTGTTATTTCCAAACACTGATTATGGCTATTGTTTAGTTGTTATTATGCTCCCACTCTCGTGATGTGGAAAAAAAAAGTAGATCATATAACTGTATATGAATAGGCTGATAAAACAATATTTTGTAATGGCAGCTTATCGATAATATTTGATACCGCGTATCAGTACGTAATTTTGTTACGCGTACGAATGAGTGATGGGAGTTGTTAAAATAATCAGAAATGATTTTACGCTCGAAATTAATTCATTTCATGGAATTCTCGAGTAACTCGCAGTTGCGCAATGACGTCGGATAATTTAACACTTCGTTGTGTCAGTATCTAGCTAGGGAATTGGAACGGTATACATGAAAAGAACAACTAGGAAAATGTTCATTCTAACTTTATACGTTGTCGCTCTGTACTTGTGAATTAGTATACTTCATAACACATTATGGATTCCATTTTATAATTTCAATTTTACATCAGACTAGAGAAAAAGTAGGTTCAAAAATAAAAGAGAAAATGTATATCATTCAATATAACGTTTTTTGCAACATCCTTGTTTTGCAGGCGGGTTCATTTTGCCACAACAACCCATCTTTGCTCTTGCACCGCATAAATTCAATTCTCTGGCGTCTTCAATGTCTGATGTTTCCAAATCATCGCCGCATTGTGGATGAGATTGTCTTAACATTGCTCCCATTGCTCTCCGGAGTTCCGCTTCCGTAGCCTCTGTCTCAGGGAAGACTTCGCAGGCTGCGTAAAAATCCTTTAAGTTTAGACTATGCAAATTAGAGAGAATCGACCTTACAAGAACTGTACAAAGGACGTGGCTCCTCTTCATAACAATTCTTCCATAAGTATGTCTTCTCATGAACCTCTGGATCCCCACATCTGCCTGTTCCTCGCGTCCGCACTATTGTTTTTCCCACTATAGCTGAAGAGGGTCTATCCAATAGATCATCTGTCGTGTCCTCGATTTCTGCGTCGTGCAAGACGTTTCTTGAATGCATCTTCTGAGTTTTACGACCACAGAGGTTGTTGGAAGCCATATTATTTGGGTAATTGTTGAAGTCCGGATTACAAACTCGTTCCTCTGAAATTTATGAGTCCAGGGTGCGAATTCAGGCCATTTCTATGCTTTTAATTTTTGTTATACCTTTTATATTTTTCTTGAAGTGGTACTCGTTGCCATCGTCGTAAGGCTCTCTAGAGGGAGACAGTCCTTTTCGAGCTGGACGATTAAAAGAATAGGGACTTGAGCAATAGGATTTAATTACGTGCAAACTGCCAAGTCCATCGCTCTCTCGACTTCTCGTCTTTTGGAGGAAATTTTGCAAGGGGTTGATGCTGGTAGATTTGAATCCTTATCGATTTTCCGCATCTTCTTTTCACTGTAGAGATGCAGTAGTGCATCTGCCTGAGAGAGATCGAGGTCCGCCACGTGATGAGCTATATTACATATAATTATGTTTATAAATTTTAGGATTATCAAAAAATTGCTATAGATGTATTGTGTCTAGAAACTCACGAGATTCGTCAATGAGTCTTTCGATATAGCGACTTCTTCCCCAACAGGGTCTTGATTCGACTACAGGTATTTCTCTTCGTCGTCCTCTGAAAACGACGACGGAATCATCAAGGATGTTTAATGTTAGCTAAGATATCAGGAAAATTATGAAAATAAATGGAAGTAAAAACTAAGGAATGAACTCTCAACTTCTTCTCAATTGAAACTTGTTTATTGACTTCCTGCTTCTCCGTGAACCTTTTCTTATCCCGCCGACGGCATGCATCAGGAGCATGACTGTTGTCTGGAGTTACCGTAGTTGGAAAAGCTACGTTACTCTGTTTACGAGTATCCTTGTGAAAACCACGAGTATCCTTGGATTTTGCAGTTGAGATCTTAGGACCAAAATGCTTAGGATGGCTCCATTTTGGTAGTGGTTCTGTGGAGATGGCATAATACCCATGAATTCCAAATTTTGGAATTTCCTGGACAGCAGCATATTGGCAGAGATCACCAGAAACCGAATTAAAGATCGAAGAATAAGGAGGTGATTCTGACTTTGCTGATTTTACCAACGATATCATATCTGCAGCCTTGAAGATGTAACAGAGAAAGAGTCTTATGTTAAATTCTATGATACAAACCAACTTTCTTCTTTTTTTTAATATTTTAAACTTTTTATTATATGTACCGTAGTGCATCCTTGAGGGAAGGGTTCAAGATCTCCTTCTGGTGGTGCTTTCTCAAATATTCCAGAGAGTTTATTTTTTTGCATAACAAACAGCAACAGTTTTAAATATTCAATTGGTTGTGAGTCTTTTGCATTTTTTACATTGACTTCACGAAGTTTCTTGACCCATGATGCTGCTGTACTACGATCTAAATAAGAAATAAAATGTTGCAGACATTTTATGCTTATCTCAAACATAACTTACCTTTAGCATCAGGTAAATTAAGTACAAGAGGCTTTGCAAATATTAGATAAAAGTTAAAATCATCCATATCAGCGAATACGTTAAATTTGCAAGCTATCTTAAATCAGTGAGAAGAAAATTCGTCTTTTATCTTTCACATAACAACTCCATTTCCTTATCAGTAACAAATGAAACCAAAAAACCATGGACTGTAAATTCTTTGACTTTGACAAGTGAGAAGCAGTCAAACGTGAAAATCAATTAGGTTATGTTGGTTCAATCCTAAATGTTAAAACGTATCTTTCTCATGATATAATTTGAGAGCTTCCCAAAAAGCATGTTAGATATAGTAATAAAGTTAGATAACAAAAAAACATTTTTTTCAACTTTCTGAAATTCAATAAAAACAAATAGTTGACGCTCATTTCGTCTGCTTCTGTCCACGTTTGCGCAAAGCAATTCCAAGATGCGCGCTATCATGAAAAGTTGGAATCAGTTGCGATGGCAGACAGAGTAACGTCAATCGAAGTATGATGCGGGCGTTAATTAGTAAAAGCTTAATTAAAGTGTTCAAACTCGACATCGCGAATCAGCGGGTTGAGTACTACATAAGTCGTTCTTTAACCTTGCAGTAGAATAAGTATGCTGCATGCTGAGCTTGTGCAATTTTATTGGGCTCTTCAGAGTTCGTTTGTTAAAGCATAAAACGATGGTACGTCAACTGTGACGACTCTGTGTAATAATCGCGACGCCAAAGTCGTGTCAAACATCGTTGTCAATGGGAGAAACAAAGTTAGATGAGATTTCGTAATGATTTATGTGCTATTCTAAATAGATCAATGAATGCCAAAGAGTCTGGACGAGTCTCAGAAGTGCAGCATGTGTGATGTGTCTAAAATGGTATTAGACTTGCACTTTGCCTTGAAAGTGACAAAAATAAGAGTGAACAAGTGGCAAGTAATATTAATGCGAAGGCCGCATTTTATTTGTTCTAGGGTAAAGCTGATGTAAGCTAATAATTTAAAGCTAATGGTGCTTATGAGAAGTGCTAACTAAACTGACGGTCGTAATATGGTCTCATGAGATTCGATGATATTAATTCGGCCAATGTCGTCAGCTTATTCCACGTATAAAGTGCAATTACAATCTAGTCTAACTGTTAGTAGTAAATGAAATTCTTATTAGTCATAGCTAGTTACAGAACCTAATATATTCAGAAGCATCGTACTAACGTGAGATGCTAATGTCTAGCTTTGTAAGAAATAGTAATTATTTGATGTTCTAATAGAGCATTATGCAACTGTACTTAGAAGAAATACTTAGAGTATTGATGTCACTAAATCTAGATTTGCAAATTGACTGATATTTAACAAGACTTTGTTATTATAATCATTTTTTAAATGATTACATCTATAAGAGATCTCAATGACCATAAAGTATAAAAGTTACGAGGAAGAATTTACTCATTCGATATCAATATGAAGTTTTCTACTTCTACGATACAATAACAACTAAGATATTATATAAGAATTGTTGTTGCTGAAGTTTTATACAATTATGGAGCCATGCGATGGGAATGAAGCCTCAAACAAAGAGGAGGTCTCTCCAAAATCAAAGCAGAAAAAGAAATCACTCTGTCGAATGCTTATGAATAAGAAGACCAGAGTTGGCTGTTTGGAAGTTTCATACAGGGATAGTGATTCGCAGAAGAATTACAAAATGGATAATTCTCAGCATGGTTCACACACAAGCACAAAGCTCTCTCTCTGCTGCGCTATGACAGAACGGAGCAGAACACCTCCACAAAGTTTGACAGTTAGTCAGCTGTCACCAACAACTCTAAGTCGCACATCTGTCAAATCCGAAGTTGCCTCAATGAATGGGGAATGTCAAACGGATGCCCTGGTTGAAAAGACTGATACTGTTGTCGAGGCTGCTAAACACAATGACCGTGAAAGTTTCATAAGGAGAAATGAAATTCCCAAGGGCAAGGAACAGCAAAGCATCTATGCAGAAGGTGAGATTACTCTAAATCATTCTCCCTACTAAGTTCTTATCAATGACTTGCATTTAATTACTATAAAAATTATTTATCGTCTTGTTTGTTGACTGAATTTGGATTTCATTTTTTGGGGCGTTACTCTTGTATTGGCACTCTTGAATTGTATGAGTTCATAAGAGCAGCGTGTAAATCCCCTCTATGCGCCACATATGAGAGCGTATGATCCTATAGCCGAATACAGTGATATCAGTATAACGTAGAGTTAGGAGAAACGTGGGTTAGTTAACCGTGCTGGTGACTAGTTAGGGCAACTGTTAATAGTTTTAACATGGTCAGTCGCGCGACAATAGTGTTGCTGTTACCAATACTGTCAGAAGTCTTGCGACAACTCGTAATGTCGTGTTAAGTGTTCCATAAGGATGTCAAATTCAGAAGAGAAGGTTTCACGATTTTTCGTTATTAATAAATTAAGAAAGCTATTTCGCAAGAAGAAAAGGAATAAGAAACAAAAACGGGAAAAGAAAAATTACGTGAAGTGTAATTTGAATGAACATAAGGTAGTGGCTGTCGCTCACGCGTCTTCCAACGAGCCATCTCATTCAAGGATCAATGATTCTTCAATAAATTCGGAATCTTTTATTGAAGTCAAAAACGATACATCATCAAATTATAATATGACAGGAACGGACAGAAATCTTGCAGCAAAATTACAATTTTTAACTGAAAATATTACCACGTCCGTGGTTACTTTGAATGAACTGTCTGAAATGAATTCTAATAATTCTAAAGAAAGAGACTCATCGAGTACATCCGTTGAATTATCTAACACTATTGATAATCCAACAAATGTCATAACCGATACAAATTTCGGTGAAAACGAAAAAGAATCTGGAGCAAATGACAAAACTACAGTTTTCGTGGATGTTGGAACAAGTACTCCAAGTATTAATTCTTTCGAAGCAAAAGAGAAGCCTGAAAATGATGGTGAGAAAAGTAGTGCTGTGAAAAGAGTCAAAAAGTTTTTACATTTGCACAAAGAAGACAGTGAAACGTCTTCAGAGTACAGTACAGACAGCGATGAATCCATTTATGAGGACTCCTGTGATTCCGACGACGAGGAAGATTTGGATGATAATGAACGTATGATAATGGCTGAGAGAAATAAAAAATACTTTGAAGACGGTTACTTTACTAAGGGAAAATACATTACGTACTTCTTTCTACAATTAGAAAGGCAATATTACAATCCCAATGAAGTCTACAGTATGGTTCGTTATCACGCCGACGAAGATGTAACGAATAGGGAAGGTATAAAGGAAAAAATAAAATGACTAATAATGGTGAAGCTTTTTAATTCACATATGCTACTTAATTCTTTGCAAAGTATATCTATTAATTATGAGAACGTGTTATAGTCATTATTTTCTTGATACTCTTACAGTAATCATATACACAACTCACTTAGAAGATAATACGCTTGCGATAATATCAAATGGTACAATATTAATCAGAGACTATTGTCAAGTTTTGTAAGAACAAAAATTTTCGAACATTAGGACCTCGTATTTTCCTAAAAAAATGATAAGAAGTGATAGTGGATTTCGTGCGATAGCGATTAACGCTATGATTAGATTGAATTATTTAATTTTTTCTTTATAATACGGATACGAATACATTATTTAGAAGTTGCTAATTGCCTTTGTTCGTTGATTATGATTTTTACTGACGAGCATAATTATGATAAAAATAAACTCATACTGACTTATATAATTATATGGGTTTGACACTAAAACCAAACGTATATTCGTGGAAATTTTAATAGTGTTTACACGTAGAAAATTAAAAGTATTATAGATTTAATATCAGAAAGGCACGTTTTACGAACGCTACCTAACTGCGTGTTTAATTAGAAGCTAAGAATTTTAATAAAATTATAAATTTGAGGTCACACAGGGACGTTAACAAAGATTACGTGACCGGTCATCAGTAACAAATCGCAAATTTTTATCATGTAATAGTTATTGACCTTGAAGGTGAACTTCAATAATCTTTAACCCCCGTTTCGTTCATTATTTCGTCATGTAGAATGAAAAAAGTCAATTGACAATTACAAGCAATTGAAGTAATTCTGTTATATTAGTACATCTAAAAAGCACTTTACATGATCGAAAGTTTTAAAGAAATTTTTCATTCGTTCAAAATCTGAATATATTAAATGCTCGTTGGATGGACTAGATTAAAATTGTAACAATGAGATTTGAAAATGACAATTTTTTTATTTCTCAGGTGGAAATTCATCTTCTGAATCGACGTCACCAAATATTCCAGCACCTTTACGGCGCAGACTACTACACAGACGATCAGCTGATAACTTGATCGTGAATTCACCTACGAATTCCATGCGACATTCTAGTCCAGAATCTATAAAAAGTGCTCCTGTGCAATTAAAACCACGTTCGACCTCTCACGATGCACTATCCAAAAAGAAGGATCGACAAGGAACACAAACTGACGGAATGGATAGTCTGGCAAAGCAATCGTTACTAGCAGCTCAAGTTTTGAATTTAATTCCCACACAGAAAGCCCGAGAAAGGTAATGAAAGGAGAAACCGTTGTAGAGATGATAAAGGATCAAAATAATTTAGATATCTTCTCATTCCAGAAACTTCCTTCACGGAAGGATAGCAGCTAACTCCTTACTGGGTTCGGTAGAACTTGAAAAGGTGCTACCCAATCGTGAGATCAAAATATTCGTTGGTACCTGGAATATGAATGGACAGACTCCTCCAAAAGAATTAAATGATTTTATGCTCCCATCTGATATTGAAACTGTTCCTGATATGCTGGCAATCGGTACACAAGAGTCCTGCTCCGAAAGAAGCGAATGGGAAGCTGCGTTACAAGAAACGCTAGGACCCTCTCATGTACTGTTAACCAGTACTGGACTAGGTACTCTTCACCTAGCCCTCTTTCTCCGGAGGGATCTGATTTGGTTTTGTTCTATACCTGAGGATTCAAGTTTTTCAACAAGACCCGGAACGGCATTCCGTACAAAGGGTGCCGTTGCCCTGGCGTTGATGCTTTTTGGTACGAGCTTCCTTTTCGTCACTGCCCACTTGACTGCCCATCAGGACAAGGTCAAGGAACGTGTCAACGACATCAAAAGAATTGTCAGGAACTTGGACCTACCCAAGGATTTGCCCACTAAACACAAAAATAAGGACGTAACGCAGAATTTCGATTGTGTTTTCTGGTGCGGCGATCTCAATTTCCGATTAGCTCAACCGCGAGAGGAAGTTATACAGTGGGTTACGGGTACTCAGTTTCCTCAAGAGTCGCCCATCAACTTACAGAAGGATCAACTCAGGACGACCCTTAACGAAGGTGCTGTTTTACGTGGCTTCGAGGAAGCTCCCATTACCTTTCCACCTACCTACAAGTATGATCCTGGGACGCAGAACTTTGACTCCAGTAGCAAACAACGCACGCCAGCATACACAGACAGGATCCTCTTCAAAGGAAAGGGACACAACAAAGGATACATAAGCCGCGTTAGCTATGATAATGCAAATTCTCAGAAAGATGGAGCAGTTGAGTGCTTGATATACGATTCAGTTCCAAATATTTGTACGTCTGATCATAAACCCGTCTGGGGAGTTTTCAAGACTACTATTCGTCCTGGCATTGATACGTAAGCTATAAATTTTATTAATTGAACAATTTTCTCTCATGATCAATGTCACTGTTACACTTCTATTCAGGATACCTCTGGCTGCTGGACTCTTTAATCGCGAAGTTTACTTGGAAGGAATCAAGAGACGCGCTGCCGCCATGGACGAATCTCACGGAACTTCAAGAGTCTGTGCAATTCAATGATAAAGAGCTACTCAGTGATTCACAATCGTGAAAAATTTTTATTTATATTTAAACACGATCGTTAAGCGTGACTGTGCCCTTACGATAATTAATCGACTGGCTCGTTTATATTTTATAGTATCTGCATGAGTTCGAAACTTTACGACTCACAGGGTATTTAGTAGAAGTAGAGTAATTCGCACATGACTTTTAAATGACGTTAGTATTCCTTTACACAATGCAACGTACGCATGGACACTATTATTTTAATGGTACTCATCATTCACTTAGTCGGGTGACTCATCGACCCTTAAATTCTCCGGCCTTTCACATACCACTGCAAACCATGAATCTAGTCACTGAATTATCAATTGATTATACATATTCATTTATATTGCTGACTGTTACAAATTATTGTATTCTCGTTATTTATGATAAATTTACTGCTATTGCGTTAGATTTTTTTTTTCGCCATAAATATTCAACCATAATATTATTAGGACAATAACGTTAGTGTGCGAAATCAATGAAGAGATAGAATGTTAGAGAAATACGTTTCAGACAGGATATCAACTAAAAATGGCTTACAATGCGTATATTCTATTTTACATTTCTAATAATTGTACTGATAGTTTATTAAAACGTATCGACAACATGATTGCGCACAGTCGATCCCCGTCTAACGTAATCACGTGCACGTATATAGTACAACAGTGAAACTGTTTTTTTTTTCTTTTATGAAGAATCAAAAATTTGGTTAGATTTGATTTTAAGGAAGAATTATATAGATTTATAGATTGTCTTTACAGTATTCCTTTAGCGTGTAGTTTTCCGTTAATCGGGACCATGTATTCCAACTAGGCCTTTGAGAAATTTTGAATTATTTTTTTCTAGATACCACTCTAAAATGTCTACCGTGTAGATAGTTATAGGTATTAATTAAAAAATAGTCGTTTCGTGCAGTCAATTGCAAAGAGTCAAAACTATCAGTATGCGACGGCAGCAGAATAAAATGTCGACTGGCCTCCCAATTCGATAATTGGAGCTTTGCGTAACTTTACATATAGCACTGTTTTATAAAATGACAACAAAAAATATGATACCAAAAAACAATGATCGATAGGTAAATTTCTGAAATTTAATTCTTCGGCGGAAAAAGCAATATAATGGATTGTCGACGGAATACATATAAATATGTAATTAAATGTTAGAATTAGTATATTTATCTGCGACGTTTTAGTACGAATGTCGATTTTATTTGAGACACGCTTAAAGAAGTACATATGTCGTACGAAATCCAATGTCAATAGTAAATCTTTACGTTTTATATAATTAATTTTTGAATGAATGAAACAATGAAATGGGAATTTACTCAATCACTTTGCTTCCTTCAGTCATCAATTCTAACTCTATTGATAATTGAAAATGAATAATAATCGCCGCCATTTGTCAGCTGGTTTTAGACTCGGCGATAAATTCTGTCCACACTACTACTCGAGTGTCTTTACAATAGTCCCTTCTAGCGAGAAGATAGTTGAAGAATTAAAAAAAGGAATAAAAATAACGAATTTAATGAGAAAAATACACAAGGATCTTTTCCGTATATTGCGTTTAGAAGTTCTCATCAAAAAGATACCTAAAAATTATGATTTTTTTCAAAAATAAAATTAGGACTCGCAGTACACGCTATACGATTTCAATGAGTCTAACTCTTTGGCTATACGGGCTGCATAACTAGGGTGCCTATAAAAAAAGCCAATTTTCTACGATAGAAATTTGAGATGCAGTTTCTTACATTTTTTTTTTTCAAAATCATAGATGATCCGTGGATAGTAACAAAGGCGGTCTGCCTTGTATTTGCCTTATAAGAATTCGTCACATAGTGGCGGTCATCCTTTTTCTATTGGGAATGAAAGAATTCAAGTAAAATATAAACAGTGGGTAATTAAAAAATAATGCGGGTCATACTATACCATTTTATTTCGCGACACGCGAATTACAATCCCTTGGATTCTTTTTCAATCGCTCTAGAATTTTCACGTAAGAGCATCAGATGAAAACTAAGAATAAGTATAACAATAAAGAGAAAAAGAAGGTTTATAGTATCCAATCTGTAAAAGACTGTCAGTGATGCTATGTTGTTTTTTGCGAACTCTCGTTACGCTGTGATACGCTATTCAATACTTGTATAATTATTATAATCCTATAAGTAGAATAAAGATTAAGAACTCCTTATACGACGTACATAATAACAAAACTATACTTACAAGATTACTCATGCAGCCAAGACGCATACAATTTTTGTAGAATATGAATTCCCTTAGAATTTATGCAAACTTAGGAAATTAGATCGATGCGTTTTAGCTGCATATACACACGATGTAAATATGCACATATAACAGGTGTATATTAATGCATTCACCGTCGACTAAATACGCACAGGGGATTTAATGTTGAAGGATACAATATTTAATATATAAACGCACGGAAAAGCACGCAGGTCTCCAAAAGTAAAATAGACCACCAATAACCGACATTTTGCTTGAAAAGTTTCGTAATAAAAACTATACAAAGTTTGTATTCGCATCTGCGTCAAATTATTGTACGATGCGATTACCAAAACCTGCGACTTACTAATTTACTGTTAACTATAATGTCCTATTACTATTACGATAATCATTAGCTACTATTCGCTGTCCACAGATTGATTAATCATTTCGGATTACATTGATTGAACAAAATTTGTATTCGAGCGCTGATATTCTTGATGCATATATGAATAAAAGAGAGAAATTAATAATGGTAGACTGTGATATATTTAGTATAGTTATTCTTAATTTCTTGCCTCGCTACGGCTTCTGTACGGAGAAGCTGTAATATTTATGCAAACTTCAGGTTAATATTATAAGGATTAATAATAATCGGAGTTTGAAAAATCACCGAAATATGTTAATGTTTCACTCGCACTTTATGGCACGTATATGTAATTATGAAATATATGTTGATTCAAATATAAATTATTGAATAAAAGTATTATCGACATTGCTAACGGGGTTGTCACCATTCTATGGTCCTCTTACAGTTAACCTTTAAATGATGCTGCAGACACGATAGGGTGTGCAGTAGGATGTAAATAAAGTGTTATAAGTCTGCTGCTAACAGTGTATGGTATGTGTAGTGGTTTTGATAGTGTGTTATGTTGTGCCTTATCTGTCGCGTGCATTTTGTCATTTTTAACCGAAGTTATGTGAAGAATTTCTGTGTTAATACGGCTATCAAACAAACCTCAAAAGAAATGAAGGTTCTTAATGTTGCTGAAAAGAATGATGCAGCAAAACATATTGCTAATTTCTTATCTTCTGGAAGATCTCGTTGGGTAATTATTTGTATTAATAATCTAGAATGCTTTTTAGGACAGGATATTTATTTTGCTGTATTTGCTTTCAGCGAGATGGTTATTCGGTATACAACAAAATCTATGAGTTCGAGAGAAGATTATGGAATCAGAATTGTCAGATGATCATGACATCTGTATCAGGACATCTATTGTCTCATGAGTTCATTGGGACCTATAATTCTTGGAAAAAGTGTCATCCCTTGAGTCTTTTTGATGTTCCTATTATAAAACATTGTATTGAAAAGAATAGTGTCATGATCAAGAAGACATTAGAAAGGGAAGTACGCAATTGTCAAGCATTGATTATTTGGACGGATTGCGATCGTGAGGGGGAAAACATAGGTTTTCAAATAATTGAAGTTTGTAAAACAATTGTACCAAACATCAATATATACAGGTAATGTTGGTGGTTATAATTTAAGAATGTGTCATTTGTCTAAAATTTCTTATTTATTTCTATAGGGCTGTCTTTTCTGAAATCACTCAAGCATCAGTGGATCGAGCACTAGACAATCTTACTAGACCCAATAAGATGGTTAGTGATGCTGTAGAAGTAAGAAGCAAGTTAGATTTGAGGATAGGTATAAGATCTTTTCAATGATCAAATAGGTTGTTGAAGTATTTGTCAATTTCTTTATTTCGTTATCAAAAATGTGTCTACAGGTGCTGCATTTACAAGATTCCAAACATTAAGGCTGCAGAAAATATTTCCTCAAAATCTTGCAGATTTGATGATCAGTTACGGAAGTTGTCAATTCCCAACCCTAGCTTTTGTCGTAGAAAGATTTTTTGTTATTCAAAACTTTGTCCCAGAACCATACTGGAAGATTCAAGTGGAAGATATTCACGACGATATCACAGTGAAGTTTCGATGGGCACGTGGGAAGCTCTTCGAAGAAATACCATGCATAACATTCTTCGATATGTGTAAAGAGAGTAATGTTGCTACAGTAGAAAAAATTACAAAGAAGCCTGCGAGTAAATGGAGGCCATTCCCTTTGGATACTATCGTAAGTTTTGTCAGGGCCTTACTGATATAAGATCTAATTTTTAAGATGAAAGAAAACTTCTGAACCACTCACTTGCAGGAACTTGGAAAACAAGGCTGTCGTATACTAAGAATGAATGCGAAGAGGATTATGCAGACAGCTGAAAAATTATACACTCAGGGTCTAATAAGTTATCCTCGTACGGAGACCAATATTTTTCCCAAAGAATTAAATCTGAATGACCTAGTACAGAAACACGTTGAGAGTTCAGTGTGGGGTACGTTTGCTAGGCGCGTCCTGGATGAAGGAATTACGCCCCGACAAGGGAGAAAGAGCGACCACGCGCATCCTCCGATTCATCCAATCAAATTTACAAATTCTCTATCCGGGGACGAAGCTCGAGTCTACGAGTTTATCGTTCGACACTTCCTGGCTTGTCTGTCGAAAAATGCCGAGGGTCACGAGACCATAGTGGACATTGACGTAGCTGGAGAGAAATTCAGAGCGAATGGCCTTGTAATTACAAAGAGAAACTACTTGGACATTTACATTTACGATAGGTGGCAGGCCAAGGCAATTCACGTCTATCAAGAAGGCCAAGTGTTTCAGCCAACTGACATAAAGATGCTAGGTGAACAAACTTCACCACCATCATTGCTCACAGAGGCTGATCTGATCGCCCTTATGGACAAGCACGGGATCGGGACGGACGCCACTCATGCTGAACATATTGAAACACTCAAGACCAGACACTACATCGGCCTAAAGGACGACCGATATTTATTACCTGGCAAACTTGGTACCGGGTTGATAATGGGCTATGATAGGATGGGTGTTCGAATGACCAAACCAAACCTAAGAGCGGAACTCGAGAATGACTTAAAACTGTAAGTGAAAATCATTCCTTCTGAGAAATGCGGAAAGTGTGTAATAAATTGCCCATTGAATTATCAGGATATGCGAAGGTCAAGCAGATCCTGAAGAAGTTCTGCAGCGTCACACGAAAAAGTACCGCGAGCTCTTTAAGATGGCTATGGAGCAGGTGCGTTTACTTGACGAAGTCGTGGGACATTATATTTCCGAGGAACCTAATTACTCCCAGGGCGAACAACTTCCACCCATGGCGCAAACTGTTAATGTTCTGAAGTGCCCCAAGTGCAACACAGATATGATTCTAAAACCGAGAAGAGAAATAAATGGAAAATATATTGGTTGCATGAATTTTCCAAACTGTAAGAATGCAATATGGTTTCCGGCTACCGTGGAAGACGTCGAGATTCTCGAAGAAACGTGCACACAAGTAAGATGCAATAGAATATTGATTAGAAAGATTCCATTCTGACGACTTTATTATATTTTTGTTTGCAGTGTCCAGGAAATATACACAAATTAAAATTGAAATTTAAATCCGGTGCTTATCCAATATATGGTTCATCATATGTATGCTGTATCGGGGGTTGTGAGATGACGTTGAACGGACTTCTTGCTATTTCTGTTGATGCTGTTCGTGGAGGAAATAGCGCGAATGATTCAGGTTATAGCAGTCAGGTGCGGCCAAATTCGAGAATTACACAGGAAAGAACTGATATATCAAGACCCCGACAAAGACCGAGCAATAGTCGAGAAACGAATCCGAGACCTGCAGCTCGTCCTGCGGCTTCTCAAAGTAGCGTCACACGTACTGCTACATCTGGCACTAATAGTAGAGCGAATGAATATAATTCAAATATTTCTACTAATGCAACTGGCGCCTCCAATCGCAGGAGACCCAACCCCCAAAGAAACGATGACAATAATCAGAGTAGAATTTGGGGAACAATAACAGAAGATGATGTTATCTTGTGCAACTGCAATCAACAGGCGGTACGTTTAACAGTAAGAAAAGCTGGAGCGAACCAAGGTAACTTTCCCTATTATATTTTGTACTAATTGGAATAAGAACGACACTGATATCAAGCGGCAAGATAACATCATTTCGTTTAAACAGGACGAATATTTTATAAGTGTTCAAAGCCACAAGGTACTGGCTGCAACTTTTTCCAATGGGAAACGGATAGGCCGGCGTCAGAGGAGGAAGTGCCAGATAGATTTAATAATCAAAATACTCGGTACAATCCTTACCCAAACCCACCGAATCAAAATCGGGGAAATTCTTGGGGAAATGACGCAAATTCTACTACATTTACTAGTCAAGATAATAATAGATGGACACCGTCGACGACAGGGAACGATATTAAATGTATTTGTAGCCGCCCAGCAGTTAAGTATGTATTCGCTATTTTGTTTTTCATGTTCATTGATGATACTAATTAACTTCTTTTGATTAGGCTGACTGTGTACAAAGATGGACCAAACAAGGGTAGACAATTTTATAGCTGCCCGCAAGAACGAGAGCGTAGGTGTAATTTTTTTAAATGGGCCGATGATGGCTCGAGTGGTCCAAGTGGTAGGAGTGATATAGGAAGTGCACCTGGTTCTTTATCCGACTACGGCAGCGGTCACCATGATGGCGGCGTTAGGAGTAAGAGAAAATGTGGCATATGTAAAATGGAAGGTGAGTTACTTGTTTTAAATGGCGAATAGTCTAGATTATTAAAGTTTAATATTTCAGGTCACACACGAAGGAATTGCCCACAAAATTCTATGGACTAACACGGTGCTGTTATGGAGTTATGATAAATATAAGTACACAGAGATAGTGTTAAAATACAAGACTGCAAGAGTAATTCTTAATTGAATTCTGTGATTAACTTGTTCGCTGTTATATTAATGTTAGCTCACAGAACGCTGACTGTGATTAACCTTACTTCTTAGAGTGGCAAGCTCCTTCTCGTGCAAGTGAGACTCCGCTGTTGTTTCAGTCAGCTGCAAGACAGTTGATAGATTAATGTAATTATTTTTTCATATTTTGTATGCCATAGCACAAGATGCATTATTTCATACATAGCAGTAGGTATGAGTGGTATAATACATAAGATCCTACCATATCTAATAGAAGTTGAAACTTCAGTTTTAATAAATTATTTTCCTCTTCTAGTTTTTTTACTTCTTTCTTCAGCCTCTCGTTCTCTTTGAACGTTCCACTAGCTTTTCCAGATTCTGCAAATTTCAATCATATCAGTTTTATAGTTCTTTCGCAATTAAAATAAAGTTAGTGGTAAATATATTCTTTTTAATTACCTGGTATCCATTGCCCATTTTCAAAAATTGCTTCTTGCTCTCCAAGCCGAAGACGTATATGTCCAACCTCTGGACCCAACTCCTTCTCTACTCGCTTAGGGCTTAAATCCTTATTTGCCAAAGACACTGACGCCTTTCTAGTTGGCGTCTTCTTTGGCGAAAATTTATTCGAAAACAAGGGCATTCTGTTATTTCAACAATGGAATATCTCACCCGCCGTTAACCTTACATTCCATAAGTTCTGAATAATAAAATAATTTTTCCGATTTGTCACATGTCAAAATCGTTATGCTTAATAATGTTTAGAAATAATTTTTAATAAATGTTCACAATTATGAGATGACACTTAACACTATCAAAATGTAAATAAACAAAAAACGCAGTGCCGTTTTCATTAGGCGATGTGTGTTCCTAAAGTGCTTAGAATGCTCTACCAAAAAAAAATGCTCCACGTGTTCCGAAAGTTGCAATTGACCAGAGTTAACCGAGATTTATCTAGCTAAGTAGCCAATCAGGTGCTTGTATTCCGGAAATTACGTATCTGATTGGCTAATACCGACAGTTAAACCTAGGTTGACTTTGGGGAACCAAACCTTATTGGTTGGTGCTCCAATTCTGATTGTTCGTGCACTTGAGAGCTATGGTGCTCTTTATTTCTATTCAGAATTTAGTAGGTTTTCCTTACCGAATATACTAAATTCATAAAGGGGATGGCCCGTACTATAGCATTTGCTGTTCAGTCGCGCTACGAAACGTCTAAGAACGTCGTAGATGAACGTCATACTTTTCCGAGTACAAACTAGATTTTTTCGTATTAGTATTAATAATTTCTAAAGAGTGAGTAACAAACTTCATTCCTCTATTTTCTGCCATTTCAACCAATTATACGTCAGTTATTATTACGTTTATAAGTACTTATGGATTGATGAGAAAGTGGAACCGATGATTACATTCATCAATTACTTTTCTTAAGACTTATAAGACGTAACGTTAGTGGGCTGAAAAATCATACATTATGGCGTGGCTTGGAGCTATTGCTGGAACAGTACTTCGTAATTATGTCTTTACGGAAAGTGCTCCAAATGTCGTGCTGGAAGTAAAGCCAGATCAGTATAGCGACAGGCATATTCACTGCCGCGAGGACAGTGTTATTCTTTATAAACCTGGACTAAAGAAAAATAACACATATGAGCTAGTGCTGCACAGACCATGCACCGAAACCTTGAATCATTCATACAGGTATATCAATATTGACATTTGAACAATAACTATTTTGTACAATTTACTTAATTTCATTCATTCTGTTACAGTTTGTATCGCACGAGTGATGTAAAGGAAGCTGAAAATCGTTTTATAATATACAAAGATAAGATTCCTATTCTGATTGAGATATCTCAAGAGGTGAATGTCCTTTCTGTGTCTTCCATTTGTTTTCTATGTCTCGTACTGACCATTATGTTTTATATTAACAGATATACAATGTAGGCAAAATACAGAAACTTTGCGATACTCTCAGTGAACATCCAACATGGACCCTAGCGCATGTAGCAGCACATTTAGCTCTTTACGATGCATTCAACCATGCCGCTGTAAATAGTCAATTAAATAGTTCTGATTCTGAAACTGGAATGTCTCCCTTGCAAGTTGCTGTACAAACCAATAATCTTCGTACTGTACAAATGTTGATTGCTGCGAAGAGCTCCCTTGAACACTTGGATTATAAGGCCAACACAGTGTACCATTATGCAGCTGGATCGACTAAAGAAATAATTATGGCGCTGGGCGGCGGTCTTCCAAATAGTTTAAACAGTAAAAACAGCGATGGATACACACCCATGCATATAGCTTGCCGCGAGGATAAGCCCGATTGTGTCAAGGCTTTAATGCTGATAGGAGCTGACGTTAATATTCAAGCTTCCGAAGGAGCCGCAACAAGTCCCGGATACGTCGGAGATTTTCTGCATAGTCAACCGAACGTCTTTCATGCACAAGATATGAAATATGGTGGAACACCACTGCACTGGTCGCGCAGCAGAGCAGTGATAAATACTTTAATCGAAATGAATTGTGACGTGGATGCACTTAATTTTGAAGGTCGTAGTGCACTCCACGTTATGGTCGTTAGACAGAGGTTGGAGTGCGTTGTGGCGTTACTCAGTCACATGGCAAGTGTCAATATCATGGATAACAATGGAAATACTCCACTGCACTTGGCTGTCAGAGAATCGACACCAGAAATAGTTAAAATGTTGATTGGTTTCGGAGCTGAAATAGACGCAAGAAATTATCAGAATGAATCGCCACGGCATCTAGTTTTATTGAACAATAACGACGGCAACAAGATCTTGTATCTTCTACACGCAGTGGGAGCGCGACGATGTCCTGGGGAGATGCAAAACTGTCACGTTGGCTGTTCAAGTAAAGAAGATTACGACGGTATCGCGCCACCTGAGCCACCAAGCTCTGTTCCAAGGACAATGCTAGATCAGATGCTCTACGTTTCCAGTATGGAAAAGATGGCTTTGAGGAAGAATCTCAAGATAAAAGGCGGAAGACTGCTCTGTTTAGACGGCGGCGGAATACGTGGATTGGTCTTAGTACAAACACTGTTGGAAATCGAGTCGGTGATTGGCAAACCGGTGACTCACTGCTTCGACTGGATTGCAGGAACGTCTACGGGTGGTATCCTGGCACTCGGCCTGGCAGCTGGGAAAAGTCTTCGCGAATGTCAGGCCATATACTTCCGGATGAAGGACGAAGGCTTCGTAGGCTCGCGACCCTATGCAAGCGAACCATTAGAAGCTATCCTAAAGCAATGTCTGGGCACAAGTACCGTAATGGCGGACATCAAGACTCCTAAGTTAATAATAACAGGTGTCTTGGCAGATAGGAAACCAGTGGATCTGCACATTTTTAGAAACTATGAATCTCCTAGTTCCCTCTTAAAAATTCCTCCAAGTACCAAGTTCAAGCCGACATTGCCACCAGAGGAACAGTTTCTTTGGAAAGCAGCAAGAGCCACGGGAGCAGCGCCATCTTACTTTAGAGCCTTTGGACGTTTTGTGGACGGAGGTCTAATAGCAAACAATCCCACCCTAGATGCAATGACGGAAATTCACGAGTATAATCTAGCTTTGGAAGCCAGTGGTCGCCCCGAGAAAGCAATGCCACTGTCCCTGGTAGTATCTCTTGGAACAGGTCTAGTTCCGGTAACACCCTTAGCAGAACTCGACACATTCCGCCCAGAGAGTATCTGGGATGGTGCAAAACTGGCGCTGGGAATAACGACGCTGGGACAGGTGTTGGTTGACCAAGCTACCGCAAGTGACGGCAGGGTTGTCGACCGCGCTAGAACCTGGTGCTCGATGATAGCAGTACCGTATTATCGATTTAGTCCACAACTATCTACCGATGTCAAAATGGATGAGAAGAACGATAAAATCATAGCAGACATGATCTGGACCGCCAAGGCTTTCATGCATGCTAACAGGGACAGCGTTAAAGAATTGGCAGATATTCTTGCCAGAGAATCGAGTACCTGTCCCTAATAAAAAATTGAATAATTGTATCTAAGTCATTCATATTATATGCCAATATGTACCTGTAATATTGATATTTGTTAAAATCATGAAATATGCATACCGAACGTTCAAATAGTAACGCTGTAGTAGAGATTATATATTTATTACAAATTTCGTGGGAAGTAAATGTTCTGATGATTCATATTATTGGGTATTATTCCAATATGTATGAGATTCTGATTCTATTATGTTTGATCAATTATATATTTATTTCATTTTAATTCATGCTTATCAAAATTGTAGTTTTTCATTTAATTTTATTTATTTATTTGGCCCAGCTTACCGAGTGCTTGGATGACTAATCTCTGGTAATAGCATGAACCAGACTCGATCGAATTTCAAGCTGTTCCACTTTCTTCACTCCTCATTCGCATTCTGTACATACTTGTGGGTTGAACATTTACTGACAAAATGAAATATCTCTGCGTAACTCTGAGATTTCTTTATTTCATGAGAAAACATTACAGCTGAATAAGTTAATGAATTTATCTGACAAGAAGACTGGACATCAACTATCCAACTTAGGATTAATTAATGCATATAATATATCTCTGGTATACTTTTCCTATTAACCAAGGCAGACTGCGTGAGAATTTATAGTCATTTTTAAATCGAATAAGCCTTTCCAATATTTGACAGTTCACCAAATTGTTTACCATAGTTCATATACATAGGAGTTATACAGTACAATAGGCACTAAGTATATATTATACAATGAATTAAGTACAATATAGGACCGCGCACACCACAAATAAGAAATGTCCTCTCAAGGATAGAAATTAAATAGCGAAGGCTAAAAGGCGAGATGAGTGGGATAAATAGAAGAGGGACGAAAGGAAAGGATTAGAAAATTGATAGCAAGTATTTACCGTGTTTATCGAGGACCCATATAGTAGGGAGGTTGTGTCATGGAAGCGGAAATATATGGGTAGAACGTATGCGTTGGAACACCCTGAGATTGATAATCGCTCTCTTCATGCGAGACATAACTTTCCGATGCCGGATAATATTGTCCATGTACACACGCGTACGATTTTGTCGCGGCCGCCATGTCTGAATATTTGAGGTTCTCGGGGTACTTGGGTAATTCGTAAGTCTTCGGCTGGAGTTCGGGATACTTCGGTAAACTCTCGAGACACTTCGGCTCGGCGTACGCTTTGCCGGGCAACTCGTATTTCGGTAAAGACTCGTAGGGTTTTTCGCTTGCGTAACTCTTATGGTGATCCACTGGATACTTTATGGCATCCGCGTACGACTTGGATAATTCGAATGACGTATTCTTGGATGTATCTGGATAAGAGCCGACGGGACGCTCGTAAGGCTTGCTCATCTCTGGATAGATTCTGCCATAGGTACACTCAGTGGATCCTGTCGTGTCAACATGTCCGCCCTGCATTGTACTACGTTGAGCCAGAATATTCATCTGATCTTCTGATTTTGGCTTTCTTCGACGTGGCTGATACTAAAAGGTCAATTAATAATGGAGCCTAGAATGCGACGGTTTGATTCATTGGTATCCTCGACCCGTGATTATAGCGTTATACCTTGTAATGTGGATGTTGCTTCTTATGGGCATTGCGCAATCTCTCAGCTTCTTCGATAAATGGCTGCTTTTCGCCATCGCTCAAGATCCTGGAAATTAAATGACAGTAAGATCCTTCGTCGTGTTATTAATTAATATTACTACAGCAGGTACCTCCACAATTTGCCAAGTGTCTTTGACAGTTCGGCATTATGCAACTGAGGATACTGATCGGCCAGTCGCCTTCTTGCTGCCTGGGCCCAAACCATAAAGGCATTCATGGGCCTTTTAACGTGAGCACTCCTACGTCCACCGGCTCTAGAAGTAACCGGAAGTAAAGTCCAGTCGTATCCTTGAAAATAGAAAATTTTCATCTGAAACTCAAGCCTGGATAGCTTCACGAACTGTCTTCGGTTTCTCGTGAGTCAAACCGGAACAAGAATTCCCAGCAGGAAGAACGAGCTGGCAAAGAAACGCGATAAAACATCACCTGTATCCTTAGGACTCTGTATACTTGATGCAACTGTTTATGATACCATGGTTTATGGTTTATGGTGGTGAGACTGGATGAGATAGGAGCTCGGTAGGTTGGAAGTTTTTTTTTTACAAGATGAAATCAGAAAGGTCCAAGCCCGGTGGTCCCCTTTTTCTCATAACGAAGTTACTCGCATTAAGACTAATTATTACTTTCAGTAAAAACTCCACTGGGCCCCGTTGCTCCTCATAATTACAACCATCATTGTAGACTTGACAGCTATTCTAATACTTATTTCCAAGTTCATCTTGTACTTCTGGAAGGCGCAAAATTACATCAAAGTAGCGCTCCTTTCGTTAATTGCCATGGTTGCAATCATTAGGGGTGTTTATAGGCCTATGCACATGGGCCTGGTGGGTCCTATGGGCACATGGGCAGAGTGTCACCAAGGCCGGACGACCAAGTGGGAGCTAATTACCACGAGGACACGCTCGAACGGGGCGGTCTCTCTGTCGGCACCTTTTTCATACCAAGGAGGTCTCTTCTGGTCGTTCAGCAACCCCATACTTCATAATACAGAGAAACGCGGAAAGAGTTGGCAAAATCCTACGAATAGAATTTAGGTAGAAGTCACAAGAGGAAAGTACTGAAAAGCCATAAGAAGGACTTCGAAGAATCAACTGGCACTTGCATACGAGTAAGTTACTATTTATTTAACAAGGTATTATTGATACCCCTAATTAATTTACAGATTTACAGTCCCTAAAACGAGCGATCATCTTTCTGTTTCCAATCTACAATAACTCTTCTGTTCCTCAGGATGAAGACTACCACGAGACTCCTTGTTCAGATTGACAATGAAGAGTTGTCTCCGAATTGTCTCAATAAAGGAAACCGTGGTCAAACATCTAATGGGACTTCTGAATGGGAATCTGTCTGTGCATCAGCTGATAAGCTTAACACTAAACAGCCAGGCCTCTTAAACGATTAGACACCTGGATGTCCTTTATGTTGTATACATATCAATTATTATAGTCACTCTCAATCAGCGACGACAGTGGCATTTTCAAACACAAACTGTACGAGCGACGTACCACTGGTGTCAAGAAAAAAAATACTTCAGGACGTTAAGTTTGAATTGTGTCAGGGCACGTGTCTATTTCGATGGCTTAAGGTTTAAGGTTTAAGGCGCGCCAAGATATTGCAGTTCGGTTCTTTTATCGGCGCTTGGCTAAATATTTAAAGTTACATCAGGAAACAGAGGCCCGCTGTCCGCCAGACATCTCGTAAACGGTGGATTTATGGATTCCTTTTAGATTCAGTCTCTCCTCCATCGTTCGCGCCCTCATCCACATGTGTCTTTCGATCCTCATTCTTTTAAACTTGCCAAAAGCATCCCCGGTTCACAAGGTACGCTCTACGTATGCAAAAGTCTATGTCAAACTACTCGACTGGGTTTTCACTTGAGAAACTTCACCGTCTTGCTCGACCTCCTCTATTCGCATTTAACATAAGAGCAGATTCGCGTGCAGTGCTCCACTATAAATTGCACGGGGGCCGTATTGCCTGGACGACGAGATATGTCAGATTTAATTTGGTACGCGCATAATTAGTGCACTGCAACGGTCTCGCTCCGTTCGCAGCACCTGCCTCGCAAATCTTTCCCAGTTCTGAGATTGGCCTTCCTACCCTCGTCTCCACCCGTCCTCATGCCCATACAACTGACTTCGTCTCTCTTCCTCAAACTTCCGTCGCATTTTCTCTAGCTCCCTCGCATACGTGCTTAGCTGGGTTCTATCGTCGGGACAAATCCGAGACGCAGAAGAGCGATGGCCGACGACATTTGCTTTCAACGCCAATTAAGATGTCCTTGCTAAACGAGTTGATGAAGATGCACCGACACAGGACCGCAGCCTCCGATTGGACCAGTGAATCCAGTCAAACGGTTAAGTAGATCAGTCTTGTATTTTATGGAAAATATGGCAGTGAATGATGCTACTCAATTTCTAGGTTAGATCATGGGAAAACGGATGGCGTTAACAGATCCTGCTGTACCTGGGTTTGAAATTCAGTCTAATAATTAATTAGAGGATCTAATCAGTCAATAATTACCTTGAAGAAGCTTCCCTACGGCATCGTCCAAGGTATTGCTCTCCCTGTTGGATGGTCCTGCCTTTACCTCAAGTCCAGATAAACCGCTGCTCTGAGATTCCATATTGATCGACTAATATCACCAAGGTACAAAAATGATCCTGTATAAAAATAGCGTTAATCTCGCCAACCCTGTAGCACTATACCATAATTCGATTCATGGCAGGTAACTTGAAAAACATTCACAAAATTCACTTATGTGAAAATTATCACTCTCCGTTACTACCAACTGTCAGGATAATCGACGATCACTCGTAATGGGTCTGGACATCCAGGTAACGGCCGCACTGAACACCGACACGATTATTACAAAGGTGGCCAATTAATATAGCGTTATCAGCTTGATTAATCAGCTCCTCGTATCACCGTCGTATCTTTTTCCTGGCTCTCTCTTTCTCTTGTTTCTCTTTTTCCTCTCTGTCTCTCTCTCTCTCACACATGCATCACGTCCACAGGTCCCACTCTTCCCGCCCGACACTTAACACTGCTCCCAGCCGGAGGTTTCGAGCGAGCCCCCGGCTTCGCCTTATCGAGATCAGCCAAACTTCCGGTCGGCCCAAATAAATCTGAAGATTCGGCGGGACCGGATATCCCTAAGATGAAGAAGCAGAGGAGTGAAATAGGTGTACGAGAAGGGTATAGAACGCGATGAAGAAGGACTCCACGAATGTACTGAGGACCACCAGAGACACACCAGGGTTAGAGAGACACGAGCAACGGGGAGCTCTACGCGCGCCAAAGCATCGCAACTAAACGCGAGATGGAAGATCGGAGAGGCGGTTCCGTGGACCACCTCCATTTGGTGGGGGTCCATCTAGCCTCTTCTTTCTCTTCCTCTTATTATTAGGCTCCATATCCTTATTCTTCTTCATCGGCTTCTACACCTTCCGTCCATCGCACACTGCGATTATATCGCGTCAGTCACCTCTGAGATTAATTAAAACCGAATTAATTAAATCTTCATTAACACTCTACTAAGTATTTCTACTAGACAATAGCTCTGGATCAATATTTTTTTATTAATTTTATCAAAGTACTTACTCCTTATCTTCTGTGTCTGTTTGGCATGATTTATAATCCAGTATGATCATAATTCGTAAATGATTTTGATCCACGGTATAGATCCCGTAGTCGGTAAGTTGGTAAATGTATAGATCTATAGTGATGCGAAGCTTAGTATTTTAGTAGTATTTCACGAGATACAATGCTGCCTGTGTCTAAGCGTCTTGTTTGACTAGACATTAGCACCCTGCTATGCCATTCAAACGGAAATGCATCTCGAATGCACTTTTGCAAGCTCGCGTGCAAGTGCAACGGCCATATAATTTTATTTCGTACAACGTTAATCCATGACGATCCGCTATGATAAGAAAAATTATATAAAATACGAATTGAAGAAGATCCGAAAGGTCGCGGTGTTAGATACGATATTTTGACCTTAGACAATGCTAGGGTGAAAAGCCCATGTAAAATTTTGGTATCTCGCGTGCGCCTAATTATACAACGAATTTAATGAATGAGCGAACTAGCAAAGACAGTGGGCCATACATCGCACATATAAACCACGGTCAATGCCGTGTGGCGGCTTTTGTGGAAGATCAAAGAGCCCACTCTGCGTACACGGTTGATCTTAGAGAGCGCCAGTGTGAAGGCACACTTAAGTCTACCATAGAGTACTTACGAATTATGTGTAGCAGCGCCTTTAGGATCTTAAGGGTGGCGCCTACTGTCTTTTCTATCATACGTCAATTACGGTTATTCCTTCAATCGCCATTACAAGTACTGGACCATATCCAGACTTGCTCTACAAGTTCAGAATCAATAAGTTTTGCCGTTTAGTAAATAAGGCGACAGCTGACTGCAGTATTAAAATCTTGTCTCGTTTGCAGATAGATAGCGGATCAAACTATCTGGCATTGATTCGCACCTAAGATCATCCATTATCCAGCATCCCAGCTCCGTATTCAATTTTAGCCAGCGGCGAACAATAATATTGATTTCAGACTGGAATTTTACTCTTCCCTGGGTAAACATACCAGAGCGCACATGGCGCCAATATGTGGTTTTGCGCCCAGCGCGTTTTGCCAAGACGGCAAACTTTGGACAATAGACCTGAGCTTGCAGATGACGTCTAGCTGGATCAGAGGAAAGTCATCGGGCGAACTTGGGATTAAATGACTGTAGTGACCAAGATAGGAAGCTGGATGGTACGTAGCACATGGTCTATAGTGGATAGCGATTCGCTGCTGACATGAACGCAATAAAATAATGATTCCAGTAATTCCGCCGGTTGAGAGTTGGCTCGGGGCTCTGTCGGGTACTTGAAAGGCCCTGAACGGGGTAGCGGGGACGGATGAAGGAGGGTACCCGACACATGTAGCCCCCCAGGAGGTGGGCCCCGCGAGTTGGACCCCCAACGGAGCCACGAGCTTCGAAACATTCTGCACTGTCATTGGCCACAGACGTAGCAGCGCGTGGAACGACTCGCTCGTCAACGAGTATGTGCCAAGATAGCTGCGACCGCCAGGACGTACGAGCACGTGTCTCTCTCTTCTGCCATCTCCCTATTCACATAAATTTGATCGTTACCAACCCCATCTAAATAATCAACTAAGCCCATAGCCAGGAGATACTAATACCAACCACATGTAAGATTCGTCTCCCCACAGCTTAGATCTTGAGTGATCATTTTTTTGTTCCTTTTTCCTTAGAGTCCTTTGCCACGTACGAGCACTCAATTTCATTCGTAGAATACTTTTGGCATTATTGTTCACACTGTCCATTGGCATCCAGTTAGCTACCAGTTGGTCCTATGGATGATTGGGAGCATCAGGACAGACTGTAATGACTGGGATTTCTAGAGGATCGACACGCGTTACAGGCTACGACGATGCGAGTGGATATTTACCTTTGAAGCGCGTGCCACAACATTGACCGATCATCGTCCGATCCGACGTCGACCTGGTCTTCATCTTTATTTTCCTCTTCATCATCGTTATCGTCATTTTCATCTCTTTCGAAAGCGTCGATGTAGCCTTGAAGGATTCGGTAAAGATAAACTGGGTATCGTTTTCTTGCGATACTTCAAAATCGTGTATCCCTTTGAGGTCAAAGGTGCCGATTCGTTTATGCTCGCCGATCCGTGACACTTCCGACGTGCCGACGCACCCCCATAGGAGTATCGTTGTCACGTGGGTCTTGTTAGAGAAACTGAAAATTGAGTCCGCTCGTAGCTGGTTCCTCGAGCGAGAAATTTCAAGTTCCTAATTTTCCTATTGAAAGCCATATTTCATTTTGGCACGAAGGCACGTGACGATTTAGAGTAAAAGTCTGTTGGGTTCGCTACCGAAAAAGGATTTTCTCTTTGGTCGATTGGCAACCCCCGTTTCCTGATTTTTCTCTCACTCTTCTGGCTTCCTGGCCCAGGAAAACTACGAATATTACCATTAGGAAGTTCATGGTTGAAACTCTTGGCGATTTACGAGAGGCCGCTGATACCAGACCCAGAAGTCACGCGTAGTCGCGAGCATCGTCGAAATTATGCTGGGAACTGACGCAACCAATGGAATTGGAGAACGTAGGTAGTGTAAGAGCGAGGAGGGATCACGGAGGGTGACGGGGAGATTGGTAGGAGGTACGAGGAATCAGAAGAGGAGCGGATTGGTCTTCGTGGTAGCCTCTCGCCAGAGGATATCGTAACCATGGAAACGCTCTTGCTGGTCGAGTCCCTAGAGAGAGAGAGAGAGAGATAAAAATAAAAAATAGATATGAATAAAAGCACGCAAAAAACGACAGTCAAATAAATATCCCAGAATCAATGGTATCAAAACAGCGATTCTGATCGGATTGTCAAAAAAAAAGGTTGATTAATTTAAGAAAATATGTATCACCCGCTATAATCGTTCCAACAACATTACTCTCTCGTTCACGTATAATACGTCTTCTCGAACCGTCCGAGAATTTCGACATACACACGTCCGTAGAGCCAAGTGTGGACAAGTGCGTCGAGTCTAAAGCGAAGCTCTCTCAGTGTCGGAGCGCAGTGGCAGCGGGTTTCATGTCAGTCCGCGGTGTCAGTCCCCTTCCGCCTCGTTTCTCTGGCACGAAGCTGTCACGAAGCGCAACAAGTGTTACCACCGGGAGAAGGAGAAGGAGGAGGCTGCGCTCGCTCCGCCTCCTCTTCTTCGAGGAAGGAAGAAGCGTGACGCCTGGCGGAGTCTGCCCCGAGGCGATGCAATCACCTCACTTCTGAGCCGATCGCGCTGCCAAGCACAAACCGGCTCTGGGAGCAGTTTAAACATTTTGACGTTTGCTCGGTCGATTGTCAACGTGCGCGCCAAACTTCAGACCGTCCTCGAAGCTACGTCGTAACTCGGCGGTATTCAGAGCATATCGAATAATCGAGCGAGTCAGTTTACGATTCTCGACGCGAATCGAACGAGAATCATAGAGAACGTCAGTGCGAGCGTTGCCAGCTGAGAGATCAAGGATTGTTTTACTTGAATTGAACGCCGTGACAAGTGATCGATTAACGTGGACTGTGTGTTCTTCATGCGATACGGAGAATGTGTAAATCACGTTGACTCCGTCGAGTTCTTGAATTTCTCCAAGAAAATACAGGGGTCGCGTGAACTGACATTAATAAACAAACGTATACGAAGAGTGCTGGAGAGATAGACGGTTGTTCAATTACAACGTGAGCTAATTACAAGGCGACTCTTTCTAATCGGAGTTATTAATTAGTCGTGATAGGCAACATGTGACGTTCCGAATGTTAAACAAACTCTCGGGAAGAAGTCAAAGGTCTTCTGCAGTGTTGTATCAGTAATCAGGGTTCGAGTCAGAGTCGATCCGGTTTTCTGAATAATTTCATAGGTTAATGTTACAGTGAAATGGTTATTGCGAGTGTCTGATCCATTAATCGGATCGGTGGATATAGAGAAATAAGGGACGAATAGTCATCGAAGGAAAAGAACAATGAATGACATAATGGGTGAGTCTTCGGGTGCCGGCAATAATAACCTTACCACCAATGGCAGTAACAACAACAACAACAAGATCGGTACTAGCAACAACAATAATTCGACAATGGGTGCAAATAATGGTGAGGGTATCAGTGCAGCCGTCGCAAAAGTTCTTCAGGGCTACGACTGGACTTTGGTGCCAGTGGCTACCAAGTAAGTATTCAAGATATTTTTATTTAAAATTATTACTGCTCTCGGTGGTAGGATACTTGACGTATAATCAGTGATTATCTGGGCGGCTCTTAATATTATGTTAAAAAATGAAAAACGAAGTTTTTCCTAAATTAGAAAATTTCTTTTAATAGCTGCAGATGTATATCCATGAGCCAGGGTATCGATTTCATAGTAAAAGGCAAAAGCGCGATGATCATGCTGAAAGTGTTTGCAGCGCGTTAGCAAGGTGCTAAAGAGCGAGCCGAGTAACGCGGGAAGCTTTAAACCTTCTTACCGTTTAAGCTGCTAAAGCTCCTTGGCGAAAGAGCAGAGTGGGCGTCGTCGGTTAAGTGAAAAACGAAGGAGTCGCCTTTCCTGTCAATGAGAAAAAACGGCAACGCTAACTCAATTATGACGCGCTCGTTTCCATAGCCTGGGAAACGAACTGCGGAAAAAATGTCCTCGACTAATGATTAACATCAATTAGCTAATTAATGCAGGATGCGTTCCGACGTATCGGACACACGCAATAGTCATGTTGCTGGGATCCTCAAGAAAATCAATGATCGATATCGATGCGTAAAATCTGACAAAAAAATGTCATGAATATTTTTCACTCGATTAATCCCGATCAAAGTATGCCTATAATTCTTATATAATTTTTTATTACTAGTTTCTCTTATCACGTTCACGTTTGTGACCAGGACTGAAGTTCGAGATTCAAAGTTTAATCTTAACGATTCATTAGCATTTATCGATCTGTATAATCAAGATGTAGTAATCTGGTTAGCCAGTGAATCAACCGAGACACAAGACGCGTCTCCAATTGACGACACGAGTGGTGATCTGGCATTGTCTAATTGCGCGATTGAGGCTTTTAACGGGGCATTAAAGCACGCCAGATGAAAGAACGTCGAGTAAACACACTGTCTGCCATTTTTGTCCGATGGTTTGTTGCTTCTGTCATTTCGACTAACCATGAAATTTATTCAATAGTTATATAACATTGATATAGGATATTGGCTATATGTTGAATGCCTTAAAAAAGTCTTTCGAAAATCCACGGAGTTTGCAAGTTCCGGTTGAAAACCGTGAACCCCATAAAGGACACAGAGAGGTGCGTCGCGACGCCTTATCGTCAGGCCGAGTCTCGCGTCGCTGGGTTATCACTTTCGGACCGAGGCGAAAGGGTACGATGTTTATTCCTGCTGATAGGACCCGATGGCCTGATAAATTCGAGTGTTTTTAATTCCCATGGAGTCTATGGGAATTTGCTTCCAGCCTAGTGGGGTTGCTCATTGTCGGCATAGTCCATATAGGTCGGACCAGGTGCAAGATGACGGACGTCCCATTTGACGTCTATCTTTTTCAGCATGCTGCATAGGTGGAGCATATACGTGTAGTATCCGAAAGGGGACAGTCCAGATAACGATACCGGAACCCACGTTGCCGTGTATCAACACCTACTGGTACCAGAGCGCGACAAAGCAAATGAGATGTAAACACAGGAGAATTTTTGCGTATCTAGGTAAACCGAGTAGCGGTGTCGTGTCGGAGCATAGGACCTCGTTAGTGGGCCCACGCTAATTCCTTACGGCTCCCCGAGTTTGCCCAGAGATTTAACACCCCTCTTATTTCAAAGAGGCCGAAAATACGGCCCAAGTCGAAAGACTCGTCTCGGTGGCTCCGGCTATAAGGCCCAGGGGCACTCGCTCGTTTTCTCCAAGAGAGAGAATATGGGACTGAGAGAGCGAGAGAGGACTCTTGAAACCTTTTGGTCCATGGAGGTAGCCTAGACGTGAGCTGGGACATGGGCCTTATGGTTCTAGCAATCGACGTCTCACGTTATAAGACCCATAAGGCCCTGGAGCCAGGATCCCTCCTGGTGCCAGTTCACCCGAGGATGGGTTTCATGAAGTCATCTTCTTGGAAAGAAAGGGATACCGTACGCTCCTCTGTCAGTCCCATGGATCCTCCTGTTATTCTAAGGCTAACACAAGAGGTCGGGCCCCAAGGGTAGTAGCCACTAAACACGATACGCATACTCGATAGTCCTTAAGGAACCTTCGTGATCCTGACCCTCCAGGAATAAATACATGTTGCAAGTCAGCCGGTTCGCTTTTATCATCTTCTCTTTCTAGCACCCTGGTTAGGTTTCATCCATCCACAAGACTGTTCAACCCCTTCGTCATGATCTGCAGGTTACTTTTTTTTTTTGGGCCAGGCGAACGAACCCTTCCAAGTCTCCCGTTTTACTGGTTCGCTATACCTTCCTGCTTGCCCATTCGCCTTGGGTGACTTCAGCTCTTACGGGCTTCTCGATCTTTGGGTCTGGTCCCCCGAGTCAGCCTGCTGACCCAGGGCGTCCCGGCGCACCGATCGACACTTCTAATTTAATCCTTTCCAATGAAGATAATGTCTTCGAATTGCAGGGGTTCCGGTGACAAAAGAGCCACTCACGTCAAGAGGCCCATGAACGCGTTTATGGTTTGGGCCCAGGCTGCCCGACGGAGACTGGCCGATCAGTACCCTCAGCTGCATAATGCCGAATTATCCAAGACTCTTGGGAAACTGTGGCGGTAAGTCTCGAGTCTTATGAATCTTATGCCTGGTACTGCCAGAAGTTGTCTTGGTACAGGGACAATTCTTTTTTTACCCAAATTTTTATAAAATTATTTTCCTAGATCATTCTCATACCCGGTCCCGATTTTGGATCAAGGCATTATCACTGGAATCGTCTTGCTTTCTGTATCACGATCGGATTTTCATTTCACTGGTAAAAACGTTAAGGACGAGTCACAATGAGGAATCCGTTTCCTGGTTGGGACTAACGAGGGACCCCATGTGGGCATTAGAGGGCCCGCCGACAGGGTATCCCGCTGCGAATCATTCGTTGATCGGCCAGATCAGGATTCCGTGATCAAGATCGAGCGTAACCAAAGCCAAGAGATCTATCACGCTCTCGCTCGTACGATCAGCGCATGCTCGTACTCTCTCGTTTGGGACTGGAATATTTTTTTTAAATTGACAATTCGAAATTTAAATGGGCATCACGGTGCCTATGCCAGTGAATTTCATTCTCGTGGTATAACGATTTCAGTGATATTCTCAATTGCAACATACCTTATTTGTACAAAAAATCAAGTAATTTTTTTTTTTTTTTTTGGAAAAAATTTCATTTTAATTTCAACACGCCTACCTCTTGCCATGACTTAGGCAAATTTCTCGAAGGTATCGACGATTATGCATATGAGATTACACGTATGCGAAACGTCTCTTTAAACAGTCTTGGTACACATATGCTTTATAAGTTGACACGAATTTCATGGGCCTAAGCTTATCCGAGCGGTTTACGAGTGACTTCTAAAAAGTCATTATTTAACACCTCACGAAATGGGCCTAGTACCTATTAGCACCTGTTCCCAAACACGAAAGGTATTTTAGTCGCGGTAAGACGGCACCTCCGATGCCATCCTGTCTTCCTGCGACTCCCACAGGAGCCACGAGGGATCCGATACGACGTCCAGTAAGTCCGAGTCCTTCATTCCCATTGATCATCAGACTGTTCCACCATTCCGTAGTTCATTCTCTGTTCCTCTGTTCCTCCCTGGACCAGGTCGTTCCAGTTCAGCCCACGGGTCTGGGATCTAGAACAGAAGAGTAGCAACCGACCATGCTGGTTGCCCCTTGCCGGGAGATCGTGTCCCGATCTACTCGGGCGATTGGACCAAATTACGATCATTACCGATCACCGTGATTGTTACGATTGGACCCAAGATTCGAGTTGATGCGCGGATGGCATTCGAGAGCGAAGAAACAAACGATACGACAGTCATTGGCGCTAATGATCCACCTAGTTTGGCAATTCCTTCGTGATCAGATCAGTTCGATTATCGATCGTGCATCGATTCGAGAGTTGACACTAGGCTCTGCGATTATCGATTAATGAAACTTTGGTTGGGTCCTCCGTCCCACTCCGCGTCTCTTTTTTCTTGGTCAATCGCAAATTTTTATGACAAATCACCGAGCCGGTGCCGCCAGATAAGGACGCAGGTGCTGGATGAGGTCACAAAGACTTGGCACCCTCGGTGACCTATCTCGAATTTAATATTGACCAAAAAAGACGCGAGGAAGGAAAAAAGGAAAATAAAATTTGTATCTACCTACTCTGGACAGATATCAGACCTTACTCCTTGGCGCGTGCTGCCAGCTGCCGTCCAGTTCCTGTCGCAGATAAAACGGGCCCGATGATGACAATAGGTCCCTTGTTACGGGATCAGGTGAATTTTTGTGAAACCTGCTCAGTTTTCGCGTTCCCTTGCGTAAACAACCAGGTACCAACCTAACCTAAAAAGCAGGTACCAAGATCCAGTGGGCCTAGCGATCGTATTTTTTCCAAAATTTACTCACCTAACATATACTCGCGTACATAACGAATGTCCTTGCGCAGAGACAGGAGAGTGCCGGGAGGGAATGAAAACATCTGATAGCGACAAATAACTCGATAGATACATGGGGGACGCAGTGGGAACGCGTGATGTCGCCAGAGAAGATGCTGGGCCAGCAGCAGTGCATCTGGCAGGCATGTACCAAGTCCCGCGATATCTTTGACTGCCCGTGAAAGAAAAAAGGCCCGGCCAAAGTCCATTGACCAGATGGGCTCACTTGAGCCAGTGACAAAACATCCGTTAATCTTAAAATATGTATACGGGTACAGCGCGATAAAATTAGACATTTAAATTCATCTGGATTTTCGATACTCTTTGTTATTTTCATCTCGATTAAATCCGCTATCGATAACACGGCTTATCACTGGGTTATCGCTCCTGTCAAATGTCTGCAATGACTGACGCTCGGGTCCGTTCCGGAAATACTCGAATTTCAAAATGCAACCAATTCGTCTTACGTGGGTTATAGGGGGGGCATGAAGGGGGACGAGAGTTTACGATTAGAATTATGAGCAGCACGCTCGAATCTCTTATACCGGAAAACGTTATCGGGCAAAAGGTTTACGATCCAGTGGGAACATAAACATGAACTAACTGCTCGACGCAGTCTGGCTCATTCCATATTTTCTTCAGCGTAGTCCTCAAGTAGGTACGGTATATAATATGTATACGTATATCGGCCTATATATTAAACTTATATATCGGCTGGTCCGTGTTGGGGCCCTTCGTCTAGTCGAGTCAGCGCTCGCCCTTAAGTCCTAACCCATGACGCTTAACGCATTCAGAGACACTAACCAGACCTCGTTTAGCTCCTTCGACGAGTCGAGTGGTATCGATACGGGTACGTAGGACCCGATGGCTCCGCCACCCGGATGTACGAATCACACTCTGACAATGAATGAGCATAGCTGATAAGAGCTGTGGGTTCACCGGTTTGCACTGGGAAGTAACGTCGAGCCATTCCCATGTCGCAGGCTACTCTCGGACAGCGACAAGAAGCCCTTCATCGAGGAGGCGGACAGACTCAGGCTGATCCACAAGCGGGAGCATCCGGACTACAAGTACCAGCCGAGGCGGCGGAAGCAAAACGGTGGCTCCGCCAGGGACGGGTCGCCGTCCAGGAGTCAGAGTAACGTCACCTTCAGCGTGTCCAGGTCTCTCAAGCAGGAGGACATGAGTCCCAGGGGACTTCAGGGACCCAATTCACCTCAGAGCGCTGTCAGCTCGTCGCCACCTACCACACCGAGTCAGGGTCTGTCGCCGCCTACGCCACCGACCACTCCCAGAGGGCAGCACTATGCCATTCAGGTAAATGCTTCAGGTCATTTCTTCTTGGAGGCACAGGTCTGATTGTGGATTGATTAGACCCAGCAGCATCCGCCGAACAATCCTCTGTATCATCAGGAGATGAGCACTCCGTCGTCCAGTGAATCTCCTCAGCAGAGTGGTCTCGATCTTCGTTACATCGAGGTCGGCGACGGACTTCCGGTCGAAGAGGCTCAGCTTGGTGGTCTTGGTACCCTCGGCGGAGTGAACTTCAACTTACCCCTGAATCTTCAGGAATGCGCTGTAGAGAGTGACGAGCTGGACCAGTACCTGCCGCCTCCGGTACATCCGGTTCACCAGTATCCTCCAGCACCGGCCAACGCCTCGAGCCAGTGGATACTGAACAGGTAAATTTTGCATCTTATCAATCTGATCTAACGTACTGGTCCAGGTACGTACCTTGATTCCGGAGACTGATGAGACTCTCTTTGTTCTATCCTACAACAGATACGAAGAGGACACGGAGCGGCCTAGCAAACGTCACTGCGCCGAGCAGCTCCCAGCTGAACTCTCCTGGGAAGACAGGGCTCAGGATATGATCCAATATCATGAACTTCAACCCCCGTTACCCCCAGTACAGTATATATCTATTCCACATCCCCATGGAACTCAGGTCGGACATCCGCACGTCTCCACGTCGTATTCGCAGTACCATCGCTATGTACCTGGTATCGAGTCCTGGCCTAATTACTTGTAGGACCAATTGACAGCCGGAACACTAGACTCTTGTAGACACTAAGCCTAGTACTAGACTTTGAGGTATTATGGTGGGACCAACTGAGAGGAGTCTCAGCGAAGGTCTGCCACTGGAATATTATTAATGAGAAAAGTACAGACGATAGCCAAATATGTTGTAATTAACGATCAATTAGGGTGATTTATTGCTGTTGCTATATATATATACATATATTAATATACATACGATTATGCAACAGTAATCAGAGGCGCACGTATATACGTATCGATACAGATATCTAGCCAATACTGTAAGCACTACAATACTAGCCAATATACACGTAACACGGTATATATGCATTGGGCCTTAGAGATTGACGCGAGAGTAAGGCCGTACGTTGTCAGTGTACGGTGCTAACTGGTGCTAACGCTGAAATATCTATAAGCCGTGAGCCGTGAGCCATAAGACTCCATGACATCATCATTCCATGACAGCCTACCATTCCAAAGCGAACAATTTCAGGCCAAACAAACAGCCCTCGCGATCCAATAATATAAACTTATAAACGCGAACCATAAACCCGCCGCGATCCTGAGTTTATTATACGTTACTGGCCAGGGCCGACGAGTCCAATTCAAATAAACCCCGTTCAACTCGAATAGTCTAGTTGGCACGTACGTAACGCGGGTGGTTGAGACCCGGGACAGCTGAGACAATCGGATATTTTCGATATGCAGACATTCCTGATAAATTAGATTCCTTGTTCGATGCATTTTTAACCCTTGACCTGTATTTTTTTTTACAATTGACCACACATTCCATGACCTTACACACAGGTGTTGCTACGGCTAAATTAAGCTAGCTGACTAATCGTATTGGTTACATTTATACAGAGTAAGGTACGGTAATTTTAAGGTATATATATAGATATTTTGAAAATCAGTATATGATTAGATATACAATCCCAAAATCAACGTTAGATATGAATATGTAGATTTTATATATATGGTAGACGTACAATATCGAGAGCCGTGCTTTTGTACTTATATACATAATATACGTATATATAGATATATATTTATTTACATTAATAACGTACGGCCGATTAGCTAGGTAACACCGCGAAGGAACCAGAGATACGACCAAGTATCGATGCGTAGATCGGAGACATTTTTTTTCATAAGTTACATGTATATTGTTTTTCTTTTCATATTAGGAATAAAGTTTTACGTCGAGCAATTCAGAAACCAAGCAATGCGTATGTGAATTTCGACATCCTCACTTCCTGAGTGCAAGCAAAAATGTTTCCTTACTCGTGCGATGATTTAATGCTAATGGGGCAGTAAGGCGCGAGTAAACATTCTTATCGAAATGCGTCTAGAGGATCGTGGGAATCTGGGAATTATGACTTCCTGCAGCTGACTATGATTACGGCTGGATTCGAAACGGCGAGGAAGGAAGGTAAGTGAATTTTGATTTTTTTTTAGGAGGTAATTTTATGGTAGTGTGATTTGTCGAGACAATTTTTTTTTATGTAAACTAAAGAGGTGTCACCAGGTTTGCAAAATTTATATATGTGGGTACAGTCTGATAGGGTGACTGATATGCGTATCGCTTTGCGTTCTTGCGTAACTTTGCTAAATGAGTCTGCATGCGCCATCTTGGCTACTGAATTACGCGAATCGTACTGGATGCACGCGATGGCTTTTATTGGCATTTATTATTGGCAAGAGCATCGAGTAGCGGAGATTGAGTATTGGGATCGAGATAAGCAGCTTTATCCGGTACAATGGGACGGCTTGTTGATTGATGAAAATAATTCGGGGAATCACGTCAAATATTCATATCGAAGTATCATTTCAATTTTTTTTACCAAGTCGACTATCCGACTATCTCGGCCGACGAGGATCACTCGAAACGTCTTGACAGAGAAAAAATATAGTGTTTCCTGGGCACTTTTTAATCAGCCGATAGAGGATTCCATGGAAAGCGTGTGTCTTGACCCACAAAACAATCATGGAGCAGCCATAAGTCGACTGTCCGTACAATAGGTCCCATTGAGAATGAGAGTTTGTCAAAAGAGAGCAGGCTTCGTTTCTTCATTTTTTTTTTCACTAATTCGATATATTTATTTACTTGGTTTCTCTTAATAAATTTGGATAGCCTTTGGTTCCTTGGTCGCTTCTCAGAAGTGGCACGAGTATTATTGATTCTGTGAAACGTACCAGCCACGTATGCCCTGACGTTAAATTTTCTGATCTTGCATCTCCGATGGCATTGACGATTTGCTGAAAGAGGATAAAAATGTATTAAATGTGTAAAAATCTTTCTGTCGTGTGGCCGGTGCCCTTGCGCTATTCCCAAATCCAAATTTTCAAATATTTACCGTAGCCTGATAATACCGACAATACCACTCGGATCCCGATAAATCTTGACAGTTCGGGCATTCAGTGAACGCTGGGGGACCGAGACGAAAGAATAAAGGGCCGTAAACTAACAGCTGTCGAAAAAAAAAAAGGAAAAAAATTCGTCTTTATCAAATATCAAATCCTTTTTACTGTCCATTCATCTTAAACGCCCTTTGACGGTCGCTTACTCGTTGGGGAAAGATTTAAAAAAAACATGTTTCTGTCTTAGCAAAATATATAGTGTATCCCAGGCAGACTAACGAGATACAAGATTTTATCATAGGAAAAGAAAAAGATAGAGAGATCGAGACGTACTTACGTCGCAAATCGCATGCTGGATTTGTGTTCCAATCTAATCAGCCGTTTGGGTACACAATAAGAGGGTCAACCACGTGTGAAAGTAGCCAAGCCTGCATACCCATACAGTCCACCGAATGACACGTGATTCACGTAAAGCACAGAATCGATGGAACTTAAGGCTTTGGAACCGATTGGAACCCGATGGAATCCAATGGAACCCCGTAGTTATACGGTCGTGAAGTCTCAACAGCAAGTCAAATACGAGTATTGACTTATCGTACGGTTACCATGGTAATTACGGGTTGGCTATCGAAGGTACATAAAATTTCGATAGTATCGAAATCGCAGAAGTTCGATATGACGACGTTCAGACCTGAATCCATACCTTAGAATATATTCAGCCCAAGTCCAAGTGCTAGATGAGAAATATCATCCCTGTGGTTTTCTATTCTGAATTCACATGAGAATTCAGTACGCAAACATAACCTCGCGCCGACTGTACAAAATGATTGCGGTGGGTCTACGATTTAATTACCCGGAGCGAATGATAATTGGCATTTGGCAGTTGGCAGGGTAAGTGATACGTTCAAAGAATACGAGAGGCGAGTGTATATTTCTCAGTAAGAAATTTACTTCTTTTATTCCTGGCGAAATAGGGCTTCGTGCCTTCCTCTCGTTGGTCTCCGTCGACTTCATCCTGCCTGATCAGAGATTACGACGTCGACGTCTGACGCCGTCTGAAAGATGCTGCCCTGGTTGTCCTTCTCATTATTTTGATTTTTCTTATCGACCCTCTTATCGGTATCCCGTTTACTCGTTAATGCCAATTTCTTATGCTCTCGCTGGTATCTCCCGGTAACCAGGGACTGACTAATGGGCCTTATCCGCAAAGTCAGGGGGGACGGATCGTATGTGAACAAGACCTAAGAAAAGTAAAATAAAATGAATGCTAAAGCGACCGTGGCGGGTGGGTAGGTGGTTTAGAAATAAATGAAAGAATGAAAAAGTAAGAGGTGTTAGAATCAGTGAGGAGGGTTTCTCTCGTAGCTCTTTGACGCGGTGGGTGGGTGAGAATGACGAGGTATTAAAAAAAAAGGAGAGAGAAGGAGTCAAGGGTATATAGAAGTGCTAGGAGAGCAAGTGAACCAGGCTGTAGGCCTGCACTTTCTCAAGCACTCTTACCAAAAGACTCGAGTCGAGTTCTCGACATGAGTCGCTTGACTTCGAGTCGACTCGAGACTCACCAAGCGTCAATGGATATGCGCGAGTGAGTAGCGTGGACCTTGATAAAGTCAGATGAAAAATCGACGGGGTCTTATCTGAGGCGCGTCACTTCCGTTCCTTCGGACAAGAGGGAGGGAGAAGAAGGCAAAAAAATTTGGAGAAATACCAATGATATCTTGGTACTTGCGTAATAGTCATTTTAATGAACAATCTTATGGTTGATATCACAATTTTTTATTTGGTCTAACGATATTTGTATTTTACTTAAAAAATCCTAGTGACTATAAACCTTGTAAATGGCTTTGCGTATCTAGGGAATTTACGCATTGGATCGTACAGGGAATCTGAGGACGTTTTTGCCGCAATATTATAATCAACGGTTGCATAAAGAAACGCCTTGATAAGGCAAGACAATAAATTTATACTTGACTAAGACTAATTACAGCTATTGAACTCTTCGCTTGTTAGTCACTCTTACTGTACTTGAATATCGATAGCCTATTGTCGCAATAACGAACCGCGAGATTACCTCTGCTTGGTAATGTACAATCGTTTTCATATAAATTCTAGGATTTATGTATAATTATCTATATCAATTTTACAAGCTAATTCGTATCTGACCATTTGCATATGTTTGTGATAAAAATACACTTTTTCATCCAAAGTCGCAATCCGCATTGAGTCTCTCTAGGACCTCCTAACACGTCGTTCATAGAACAAAGTAAGGGAACAAGGCTAAGTGATTAAGGGTCATGGGTCAAGAGGTCATAGCCCAAATTGCATTACCACATGTAACGAATTATAACGATAATATTGAATTGTATTACTATAGCGAGTATCGTTGATATATTTTACAAAAGATAAACAGAGTTCAATAGTTTATTTCTAATTGTCGATAATCTTAATCAATATTAATATAAAAATGTTTATCAATTTGCAAACGAGATGGGGTTCTCCTTGTTTGTATCTAAGTTCATTATTGGATGCTGCTTGTGGTGCCTTAAGGCTGCTACGCATAGATGCTAATATTTTCAGATCTTCTTCGACTCCCTTGGTACCACTGTGCTTCACCTCCTGCCTGAGCCCATCCATATGTACATACGTGCTCTTTAAAGCTATACGGGACCTTAAGCGGCCACTTTTTGCCAAGCACATGTGGCCGCCGGTCAGCAGCGGCGATTCGCGCGCGATAAGCTCGACCAGTCGCCAGGACTGAGAATAAGAAGCGGCTGGACCTCGGCTGGGAACTTGAGCGAATCGCAAGTGCGATGGTGCGCACATCCGTGCCAAGAGAGCAACTGCACTATATACGGTATAGCATTCCATACAGTGTAAAGCAACGCACTTAAGATGCGCTCTGTGCAACAGGCAACGAATGTCAAACGCCAGATTTTCATACAATTAATTTTATACAAATTTTACATTTTTTTTCCTCATTTTCTATATCACTTTTTTTTCTAAATACACACTTATACTTTATGACGAAATCTTAGGAGGCTCGTGCTTTAACGTCTCTTGCTGGTTTTGGCTCCATTTAAGGTCCAAGTGCCTCTCGCGACTTAGAAAAGGATTTACGAGTTTTCGAGAAAAGCCCACGAAAAGATTTTTTTTTACGAGGCCGCTTAAAATTCTCTACGTGGAGTAGGAACTCGTAAAACTTTACAGTTTCCACTTTAGTCCTTTTTTTTATATTTTTCTATCTCTCTCTCTCTCTTTTTTCTGCGGGCATAGCATGACTGTCCTTCGCTTGTATGTTTTTTGCTTTTTTTTAATTGGCGACTAAAATTAGTTTTGATACAATTAATTATTTACACTTGTTACAGGAAGCTTATAGTCGTACTTAATAAAATTATGTATGGTCCATTCGAAGCTGATTGAATCGACGTCTTGAATCCTTTCCAGCTGCCCATTAACGAGATGATGGACCAGTATTTTTATGGGTTTTTGAGTGCAGATAATCCGAAGGACCGAGCTGCCTGAAATCATTTTCGAGTGGACAATTCATCTTGGTGCATAATAATGGGAATTAAGTTGACGATTGAAATACAGAATATTTTAACGAGCAATAAGATTAATCGCCGTTACGTGGGACGGGACAAAAATAATAATTTTTCGAAAAGAAACAAGAAAAGCCATGAGCCTTGTTTCGTCTAATAGCTCAAAATATTTATATAACGGTCTTTCTGAAAATTTCACTCAAAATCTATCTCACCCCCAGCCCCTATAAATTGCCCCAGTTTACTTGTCAAAATACAGCGTGTTTCGGGTTAGACGCTATAAATTAACCCAGTCCGAGTCAAACCTTAAACCGCAGGTTATTGAAGTTTTGTCGTCTCCACGAAACTATTTTGCTCCTGGTCATTCGAGAGCGACGATATATCACTAGCGTACGTACGGTCCCAATTTGCCATGAGATTTTTACGACCTCCCCCTCCACCCCCTCTCATACTCATTCCCTCATTTTCTCATCAACCACCACCAATACAGACTCGCTCCATTGTAATACTAAATTTCTTGAAATTTGAAAAAAGAAATGCTACCAAATTATTCCTATTTCCTGAGTTACCTAAAAATGGATACCTTGGTCCAGCTGGTTTGTTAGGAGGACTTCCAGGACCTGTCAAATTTGACAAGAGCGATAAGCGCCAAGTACCGGTATCACTTGTTGCGCGAAGCGTAAAACCTACAAACGACCCAGGGTTCTTCATCTAGAATTTCCCCGGCTGGGTTCCCTCAAGAAGAAGCCTTTTGCTTTTTCTTCACTTCGGCTTCGTTTGACATTTGATAGTGTGCTTTCCTGGTGGTTAATATTACGCTCTTGGTCCAGGATAGCGTCCAAGTCTTTTTCTGCTGAAGAACTGTCTGTGATAACACTGGCTAATAATTTTCATACAGTTGGTACATCGGTGGCAGCAGGGTTGCCATTGAGGAAAGGTCAACATTTTCATTTTTCTTATGTTCTATCGTGATGATTTTTTTTATTTTATTCTTTGCCTCATACTTTTTCCTACTTCAGAAGTCATTTCTTGCTGCTGTTGAACTTCTTGGCTATGTGATCTTAGTGGGTTGATAAATGGCTACCGGAAATAGGTAGAAAAAAGTATGGCTGCTTCTCTGGATGCTTAATTGGTGTGTGTAATCCTGTTTGAATCCTGCGAGAAGAAATTTATTCACGTTTGAGTGACATCGAGAGAGAAGATATTTTGATGTTTAGGCTTCTTTTTTCTTTTTTTTTTGGGTAATTTAAATAGGTTCCAAAAGTGGGATCAACCTTATTTCGGAATTTTACACGCGTAAGTACACGCACAGGATGCGTAATGTCTAGAGTCCAAAGGAAGAATTTATTTGCGCCGAGTCGTTTTGCCCTTGGCGGCACGACGCGCGACGCCGCGGCGCGTGCTACGCTCGGGATGGAGAACAGTGTGCTCTTTGTCAGGACTATTTATTTATCTGTCAACAATTACGGCGGGGCTACGCCGAAAGGGAAGCCACGCTGAAGTTGGAAAGAAGTGAAAAAAGGGAAATGGGAAAGTGGATAAGAAGAAAAAAAAGAAAAGAAAAAATTACCATGAAAAGGAAAGATTGATTTCCGTAGCATCTGAACCATGACAATTAGTAGAATCCCCATGATTGATACCAAGTGAATTAAACTCCTCTTGTAAATACGAAAGATTTACGACACCTAAAGAATATACCAAAGATTACCTAAAATCCATAAAAATTTAATCATACATACTTGCCGGCAGATGACTCTTTACTTCTTTTTCTCCAAACAATGACAAAGCCAATCCACGAGATGATCTCTGAACAAAATCAGCTTTCACAATGATCTCAGAATCATATCCATCTGTCAAATCATTGTGAAAACCAGTTTCGTCTATGCTGCCAAGTCGAGTACCTATAAGGATATTATTGAATAAAAAAAAAGTAACTTTTCCATTGATTTTCCAAATTTTCCAAAAATAAATTCCTTCGTCACCTCTCCAAAAAAACTATTGTACGGATCCATACTTACTCACGTTACTTAGGTATAAGCATATACATCCCAACAGCGTTCCACTGTCGTGTTGGTAAGGCAAGCGTGTGCACTTGAAATCGTGAGTGTATATCCAGTTACGGAATAATCTGATGCGGCCGTGCCGTAAGAGCAGGACTGAGCCGCCATTGGTCCAAGTGTAAATATTATTGGAACTATTTCGAAAGTGTTTCGTCAAGGACCGACGTTTTCTTGGTGCCCTGGTTGCTCCCCTTTTCCAGTTTCACGAATTGTCCGACAGAGAGCGCCACAGCGTGTAGTATACACAGCGCCGAAACTTGAGTAGTCTAGCCGTAGGTTGACAGATCATGAAAAAGAAAGAAAAAAAAAAAACAAGAAAAGAAATAACCCATAAAGTATTTCCAGTAAACCGTGAAAGCGTCGGGTCGGTATCAGTAAAATTAACAGGAATTACATATCCTAACCTAACAAAAAGTATATCCAGTCCACGTGTAACAGAGTCAAATAATAACCGAATGGTTAAATATTTGCAGAAAATTAAAATACGAGTGAATCTTTGACAAAGAGTCTCGGCTGGTTGACAGATATAAAGTCGATTGTGGCTAACTAGAAAACGGGAGCTCGAGATAAGTCTCAGAGATAAATTAAAATTCGAAGAGTCGGTAGCTCGTGTGAAGTTCATCTAGGAAGTCAAGGGAGTCCAGTGATGAGGAGGATCGGTATTAAGGAATAAGAGGTTCGGTTATCTAAACAATAAACCCGACAACACATGTAGGCGGCTCGGTACAAAGGGAAACGCTGAATCTCTAATCATGTACGGTCCATGACGGTACGAGAGTGCTTGCTATCTGTTACTCTCTCTTCGTTCCTCCCTTTACTTATTTTTACTTCCTTTTATTCGGCTCCTTCTTGCTACAGCTCATGGTCCAGAGTACGGGGAGCGTGGAGTCGAAGGGCTCAAGAGGATCCAAGAGCTAGAACTAACGTATCCCCCTTTTGCCTAACGTTGCTGCCTCGGCTGCCTCTCAGATTTCCATTTTTTCTTTCAGCTTCCGATTATCTCCTTTTTTTTCTTCTCGAATCACGTTGCGTCACTGAGCGAGAAGCTTCAGTCATTCATTGTCAGTCAGTCAGGACTGTGTTGTTTTGTTCCATATTCTATGCCTGTGGATGATGGTAATAATTGAGAATGAAAATTTCAAAAATGTGTACAGGTAAAATTGTCACGATTGCAAATTGGAGCTGTTGTCATTTTTAAGATTGGAAAAAAAAAGATATTTTTTGAAATTTTTATGGCGTAGTTTGATCGTCATTATATTATTTTGCACGTGCGTTATCGGCCGAGAGAGGTGATAACGACTTGGCTGCGTTACATAGGACTCCTGATAAAGATATGGTGTGACTTATGACCCCATGGAGATTCGCTGGAAACGACCATTTCCTTCCATAAAGTCTCACAAAGAAACGTCCTCCGATCGTGGATACCGTGGATGTATTCCTGTGCGTTCGCCTACGTTGACGCTGAATGACAGTCACTGTCTCAATGCCGAGATACGGCTCGTCATTATGGCATGCCGCCTTCCTTGCGATTACATATCGTTCCCAGAAATACGCGCTATTTTATCTAATTAACCAGTAATTGCCACGACAGTGTTCGCACCCCTCGTAAAACTTAATGAGAGGATTAATAGAATGTCGTTACGAAGATCGCAGGAGTCACGATCGCGGGTAAAAATACTATCGGAGATTAGATACGTGCTCTCGCAGTTTCCATCGTACCGAATCGTAAAAATAATATGAAAAAATGAGGTATAAGCCAGCGGATGTGAATCTCGAATGAGAATAAGTTATATATGGACTAGACTCGATTAATCAAGAAGAACGAATCAACGGAAGACTTACCGATCGGATAGTTTTAAAGATTTTATGATAGAATACCGACTACGAATGAAATAAATTTGTTCCGTCGAGAAGGCATACTCTCGCGATGAAATAACCCGCCGTCGGTAAGATAGAGCACACATTGCCAACGGTAGAAATAAATTTTCTTCATTACCGACATGCAGTCTTAACCTGTTTAGAAAATCTACATTATCACAATTATGTCAGAGAAACAGTGGCGACTTATTAATAAAATTGAATGTCATTAAAAATGCCATAAAGGTAAAACTCGTGTGGACACTTAAATATAAATCAAATACACCGCATCATTACGAAATATGTAAATACAAGTTTCACAGAATCGAAAACCAGTAAATCAGCGTAAACGACAAGAGACTCGATGCTCAGTACAACAAGCTCGTTCGATTAAACGAACGGGAATGGAGAGGCCGTGTGACAAATTAAATTCCATTGGCTGCAACTGACAGGCTCAAAAGTCAAGTGCATCTCAAGAGCGTAGAGTCACTCCAAAGACAAATTTCACATATAAATAAAGCAATCGTCGGCTTTCGCGAGTGAGAAAAGACGAAAATAAATACCGTCACGTCTCACCAGTGATCCACCAAGAAGAGGTATAACGAAAATTCTCATTCTCAAGCCACGTCGATAAAATCTCACGCTCGGAATGAGAAGCTCGCAAGAGATGTCCGTGATGTCCGTGAAGCCCGACGCTATCTCTCGTATGGCGTAGTAAGGGAAGAGACGCGTAAGAGCCATTCAGACTGCTGCCGAGCCATTGATAGAGGCGACGCAGCGAGGTCAGCTATTTGTACGCGTGACAGGCCCCTCCAGAGAATCTCGCACACAGCGATACGCACGTGGCGCGATGTAGAAACGTGGGCCTTTTCCAGAACTCCAAAGGAATTCCAGCGTATCAGGAGACACGTCCAAGTAAGAGGAACCCGAAGTCTAGATCCTCCACAGTAGTATATTCTGTAAACAAAAGGAAAAAAAAAAAAAATAGAATAACGACGTCAAAGACAAAAAGTCCAAGTATAATTAAGCGAATGAGTTAAGGAAAGTAAAAGTAGACGATAACGACTCGAAGAAACAAGAAGACCCAGGAAACAAGCAACAACAACAACCCACCAAGAGATACAGTATCCCCCCCTCTCTCTCTCAGTCTCTCGTACAGCTCATAACTCGTAGAGCTCGATCGAAAGGATTTTCTCACAGAGCGTAGAACCGTAGAACCGTAGGACGCCTTGACAAGGCTGTCACTCTGTTGGAATCTACCTCTCTCGCGGCACTGACTGGCAAAGGTTAGTGAACTTTCCCGCGATGGCTGGCTAGAGCTCTCGCACGCGGTCTCTCTCGCATTAGCGGTTGCCGGTTGGCTTCATTTACTTCATTTACTTCGTAGGGCATATTGTCACGTAGAAGCGACAACTGGCGTCCTCGGCCGGGGAACTCTCGAACCAGCAAGTACTGTACGGTGCAGCTGGGAGAGAGAGAGAGAAGAAAAGAGAAAAGAGACAGGGGTCGGCTATTCCGCAACGTTGGAATTCGCATTCCACACCTACGCCGATACTACGCACTACCACTATTAAAAAAAAAAAAAAAAATTCAGCCTTCGCCAGCGACATTTTCCATCACGAAATTATCTTCCTCGGTGCCCTAAGAGCACCAAGAGAGTTCCACCTCGTTCTAATTGTCAGGCGCAGCGCGTCACTTTGCTCTTTCATTTGCTGAGCCATCTAGTGCAGCGCGTCATCCCTCTATTCTCGGAGCGACTAATTGTTCTAATTAAAAGGATCGTGGCTCCGGAATAACTCGACTCGAGTTATTTTCGTACCGAGACTTTCTCACACATTCCCAGACATACGCACAGTTCCACCCTCCGACCTAGCCTACCCAGAGTCCACGCTCTGTAACCAATCGACGTCCCTTTCATCCTTTCCCTTTTATTCTCATTCTAGAGCCACCCTGGGATTCCTCGGCTACTCTCGCTGGACTCTCGATGACGTATCCAGAACATTCTAGAAGCATCTGGGAAATAGACCCATTGGTCGGGGAGAAGGAACGACGAGGAGATAATGGTAACAGTAGGCAGTGGTACTGACCGTAGCGACTGGTAGCAGTGATAGCGGCGGCACCAGCATCATCAGCATCAGTAGTAGTCGGCCAAGTTGGCAACTGAGGTAAGTAAGCGAAGCCGCATGGCTCGAGAGAGGATGGTCACCTATAGAAGGAGCTACACGAGCAGTGGGAATGGAATGCAGGTACGAGTCCAGAGTACCAGTCCCTGCACTCGGGCTTCCAGGCTGGCCAACCTCTTTGGTATTTGCCCCTCTCCTTCCTCCTACAATATCACTCTTTGATGTTGCCACGCTGCTACTCGCCGAATCCCGGTTCGACCGGACGCCACGGCGTCTCGCCAGTAGCCCAGGAATCCCCGGAGTACGAAGTGGAGGACCATGGTCCATCCTGAACCTATCTGAATATGCTTCGATATTGATAAATCATAGAGCAACTTCAGACTGGTATTGGCATTCGATGCCTACGCAGACCCGGTCCATGTGGATCGGAGGACGACTCCTGACCCAGAAGGAGCTTCGGGTCCTACTATCGGAGTTGGAATGCGGCCCTGCCCTGGGAGACGGCCTCCCCCGCTCACCCCCCCCCCTCTCCCCCCATCGCCCAGACTCCAGTCTCATACTTGCATCTCTGTGAATCTGTACCAGCAGCACCGTGGTGACTGTAGCAATGAGCGTCTGGATGATCTAAGGACGAGACCAATTTAACCGGTAGCGATGGGTCCGGCCCAAACTGGATGGCTGGGCTGAACCAAGGATCGGGCTAGTCCTGTTTACGTCGAATTGCGTATCTAGGGTCTTCTTGGGTTCCAGAGCCGAGAAAACGATTGGCCGACGACTGATTGCTACCAGAGGCATCGCAGGATGTTCCGGCTATTTGTAACCGGGGATAATGATGCCATTTTCCATTCCCGCCGATCCCGAGAGAGGAGAGCATTGTTTTTCAAGGTAAACCTATCGGAGGCGCCATTATAATATGATAATTTATTGATAATCTCCATGAATAATGGAGGCGCGCCGTAGGTATGCACTATGTCATTGTCAATTTAAACGGTTTAAATCCCTGGGAATCGTTTCATAATAGATTAGCGCTGTCTACTGTATTTTCATGAGGTATCCGTTTATCGTGTCTTCGACTTGGCCCATTTTCCCACCACTACCAGAAAAGATGCCGATGCCCATAGCAGCCCTAGGGGGGGCAACGTGAAAAGCGTCCTTCTGGTAGGTTACGAATTTTGTTGTTTCTCTGTAAAGTCAGTTTTTTTATTTTTCCAAAAAAAAAAAAAAACCGCGCGAACGTTATATTTTCAAAAAATAGTCATAATCGATATTTCACGAGGGTTATTAAATTTTTTTTAAATCCGCATGAAAAATTTAACCCCGTGACTTATATATTACCACCCACCCACCCCCTCTTATGCCACCTCCCGCGTTCCTCGTTCCGAGAATAAGAGATTCCTGATCTCGAAGATAGTTACTTCCTGTATCCTGTCGTTAAGACGTCTCCGGCACGTCAGGGATTCTCACCCGCGAAACATTGATTATTCAAAGGACAGTTCATCTTCTCGAATGAAAGATGCATGTCGATTTCTTTTTTTCGATTTTTCTCATTCTTTCAAATTCGCAGCCGCAAACAGCTTCTGGACCCAACGACGTGCCCGGATCTACAGTGTAAAACCGTAACGACGGTGCGATCCTCCAGTCGTTGCTGTACTATCGAAATTCGAGGGAAGACAAAGGAACGGGCCGAACCAGCCGAACGTGTAAAAATGGCCGAACACGTGGCACTTCGTGCTCTGAGAATAAACCGTCGCGAGACCTTGGCACGGTTTCGCGCCGTCTGATTTTACGAACCGCGCATGATTCGCTGCTTTTTAACTGGCTACAAGTCATATTTCAGTATCCCCGATCAGCCCCTGACAACGATTAGGCCGGATTAGGGCTCCTCCCTCGGGAACACCGAAAATGCCACACAGTGCATTCCCGCGCACTTATCCAAGCAATACCAAAAGAAAGTATCTACCACGAATTAACTCGAATTCAATTCGAAAATATCGAAACAGCAAAATTACGATATACAATCGATATATATCTGTTGGCTAGTTGTACATATATACATATATAATCTACATATCAACCTAAAGATATTCACGTGTTGTACCGAGACACAATATCGCGCTACTGCATACAGGCATCTACACACGGAGTATAGAGGCGTACCGATATATATATATACAGATATACAGGGAAAGAGAGAGAGAGAGAGAGAGAGAGAGAGAGAGAGAGAGAGAGAGAGAGAGGAGAGTCGGCGTGGGACCAAGGCAACTCAAAAAGTCGCACGGCGCGTCAGGGGTTCTCAAGCAGAAGATCGCAACATGCGAATTCGGCACTTCCGGAAGTGTATCCACAGTGCCTGCGTAGGAAATGCGATAAAGCGTCAAAAAAAAAATACATAAAATCCCCCCAACAAACGACGAATCAGCAAAAGTACAGTTCGCGTGCCCCAGTCCGGATGAACCGTTCAAGTAAAGGGGGAGGGGGGTCCTGGTAGCTGGAAGATCTTTTGGAGGTGTCGAGAGGTAAGAGGGGGAATTTAGGTAGGACAGTACCGAAAAAGACAGGGCACGTGTCTCGTCCAGGACATCTGCCTCGGGACTGTTACCTGGGGTCCCGGGGACTTAGGGCCCCATTATATCGTTTACCTTAGCGGTCGTAGAATATATATCCCCCCCAACCGTTCCAGATATATATATATGTACGTCGTGCCCCAAGTGGGCTCCCGCCCCTCCTTTAACCTCTACCAATTCGTAAGGAGCAGCTGCCCTTCTTCCCATTTACCTAGTCTGCGGCGCAGACGGGTCTTCACTCTACACCTGCTCTCCTGGTAAAGAGCCGGGCCAGCGTTATGAAGGCCGGGAGCAGGAGGGGGCCTTATTGTCAGTGGCACGAAGCCGACTGATCAGGAGACTATCAAGATCAACGACGTAAAACCGTTAGCCGTTACACACAAGGAGCACGCGAACGGGCAGGAAAACGTCTCAGGCAGTATAATACCGAGTCGTCCAGGTAATTGGAGTGTTATTGAGAGTGCAGCATTAGGGGAAAAGTCCAGAGTGGAATGCAGTCAGGATATATATATATATATATATATACAGAGAGACACGTACGCGTCTATAGAAACGGGGCCAGACGCTCGAGAATCAGCTATTCGGTATTGTAGGTGACATAAGCTGGGAGCGTCGCGGCGCTTCTATTCCTGGCCGGGCGTCGACCCGTAGACGCCTCCCAGACTACGTTACGTCGACGGGACGAGAAGGGACAGAGGGGTAGGAGGGAAGGAGGTGGGACGCACGACAAAGTATACAGTCGGGATAGAAAGAGAGAGAAGCAGAAGACTCTGGATAATTCGTGCGAAGAAAGCGAAGGGACTGCCGGAAGGAGGTAAAGGAAGTCCGGGGTTCATCAATGGAACCCGAGAGGCGTCTGCCCGCGTCTCGACGTCTGTCCCGGAAGTTTCGGTAGAGGATACGCGGCGATACACGTGCGAGCGGCTGCGTGCAGACGTGGGAGAGGAGGGGAAGGTCAGCCGTGGAAGGCGAACCCTGGAGTGTGGATGCACCCTGTAGGTACACTGCCTATATACATACATATAAACACGTAACGCCACGTACAGTACGGTGCAGGAACGTTCACGTCCCGTAAAGCACGCGTTCGCAACGGGAATGCCTTCTCGGTGACAAAAGGAAGCGAACTTCCTTCTTACGTTCGTTGTCACGCACGCCACCGTTTATATAATCCATCCCGTGACGTCAGGTTGTTTAATCCATTCATTACACGAGAGCGTCGGAGCAGCGCCGACGCGCACGACGTTCCCCGTATCGTTACGCCAGAGAGACCCGACGGAATTCCTACCCCCGTGACAACGTGCCTGTCCTGGCTAGTTCCCTTTTTTCGAACCAGAGCGCGCCACCTGCGCCACCATCGGTCTCCGAGCGAGTCCTTCGCGCATGAGGGACACGTGGATAGACTGCCTGTATATATATACATATAGCTACGAGCCATTTGTCAGACCTGTAGTGACCTGCAGGTACCGTGGGAGAGGGGGCCAAGGGGACTCTGCGGTAAACTACACGTCGAACCTCCCGCCCGGTTATACCTATAGACGTATTCGCAACGGCGTATAAAAGCGCCGCGCAAGCCTCAAGGCGCGTTTATAGCTGGCGTGCGACGTCGGGCGTCCGTTCCGAATGGGAACACGCGCTCGATGCATGGGTTTAAAGAGCCCCTGTCAACACAACACAATCGCTCGCCGGTGATAGCGCCGACATTCTAGCGATAGCCCGAGCCCAGCCGGACAACTATTGTCGTCATCCTCGAGTCGCGATCCCGAACGATCGCGAAGTATCCACGCGGGAGGACAAGACTTATACGGGGCGGGGGGGGGGGGCATGATGTAACGGGCTGCCGGGCGATAAGAATTCTGACGCCTCCATTCAGGTCGCTCGGGGGAACCGATAGGGAGAAAAATCCTCGTTACGAAATCCAAGTGGCGCCGCCACCTCCGACCCGACGTCCCCACGTTCGAGATACGTTACGTGGGGACACGGGGGATGAGCGTCGCGACGCTCGGACAACAATTTTTTTTTTTTTCGCATCGTCAACCACCCTGACCTATCGGGCATCGCGTGACGCGACGCGTGAAGGCAGATGCAACGAGCGTCTCCGATCGGGTTTTCATGGAACGTCCAAAAAGGAGAGAAAAAAAATTCCGGTACTTTTCCAACGAGTACCACCCGCTGTATACTCTTCTCCGAGCGACTGATCGCAAGAGCGTTAATGTCCTCGTCGTAGTCGGTGTGTTCGCGTACATGCGTGTTACCTGTATCTCGGAGAGCCTTACGAATGTTTACGCAACCGATCGGAATCGTGCGCGCCACAGGTGGCGCCGTGACGCAAACTTGTTATCAGTTACTCCGGTTACACACGATATAATACGATATAACCGAATATACCTTGAATATATAAAAAATATAAATATGAAAACTCGAGGGAATATATGCCAATCGAGAAAAAAAAACAATATTTTTTTTTCTACAGACTCCAACTACTACCGCAACTACATACTCAGCAGGGAGCAAAGGCGGTCTGCCGTTGAAACCCGCGACGCGTATCAGATGGTCGTTATTCGTAAAGGAAAAAAAAAAATAAATAAAACCATGCCGTTGCGTACACGTACGCGCGTATATTCGTTTGATACAGAAGAGAAGCGCTGCATAAACGCGACCGAGTGGCGTTAACCGTACGGAGGGAGATTGCCGGTAGGGGAAGAGAGGGGGACGGAGGGGTGGCAGGGAAGGGGGGGGAGGGTTCGGGTAGCGCGTATCGCGTAAGAGTAAAAGGGGGGAAGTGCGTGACGCAACGCGAGCGGAAGTGAGTATATGCGCGCCGAATGTGTGTGACCCAGTTGGAATAGGGCCACGAAAAGAAAAAAAGAAAAAAAAAATACTAATAATAAATAAATAATAAAAAAGAATGGAAGTCGTCAGAGTCCAACGATTCCCTGACGCGAGGGCCTCGAGGAGCCGAGAGCGGGGGAGGTTCACGTGTATGACGTAATTAAGGAGGAAATGTGAAAAATTAATTAGCCACGCGGCAGGACGGCTGATCCGGTAATCCGTGATAAAGGAGGGGGGTCAGGGGGGGGAGGGATGTCCAGCAAAAGGGGATGCCGGGTAAAAAATTCGTGTAAATTGTCAGAGTACCTATCTGACGTTTGAGGGGGGGGAGGAAGTGGACGAGTGTGTGGGGGGGGGGGTACCTTCATGCAGAAAAAGCACCGGAAGTAGATAACACGTTGGGAGGGAAGCCTTGAGGAGCCGAGGCCATTGTGGTGGGCAGCGGCGCAACGCGGGACCGGCACGCTCTCGGTGTCGTGTGGGAAAAAGTACTATGGGTGGAATGGAGTCTGTGGTTCATTCATGGTGAGTCCTGAATGGAGAGAGAAAGAAAGAGAGAGAGAGAGAGAGAGAGAGAGAGAGAGAGAGAGAGATCTCGTACACACGGGCGCAGGAACGAGCCCCGGTGCCCGCAGACACATAAATACGGGACGGGCAGACACAGTGTTGCGGGACGGTCTTTGTGGAGCTGTGGGTCCGTGTGAGAGAGAGAGAGAGGGAGGGAAGGGAGGATGCTTGAAAAGAGAGAGAGAGAGATTGATAGTTGCATACGTATGGTTATAGAGCATGCAACTAGGTGGCTACGAACGAGACGCGCACGAAGGATGCCATTGACATGCGTGCGCTGAGCTTTGGCTGCTACCTGAACATCCGGGACTCCCGGTGGTGGAAGGGAAAAACGGTTGATCGTAATTCGTTTCGGCGTAGCCGCGCGCGCGAACGTGCGGATGGCCGCGCAACGACTTCCGTGAACGAGGCACGCAGTCCGCTGCGAGACAGGACGAGCCGTATGCGGATGTGAAAAGGTGGAGGTCTTGGTAGGAGCGGATATAGATGCTGGTTGCTGCTGCAGCAGCGCGTACCCGGTACTAAAATCGCATAGTGACTCGCGTGAAAAATAAGACTCGATGGACAATTGACGTAATTTAAATGCTCGGGTCGTACAGATGCTCCGTACAGACTTTCCTGTAGGAACGACAGACCCCGTGGCAGGACGTGCTCGCATGGCCATTCGGTACGGGAAGAATTATTGAGACCTATCGCAGTGACATCCTGGGCCTGATACGTACGGAGCGCCCGAGTCCCGGAGAGTCCAAGAGTTCAATGAGTCAAGGGGCCAACGGAGTACGGAGAAGCCAGGCCCGGTCAAAGGCTGGCGCAGAGTCGAGCGGGGTCGGCTGAGCACCACTGGCCTTCGGAGGAGTTCCCACGGTGCTTCGCGTCGCATGGCTATACCGTGGCTAGATATGTCCCCACGTTCGGTTCTCAACGAGCGACATCGCGGCTCGATCGGAGCCCAGGAGAAGAAGCGAGGCTAGGTTAGTGATAGCCGGGTCAGCGCGGAAAGGGAAGGAAGGTACAAGCCGGAAGCCGGTGCAGCCTAGCGAACCGGAAGAGTCTCCCTCTGACCCACGTGCTAGGGAGAGGGAACTAGAGAAGGACAGGGCCGTGCAGATACCGATAAAAAAAACTCGTATCAAGCCATCATCCTCCGTCATAGGTTCCGTCACGTCGTTCGGTCTTTTGGCGAGTCCCCATGAGAATTCCTTGTATCCGTCATCCGGTATGATAGCGGGTCCCCGACAATGGTAGCAGCGACTAGCTAGAAAAGGTCAGTCTTGGTAACGGTAAGGGGGTCTCTCAATGAGCGATAACGAGCGCCAACCCTAAGGAACCGCAAGAGCAGGGAGAGACACTAGGAACTGCAGGAGGAGCCGGCAGAGTGAGGAGCGCGGGGAACCACCGCCGAGCGTAAGTACAGAGGAGGCCAAAGAGAGGATCTCAGACGAGAGCGCCAATGCCGTTCCCGCTCCTACGTCTACGTGCCTCGGGATTGGCTAGGTCGAGCTCGGTAGTGGTCGTAGGTGTATTCGCGCACGATGCTGCCGTTGTGTGCGCGAGCGACAGCCGAAGTTGAACGAACCCACGCGCGGACCGAACCTTGCTAATTTTTTAAAGGCCCACCTCGAACACACTGCTTCCACCACGGTCCGACTACCACTGTTGCTACTATTACTACTATTACTACTACTAGTCCCGTGTCATACTCGACCATACTCGAGCGTTATCGCTCTCCTCGTCGCTACGACAGTACCAGACCACGTTACTACAGGCATTTTCGAGACGGTACCCTCCTCCGGTAGCCAGTGTAAGTGTAAAGCCAGCAGGCGTTACGTACGGAATATATAGGAGACTCACAATCGGGCATACACGCGTCACTACGCAGCTCGAAGCTTCCTTTTCTCGTAGAGAGACACGCAAGGAGGCTCTCCTACCCGGGTGTATCGTTCGTTTGCGGAGGGAGCGCGTGAGAGGGGGCGAGGGAGAGGGGTGCTGGTGGTCTATAGGAGTGACGGGGAGGGCGAGCGGGGGAGAGAGGGAGAGAGAGAGGGGGACGGGGAGAGGTTGAGCTAGAGAAATACGCAGCCAGAAGCAGCGCGGTGTATTGTGGGACACGACCTAAATTTCCGCTAATATTCTGTCGCAACGAGACAATGAAACGTAGCCGATTTCAAAACCGGCCGAACCGCCCGGGACTTTCTTTCTCGCTGCGGATTCGTCCGGGCGGGTTAACAAGGTGAACCCAGCCGATTTTCGCGAGTGTCGATTGGTAATTATGAATGATTTTTTTCAAGAGAACTTGGCTCGTTTAGGATATATGCATGTATGCATATAGGTTGGTTTCGTTATCGGTTGGTCCAGTGATAAGGGACTTCCTCGTTGCACGGTGAGGAAAAGGCGACTGGTTACGTCGTGGAAATTGGCCTTAAGGCTGCCGCACGCTCAAACGACGTAGCTTCTGCCGGTATAGTCCACCTAAGCCAATTATACTCAAGGATAGTCTAATATTGTATATCGAGTGACGCATTTGTTTTGTGCAGACTGAAGTAGGAGGCCTAGCGGGGATCGGGGGTACTAACGGTTCGAAGGAACTTTAAGGGGAATCCTTATTTAATTGTTTTTACGATATTTCATGTGGATACGAATTATCGACCGATCGTGGGTTAACGGTTGGCACGTTGTTCTGGTATGAAAATTCAACGGTGAAGAACCGCACGATTGCGAACTCTTTACTAGATACACGATAATGGATGACGTCAGTGCGTCTGGAAACAGCTGACCGCATTCCACGATAATTGTTTTGCATAATCGTAAAGCCACGGGCCGCAGCCCATCGAGCACCGCAGGAACGACGATAGCGTTCGACGTCGTTAATGTCCAGTGGGAAAATGAAATTTGAGTATCGCCGAGATCCGTGCGTCGCGACGCCAGTCGCCTCCTAGGGTCAATAGTTTTGCGCTCCGCGTGGCTCGGACGATTGGCTGGCTGGCTTTTAAAGTTTAAAGAGCCAACCCGGCGTCTAGCTTCCACAGTGACTCTCAACGTTTTTATTTACTCCCAAGGAGAGTTCTCGAATATCGGGGGGGGGGGGGGGGGGGCAGCAGGCTCGACCAATGGGAAGCAAGGAAATACCCGACGAGGAATTCGGACGAATGGAGGAGCCGCGCGAAATTATGACCAATCGTGGTCGCGAAGAACGAGAGCTGTCGGGGAAAAAAAAAAGAACAGGGCGAATCTCCATTAGGCTTCACGAACGTCTCAAGTACCACGAGGAAGAACCCGGAGTATCCCAGGAAGATATTTTGCACCATATAAGGCCTTCCTTAGCGGCGTCCCACGCGTCCTACGCGTCACCGCGTATCTCGCTTGGAACACGTGGACGAGCGCGTTTGCAGCGACGCCCTTTTTACTTCCGTACGAATTTCGAGATCCGCGCGATTTTCATTTCCATCTAAAACCGTCAATGCATTTTTTTTATTAAAAAAAAAAAAAAAAAAAAAATACCGGGTCGTCCAAATTTCTCACGTACGCCGATTTCCCACGGGTTCACCGAGCGCCGTCGTGGGGCGTCGCGACGCTTCGCCCGAACCGTCCCTGGTCCATGATGCTGTTATAATCCCGGTAATACGTGTCACAGCGGCGACTGCACATACTTGCCGCGTGACGTCCACACGACGGCACGAAAGACGTCGCGACGCCCGACGTAGACCGTATAGATATAGCAATAGACGCGAGAGAGATGCGTGCGTGGGCAGACATAGCGCATAACACGGGTATCTCCGAGCGTATAGGCGAGATGAAAAGACGGGGAGTAGATGAGGAGATTGGATGACGGACCTCTGGGATTTGCTACAGACCGAAATGTCGTTAAGCTTCGAGGAAAAAATGTTCACCATGAAAAACAACCTTTTTCCGCGCCGTCGGTATGCAGTAAAAATAAAACATCCCCGTGGTACGTAGCGCGTCCTTCGATCGGATCCTGGAGTCTAGGCGTCGTCATTCGATTCGCATTAAACGCCCGTACGAGGAAGGAAGGAAGCGATGCAAAAATATGATTCAGGAGAGGAGAAAAAAAATGATCAGATGAGAATCGCTTAGTACACGGATACTGCGATGACGCATGCATTCCGATGCGTTGCCCGATGAAATTCGCGTGTCGCGTCGGACATTCGAGTACTCGCGGATCGAACGGGTATCGATTCGTGTTAAACCGCAACCAACATGCTCGCCTCCCATTCCAAAGCCATACGTAACATGCCCGATAGATGTCTCCGTGTATATATATATAGTGCTTGTGACCATCTATGCATATAAATTGTACAGCAAGCGCATGAGACCGACGCCCGTCTTGGTGGACGGTTCGCAGTAGTGACGTCACTATGCCCCAATTAGAAATGCAGCAGTAAAAAAATGCCAGTAACAAAATCTTAATATTCCGATAGCGTCGTAATTTTACAAGAGCTCCCGAAAAAAAAAAAAAAAAAAAAACATTTTTCACCAGCGTTTCGATATACGACGTGTGTCTATTACCGTGGCTGTTCTACGCGCGTGTTATGTATCGTGTATATATATACTATGTATATAAGATGGCTCATCGCGACAATTGCTGCAGACCGAAGGAGAAATACGTAGCCAAGAGTCACGTGCGCGTACGAGAGACACGTCGGCCGAGACTGTCGCTGTGTGCGCGCGCATGTCTCTTGCAACAGTGACGTCACTCCCAATACCTGTTGCATGTGAACTCGACTCGAGCCGGAATGTCTATTGGATGGAGGCCGCAGTGCTATTTAAGTCGTGCGTTCGAGAAATTCCGCGACAGCGCTTCCCTCGAGGATCGCCTACCGTATCCGGCATTGACTTCCGGTGAGGAATTTAACAGGGCCGGCAGGAGGATCGGGTCTTCCCGGCGAGCGTGTATAACGTTAGTAATAACGTAAATAGATGAAACGGATAAAGAACGGTCCTGGGGGTTTATAATGCATTTGTAAAAAGTATTAACGCGTATATTCGGGCTAGGGAACACGTGTGCAGTCTGGGATACCGGGGGACGTCGGGAAAGAGGAAAAGCATAAAGTTTCAAGAGAAACGTGTGTTTACTATACACCGTGCCAGAATCGAATTACGTAACGCAAGACAAGCCTTGGTTCTCGGCCATTTTTAAAGGTCTGCGGCATCTCGAACGATAATTGATAGTCGGCAACGATGATACCCTTTACCTGGTGGTAATTATTGTGCCGGGCCGGGAGATAAGATTAGAGACGGTAGCTCGTGGGTGCGCGCGCATCCCGAGGGGAAGTTATTCGTGTACGGGATTGAGGGGAGGTAGAGGGGAAATCAAAGGGGGGGGGGGGGGGGGGACGAGAGGACAGAGAGTTCCAGTTCGCTAAAAGTGGACGAGGGGAGGGAAGTGGGGTGAGAGGGGAAAAACTCGATATCCGGAAGTGAGCTGCCGACTATCCCGCTGCGAGAATTCACGAAAATAGACAGAGAAGGAGGAAGGAGGGGGAGGCGAGACGTCAGGAACGACGAAGACCCTTCCGAGCTCGTCTGATTTGGAAAGCTGCCAGTTGCCTGTGCAAAAGTTTCGACTGCCCGAAAGCCCTAGCGCCACGCGAGAGAGTCCTCGGCAAACGCCATAACCCAAAAGGCCAACTTCCGGTGGCTGCAGCCGTCTCTTTTGACGCGGAATCTTCGGGGTTGACATTTTTTTTTCACCAATTCGCACCTTCATCCGGCCCCCTTATGCGCCTTCCGGTTGGTCGAACGTCGCGATCCGCGTAGAATTCCGATAAGCCATAGTGCCCCTTCTCGAAAAGCCCGGAAGTCGTTCCGCGCGCCACCACTTGGTGACCGTTGGTTTCCGGAAAAATGTACGTAGCCCGTTAACCCAGATTACCAGCCACTAGTCCAATTCTTTTAATACAGATGGATGGCTCACGTGCCCGTATTTTCGTATACGTCTAAACACTGCGAAGAACTCCGTCGCCGATGGATCGAGAGGCACCACGTGTCACGCTAATTATTCACCGTCACCGTTGGGAACCAGGAGTATTGACTTTTTCTCTTTCTTTCGGATGATTAACCTCAAAAACATTGAAAGACGCTCGTATCTCCTCGCGCGAGTTAGATTCTCGGAGGAGAAAAAAAGAGAGGCGAAAAAAGAAAAACAGAAAAAATTTCCTCTCCGCACGGTAATTAAGATAATTACAAAGTCGAAACTGTTAACGGGCGAAGATAAGAGGGGGGCGAAGGGAGGGCGGGAGGGGATACTCGCGAATCCTCGCGATTGTATGCGGCAAATTTGGCGCGTGGAGCCGAACGAGTATAAGGAGAGGCGGAGAGACAGGGCGAGAAAAATTATCGCTTCTAGGATTGATAAAAGGCAAACAGCCACACGAGCGATGATAACCACGGACACGAGGACTGTTCCGAAATCTGTCGGGGTCTCAGGGATTCTCAACTACGACGATGTGCAAAAGGTTTGAAAAAATTGGCGTGTACCTCCGAGCCGTTACGGTTCGCTGATAAAGAGAAGGCAAACCTCGCGCTGCTGCTGGTGCTGCCAGTGGCGATGGCGATGGCTGGTGGTTCGAGTATGCGAGTCCCTAAGCCGCCGCACGCTACGTAACGCGAGAGACGAGCGTAAACTTGATTCCTGTGTGTTTTCGACGTGACGTTAAAAGACGTTTTCGCTTTTACGATTTGTAGTTTGCGGTTAAACCTTAAACGCCGCCTCCATTTTGTACTTGGACGGCAAAGTGGCAGCCCTGCTTTGTGACAATGGCTTAGGGGAGAGTCAGGCATTTGGGAGCCACTGTGCTAGAATGCCGGCGGCATACAGAAATAGACTTAGGGGCCTTACCAAGCACTTTTCGCATTTATATAACTTCCCCAAATTTATGGTCTTTATCTATTTAATTATATACATACGCGGATTTATTTGCGCTATTTGGCAAGATCAAACGACCGTTCGAGTCCGTCGCGCGTGTACGTAGAAATGTCCATGTACATGTGTCTATGTGCTGCACAGTGCATTAACCCTTGGTTCGTTAGCCGAGGTAACCTCAAACATCTACAACCCTGTTGGATGCGGATTTTCGTATTTTTTAAAATAAAAATCAGACGCGGGATTTGGATTGAGATAAGTTTATTTTCATAACAAGAATTCCTGTTCCACGTGTTTCGGTCAGTTTCAAGAATTGACCGTTTAATCCGGTGAAGCGATAAGACGGTCGCGTCAGTTTGGCAGGCCAAAGACAAACGGAAGGCAGACAGAACGCGAAAGGATAAGGAGAAAACCATTGACGGCGTATGTAACGTATGTCGTTTGTGGAAAATAAAAAAATCTTTCTACGCCAATGATATTGGGGCCAAGAAGTCTTGGTCTTTGCTCTTGCCGAGCTATTAAGAGATTTCGTTCACGTTGTCTTCGCCATACTTGCGAATCCTCAATGATGCTACGACGAAAGTTGCGCGGTTGTCGCGAGTCACGACACCTGCGACCAATCCGATGTCAGAAGGAGAAGCGAACGTTATTGTTACGGATTTCGAAATTTCTGTAAGACGAAAACGAGTCGCGATGTATTCGTGGACGTAATAATTGGCTGGATTTTAATTGGAATTAATAGCAAGTTCTCGCTTGGTCGGAAGCCGAGGATCGCAGACCTTCCGATTCCGGGTTCTCTGGGCGCATGCGCACTGAACGACACGTACTGTACGAGTCTCTCGGAATTCGTAGAAAAAAGGATCGAGCTTCGGTAAAGACACTTTTGACAACAAAGGATTAGGAGTTGAGAGAATAAGAACAAAGAGGGTCGAGGGAAAGAACTGGTAGACAAAACAAATGAGGAATTTTCATGGAACGACCGTTGGCCGTTTTAAAAAGTAACCGACGATCGCTAAGAAATAAAAAGTACAAATATGTCTTACCCAGCATTGTCCCTTTGTTCAACCCAGAGCAGGAATCCTCGTCGAATCTTCCAGTTGATGAATCGTTGAATTATCCCCGAGTCATTGGATTGCCAACGCGCGTTCACTTCCAAAATATAATCCAATTTCAAGAAACTAATAGGACCGCTGGTACGTTGAGTCTCGAACGAATCTTCATGTAGAATTTTTTGGTAAAACGAACACGAGCCAGAGCTAAAGTTTTTCACGCAGCTTGTTTGGGAAACAACCCTTACGCGACACGAGTCGAGGACGAAGGATGGCAGAAGGTCCTTTTAGGAGAGCCAATCAGTGACACAGGCAAGGAACGAGTGGGTGAGCGAGAGAGTGAAAAAGCAACTGAGTGAACGAGGGAGTGAGAGGACTAGCAACTTGGAGAAAAGGGGCTTTCGCGCGAGCGAGAAGGTGGAAACTGTCAGCTACGTTTCAGAGACGGCCGGCTGGCGGACGAGGACTGAGTGTTCGAGGAGCCGTTCGCTTGCGGACCCCCTCTCTGCACCTTCGCGACTTGGTGCCGCTTACGGGAGAACGGCCGCCGAGTCGGGACGTCGAGGGAGATGCCTACGGCGCGAATATGCCGTAATGATTGTGCCTGAAAATCCTTTATTCTTAAGGGCGTTTTATGTGGAGGGTTGCTGTCGTATATAGGGACGTTCCAGACGTAATTACTTGTATGATTTTTACGTGGCACGCGGTAAAGATGCTTAAAATATTTTTGCGATTCGCAAAAGGAACACAGCGCGCTCTGATGGCTGTCTACCGAAACATTCCCGAACAAAATGGCCGTGCCTCCTCCAATCGGAGATACATACCTTGGATTTCACCTTTTTTCACGACACGAACGATTCTTTTGCAGATTTTCAGTGTTTTATAGGCTTTTTCACTGTTATTACTTTCGGGTAAATACCACTTTTCAAACTTTTTCGGACTTTATCGCGATCGTCTGTCGGTGATAAGTAACACGCAATTTGTCGGTGGCCTTCGGCATAGTCAAATGTCTGGCTGGTCAAATGTGCGGCTAAATGCAATGAAATGTTGTGATTTTTGATTGATTTTCAATTTTTAGGTTCTCCTACTCGTTTATAAATCTTAAATGTTTTTTTCATGTAACTCTTTCTAATTGATATCCCACATAAAAGTCGGCCACGTCGGCATCGTCTGTTCGTCTACGAATTTCATATAATTTAACATGAATAATTAAACAAATTTCGATTCTTTTTCTTAGTCTCGTGATTTTTTCATAACATAGAGTGTTTCCATGCAGTCAACTTAATGCGCAATTCGCTCGTGGCCTTCGGAATTGGCCGAATTCGTTGCTGGTCAAACGAGCATCTAAATTGCAAGAATTTTCGTAAATCTTATAAAAATCATAAACTTTCCACCAAGCGCCGTCATAATAAATCATAAAAGTAATTTTCATTACAATATTTCCCAAGAAAATCGCGTATATCGCTGATATCGATCTGGCAAAAAATATGTAAATTTTTAAAACACCATATCGTTCAAAAAATTCCAAATAACACGATCGTCAAAAAATGGAAAAAAAAATTTTTTCCAAAACGCTCCCATTCCACGACGAAACCCTGTTGCGCAGTACGCATGGCGATGCGGCAACGTGTCACTGACAGCGCCCGATGAACCAGCTATGAAAATTAGCGGGAATTTTAAAAAAAGTAAAAACAATCATAATCCCAAATCAAGTGGCAACTAAATAAAAAAATTTTATGAAAATCCGTCACGCAAAGTTTCAGAAGAAAATCTCACTCAAGACCATACCCGCAAAAAGGTCCATGCTCCGCAGTCTCGCAGCCTCCCTCGCAGCTTCGCCACAAAAAAACAGCGCAATAGCGATAAAAAATTTCAAATTTTTTAAGCGTCCCGAGCATCACGAATAATCCCAAATCGAAAATCTTATCGCAGATCCTATCACGAGCAGAGAAACCAAGCAAGAACGAATAGACGGAATAGATGCATAAGATTGCCGATGAAAAAAAGGCTGCTGAGTTATTCGCAGGTTAACAAGATTCGACAAAATTTGCCTAAAGGTCAATGTCGGTAGACGAATCTGCCAAAAGTCGAATCTGCCGGCCATGAAAATCCCATGAATTATTGAGAGCACGTATGTATACCTATATGGGGCTGGTCTCATTGCCGGTGCCAGGATGAAGCTCATATGTTTTTTCCCCCAAAAATAGCGATTCGGCAAGGTGTACCTTGCACCTATAAGGACAGGTCGGTCTGGATCGGCTTTTCGAAAAGGGGCGAAAAACCGAGTAAAAAAGTACGAGAAATACGGTAAAGCGAGAGATGCCAAAGACAGTCGGAACGAGTAGGTACCGAGTGGAGAACGTGTGGACACGTCAGAAAAATCAATGGAAAAAGAAAAAAAAATTATTTTTCATTTTTATCCAATAAATTAGGCTAGCCTGCGTCAAAAATACATTTAAATAGGTATATACGCTTATATGCTTACTTTAACTATGATTTGCCCGTATGACTCCAGACACGTGATTTTCGCGTGTCACCCAAGTGCCACCCAGATACGTTTAATATTTGTTCCATCATAACACGTGCTAATTACCAGATCGAACTTAACCAGATGATCGACCGTAGTAAATAATTAAAAAAATTTTTTTTTATGAATTTCACGAAAATCAAAATTACGTATAAAATAATCCGAGAAACACAAAAATTCAATATTTCGCGCCATAACGTTTATTCCCAGTATAGCCATTCCATGCAATCCGTCGATCTAGTAAAAATTAAAAAAAAAAGGGTTAATCCAGATCAGTACAGTAGGGTGATATGATGGTACGGTAGGAGCCAGCTCGAAATATCGCAGACGAATAAAATGGTCGCGGCGACGCCGGCGGCGCATGAAAATAGAAAATAGAAATGGATATAGAAATAGAGTGAAGCAGTATAGTGGCAGTACGAGCAGCAGTAGCTTTAACGGGAGAAACAGCATCCTGAGGATGGTGAGACGATAAAGACAAAAGGAGAGATAAGGAAGGTCAAAGATAAAAAAAGGATAATAGTGACGTCACTCATATAATTGTAAATAACAATTCACGATGCAATTTCAAAAATAATTATCCCGGACGTACCAAAAGGACGCGTTTCGGAAATGAAACGACCTGTAGGATTGGGCACGATGAAAAACTCGATTAAAGGCACGTTTGTCCAGCTGGTCGATTAAATTTCATTTAACCAAGCATCATTTTGAAAATTTGAAAAAAAAAAGTGAAAATAAGGTAAGAAAGGGACATGGAATTATTTCAATGACCGTTTCTCACCCTGAGCTGGTAAGAGACCATTGCCAGGGATATGAAGACTGTGCGAGAGAGAGAGAGCGAGATATACTGGGAGTTCGAGCGAGACGGGGATACCGGGATAGGGATATCTAATTAAACGATGAATTATACATGATGCATCCAGGCGATTAGAGGCACCCTGTAGACGGGCAGACGGAGGAGTTACACTTCCTCGAATGCGGCATCCTGCCGAGTATCTACTGTCCTATCGTAATGGGACTCGAGGCATTGATCGACTAGTGGAGGAAGGGCCAATACTTTTACACCGACGACTTCCTTCCTCCGTTGGAACGGCCGAGTAAACGCGAGTACTACTTGCTTCGCTACTGGCGAAGGTCTTGGTGCTTTCATTCATAAAGTTAGGTATTTTAGCAGGGGGAGGTGGGGAGGTACCGGTAAAAACAATGCACGGCATCTACCCACGACGTACGACTACCGTAGTACGTCGATAGGTATATTTCATATTAATGTCGATAACGTAGAAATCGTTGACGGTTAAATGGTATTTTAAAAATAATTTTGGATAAAATTTTAATATCTTGCATGCGAGGGTCGATCGTTCTATTTGACCGGAGGTTAACGAAACGGCTGTGCATTGGTCTAGTCTACGACTTGAAAGGGCGGTGACCCGCGAATGCCTGGCCGGAACTCGACGACTTCCGGTGCTGTTCCGCCGACGATCGTTTCTATATATATAAAGCCTTAGGCCTTAGGCGAATACACGCGTCTGCTACCACGTGCGCGGTGCACTGCCAATTCGAGATTACGTGTCTCTCTCGGGCAACCCTTAGTAGGTAGGCTGTGACGATTGTGGAATATCTTGATCAGGCAACTTTTTTTTTCTATATCTGAAAAGATATTCCAAGAATTGATATTTTTTTTTGGGTCAAAAATTTTACTTTTTTTACTTCAATTAGGAAAAATCGATCGTACCGATCGCCATTGGTCGTGAACGCCAAAATATTTAGGTTCCGTAAAGGTTGAATGGATGGAGAAGAGAAGAAAAAATAGTGAAAAGTTGAAGAGGGCGATAAGGAGGAATTTTGTGGGGGGTAAGAGAGAGAGAGAGAAGGGGAGACGAAGAGAGAGCAAAAGAGACGGAGACCGTGAAAGGGCCACGTGGATGCCGACCCAATCGCATTCCATCGAGTAAAAATTTCGTGAGAGAAGAAAGTGCCCCGAGATGAAATTTCTGTCGATTGTACAATTCGAAAAAGTAAATCGTACCGCGACTAATATCTGGTCGGTTTCGCGGAAACGGATGAAAGGAGTTCCGGTGCGTTGGCATAGCAGCGAGACGTAATGGAAGCTGGCGAGAAGCGTAAGGGAACGAAAGGAGGGAAATCCCATTCCCAGGAATTCCATGAAAGAATACTCGAATTCCAAAGCGGCGCTGGCGCCGCGACGAAGCGATTCGTGCGGGCGTCGATCGTCGTTTCTTGTCGTGGCGATCAAGCGCGGCCGTCGGCTTTCCTAACGGCGCCAGGTCCTTTAAATAATTGCTTTGCGAGCGTTAAAATAGTCCGTGGCCTTTTTGCCGAAGCGCTTGGACCGACACTCGGAGGAGGAAATTCCTTAACGCCAGCGAGAGAGCAAGAGGGAGTTGGTTCCGTGTAGCCAGAGGAGCCAGAGCACGAAGATTGGATCGGATCGTGCAACGGGTACGAGTACGAATTCCTCAAGACTTTATTTTACGTTATTTAGACTCTGACGTCAGATATTCGTATATGATTTATTAGATTGACTTTGCTCTTCCTGATCATCCTGTGGATCATCCCACCAGGTCGACAGGCGATAGAAAAGCCTCGTGGAGGATCACGGGAATCGCGAGGCCCAGGGCAAAATGGCTTTAAAAAATCTCCCTGTTGATAAGCAACGAGAACAAAAAGGTTATGTCAGGTAGTTACTCACTCGAGAGAGCTGCGGGAAGAAAAGGCCCCTCTTAACTTCATTCCTTCTCCGCCGCCACCGTTTTCTCCCTCCCCTCTTCTTCTTCTTCTTCTGCGGCATGCCGCATTCCAGAGCGCATCGGAAGGACGTCGACTGGAACCTTATTCTCGAAAATGTTCTTTCTTATCGTATTTCTTCACTGGACGGAAGTGCGTCCAAGTAGCACGAGGCTCTGAGTCTCATTTCTCGATGTACATATGAATATGCGTCCAAGAACCGGATATGGAGAAACATTGGAAGGAATTGGATTTGGGGTGTACGCCCCTGAGGACACTTGTCTCATCTTCTAAAACCCATTTTACATACGGACCAGTCCTTCGTAACGCAGCATTGGCAGAAGTTTGCAAGCCTTTCCTCCCGTTCAATTGGCCGCTTCCTACGACTTCCGGTTCTCGTTTGAGGTCGTTGATCATTTCTTTGTCGGAAGTTCGTTGCCTGTCATTTTGCACGCTTACAATCAGGGTGGTTTAAAATGTTGCCACGAACTTTTCACGAGTGTCGGACGAGCAGATAATAGAAGATAAAAAAATTGCCCAATTTCAAAATCACAACTATACCGAGTACCGATAAAAAATCATTGCAAATTGCATTAAGGGATATTTGACGATATTTCGTTGCACGAGAACGTAGGTAAAGATTACGTAATAGCCGTAAGGAGCGTAGGAGTCCAAAGATGGCAGTAAATGCGATTATTGAAGAAGGAAAAAGGTATCAAGGGACTCTACTCGCCAGCACCCCGACACGTGCGAATCGTGTATCCGTATTTTCCAACACGAGCCGAAGACGACTAGGTTAGGTACAAAACATAACTATATCAAAGTGTCGCAACGCTAGTGCGAACCACGAGCTACACGAAACTATCCTCCAGAGTGCGCTGTGCCTTAAAGCTCCGTCCACAAGGAGGGTTGCGAGGAAGCGAAAACCCTCGTATAAAACTCCATTCCCAACGGTCCTCGATATTCCGTGAGGACGTCAAAATCCCAAAGAGTCCTGTTTGCTGCAACGTATCCAGAAGAGCAGTAGCTGTCGTTCGGCATAGAAACTCCGCGATGGGTCTTCGTTTCGTACCGTGTGCACGTACAACTTAACGTATCTACATATATACTGGCGAGTGTACAGTGACGTATATCGATAAGAACACAAGAGACGGTAGACACGTAGAGGCAGCCAGTGCAACGAGTGCAACGAGTGCAACGCAGCCAGACACGTGTGAGCGAACAACGCGAAGTACATCGGAAGACTGCTGCAGGCGCAACGGTTCGTTCACTCTGCGCTTTCCTATGCACCCCCCACCCTGCTGGCAGCCCTTAACTTTACTTCGCCAGAGAACCAGAGAGACCGATTACCGCACTACGACGCTACTCCACTCCCCTGAAACAGCCCGACGTCCTTCTCCCTCCTTTACCCTCAACCGTTCGCCCTCTCTCTCTCTCACTCTCTTGCACTCGTTACTCGCTTCAGCGTGAAACGTGGCGACTGCGCAGACTGTCTTTTCCTCCTTTGTCATTCGCTCTGTCTCGCTTACTCTTCATGTTTTAAGCTTCATCCCACAATCGGCATCCTTCTTCATCTTCTTCTCCAACCGTTCCGTCTAGCACTCCACGACTATTCGACTCCGTCGAGGTAGCGAATGTTCCCCTTGGCTGTTTTTCCATTCATGCTGTGCCACGACGGCTGCGACGACTACGGGGTTGCTCGGGCGACTGTGCTGACATCTGTGTTGCTTTTTGACAAATACCTTTTTCACGTAGCCCACGTGCACTCCTTGAACCCTCAGGAATGGTTTGTGGCGAAATTTAATTTTTTGAACATGACAAAAAGCATTTTTCAGGGTCGACGAAGCAGATGGGATTCTTCGGGTTGCGGGGATAGCCTGGTTCACAAAATTTCAATCATCCATAATATTGTAATCTGTACTATGGGCGTGAAGAGCACCTTTATTTTGAGCTATAACAATGTCATTGTTTCACATAGAAAATTACGCTGTCGCAATCTGCAATTTTTAATTACAGACAACGTTATTTATCAGCCCATAAATAATATAGTTCATTGACAAATCGTAAGTACATCACGTAGGAGTTGTCACTGTAGGAATATCTATTGACTATACATAATAGTTGTTGGCTGGTAGCAAAAGGTACATTGTAAACATGACAGGAGGATCGTTCTTACATACAATAAATAGAAAGTAACAAAATGAAGGCAAACGCTTCTCTTGTGACATTTAATTTGTGACCGAGTTAATTATAAATATTAAACTTGATTAATAATAAACCAATCGATCCCAGGCCAGATTCACAGATCCGTCTTAGAGATCCATAAGAAATCCAAAACGAAATCCCAAATCGAATTTCACTGAATTTTATTCCTACTCTCTCTTGGATCTACCGGGAATCATATTACTTTAAAATTTATCCGCCTTCAATTTGTATGCTATATTTACCTACGCACATAATTATATCCGTATTGCTATCACCTTATAGTACACAGCACTCTGTAGTAGCTCGTATCGAAAATATATTTCTTATATAGAACATTTTGCACTTTTATTATGCATCGTCGAGATAATAACAAGAGAAACGCTTAATAATTCCATCGATATTTTACAATTACTCGAATGCTTAATCAACAATCTTTTTTTCCCTTTCGCAGGTGCCTTCGCAAGTAATGAATTATGTATTTAGAATTATACATACCGCTAGTCAATTGACGCAATTAATTAATGCAAGTGCATAATAAATCTAGTAGCAATAAAATTTTTCCATTAAATAAATGCGCAGTGATAACTGATAGGTTATCTACAAAACTCTTTTTTTTAAGACATAATAATACATAATTACACATATATATATATGTATATGTACATGTCATATATAAATACCATCGCTATATACAATCGGGATATGTCTTTGGAATTGTTTCCGGGCCACTAAAAAGTTTTCAGGTCAATTTTGAAAGTCTGTCAAAATAATCTAAACGCATGTCTAAACGTTAACAATGGGTTCTAGTACGTCAAGTCAGACGTTACAAAGGAAGCATCTCCTGGCTAAATGATATATCCTTAATTATTCACATAAAATCAATATATTAATTTTCCCTTTTTTTCCCCCTAGAATAATTTATCCGCATAAACCTGCTAGCACGGTCGTCCAATATCCAGCTGACAAGTCCAACAAGTCCGTTAGCCAATAAAGGAGCTACTCATGGATTTTGATTGGATCGTCGTCAATTAATAAAAGTGTCCTTAATCGTAACTTCAGTTACTCGAATTGAATTATCTGACAACCAGCACCTGGTGCCACCCTGTATATACGAATAGCCTCGACGATGCACATCTTAACGATAACCAATAGCCTATTTAATATATTAGATGCTAACTCATGAGGCATCGATCCGGTCGTTCCATCCTTCTGTCTTTATAGACTTTTCTTATAAATAATCCTAATACAATATTACTGATCCGTCAACGGGATATCAGGCGTGTTTACTAATTAACAAGGAACCTTAAAAATAATGATTGGCAAGTTTGCCAAAAATCTTGTAGGACCGACGACTGTAGAAAATACTGAAATCGTCCTGCCGAATGGAAATGTCTCACCGGATTGAACGCAAAGACGCGATTGGCAACTGGCAATGACTTTTCAGCTACCAGCAGTTGGCAGCGCTTAGGCAGCTTAAGCGAGTCCAACGTCGAGGGACATCATCACGAGGAATCCAAGAACGGCTCCCCAGCTGGCTAGTTTTCCATTTCCACTGAGAATCAAAGTAAGTCTGGTTAATCATCAGAGTAACAAGTCGTACCAGTAATGCTAGAGTACAAGGAACAGTCTAGACCTAACTCTGCAACCTCAGCAATGGGTTCGCTACCTCAGAGCCAGAGCTGACAATGGAGATGGGGGTACGGTGCAGAATGAAAGGGTTCCTGTGGGCCAATTAAGCAACTGTTGTTACCACCACCTATGTATATCGCACTTATTCGCACGTCACGGGTTGTTGATTTTTCAAATTACACACAACCGTCATTTCCAGCCCCGCGCAACCCACTGTTGTGTTTCGGTAGCTGGTCTGCCACATCAATCATAGCCCTGCTAAATGTACGTACCCACCCAGCCCTGCCCCATTTGCGCGATTAGACGTTTAAAATTATCATCATTATTTAAAGATACCCAATCCAGCTTTCACCACGATCAGATTTTCAGGCATCGACATCCCGTAGCCAAGCACCCTCAAGGGAAGCTGTAGCGATTCTATGAAAGAATTCCTGAGCGGCAGGATCCTTGTCCTAAGGATTTTTGGGTCTAAACCTTCCAAGAAATGGAGTCAACGTGCGAGATCTCACTCAGGCAGTGGATCGCTCGAGTTTCGAAAATCCTCCTTGTATCTCCGAGTTCCCGGTATTCTCGTTCCAGGAAGACAGTCCATAGATGCCGTGGGTCCTTTAGGTGTATGGGATGCTGGGTCCAGGAGGCAGTCGCAATCAGTCGGAAGGACTGGCCGATAGGAAGGATCACGAGGGATCACAAGGGGATGATGGGAGGGAGGTCCACAGGGTTGGAAGAAGAAAAAAAAGAATCTTTTGCTATCTCCCATGCCTTTGGTCGATACTCTTGGTGAGTTTGCCAGGCAACCGTTTCCTGGAAGAGGGATCTATTTTCACTTTTGTGTTTTTCCCGATGGGGTCCCGAGGGAGCGCACGGCGCTGGAGTATCTCAGGATTCACGTCTCCTGCTTCCTCGCTCGAGGAGAGTCGGGCTGGATCGCATGCGAAATACAATGAAGCCAATTATAATGACAATGACGGTTGGCTTGGCTCGGGGCCTGGGAAAAAATTCGCCACGTCCGTTCCCCGCTAACTAGTTACGGCACTGGAGGTGCCCGGTTAGTTTTCGGTTCGTGGTTCCTGGTTCTGGGTTTGCGGTTCCTTGGTCTCGCGATAAGGACGCAGGTCCGCGAATACTCCTTGGACATTGTAGATCCTGAAGGATCGAGGAAAAAAAATGATCCCAGGACCTCTCACCTCTTTAGTTAAACAATTGTCTCCTTTCGCCACCAGAAATGCAAAGGCTCAACGTGTACTGGCTATTGGCTCGGGGAACGAGTTACCCGGTAGGAAATGCGAACAACCCCCGGAGGAGCCAGGGAAGCAAGGGAGCTCCAAATAAAAAGCTATTGTACCGGTGGGAAAAGCCACGTTGGCCCTTACGATTCCGAGGACACCGCGGCATTCTAATTCATTTTGAATGGGCTCGGAGGGTGAAACGTGAGACGGAAACGGGTGCAAGTGCAACGGGTCGCTGGAAGCAGACGCTGGTTTAAGAATACAAGGGAGTGAGAGAGAGAGAGAAAGAGAGAAAAATAGACTAAAACCGGAACCAGTTAAAGGAACGAGCTGTGGCCTCATTCCTCCTCGCAGACTTGACCCTCTTCTTTTTTTTTCCATTATCCTTTTTTTTTTCACAAACACATCCATCCGTTCATCCTTCCTCCTCTTCGTACGTTAACAAGTCTTCGCAACAACGTTTCTTCCACAAATATATTTCATACTTTGGCCAGAATCCATATTCCACATTGTGAATCCGTAAGCCCATAAATTCTCCTTTTTGATTCTCTCAATAGACGCAAGAAGACCTCAGAGAGGAATGAGAGACCGCGCGGCGCTAGACTCTCTAGCACGAGGTAGCTCTAGTTTTGTTAGAGAATGAGAGAGGTAACGAGAGGTGCCAGTTTGCTCTCTCTCTCTCTTCCCCTCGTCTCTCATCTACCTAGCTCTTTCAAACGGACTAGTTCTCGGGGTTGACTGAACTCCTATCGCAGAGTCATGCCGCTACGTGCACGAGTCGAGTATGAGCTATGAGCCAGTGAGGCAGTCAGCTAGTGAGGTACGTGAGGGCCTGTGGAAACACACGTAGCCAATGTGTGGGTCTACGTACATAAACCAGCTATCAAGCCACGGTTACAAAATCATTTCTAGATCTAGACACACGTGCTTTCCTCATTTTGACTTCCAGGGCAAATACCCAAAACCCCCGTAGCAGAGGAGCCAGGTCCACCGTGGACCAGGGGACTGATCAGGGCAAGACTCAAATCCTCGTGCGCAGTGATGATCCTAACACTGATCCTTAGCAGCAACGACGTCTACCTCTGATGAGCTTCGGGTACGATGTCATCGATAACGACGTAGATCATCGCACCAGCAGCGAAGGAAAGGGCGTAGGGCAGGGCAGGTGCAGCAAGGGACACCCCAGCAGCACCAATGATCCCAGCTACGGGTTCCACCATCCCCGAAAGTTGCCCGTACCAGAAACTCTTGAAGGTGCTGAACCCTGCAGCTTGCAGGGGCAACGCGACGGCCAGGCCTTCCGGGAAGTTCTGTATGCCAATGCCGATGGCCAGGTTTCTGAAAATGAAAGATACGTTGAGTTTACTTGGTGTCCCTTTAGTCCAGGTACGTTGGTCCCTGTACAAGGTGATCGGACCTGGGTCGACTCGTGGGCGTAGTCAATGAATGAACCCAGGTTCGTCGGGTCTGACGAGGGAAGACGGAATTCTTCGGGAACACCAGCAGCCATGGACGCGACGTGGAGGCTAGGCTACCAGGAGGCGAACGCATGGGCCCGGGCACGAGGATGAGGTGGAGGAGATGGAAGAGGAGGTTCACCTCGCAGGTGAATGAATGACGTGATCACACGTCGCACGGCGCGGTATGTCATGGAATAGCATCGGATGGCATCGCACGAGATGCCGTGGCACTTCGTGGCGTCGCATTCCGCCGCCGGGTCGGTACATAAGCGGATGTACAGTTAACTCGGTGTCCCCGGCTGCTCGCCGATTGCACCGGGTACCGGGGGAGGTCATCAGGGTTCTAAGAATTGTGCCTTTTCTCACTGGCCATCCTCCTTTCCCTCAGGCTCCCTACCACTTGGTCCATGACTCCCAGTCTGCTGGGTACCTTTTAGGTACCCCCCACTTCGGTTTGCACCAACATCATTCAATTGTTCAGTCTCATTGCGTTACCTTATTATTCACAGACCGACCCAGGTCCTGAGCTTGCTCCTTCTATTTTACTATCAGACGCCTGTTTCGAGTTTCTCTCACCAGAGGCGCGGAACTCTGGCCCCGGTGCTCGGAGCTAACATTGTGGGTGGTTTTTGGGCCACTTTGAGGTGGTACCTCGTGTCCCGCTCGGAGGCCATTGTGAAATCGAGCGTTAACGACGTCCGCTCGAGAACACCGTTTAGAAGTGGGCAGACATGAACCTGACTGGGAGCCGTCCTTACGGAGAGCGGAGAGTCAAGAGTGTCAGGAGGAAGAAATTGAGAGTAGGAGGTATGGGCATAGTCACGAGTTAGGATCCGGGAGAAAGTATCGGACGGGTAGTTAGCACTTTCGGCGATTCGCCAATTTGCCAAATTACCTAATTTTACTGAAAAAAACGCGTACTTTAGCATCAGCGCCCAAGTACCTAGGTATTCTCACGCTTGATGAATCTCCTGCTGATCCTGACTTTGGAGAGGCATATATATTTTTTTTTTCTTAGGAACAAGAAATTCCATGAATCCCACGAAAACACTTGTGGTAAGTCGAAGAAAGAAAATACACGTTGGTTTTCCAGGTAGCTGGAAGGAAATGGCCTCTGGAGTCGAGAAGAGAGAGAGAGAGAGGAGAGCGGTGGCCGACCGCAGATCTGAGAAGCGGCAATAGCACCTTGTAAATTGACAGGGGCGTCGAGCCGTCTCGAGTCAAAAACCGAAGATTTCTCCGGGCAAATAAAAGGCCCAGCCGGCGACTGGACATTGGTCGTCGGTCTTGATACGTCTGTACACACAGCGTATACACGGTACATACATTATAAAGTCCGTAGCTCACTAGGGAACTAAGCATTGGTTACTAACGAATGGAATGAAGTTAATAGACATACACTTGGGAGCCAAGGAAGTTGAGCACACTCGTGGACTCTCGAGCGTACTACGCGTACACAGTCGCTAGAAAGTGACTTATGCAAATGGTAAATCGATAGACGGGGTCTCGGAGTCCCATTGGTGATATATCGGAGCCAGAATGAAATCCACCCTGGAACGAGGTGTCCGTAGGTGAGAAAGATAAGAGAGTAAAAAAAAAAGGCAAAGTAAATTTTCAAAGAAAAAAGTAACGAAGGATATCCTAAACGAAAGTCGAGTCCACGGGGTGCGCGGTGTAGCATACGTAGAGTACAGGGTATGCAGGGTTGATCCTATGGTTTTATGGCGTTAGCCGTTGCCGGTGGCCTCGGGACTCGGAGCTTGCCTTGGCGTTGGAGGAATGCGGGACCGGCAAATCGCGGTCGGCCCGCTTGCGCCTCGTTCCCATGCATTCCTTAACGTTCCTCCTTCCTCCTTCCTTCTTGGCCACCACTTCCACCTGATCCTCCACGACTACAAGCCTCCTGCCTGCCTGACTGGCTAGCTGCCTGCCTCACTGCCTGGTTGCCTTCCTTCCTTCCTTCCTTTCCTCCAACCCAGGAGTCGTCTGCCCCGTTTTGAAAATTAACAAAATTTTTTTTCCACAATTCCCAAAAATTCGTTCCCACTCGCCATACGTTCCTTCCGTCCATGCCCCGTAAACCGGAATAGTACCCGAGATACACGGAGCTCCAGGTAAATGACATTAATTCCCCGATTACCGTAGGTGAGTGGAAAACTGCAAATACACGGGGTCAGCAGCCGGCCTTGCCATAAGTACTACGCGCCACACGAAACTCGAGCTTCGACCATACTACGGTGGCTAATCGAGCCGTCGTAAAGCCGCGCTTAGGACTCCGCTCAAGTTTCGTCCTACCGGGGGCCCCCTTGCGAACGGGGGCTTCTCCCTTCGCGTGAAAGACCCGGCTGGGTCAAGAAGGAAGAGGAGCCCGAGCGAAGGGTCTCCAGGTTCGTGATGGCAGGAATATATAGAGGAGACGATCGTGAGGCCGCAGCCGAGAGACATAACGGCTCTGACTGTCCGTTCCGAGTAAGGTACGCGGTACGCATGCGTAATGCCGTCGCATTCCTTGCATTGCTGCATCGGCTGCTGCTGCTAAGAGAGAGACCCCCGTGCGTCAGAGCTTTGCTCTTCTCTCGTATTTTACTTACCTCCCTCTCGCTTCCTCTACCCTCGCTGCCAATCTGTCTCTCTCTCTCGCTCTAGTGTCTACACGCACTTCCCGATGATCATTGATAATACCCTCAGATTCTTCCATCCTTCTACCGGACCCCCTTTCGTCCCGCTAGACCATACCCAATCCACTCGACTGACATACAGTAGGTCCTATTGACAACGAAAACTGATCTTGCTCGTTGCCCCCCGTCTCTCTACCCAGGTCTGTTGTATTCGCGAGGCACGCACGGCCGGCCGGAGACGAAAGACGATACGAGAAAAGTATCGGCGTGGAATGTCACTAGCTTAGAGAGAAGGTCTCGCGAGTCCAGTTCTCGGAAGCCACGTCGTCCCTGTACGCGACGCGGCCGCGCGCACCCGACCGATTATAAAGTGCACAAGCAAATGGAAGATGTTTATCCCGACGATCATGCTTCCCGGAATAATGAGTCTCCATGTCCATACTGGTGGACGGCCATTGCCGATTGCTAGATATCGCTGCCTTACAGAGCTCGGCCTGTGTACTTTTAGCATTTTATTTAGAGCGGTGCCAACTTCCAAAAAAAATATTCGAGTTCGGAGGATCAGGTAGAAGTTTTATGAGAAAAAAAAAATTAATATTTTTTTGACAATTTTTTTTACCATTAATTTTGACCCGTGCTTCCTAGTCGTAACCTCGTGCACTAGGTACACGGGCGGGAGCGTTTACGAGCAGTGAAGAGGATGTGACGTACTGTAACGACGCGACTGCTGTAATTATGAACGAGTAGTATCCCCCCTTGTAGGTAGCTTCACGACTACCTAACCTACTAGGCCGAGAATCGAGAGTAGCGAGCGATAAGAGCCTCGCGCGTACGAGTTATGCAGCTACGAGGATCTAGGGTCCATGTGCGTTTAGGTGCACGAAGTGATAAGGGTGACGGAGATGAAAATTTGTTAATGAAAATTCAGAAAATTAATATCTAAGCGCTTCTCGACCAGCTGACACGTGGCGCCATCTCTGGTTCATCCTTGACAATTGAATCGCGTTCCGGTCGCTGTCGTAGACTTTGTTAGCGCGGCGCATTCCTCCACGTATCTGCTAGCCCACATCTGGACTAGCATCCCCAGCCACCTCCCAGCCACCTCCCAGCCACCCCTGACGTCATTTCGGCTTATCGTCACGTGCGTTCCTCAACATTAACATTTTCCATTGATATATAGCCTGCGCCAATCCTCCGAAGCTTCTTGCCAATATGGCTGCTCGTGTGTATATAGTCATGTGTATACAATAATGGATGGGTGTCATTGACTGTACAGGTCTGTCCCAGCGTGTGTGCGGAGGTTGACGTGGAGTTCGGGGCTCGCTCTACCGTTCGCCGGAAGTACTATCGTACCCAACTTCCTTCGCTATTAGCTCACGTCAGAATTGGCTTTCCGTGTCGCGATAAGCGCGGGACAAAGTGCAGCGCTTAAATCGGCTGCGAGTGCTGCTCGTCGGTGCCGGGAGGAAATGAGAATTTCCGATAAACGTTTTTTCTTGTTGAAACAAAAAAGTTTGTAGAAAAAAAAAGAAGGATCGATACGAGCACTGCGCATCCGGTCGTAGCGATTTAACGATCTGAACTGGTATATCGGACGTATGTGTACGAATGCCATTTTTTGGTCTCTCCTAGACAACAGTCGAGGAGTTGACCAGTCTCGTGTGTAAAATTACGTAAAAATGCGCCCCGAGCAAAAAGAGGCCCCCGACTCGAGCCAAACGATAAGTGTCTCGAACCTTCTAGAAGCTATTCGAACCTGGCCAATATTATGGTGCCGCTGCGAGGGGCGGAGAGGAGAAAAGAAAACTAGAGAGAGAGAGAGAGGGTAGGATAGGTGGGAAAGAGAGCTAAAGAAGGAGACGGTGGTCCTGCGGTGAGTACGCTCCTTGGCTATACTATAATAAGTCAGATGAAAGGATAGCGCTGAAATGAGATGGTTTCGTTGGCAGCTTTGTTCGACGCCATGTTTAACATAGCACCGCCGACATCAGCGTGGAACCGGCGTGCACGCTGGCACGAGGCACGCGGAGAGTCCAGACGGTGCCAGAGCGCAGTCTGGACCCAGGTCCTCTTCCCCATCAGCAGCCTCCCAGTTGACTGCACGAGTGAACGATCTTCATCCGAAGAGTCCTGGCGGCCATTGTGGTCGTCAATTTCCTTGGTAGGGTCCTATCATAATATATATCACGGGGGGGTCGACGGGACCCAGTCGTGGACCAAAGTAGAGAAGACCAGCGGAGGGTGTTTGCGTTCCCGTGTCTGACCGACGAGTGGAATCCGCGAGGTCGGATGGAATGGAGCGAGAGGGAAAATAGAGCGGAATAGGAGGGAATAGGAGGGAAGTAACGCGGAGGCCATTGACCGATGGCTCCTCGAGCGAGAGTAGGTACGCGTGCCCGTCATTCATGAGTGAACCATATAGATGGGAGCTACCCTCATTGACAAAATAGACGTCGCGGCGCGTGCGTCCTGACGGCTGATTCAATCCTTTGGTTATTCGTAAGGCCGATGCGCATGTAAGCTCAAGGCGGGAGCGCTACGGAGTACGGAGACGGTTTAGTCGGAAAAAAAATGGCAGACCCAGATTCAGGGAAAAGTGCGCATAGCTTCGTCTGACTCATTGTCGGTACCAGATCTCCTTGAGCGTTTACACGTTGAGGCGACGCTGTAAAGCCGGGTACACACGGGACGCTGCTGCGACGCCTTTGCCAACAATCGCATCGTCTCCTCTTCCTTCGTTCCTTTCTCCGTGGCTAGGCCGAGCGAGCGTGTACGTGCTAGTGAGAGAGAGAAAATGAGCGAGTGGGTGGGTGGGAGGGAGGCGCGAGAGAGAGAGAGAGAACTGACTTTAAGGCAATTACCAGCGCAGAACTATTAAACGTTCATTCATGATTCTTTATTCGTGAATCGGTCGCGACTCGATTCCATCGGCGACCCCCCCCCCCCCCCCCTTCATCCCACCCCCCTCCGACACCCAAAGCGTTTACTTCACTCGGTGAATTTTTCCTAGGAGTGGCTGACACGGGGAGAGCCGTACGATGAGAAAGTCAGCTTTGGGTCTTAGGAAAAAGGGAAAGACTGTATGGGGAGAGAGAGAGAGAGAGAGAGAGAGAGAGAGAGAGAGAGAGAGAGAGAGAAGAAGAAAAAAGAGGGAAGAGAGTGGCAGCGAACGGCAGCGTCGAGACTTTTTGCCAGGTTTTCCTTGACCGGCAAAGAGAGAACCGGCCGGATCTCCTCAATGCCGATCGGCGTTACGGCCGATCGATAAAATACCAGCTTTTCGCTCCTAGTCGAAATACCTGACCGGACGTTCGCGTCGGACGATCATCAGGAATTTCGGTCTTTGCCGAGATTTTTCCGAGGTTCGCGAGCAAAGAGGACGAAGTAGATCAGGATGGTAATATAAGAAAAAAAAGAATGAATGGTCGATTCCGTATTCCCTTAGCGATGCTCGGCTGGGATCGCGCCGAGAATGACAAAGTCGAAACGATTTCATAGAGTGACGCACGGGTCTCTGGTATTTACGGCTGGAATTTCCTGCGCTCGATTCCACTGCATACTTAGGCATCGTTCACAATCCCAGCGACACTTTCCGTTGGCGCCTTTGGGATTTCGCGAGTTGATCGATCATCCTAGAGACTGTCGTTTCCATGTAGCGACTATCGACGCTCGTCGAAATCTTGTGCTGGCGACCTGCGAAGATCGACGAACCAAGAGCGAGGAGCGTCTTGCGCGGCACGTGTGGACTCTGCCTATCGGCTGAGATTATCTTCTGGAGTAGAGTGCAGGAGATTCATTCATAACTGGGAAACTTGGTCGACCTTTACGAGAGTCTGGCTGCTGGTTACTGACTAGGCCTGTGTATATATATGTATACCGACTGGTCCAGTGGCTGTCGACTGGCAGGCAACAGCATCCAGCTCGTTAACAAGGTATCCTGCAGGAGTGTCTACTGGCTGGCACTAATCAAGCAGCAAGATTGATCCTCGTGACTCTGGTGGATCGATTAATTTCAGGTAGAGCTTCGGGATGGAAATTGTACCGCGTGATCCGAAAAACGATGAAAAAGGGTTCCCGGACGAATCGACGAAGTAAATAAGGTTGAGTGAGCTTTAAGAAATTAAAGGTACTGGAACTTATTTATAAAGTGACACATGGCTCGAGTACCTTTTTGGCTGGCCCGATAAAATTATAAAAACGCCGGACAATCGTCGCTGACAATGAGTCACGTGGCTATTTTCGAAATAGATCGCGCAACGGCCTCGTCGTTTCTTGGTACGGAAGAGATGTAATGAACGGCGGCGACTTTGGAAGATTCGCCAAAAGGAATGCCGAATATTCGCAAAGGGACCCCACGTGGCGAAGGGAAGAGGAATCTGGAAAAGAGTAAAGGACAAAGAGACGGGAATTGACATTGGTGAGAATGCGAAGCAGCAGGAAGTAGTTGCGGCCTGTAGATTACCGAGACGAGAGCTAAACCCTTTGGTGCGCGAGTATATATAACGGGGAAATGATAACCCGTATCATGATCCAATGTTGCCAAGTCGAGTTCCCGTTTTACGTGTCGGACGTTACGTAGCGTAGAAATATTACGCCGCCATTGAAGCTCTACGAGTCGATTGAATGTGTAATCGGCCATTTTGAATAATTTTTGGAGGGGGGATAAAAATTGCACGGATTCGATAAAACAAGGTTTTAAGAGGATAAGAAAGAATGGACGTAAGCAAAAGTTCGTCCCGTTCCAATTTCGGGGCACGCGGTGAGATTTGAAATTTTAAGTCCTCTCGATATTTCTTAATTATCGCGCTGGGCAACGCGGTCCATTCATTCCAGAGATTCTTAATGGCCTTCCGCCGTGGCCGGACGAAACTTTAGCGTCCGGCCGCGTCATTTGAATGCGTTGGAATGCCAGTCTGAGGCTGCGGACCGAGGCGGCCCATCTGAAGTTAAGTTAGGTTCGGTTGCTCAACCGACACACCACGCAAACAGCGAGAGAGCAGGGGGCAGCGGACGAAGTGGGGCAGGGGGGCAGCGGGGGCCGGGGGGCCCTGCACGGCGCACAGGTACGCGCTATAGGGCCCCTCTCGTGACATTAGGCCCGCAAGAGATCCCACATCCCAGCATGCGCCTGTGCCTGCCGCGCTCTCCGAGCGCCTCTGTGTGGAAGGAGCTTTCTAGGCTGTCACACATTCCTGAATCAAATTAAAAAACAAACATGCCCTGAGCGAGCCATCGAGTAGAGAGGAAGGGCCCTTCGCGGGCCTGGATTCTCTGCTCGATCGACTGTCATCGAATATTTTCATTCTCTCTGCTCTTCCCCTGCCTGGACTCTGTTATGTTGGTTCACGGGTTCAAAATTTGTGCAATGCAATTTTTGCCACTGCCCGAGTAATCGTCCTGCCTGCTAGGAAGGAATGATCGATTTAAAAAAAATAAATTAACACTCGGACGCTCTTAGTGTCAAAATCGAAGAGTACGGTAGTCGTGTCGAAATCCTTGAACGGGAGAATGTTTCGTTGCTGGGAAGAATCGGGCGCGCGAGGTTATTGGGAAGGTGAATGCTTCGCCTCGAGTGCGCCCTAATAAAGCAGAGAAGAAAGAAGGGCCGCTTCCAGGAATCGCACCATCAGATATGCGTCTGGGCGTCGGTGGCGCCAGAGGGCCGTGGCGGACCGGGCGCTAACTACGGCCCTTACCCATATCCTCCTCGTCTCGCTTCATTTTCTTTCCACCTTCGTTTCTCCTCCTCGCTAATACCTTTCCACGGCCCGTAACTTCTTCTTGCGCGCCGATTGTCAGACGCGTCGAGTCTCAGGCCGTTACTGCAACACCTGGCAACACTTTTGTGTCAACACACTGGCTCCTACGAGAGCAGGAGTACTTTGCTGGGCGCATTCCTTGTCACAATGATAAATACCACCCAGGCTATTCCTCCCGTGGCCCTTCGCTCTACTTCGTCGTACGGGTATTACCGGGTGTCTCCCTCTGTCGCCATCTTTATTCACCACGCTAGGCATCCCTCTCTCCGCACCGACAGTGCAATTTATTTTTCCACTTCGGAACGAAGTAACGGCAGCGTGGCATATGCGGCGACGTTTCACAAAACTCCGCCAAATTTCTTCTCGTGTTTTGTCTTGTCTCCTATGGCCGATGTCCCTAAAATTTTATTGACAAGGAGCAGCAGACTTTTTTTCGGGCGAGAAGAAAACTGGCCATTTAGAACGAATCGGTGTATGTAGGTATGCATGGCCGAGAGGTAGGAGTCGTAGTGGCTGGCTCCCGTACTAGGTAGGGCCGCGCTTATAAAACTAAATGTGCGCTAAAGAAACCAACTTGAGAAGACAGGCCTGTAAAGCGCGCAAGGCACGAATGGGAGGGGGAGAGGGGGGATGGAATGCGCGGCGCCTAGGGCTCGTTGAATTCCAGGGCCACACGTGCCCCCCACCATCCCCTTCTCCGGCTGCCATAAGCCTTCTTCTTCCTTTTCACGTTTCCCCCCCTGTACCCTCGGTACGATCCACAATATCCACGATCCACCGTCCACCTTCTTCCCCAGACGCTTCTAGCTCCCATAGGAACGTATAGCACCGTTCTACCACCAATAAAGTTAGCCTCCGGCTGACCGCCGCCTGCGACCACCATGGAACTCATTCATGGGGACCTCCTACCATGAATCTCCTCCCTCCTCGCGCACTCCTTTTCTCCTTTATTCTCGAGAGTAGCTTCGACAGTCCCTTTACCAGCGGAATAAGATTACCCTACTGTCGCGATCTTACGGACGTTCGCGGCAACCGCTGGCCGCATTCTCAAAGGAGCGAGGACGACAGAGACGCCTACGGTAGATAGGGAAACTCGCAAACTCTCTCGGTGGATAATTCAAACGGTGATTCCAGATCAGTCATGGATCCAAGAACAGACATTCTTTCTATCGTCGATTATTAATTTTAATAAGGGTTTTGCTACGTGTGACGGTCATTACACAAATATTGGACTTGATCGAACTACTCAAAATTGATTTTATCTGGTAGATTAGAGACTCTGCTACGTGGCGAAAATACAATAAATCTTGTTCCTCGTGACTTTATGCGTTTAATCAAATCGATATATATATATATTGTAGAGTCGTTCGATTAATGACTCGATGATCCACATAGAGTCAAGGAAAATAATATCAAGGACTCGCTATGCCTGAGATATGAACGAGTCAGACTTCGATATCGACTCGCTGATTAGGTTGTTTCGATGATTCGAACTCACGATAATGTTGATCTTGACTCGTGGTCCAATGATAACCGAGAATCGATTATATCAACTAATACTTGTAGGAAACTCTATGTAGCATCAAGTAGCTGTGAAACCAGTCTGATAATGTGTTGTCTGGATATTGGTTAATATATTACTGATCTATGATTAAGTCGATTTCATGATAAAATATGATTTATCTTAGCACGACTGAATCTCCATCAATCAAATAGCATTATTAATTATACGTATAATATTGAGTTAGATTCAAGCTCTAAGTGGTATTGTAAATTCGTATCTTTTAAAAAATAACCATTTTCAGTGACGAATCGAAATGACAGCTTATGCTCGTATCGCTTCACATCTTTTTCCTGTTTTCTTCAGGTCCATCATATTTGATTTCTGATTAATCCTATTACGTGGAACCATTGACAATATGGGCACAATACCAGTAGTGATCTTGACGCGTAATTGATAGGCGATACCGAGAAATTTTGCGCAAGTCCTTATGATACACTTAAGATTAGCTTATCTGAACAAATTCAAACTACTTCTTCATATGCGCTGGACACGTGAGAATGGCATTCACTGTGCGTCGATAACTTTGATCCGAGTCAATCGAGTATTTATGGCTTTAACAACAGGAAAAAAAAGGAAAAATGATAACGATTATCCCTTCGTATTCTTACCTCGCACTTTCGAAAGTAGCTGACGAGCTGTTTGCTGCTGCACCGAAACCGACACCAACCGCCAGGCCTTCAGGAATGTTGTGAACCTAAGCACAGATTGATAGACTGAATGACCCAAGAAATTTTAAACATACTTTAAAAAGTACTTTTGTTAGCCATTAATATTTTTTATGCATACCGTGATTGCGACTACCAGCAGTAATATTCTCCGCCATTGTTCGTTTTTGGCATCGTTATTAGGATCCTGGTAGATGGTTCCAATCTCTTCGCTCTCTGCGTCCCTCTGGATGCTTCCAGTTTGTCTTCTTCTCGCGTTCTGTTCGTAGAAGCCTGAAAAAATCAAATCTAGAGAATACCAGTTTCGTTATCGAATATTCTAAGGGACTTCAAATCCCAGCTAGGTACGATGAACGCCGAGAAGATTTCAGAAGTCCAGTCTGATTGATCTGAGCGACTTTGCATGCTTCTCGTGCCGAGGATGCTCTTCTGATAAATGCTAAACTTCAGTTGTTTTTCGTATCCCAATAATCGATATACAGGATCCGTAGACAAGGACAATAAGATCAGTTTCCTACGTGGAATTCTTAACGCAGATTCAATGTGAGTAAAGTGTGTAGGTTTTTGTATGTTTTACATGTTACGTGATGGTTTGTATTTTACGATTAATTATTGTCTGTTTATCGTAGGATTCCATTGATTTAGATTTACCGGTAACAAATTAAGTACAGTTTTAAGGTTTAGGGTCGCATTTAAATGGGTCACTCTTATAAATGTATATGTGTTAATCACTTCACTGCACTAATTTTATATCACACGGTCTTTTAGTTTTCCGGTTTACACGGTGTATGATAACTTATTGGGATGTTGTTCTGAATCTGTGTGTTGGATTCCACGCGTAATTAAAAAGGACATCACAATGCATGCGGTAACTACTTGGGTTTGGTAAGATTCTCCCATAGGCAAAAAACTAGACTCAATCTACTGATTGCATTCGTTAATGGCAAGCGATTGCCATATAATGTAAATAAGCGTATCGAATACAATTTCGTGCATTTTAATATCTGGGAATAAACAGCATAAGGGACCTTGAGTAACTCGTAACGCTTAACACTTTAATTGAATTATTATGGAAAGATGAATAGTATGGAAGGCGGCAGAAGAGTAGTATTAAGCAAGGGCTATTCAATTTATGTGGTTTTGTTCGATAATTCAGTAATAAGGGAAAGCTTAATTCTTTGTTGGTGCTGCTTATTCCTAGATGATGGGCCTATGGAAATTAATGCGTAAGGCATCAAAGCAAAGAGGAACGAGAGTACAATGACGTATGTAAACTGATCCCATGTTCCAAGTCTACAAAGAGGGCTGCTTTTACATATCTTAAGAAAAATATATAATAAAATTTACATATGATGAAATACCATCGATAGTGGTTGATTCTGTAATTGAGTATATATTGCCGCCATAAATTTGTGCGTTGTTACTTATATTATTATCGTTTAGATCCTCGTCACTTTTTAATTTTGCAAGGATTTTTCGTCTTTGTTTCGTACCGACTGACTGCATAGCTAAAAGCACATTGGGGGACTGAATGCCAAGGGAAGATATCAACACATCAGTCCCATATACAAATGCTGCGCCCACGAGAAAACCAATGCCAACTGGCAGAAATGCATATGTGCCCTCTTCTCCGTAGACTTTGCTTTCTGCTGCCAATTTTATCGCAGGCTCCAGGAGAGACCAGTAGCTGGCCGCTATCATCACTCCTGCAGCAAATCCAAGACTGGCATCGAGAAGTTTTCTCTGCAATATAAAATTTAATTGATCTATATTATGATTTATGTTGATGCTGCAAAGTATAGTTAATCTGAGATTATTTGAAAAATTATATCCTATCAATACTATCATTTTCAAGATTAAACAAGGAAAAGATAATATATATCTATTATTATTCATGATCTATCCACCTGGTTATTTTAATATTATTATCCATTTTTAAATGTAGTGAATATTTTGAATATCTCATTCATAATGGTGTGAGTTGCATTTATTTTCATAGTACATAAAATGTTCGACATGTGAAGCTATTGTATTAATACATAATAAAATGAAAGTTATGAGAAGGTAGTAAACTTGGAAGGCCAATGTAACGTATAAGATAATATTTCTTAAGTAAAAAGGTCAGCACACTCAATCTGAATACTATATATCAAAATGAAAGCAATAATTGAAACCCTGAATATATTTTACTAAGATAAACAACGCGCAAGGAGACTAAATGCATATTGTAAATAAGTTCCATCCTATACATTACGTTCAATCTTAAATTAATATACATTAATATGCAGTTTCTGGAAATCAGTAAAACAACAGATATCCTTCAATTTATTATCAAGTTGTTTTTGTCAAATTTGTTTGCCAAGTAAAATATAATATCGAATGCCATTCCACACGTAAACTATTTGAAGCTACAAGTTTGTATAAAAAGACCAAAACTTTTCAAATTCTGCAACCTAGAGAGTAAAGATAATAAAGATTTATAAATTGTATTGCGTAAGTTTTATTCGCTTCTCACGAATTTAAGTGCGTGTGAATGAATTGTATAAACTGATTTAAGTTTGAATTAAGCTACACGTTATATTATGTCAGTTTCTTAATAAAATTTACGTGTGTTTAAGGGACAATTAATTTTTTTCAAGGAACAGCAGTCGAAACTATAATAGACTCGAATAAAAAGTAAAGGTCGGGTGTTCATTTAAAACTTTCCAAGCGAAGAATTAATTCGTCAATAGAAATATTGAAAAAATCACCTGTTTCCCGCGAATGACAACTACGAGGGCGGCTCCGGCAGCCGTGAGTCCCCACGTGAAGAGGGTGCCGAGGAGCGCCTGCGTGACCGGAGAGTATCCCTTGAGCATCTTTTCCTGGTAAGTTGTCCTCTTAGCGAAAATTCGTGCTCTCCCTGAACGTGAACTGACAGGAACTGTTTCGCTTCGTTTAGTGGGATACGAATAACGCAGTCGTGCACTTCAGTCCCCCGTGCTTATCGCAACCAGCAACATCAACATCATCCACCACCACGATCACCACCACCACCACCACCACTAACAGCACTTCCACTGCCACCTCCAGCACCTCGACCTACCACTGACTAATACTTTGTCAGCACTAGCCGACACTCGCCCCCGTGTTCCTGTAACCCGCGCCAACCGCCAACCGTCAATTGGTCAAACCACCTACGAGATTTGATCCTTCTCGAGGCTAGCGACTGGCTGTCTGCGTGGCCACTCGTGTTCTGCTTCACTGCTAATCACACATGATTCATGTTCACTATTAACCGTTCACTATTCGCGTTCACGATCCTTTACCAGCGTTGAGTAGCCTTTTCATCCAAAGGAACACGGATGGTTGAATTGGCCCCGACCTCGTTTTACTATCGGCGGACTCGACGGATATGCTCTGCTTTCGGGCTTTCAGGTTGAGTCTTGCTTACTCGGAGAAGCTTAGGGCGAGATCGTGGCCACCCTTAAAGTTACCTTACACGGTGGGACGTTCTGTTTCCCAAACGATGCAAGCTTCTCCAGGGGATTGTCTGAGCTGTTAGAGTCGGCCTGGTGCAAGGGATGTTACGGTATTCACGAGTTTTCACTCACGTTCTCAAGTGAATATTATCTGGCGCCACAATCGGCTTAAAGCAGACGGCTTTTTCCTGACGTGCCGCCTGTCAACGTGGAAAATGGCGTCTGCTTCGGTAGGTACCACTACGATTTACTTGTTTGCTTTATTGTTTTTTGCGTGCAGGTGTTGAACTTAGAGCAGTTTGATCGTCGAAACTTCCTTAGGGTGACGTCTTGGGGTAGAGAGAGAGTTTTAACGAAACTGCGGGGTAGTTTGTATTTTTATATTCATGTGGTAATCAGTGGTGGTTATGTGTACTCTGACAGATGCGTTATGCATGTGACGTGACTACGTGTTGGAGCAATTCGGAGGATATTTCTTCGATTTGCATCCTTTTCTTATTTTTGTGTATAAAATGTTATTTTGTCTTTGTCCAAGAGATTTGACACTTCTTGAATCGTTTATATTATTCACTGGGTTGAGGACATTTGCACGTTGCATCGCATATTAGCGAGAGCCAAGACACAGTCCCTTCGGGATGATGTTTCCTCTTATTTCCAGGTTCCATTACTGATGGATGATGATACGATCGCGTTTGGCGAGGAGGATGAAGCTGTTCAACGTGGGGATAAGCTAAAGTAATGTTTAAATGTTAATATACACTGAAATTACAATCATTCTGGTTTATTTTTTCATAGCTAGAGTCAGCTTTTCTTACAGTTTTTGGTATTAATTGAATATATTGGTTTTGTTTCAGGCATCCATATGTGACAATGTTTCATTTGGCATTCCGAGTGGCAGCAATCGTTGTTTACATGCTCTGTGGATGGTTCTCAGATAGCTTTATAGCAAGCTTCGTTACTGTAGTACTCCTTTTATCTATGGATTTTTGGACAGTAAAGAACATCACTGGTAGATTGATGGTTGGACTAAGATGGTGGAACTATGTAGATGATAACGGCAAGAGCCATTGGGTCTTTGAATCAAGAAAGGTTTAGTTGATTTCTTTTACAATTTAGTCATATCTGTTATTCTAATAATTACCATCGCATGAAATGCATTTAACAATTTATTAGAGGAGAGTCTGGTTGAGGTGTGTCCATCTGATAAGTCTTGCTAGCCCATGGCCAGTAAAACCTGCCTGAGCACTTTCAAGGTTTTCCAGCTTTCACATTTTGTGTCCTTGACACTTTCTATATTGGCATTTACTACTTATCCTTTTTAATTATGTGAAAAAACAGTAAATAGGGCATTAATAGTGCACAGTGTAGAGCAGTATAGAAGCTCAGTTACGTACTAAAAGAAAAAATTAAAAAATTATATTTTGTTAAATGTATGCTGTTATGTGCCCTCTGTTTCAGGGTGCCCAACAGAATCGCATTAACGCAGCTGAAGCCCGTATTTTTTGGTTAGCACTGATATTGTGCCCATTGTTATGGGCCGTATTCTTTATTATCGCTCTTTTTGGATTAAAATTCAAGTGGCTTCTTCTGGTTTGTATTGCCATCATTTTAAATGGTGCCAATCTCTATGGCTATGTCAAATGCAAGATGGGCAATAATCAGAATATATCGACAGCCACAAGCGACTTTTTCCGAAAACAAGTAATACAAAACGTAAGTTGACAGAATCTTAAAAAGAAAAATGTTCTTTGATTTCATTCATTTCTATATATATTTGATTTCAGGTGGCGTCGATGATGACGAAGAGTTCTCCCACCGCAAATCCCACCAATCAGGCAACAAATATAATTTAATTTTTTATTTGAATCAATGTGATATTACTTTAAATCCACATGATCCTTCCCCATTTGTGTTTCAGTCGTTGTACATAATATTTGTAAAGAATGACATGTGAAAGAGGAAAAAAGAATGAAAGAGTGTAATAAAAATAAAATTTGAATGGTGTAATAACTAGTAATCTCTGTGCATGTACATGTTAGTTATGCTATTTTATTGATGCCACAAGGCAATACATAATGTACATGGTATTTCTCCTTGTCAACAGACTTCCTCCTATTACACAATATTTAATTTGTATAATCGTTAATTAGTAACATCGTATTTAATATGCCGCCTCAGCCTGTTGTATTCTTTCTGGCAAGAAAGTATCACAAAATAATTTCGCACTCTCTCAACGTTACTTAGTATTTGACTCTCTTGAACCACTGTCCTGTTTTTTTTTAGTTTACTCTATCCGTCTCATGTCTTGACCGATGCGAAAACATGCGTCCGCATATTTATTTAGACGAGTTAGCTGCATTTAGCTGCATCAGTGCCCCAGCTGCTCCTATTTAATATTGCGCGGAGCACAGCCTATTCTGGCGTCCTTTTATTTATGTTTTCTCGACTATAACGTATGTCCCTATTATAAAGCTGCAAGGTTTCACGAAGAAGAATACAACAAACCACACATTTCTTCTATACATTCTGGCTCCCGGTTAATTTTACTTTTTTCTTTTCCATTTTCATCGAAAGAAGAAACTTAGCCACTAACGACAGACACGCAGCTAAAATACAAGAACGTACACGCAAAATTCTCAGGTGTCAACGGGGGGATGGTTGATGTTTGTGGCGGTAGTGATAAGGCTGGGGACGGTGGGTAATGACAGTGGTAGCGGTACAAAAAAAAGGAACGCAATAAGGACGTTTACAATCCATACTATAAATATATATCGTGGACTTTTCTTTCTACTATAATTGCGTAAATGCATTGGATCCGTGGGTGACGTCAATTAACGCTATCAACACATAACTAGCGATATGCTTACGCGGTAAATTCAGTATTGTTTCATTCATTTACTTACAATTTCATTTTAATCGTCGCCGCTTTGTTCTTGCTCTTTCCATCACCGCAGATGGGATTTCAGTTAAAAGAACAAATTGTTCAATCAATAAATTGTTCGAGTGTCGAGTGATGACTTAAAATTAAATGATCGACGAAGCCAGCGCCTCTGACGACGATCGCGTGAACATACCAACGCGAATAATGGCGGACATAGAACTTCGATGAAACGAACGATACATTGATGAATTGAGTGATCGCGAACCTCCCATGAATTCTATAAACTAAATATTCTTAAGAAACATTAGCATGCAAGTTGATTTGTAAAAATATATAAAAACACGACGTTACAAAGTATAAAAAACGTTAAACAAGCTAAATATGCCGTGAGTAAACTTTTCGTCGGGGTGTGCTGCTTCGATAGGATAACCATTTGTGACTCGCCCATTCACTGAATGCCGTTTCCGTTCTTTCTCCGCATCCAACTTCCTCTCATTTCAACAACGCAGAATTGAATCTGGATGGAGCAGTGAGTGGCAAAGCCCAGCCTCCCTTATTAAATATTTATTATCTTCGTAACTTGCAAAATATCCATACAATCTCGATTCCCAATGTCTGTTCCATTTGTGTTTTCTTCCTAAATTTCTTTTTTCTGTGTCTATTTAGAATAATATTTATAGTAACATATATATATATTATATATATATATGTATATATTATTCGTTATGTATGTATATAATGCTATTAATGACAGACGGTGCATTTATGTACACATAGTCGTGAATTTTCGCGGGGCCCTCGTTGCTTCTGCATCGCGATTTCGCATGAACAATGTATAAGAGTATAAAAGGAAAGAAAAAGAAAAGAAAAAACGTAAACTCACTAATCCGTGCCATTGTAATCGCTTGGAAGAAAAGCCACATTGGCATCAGTGACACAGACGACAATATATACTTTAACATACTAGCGGAATGGAAGTGTCGTACAGCAAAGGTACATCTAGGTCGGCGTCGAAATCGAGATGCTCTTATCTATGTTTTTTCAATCCTTATAATATATCTCAATTATAACTATTGGTTCTCACATATCGTTTTGCTTCACCTTACGTACAAACTAGAGTTTGATAACAAGTCAAGGCTATAAATGAAGACACGCTTATTGTCTTTACAGAATATTAGAATTTAGAGAGTGAGTCAATTGTCAACAAGAAAAAGCGTAACAAGGATCTCTGGTGGTGGAAGATCGGTGCTTTACATGGATGATATTTCATATACATAACTGACAACGGAGATAATTCTCGATTTCGACGTCGATGATGAAAATGATGAGTAACACGCGGTCATTAGAAAATTGATTAAATTAGCAAAGTCAATCGCTGCCGGATTTGTGTCGTTACGTCTTGGAATGTGAATAGTGTAGAGGAACACGCGAGGAAGGTAAGCCTCAAGTGGAACTTTGTACACGCGTCGTTATTAAAATTACGATAATGAGGGTAACGACAATGAGGGCACCGTAAGAACCTCAGGTGAATCCAACATACAGTGCTTCTCTATTTAAACTATTATTTCATACAGGTGTACACCGCAGACCACAGTGCACCTTCCGTTAGCTATAGGCACCGCTTCCCTTTTATTATTTTTTGACTCCTTCACCCTTCTCGCCTTTTTTTTTATTCTTCCCTCACTTATCCATGTCTCCCTATGGCATCCTTAATTCTACAGCTTACACCGGTCGCTTACGTGGCTAGATAAGTTACGCTAGGTAGGTAATGAGAAGATCCCTATCGTGCGTAATGGGCTAGGGCATTAATAATTGTCGATTTGGCAGTATGGCAATTTTCTTATCAGTGAGCGGAAATTTTCATCTCTCTTGTTCGCACGGGAGTGCTTTCTCTCTCCTGTCGCTTCTCTTGATAGCGTTACGCATTTTCAAAATTCATTCCTCTAACGTACAACACGCATAGTACCTCGTTCAAATACTTTGCAGAGCGTGTCAGGAGCGTCGAATTCAATTTCTAGTTATTTTTTATTCAAATTCTACTTCCATTCAATTCTTGCCCCTCTTTACAGTTTGCCCGTCTTTCCCCTACTTTTCTCAAAATTTTTTTTCTATTCATCTAAAGAATATTCTCGCCCTAGGTTAAGGAACGACGCGAAAGAGGGTTCAAAACTGGCCCAAGGATTTCGTCGTCTAGAGAAAGATTCTGGTCGTTTTGATATAGCAATCGATTAGTCTAGATAAAATTGAACTAGCTAGATACGATAGTGGGTGAGATTTCGATTCTCTATTAAAGGTTCATCAAAAAGGTTATCGACTCTCAGGAAGTCACGTAAATTGACCAGACCTCGAGGACGTTGCATCCGCGTGTGCGTACTTGCCTCTTAGATATGTTCTAGCTCGAGATCGATTATCGAATTACAAACGAGCCCATGATATTTCATTGAGAATTGAACGAGAGAGAGAGGAAAGGGTTGGCCAGGGACAACAGCAAGATGTCGCTGAGTCAAGATTAGTGGATGCTGGGCTTAAATCCAGAAAAGAGTCAACCTCTCTTGACTTCGATCAGAGATAGCTTTGCGAATGATGCGCCATCTACGTTCATAAGATTTTTTCATAGCGCACACCGATCACTCTCTACAAACGCAATAAGAATGAAAATTTCCTTAGGAAGAATTGCGCGTGCCGTGACGACGACGACGACTTGCCATCGACGAGATACACTTGGCCCATTCTCTAGTATTTCTTCGTCACTCTCACCAAGAAGACACTTGAGATTATACTCAAGATGGCGTCTCGCTACACAATGTCCATTTGCAAATGGATCCTTATTAAGTGTCCATGTGTCCAGTTCTTATTTTCGCTTAGAGAATACGGATTCACTCGAGTTCGTATATTTTCACGCACATTTCTAGCATCGTTCTCTAAACTCGCCGCACTCTTGCTCTCTCAGGATTCTCTCGATTCCTCGAAGGACGTTCACCACGTTCTCTGGCGGCTTCCCTCGGCTCCCGTGAGTCTGCTTGTCAGTTGGCGTAATGGTCGAACGAGCCCAAATATTCGAGACTTGCTCGGTAGCAGAATTGATACTGGTCCTAAAGACAGAGAAGAAAAGATGTCAGTAGGCAAAAGTCAAGGATATATATTGTGACGTGATTTTTCGAATCACGGTCCCAAGGCGGCTTCGGTTACCGATATAGATAACGTTCTCGATTTCTGGTTCCCTTCGGATCGCCACCCTGCTCAGAAGCTACGCTCTCGGATTGATTCGCATAGATATGTCAAGGCTCTCGCAAGATTTCGTTACCCGACGGAGACGTCTCCACGGACCGGCAGAACCCGGGTGAAATACCGGCGCCCCGTTGGAGATGGGCAAAGGGCTGTAGAGCGGGCGGAGTTAGTTTTGATATGGTTAAGGGCAGGGGAGGAACCTCCTGCCCGAGTTAAGGACGTGGTGCCCAGCTCTCGCCCGATGCCCTGGGGAAGCGGCCGTGGAGGATCTCCAGAAGTTACGTACCGGTTCGTTAAGGAACGCTCTCGATTTGGTTTAAAGGGACAACTCGAAGGAGATGGAAGAGTTATCGGCTATAAGGCTCTCGACCAATCAGAATGATTAGTTCTCGGATTTGGCATTTGGCTATTGTCAAAGCAGTCTGTCTCGGGGCACCGACCGAGGTGTCACGCGCTCCCGTGCTATCTGTTGATAGTTTTTCTTGCCGTGTTTCGCTACGGTATAGCAAGCTCTCGATTCGTACAGTTCTCGCGTTGTTCTCGCGATATCCAGGCAATTCTATGAATTCCTGTGAGTGTTCCGGAGGTGCAGTGCTGTGCCTTAGTGCAGTGTCCACCAGAGGGTCCTTGGGATACAGTTCTCGGCCTCTACGGATTAGGTGCCCCAGCTCCGGTGAGTCTCCCAATGTATTATTTGGTGAAGGGATCTCGATAGATATTTAAGATTCGCTCTGATACGTTCTCGGTTCGTCGCTCTCTGTCTCTCGCACTATTTGCCGGACTCTTACTCCGACCCTCTCTACCTCAAATCTAGCAGCCTGAGTGGCCGTGCATTTCCGTAACCGTGCACTCCCATTCGTGCATCCAGTTGCGTTTGCTGATTTTACGCGACCCCAAAGATCAGCACCTACGGTTGCGTTTCTCGATTTCACGCGTCCCCAAAAATCGAAAGGATCCGTTAAGCTATCGCCTCGTCTGATAGGTTCCGTCAGAGCTCTCCTTCTTGGTGGAGTTGGGCCCGGTCCACCCCAACTCCCAGTTTATACCGGCTCGTCAGTTCCCGGTGAAAAAAGAATTGACTGGCGCCCGCCTGGCTTGCGGATGCACGAACGACGGGGGGAAGGCCGAAGGTAACGTAGGTTGGTTCTCGAAGATAGTTCGTTCTCGGATGTTATGCTATCGCTGTCGGGTCACTAAAAGAAATACGTTACAATATATTATGTATGAAGTGAATACTAGCCTCGGTCTGGACCATGGCTGGACGTTGAGTGCGCAGTATTCTGACTGTCTGGAAGATATCCACAACACCCTCGTACTGCATGCGTTCGAGGACGATGCTGAGGGTGATGAAGACACCGGTTCGACCGACTCCAGCGCTGCAGTGAACCGTGATGGGTCCATCCTGTCCAAACTGCTCCTTAGTCTTGTGAACCTGGCCTATGAAGTCGATGAACCCATCGCCTGACTTGGGCACGCCCTGCTCGGGCCAGTCTGTGAACTGGAACTGTCTGACCGTGCGACTGGCGCCATCCCGAGCGTCGGTCACTTTGAATTCTCTGAGGATGTACTGGGGCATGTTGTACTCGGCTATGGGATCCACCACAAAGCACTGGTACCGTATTGAGCGATCCGAGGGCCAATATTGGTGACACTTCTCCCTGCCCATTTCCTTGAGCTTCGTCAGCATGACCACGATAGTGGAATTGTGCTCCCACAGCATCCGCCAGAAGTCATCCGTGGTGTCGTTGAGGGGTCCTTGCGTCGCTATATATGCCCCACGATAACGATATCCATCTATGAGACTGGCATTTATGTAATCAGATCCCTCTATGTTGCGCTGTGGCTGAAGGCAGACCCTGGTGCACTCGTAGGGAAGGATGTGAACGAGACGATTTTTGTGCTTGTTGCACGGCAGGTTTGCTGAGATGAATCTCGTCGAGTCGGCCTTGATGTTGGACAGCTTCTTGAACTCCAGTTCCATGCCGGTTATATTGTCGAGCTCGGGCTGGACGAGCTTTTGAATGTGAGAGTGGAGATTCCTCGCCGGCACTTCGGTGTTGCCGCAGATCACAGCTTCCAATAGGGCATCATGGATAAATATATACTGATCTTCGGTCTGGACCATGTAATTGCGCTGAGCTCTGAGGCAGGTCACGTGACCGTAAATGTCGATCATCTTCTCGTGCTTGATCCTTTCCAGCATGGAGTCAATCACTATGAAACATCCGGTTCTCCCGACACCTGCGCTACAGTGCACAACCAATGGACCACTATCCGGTACGTTCAGGGACTTGACTCGGCGCAGGAACTGAAGGAACGGCGCTGGATGTTCCGGGACACCATGATCCGGCCAAGCTGTGAACTGAAGTTGCTTGATCTCCCGTCTCTCCGAATAACCTGCTCTGCAGACCTGGAACGTTCTTATGCAATAGGTAGCCAATTCCTGGACGTCGCTTATCGTCACTGTCATCTGTCCATAAGTCTCTGCTCCTCTCGTCGGCCAGTACTGATCGCACTTTATTCTAGTTCTCTCTTCCAATTTGGTCATCATCACTATGGTGCTGCTTCTCAACTCCCAACACATTCGCCAGAAGTCCGCGAAGGTCTCCTGGAGAGGACCCTGGGTGGCGACGTACGCATTTTGTTTTCTGTATCCGTCACAGTAATTTGCGTTAATATAATCTGAGCCCAGGATCCCGTCGATGGTTTGCAAGATAACTCTGGAGTGGTCATAGGCAATCACGTTGGCGTATCTGTTCTTGGGTATGTTCACTTCCATGTTCGAATGGTCCCAGGTAAACTGTTGACCTGGTTCAATGGATTCGTATTCCTGGCTGAACTTCAAGTTGTCGTTTGCCTTTAGTCGCTCAATGTGGTTGCCCAGCTCGCTGATCGGGATTGGTGGGTGCGAGATCATTCCAGGCGTTTGAAAATTGAGTCTGCGAATTTCTACAGGATCTGAGGGTGCGTGATTCGAACTTATGTCCGCTGCCATTAGTGGACGCGTCACGGCTGCTTGGTCTGGCGCTTTGCACGGTTGTCGTCTTTTCTTTATTACAAAGAGAAGTACCAAGAAGACGCTGACCATCAAGGCTGCTATTATGGGACCCACTACCCAAACCATTCCTGGCTCTGGTCCGCTGGTCTTCACGGAGACCTCCGGATTTCCGTCGACCGGGGTGTTGGGATTGGGACGACGCGGAGGCTCACCGGGTGGCACTTCTCTCATGTCCAAAGCCAGGTACTCCGAGAACGGGGAAGAGGTGTAGAGATGCTGCAAAAAATAAATACCAATCAGTTCGGAAGGTCTCAATCAGCAAATCATTCTACGATTATGACAATCTGAATATTCTCTCACCTTTCTTGGAGTATCAACGACAGCTCGCACGAAGATCCGGTATTTTTTATTTCTCTCCAGCTTCCTATTCTCATAGCCCTCGTAAATGTCTCCATTCCCTAAATGGAATGTATACGGAATGTCCCTGTGAGGGAATTTCGCAGCAATGTAAGGCGCGTTCTCCGTCTTTTGTTTGGTACCTTTGCCAGCGATCATGTCTTCGGTCAGCTCGTCAGGTTGCTTGTGGGCAGTAGACTTGTCTTCAGGTACAACGATGAGGTAATAATGAGATATCGGACCATATTCCTCTGACGCTTGGGGCAGAATTACTTGTATCTCAGCACCGTTAAGAACACCATAGAAATCAGGCTTGACCATCGGTTTCGGAGCGGCCATCTGAGTGGTGACAGCTATTTTAGCAGGTGGCTTATACTGCCCATCAGGGGGAACCGCACTGACGTTCACGTTGTACGTGGTGAACGGCTGCAGCTCATTGATGGTCGTCGATGTCTCCTCTGGGTCCAGCAAAATCTCCTTTCGCGGTACCACCTGAATCTGCGTCATACCCTGGGAGTCAACGAACTCCTTCACAGCGTCGAAAGACACTTTATACTTTACGGGATTGAACTTGATCGGGGGACTCCAGGACAACTTCATGGAGTGCGTGGAGGACTCGGGTGCTCTTAGGTTCAGGGGAACTTCTTCCGGTTTAACTTTGACTGTGACCTTTACACTGAGACGACCAAGACCCGTTTTGTACCTGACCGCCACGGCCACCGCGTACTGGGCATACTTCTCAAGGTTCAATAGGTCAGCTGACTCCGTCAGCCCGACCGTCTTTTGCTTCCACTCGTCAAGATCCTCCACCGCAGTCATCGTGTAAAATATCTGATAACCCACTATCTTATTGCGATTTGGAACAGGCTCCCACCAGACCTCCACGCTGGATTCGGAAGTGGCTATCGCGTTCACCGATATCGGGGCACGTCCTATGTCCATGTCGGTGACTATCATGATCTTCTCTGAGAAGGGTCCAGTTCCCCTGGACGTGTGCGCCCGCACGTGAAACATATACTCGGTGTTCTCTTCCAGATTCGTGAAGACGGCTCTGTTCTTCGTCGTGTTGCGCTCGATCATCGGCGAGTGGTCGTTCTTCTTGTGAAATTGGACGTCGTACCTGATTATTTGACCGTTTCTGTGATTACGCAAGGGCTTGTCCCAGGTAAAGCAGACCGTGTCAGGTGTTTGGAAGTGATAGGACAAATTTGTCGGTGGTCCAGTGGGTTCACCCTCGGGACTGAACCAGTAGCGCACAGCCTCCTGACCAAAACCCATTTTGTTTTGACCAGCCACGCGGAATTCGTAGTCCACGCCACGTTCTTCTGCAATACCAAAATACAAGGGGCTATTTTTTACAAGTTCCATTGGTACCACATATTTCCTCGGTACGATACACTTTTATTAAATTAAATTTTATTTGAGCTCCTAGCGAACTTGCCTAAATCAGTTATTTTGTAGGTGTTCTGTTGGGTGTTCGAGATAAATTTCTCCTTCAGGGTCTGATTTTTAATTCCATATCGGATTCTATAGCCTAGCAGCTCCCCGTACGTTTGGGTCGGTTTGTCCCATTCCAGCTCCAAGACAATAGGATCTCGGTCCATCACCCTGAAAACAAAGGAGAAACAAGGTAAACAAGAAATCCTCGTTAAATGGAAAAAGAAAGAAAAGGGTCCTCCCTCCCTCCTCTCTCTGCGAAGTAACAAAAGGCAAAAAATCCTTTTGCACTCACTTGACGTTGACGTGGGGTCTGATTGGCACCCCACCAGGAGTTTTAACGTGTACGGGTTGCGAACGATCCCCGTCGCCCTTCCTAGTAAGGGCAGCCACCTGAACGGAGTATTTGGTGTCCGGTTGGAGGTCGGTGACATTGAGCTCCAGTACCCCATCTTCGTGGACGTCGCGCCGAATTGGATCATTCAGCAGATCTTTTCCCTGAAGTTTATGAATAAAGGTATTATAATACAAAATTTAGTACATACGTATATATATATGGGATATGAGAATTTTACTCACTTCCTCTCTGACTTCTTGGACGTGGATGTGATAACCCCGAATTACGCCGTTCTGATCTTTGGCACGAGGCGGTTTCCACTCGACGTGAATCGCCGTGGAATTGATCGCCGTCGCTTTGACGTCTTGAGGATCGCCCGGCACTGCAACGCAACTTCATATTAATCGACGTCCTTAAAGCGCCGCGACGTTAGCTGCTCTACGGACACTCTCACACATACAACGCAATCGAATTATGAGTAACATGATATAACGTATGGAAACTGAAAATTGAAATTAAAAAAAAAATAATAATAATCATATGCGTTCAAAATTAATTTAATTAACGATCAAATGCGTCAAACGTCATCGTCCTGATTATCGAATGACTTTCGTCTCCGTCGTGAATTGCAGGTCCAACGTGTCGGTCGAAATTGAAAGGCGTCTCTGAAAATAAAAATGAGAAGAAAAAAAAGAGAAATTTGGAAAATAGTGAAAGTAAGATGGCGTATGTCAAAAGTAGGAAATATTCAATAAGTTAAATTATAGGAAAAATAAAGTAAGCCAAACAGAACCACACACACTGACAGCATAAACACGTAACCCTTTACTCTAACAGTCTATATAGGTATATACGTATATTTTGACGCGTATTTTCGTCCCTTTTCACAAATAAAATTCATTCCGGATATATCATCCTCCATTTGAATACCAATAATTATATTTCCCGGTTATTATTTAATTGCATCAATTACGCAATTCTTTATTTTTTTTTTTTTCAATTTCTATTTACTGCTTCGCGTCTTGTTTTCGTAACGCGTGTGTAACGCGGGTAGGTGGACGATAATGAGATAAATAATGGAGGGTCCATGCACACGTGGAGAATCATCGTAAAACCGGAAGTCAATGTTTATCCATTTTTTTTGAAAAAGTTATGGACCGTCCAGTATATTCGTGATGCACGCATTAAAAAAAAATGTAAAAGAGGTGTGCCTCGAGATAAGGGTTAAAAAAGATAAGCGTGAAACCAAGGATAGTCTATTGGGATACATCACGAAAATAAAGATAGCAGCAACTACGATCAAAAATTCCAGAATAATAGAATAGAGTTAAAATGTGCCAAAGAAAATAAAAGGCAAAGAGGCTCTCTTGGAATAAGACGGCTCCGTCTCACTCGGATTAAATATATATATGTATATGGTATGTATATAGTATATACACATTTCGAACAATTCTTTACAATTTCTATCTTTCCGTTTCCTGTCTTGCTCTGCTTTTCTTATTTTTTTTTTATTTTCTTATTTTTTTATTCCGTTCATTTCTTTACGCTACACGCACAGACACAATCGCCCTAGCTGCACACAATATGCGTGCAATTAATTGCTAGGGGAAAAAAAGACGTGACGAGGAAAGCATCGAGAATTTACGTTCCCGTGGTTAAAAAAAGAGAGACGTCTCTCTTGGCTGCTTGTAAGATCGTAGCAAATTGAAGGAAAAAAAAAGAAGAAGGCAAAATATTAGAAAAAATACGGCTGGTCGGGCGGCAATCGGCGACGGATGTTAAAAAAACCAGATATATATATATATATATATGTATATATAAAAAACGAGAAAAAATTTGGACTCGTATTAAAAACTCGTGTGTGGCACAAACACGTGACTCGCTAAGGAGAATACTCACTTTTCTCAGCTGCGCCCCGAAAGTCGCCAAAAAAGTGGAAAACAAAAAAGATTCGTAAAAATTCGTGTCAATTTCGCTCGTACATGAGTAAAGATTAGTGAATATCTTTATTTTAAGGCATTTCAATGGGCAGCAATATCTAGTTTGGCCGCTGTCAAATTTATAGCCGGCCCGTTCAAATCCTTCGTCCATTCACCGACGCATTCGCAACGCATTCGTACGTTTTTCATTCGGCGACATTCTTTCTCAGACATTCGTCGACTTCCGTTCGTTCTTCTGCATCCGCATCTACGCTTCCGGTCACACTTGTTTCAAGTTACCGTTCGAACTCTTAACATTCGACCTTCACCGTTTCTCGCATTCTCTGCATTCCATTCGTTCCTCGGACATTACGTATTATTTTCAAAACAATGGCCGACATTGCAATTAGTTTGGATTGCACGTGAAATTGTTTAATCCTCGTATAAAAATTAGTTTGCGCTTCGTCGCAGAGAGGCGGGAGACGTGAGACGTGAGAATATTATCTTTGGCATGCGCAATCACTACTCCAAATATGAAAATCAATTCAAAAATCCAAAATTCACGGCAATCTTTGGCCGCCTCGTACCGGGAGGAAAAGAAAAAAAAAAAAAGTGCGTCAACGAAAACGAAAACGGTTTTGAGAATTTTTTTTTTTTTTTTTTTTTTTTTTTTTTTTCCATACAGATTTTATATTCAAAATTTGGTTGTTGGGTGACTATCGTTTTTATACGCTAATTTTTTTTTTCTTCCTCCGCGGCACGGCACATCGAGAACGGAAACCTATGTATACCTAATGCTTACAGAAGGACGTAATGATAATGATATCTAATGATGATAGATAAATGGATAGGGTGGAGCGGAGCTTGAAGAAAAATGATTTGACTAAACGAGAGATGCCATTTCTACATTAAATATAAAATGCTAAATGGACACTCGTGATAGTAAATCGTATTGCGATCGGATGCGTCTGCGTCTGGCAGGCTGATGTGTTTTTTTATGTGTACTGGGGGAGGGCAAAAGTTTAAGAAAAATACAAAAATCAAAAATCGGCTAATCGGGTGAGTATGGGTCTCTACACGCTAGTTAAGGACCTTGAGGAAAATCACAGCAACAAGTATATATATGTATATAAGGTTAGTTTTGAGTTTGGCGTTTAAGGGTATTCAAAATTGTATGTACGGTCGTCGACGAAAAAAATTCAGCGTTTGAAAAAAACGTCAGGAAGAGACTTTTTTGAATTAGTCAAAAAGGTGTATCATGTCTTTTTTTTGTTCTCATCCAGCCTCATTCACTCTCAAAAATTCAAAATCCCTGTATCCTCCTTTCAGACGTGTATCGATACTCCGAATTTTTGACGGTTACCATGGCGACGGCAAAATGGCGTCGTAGACTCTTTTTTAAGATCCTCGAGAAGAGACGAGTCTTCAGTTTGACAAGTCGCGAGTGACGAGTCTTAAAAAAATTTTTTTTATTGGAGAAATTGTGTTGGACAATGAAAAGGGTTACGTAAAATAGTGCAATTAAACGTAAAATGTAAATATATAAATTATTGGGAACGTTACTCAAAAGGTTATTACATTCCTATTAAATACATACGTGGGTATCACTACCGTTTCAAATAAATATTTTGACGATTCAGTACATAGTGGACAGGTATAAATATATAGATATAGATAATGAATATATATAGTAAATAGGCGTTACCGATAAATTGTTCACGTATTCAAATAACAGAGACAAGTATATGTCATAACGTACAAGTTTCGAAAATTCATGCAAAAAAGAGCGACTAAAATTGTTAAAATTATCGTAATTGCCAGTAGTTACATTCCAGGTAGACGAACGTATCCTAATAACACTTTACCTGAAAGAAACTGAATCAACTAAAAGAAAAAAGAAAGGTATTTTGAAAAAAAAAATACAGATGGGGACGGGGGGTGGGTGCCACCCTGTGCCAGGATCACGTTTTTTTTTCTAACTATACCACACGTTTATCTCTGAGTTAAAGCTCGTGACGTAGGCGTATGTGATATTTACGATTTTTAAATTATTTTTTCTGATACACGAATTAACGAATTTTCGAAAATTCATACTTGAACAGCGTATTGGTATTCAAATGTATTGAAATAATTGGTTATCTCTGTTCGCGTTATCCAAATTTGTCAAATTTCGACAAATTTTATCATCCTCTTAACTTGTCCCGAATTTTCCCTTTTTTTTTTTTAAATTTCTATTTCTCGTTCCGAAAAGGATCCCTAATCGCTCTTTCAGGAGGAGCTTGGTATTCCTTCGAAATCGCAATCACACGCTCGCATTCACACTGTTTCACGGGCAAACCGTAAGTGTCGAAATTTCGTTAGATTTTTTCGAAAAATTCAAACGACCTCCGAAGCACGTTCGAATTTGCCGCGCGAAACGCTCTATCGACTCGCAAAGGAACATTCGAAAGTGGGGTGCTCTTTTGGTGCTGATCAAGTGCTTTTTTTGGTGCTTATTAAGTGCGTCAAAGTGCTCGGGCACACACGACGTGTGAAACTAGTGAGTGTGACAATAAATCTTAATCATCCGCCTTGCTCTTTCCTTTGTACACTGTGCTCGAACAATTATACAGGGTGTACGATAAACAAGCGTACACGTATATACACAGATATATTGATATATATTTTCTTGAATAATAAGTGCAAATATACGTATGCATATACGTTATGTAACTACGCGATATATATATATATGTATATTATATTCAATAGAGACAAGTAACAGTGTGACAGTTGGTGCCGGTGATGACCACTCAATAAAAAATTGTGCCTCTATATATATATTAGACGCGTGTGATAATTATTTGCTTTGTGCTTTCCGATCAAATGCGAGCTTACACACGGCAAAGGTGCTTTTGGCTGTGCTTATTATTTTATTTAAGGCTTATGCGCTTCGCTCTCGTCCGCCGAGTCTGTTTGGCCGTTGACTTCCGCTGTCAGTTTGACAGGGCCGACGGCGTTTCTAGGGGAAAAAGGTTAAATAGGAAAAGTGGGGGGTGGAGTCAGGGGGGTAGAAATAAAAAAAAGTCAAAAAAGAGACTCCTGATCGAGATTTTAATTTAATTCAAAATTTCTTCATTCGACTCAAAATCATCGTCATTCGTGAATTTATCATATCGCATTCCAGTCGATCAAGAGAATGCGGAGGGACGAACTGATAGCGTGCAGTCGATAAGGAATGTGGAATTGCGGATGGAAATTTTCCAAAATAAATAGTCCCATGCATCGGCATGCCATTCATTGGATTTAATGGAAAGAAATGAATTTTTTTTTTTTTAATTCGTGGGAACGGAATTTTGGATATTTTCTTTTCATCATTTTTATTTCTTTTTTTTTAAGAAAAAACAAAAGACAGACTCGGCGGATTCCGGCGACGGCGGAACGCGGAATTGGGAGGAGGATCGGAATCGTGGGAATGCAGGAATGCGGGAATGCGGTGAGTATTTTTTGGCTGTCTCGTGAGGTGTCAAGTGGCGTGTGTGACGTGTCAATTTTGGGGTGCAGGGAGGGGGGATATTATTCGTATGCGAAATTTAAGGATTTTAGGGAATCATTGAAACAAATGAAGGCATGCTCTAACATGTGCAAACAATAGAACTAAATTTCAACTAAGGACAGAAGAGCCTTATATCAGAGAGATATATAAATATATATATATTCCGTATAGGGTATATGTATACTGGGGTATATATATATGTATATACTTATGTATATTGAAAAAGAGTTAAGTGCGTTATTATTTGTTTGTGAGATACATTCGCGTGTGGTGCTAGATAAGATAAGCGTTTAAGATGAATCCGTAGGCTGCCCTTACGGCCATCCTGCTTTTACGTCATTTTTTTCCTTTTTCACTTTTTTTCTGGTTTCGAAATTTTCGCCTTATTTTGCCAAATTTCCCTAAGGAACCACGATAGAAAAGTCTATGTTGATTTTTCAATGCTATGGAATTTCACTTTTGGTCCATGAGGATGTATAGGGACAGTTCACTGTTTCGTGCATGTCCATAATGATATATAGATATAGTGATAAGGTAATTGCGAGTCGAGGTATAATTTAAGGCGGAATAAGTAAAAGCAGGAGTGACATTGATATGCGAGTGGCAGCCAATTCTATGGTTCATCGTTACACGTGGCATAGAAGAGTGAGTGAAAAAGAAAGTGAGAAAGAAAGTGTGGAAAGTAACAGAACGAAAGAGTTGAAAGACGACTTTACCGAATACATCACGTATAACCACCCAGAAAGAAGATGAATTATCGTGAGAATAACATATAATTAGGCAGTTAACGTGAAACGGTAATCGTAATTTTAATAACTGTAATAATTGTAATATTTGGTAATGCTATTGTAATCTTAAGTACTAGCAGTTTTGAAACCTGGCTCACAATCCTCCTGCAAATGCTTTAAAAGAGGGAAGACAAAAAACAGATGCGTGAATTATCATCATTACAGAGAGTTAGAAAAAAAAAAGAAAAGAAAAGAAAAGAATCTGTCCCTCGGATTGGCGAGAAAAATGACACGGATCCGAGAGGCGAAAAATCGATGATAATAATTAGAGGTAAAAACGTGATAAAACGTGAGAGTTGGAACAAGGCGAGAAAACGTACATATAACAGTAGACGAGAGAGTGACACAACGATTTTGCGGCCCTGTAAAAAAGTATGGTGAGAAAAATTTGTTTAACAGCTGAGCTCAAAAAATCATTATCAGCGTCGAAAAATCCGTGGCTGCGTATACCTGCAAAAAAATTTGTAGGGCATAGGAGAATTTCGTAATTTTGGGAATTTCATAGGATGACGTTTTTTTGGGGGGAAATTTGGTTGCGACGGGATATATCTTGCGGATGGGCCGGTAGGAACGGTTTTTTTTTTTGGGAGTCGTTAATAGAGAAAAATTGTTCGACGCAAAAATTCCAAAAATATAAAATCTCGCCAGCCAAAAAACACGGCCAACGTCGTCAATGTACCGACGGCCAATTGGAAGTGCCACATTTTGCATAGAAAATCGCACGTTGAAAATTCAAAATTCCCGCGGATTTCCGTAATCGCGGATGCGAGCATTTTTTGTTGGCATTTGCTCTTTCACTTTTCTTTGTTTCTTTATCTTTTTTCTCTCTTGTATTGAAAATTGGAAAATAACAAAAATAAAAATAACGGGTCTTCCTCCCTCTCTCGCTCCCACTTTCTCAAATCTATACAACACGTGGTCGTTATACCCACGTGCGACATGTATATGACATAAGGTATAGAAAAAACAAAAAGCAGTGTGATAATAAGAAACAGAAGCTTTTCATATAATATATCGAATGTACGTATAAAGATAGGAAATTGTTGTGACGTAATGAGTGAAACAAAAAATTCGCAAACCAGGAAGTGGTTGGTCGTTTGAGTGGGAGAGGTCGAAGAGACGTTAGCGGAATCTGAAATCGGAAAATATAATTAATATTGACAACTGTACTCTGGCAGCAATAATAAATGGTTGGCATCCCGCACTTATCGAATCGCGAAATTTTGAAGAGATTTTTGGCGGGCTTTTATATTTTTGGCTCCGTTCGTCCTTACGTGGTAGACGCGCATTGACGAATCGGAATTTCTTAGACTCCCTCGCATAATCCTCATAAACATATCTTTCTATAAATAAAAAAAAACATTTGTCTTTCGTCGCTTCCGCGACATTCGCGTCCGCAACGTTCAGTCCGCGAGACAGTACCAGGGTGGATCAACCGTTTGCACGAAAAATCATGAAAATTGAATAAAGACGTAGAAACCATAAATAAAAATCGATTACCCATCGATATCGTAAGTATCGATCGATCGACGGCATTGACTCTTGACTGATAACCATAGGGTTTCCGGGGCTCGATTTAACACGTGTACGGTCCTGCTACGAGAATATGAATACCTTGCGGACGCAAACCTCGTGACAAAGAATAATTCGTCAGGTCAATGATACATACCATCTTCGTGAGTTCTGACAATGATAGGATAACAGGGAGGCCCATCACCTACGCTGGTCCCAGCCAGAACCCAGATCCGATACTCGGTCCACTTTTTGAGTTCGTCCAACACAAATTGCGTGTCGTTCAGCTTGATAACCGTGGCTTCCGAATCGGAGCGGCCGCTCTCGACGACTTGCAGCTTGTAGTAAGCGATTCGTCCGTTGCTACGATCGGCTGGCGGGGGCTCCCAAGAGACCAAAATGGTGGTAGGCCCGGTCGCTTTTCCGGTTACATTGCGAGGCGGAGCCCCGGGGACTGTATAACACTCAGTTGTAGGGAGAAACGAAACGAAGAAGAGGGTGGAAGACAATTTATAGAGAAAACTTTTGAGAATAGGAATGAGAGAGGTGAGGTTCACTTTAAAGGACGTATGCATCTACGTGCCAGACGCACTCTGCTCCTTTTGGCTGGCCAGAGCAGCATCTTCCCTGCCTCACGTTTCCCAAGGCTCTCCAGTCCAGCCTGAAGTTGGTTCAGATCGATAGTCTTTCAGGAAGTCTTTCAACGTATCGCTTTCAGTTTGTCCCGTGGCCAACTTCAAGTTCCAAAAAGGAGAGAGAGAAGCGTGGAAGATGCTGCGAAGGAGTAGCTCGAGCAGAGAGTGGCTGGCATATGGAATAAATAAATAAAAAAAGGGAAAGAAAAAATGAAAAAGATAACAAGGTAAAAGACCAAAGTAAAGGGTTGGTTATCAGTGCAAGTAATTTATAGAGACACTTGAGGAATGCGCTCGAATGATCCTTGAACAGTCGAAAACATGCTTTTGATATTAGAGTATGGCTCTTGAGCGCCATCTTGGATAATCTTGAATTGTCAAAATGAAAAAGGAACATATTACGTGTATAGTAAGAGAGTACGAGGATCCTCTCGCGACTCCAAAAACCATAAAAATTGTACGCAAGTACGTACGTATGAATCTTGAATATCTATATAGTATATGTGTATTATATAGCATATAGTATATATACACAACGAAAGAACGTGGTTAAACGTAATAACGGAGCTAAATCATATCATATATATGGTTATTGAGAATGTAAAAAAGAGGTGCCCAAAATGCACACATATATCGATGCAGTGCGTCAGTGCAATTTATATGTATATATGGTATGTACGTATATATATATGTATATATATATAAAGTGGCATCCAAAAACGTTTCTCTTTGCAACGCATGCAGTCATTCTCACTCTCCCACACTTGGTTAGGAAATCTAACGGGTGTCGCGAGTCGTCCCTGAGGATGGGACCCCCTCGGGAACCCCTGAGCAACCTCAGGGACGAATCAAGACCACGTGGCGAGCCGATCTACATCTAGCTGGACCAGGTGTAGGCCGTTGGGGGTCTACACGTGGTCGCATATAGATGCACGTCATTTTTGTCATACGCGATGATGCAATTTCTCTCTCGATTCCCCTCGTCGGCCTCTCTCACTCTCCCTCCATCTCCCCCTCTCCACATCATTTCTTTTTTTTTTACTCGAATATTCAACAACACTCCGAGTATTAGCTTACGCTACTTGCGGGGAGCGTCTAGCGCTACTTGGTTACCACTCCTACCTGCAGTGCCCGGGTCGGGATGGGGTCGCGATCTTCAGGATCGTTATACCTTCCCTATGGAGAAAAAATTCTAAACGATCCTGAAAGATCGCGATTTTCCACGATCGAGTCCTTTTGGCTTTTTTGAATTTCTTTTTCATTTCCTTTGTCTCCTTTTTTTTATAATTTTCCTTCGTTTTTTTTTTATTTCGTCCTTCCCTTTAAGTTGGTACTCCTTGCTGCTGTGTGCCCCACCCATCCTTTATTGCTTACCGTACTGCTTCGTGCGAACCGGATACGGCGTTGTGGTGGCGCCTTCACCCCTTTGACTCCTAGCCGCCAGCCAGACGTAGTACAGGGTGTTCGGGTAGAGACCAGTCAGCGTGTAGTTCTCCGTTACGCCGATTCTTCGATGATGCTTCTCCTGAAAATAATGACTCGCAAATTGGGAACACTCGTCGAGGAGCTTCCGATGACGATCGGGATCCGTCGTTACCTTCGCGTAGGTGTCGTTCCAATATAGCTCGTAGCTGAGAATATTCTCAGCGCTCAGAGCTGGTTTGCTCCATTGGAGCGTCACCTTGGTCTCCCCGATATCGACAGCCATCAGCTGTTCCGGCTGACTTGGCACCCCTTGCTGGGTCTTTATTTGCACGGGGGGACTTACTGGCCCGGGGCCTACACTCGTCAGAGCCTGGACTCGGACCGTATACATCTGATAAGGCGTCAGGTCGGATATTGTTGTCAGCTGATTATTGTCGACCATCTGATAATTCCAGGACGCCATCGGTTGATCCGGATCCGTCGTATAATAGACCTTGTAACCCTGGACAGAAGAGAAACGATGAGGTTGCACTAGGGCTAATCTCTAATTTAGCAAGTCAACCTGCTGAATTATATTCCAATCATAACTTATACTTACGGTTACTTGACCATTTGGCGTTTGAGGCTCGTCCCACTGAATGACCATGGTGCTGGAACTCAGGGGTCGCACCTGAACCCTTCTCGGCGACGAACCAGGTTCTAAAAAGAGATGCATATCATCTTTAAAAATTCTAAGGATGCCGGATCAGAAATTCAAACGGTGAAAACTGTGCACACTAAAAACTGAAAACTATGTGCCAAAGTAGAAAATAAGAACAAAAGTACAGTATGCGAGACTGAGATCAATAACCTGGACTCACCTGATAAGGCAAGAGAAATAAGAAAGAAAGGCAAAGTAGGAAGCAAATACTGTCTCATTAATTGTGGGTTACCAAATAAAATTTTTGACTACAGAAACGTGGTTGTCTCATCAGGAAACGTGCTTTTTAATACGTTTGTGTGAGGTTAAGTGCACGATACTGTATATTTAAAAAATATATTCCACAGCACATCTTGGGACACACAGTTCAAACACACCAGTCAGATTTGACAGCTGTCATACTTGTTGTGCCAAATTTTGGGATAAATACCAATTGACAAGATAACCAAAATGTAACTGGATATATCTATACATGCATGTATATCTATATATATGAAAAAAAGTCAAAGTCTACTGAACACTCTTAATACGTGATTGGACTCACTGGAACCTCCATTTGTAGATTCCGCTATAAAAGGGGCATAGGAAAAGACACACGATTATTCTTTGTTTCTAAAATTACTATGGCCGAGCATTTAGAAGTATCAGCGGATAGCAAGAGTGACAGTCGAGAAACAATGAGGAAATAGAATGGAATAAGATTACGCGTGAATGTCAAAAAAAAAGAGAAATAAAAAGTTAACACGTCTTATCTTAGATTTCCAAAAATTCCAGTAAAAAGATTTGTCTCAGACAAAAATTTCGACAAGGTGCAACACAGAGAAGAGGGACAGAGACTAAGAGTGGATTGGAGACAGTTGAACTTTTTTTTTTTGGATCCTATATCGGGTGACACAAGGATGACGGAAATTGACAAGGCAAGGATCGAGAATCGTGGGAAATTCAGCTGCCATCTGTCGGCGGTCGGAACGAATGGAATGGAAATGAATTACGGTCGGGGTTTATTAAAAAACATGTCTTGGTCACTTACATGAGTCAAAGTGTCCGCGCATCGACGGCATGGAAAAAAAGTATAGATTTCTCCCTCAAAAATTACGTCGACAAAAATTCTCGTCTCTCTAGCGCTGTGCGAAAAACACTAGCTAGGTGCCAAAAGGGAGAAAAAAAAGGGGGGAAAAAAATAGTCCACGCACGCACACACGCCCACACACTCGCACGCGCATACTAGGTACTTCCGGTATCCTATTAATCACCGAAGAGCTAAAATTCGAATGACTTCAGCATCGTCAAGTTCATGGTCATCGACAGTCCCAATAGCGCGATGCCGGATGAATGACTGTGGACTCGGCTGAGGTTGTCGAGGCATGAAAATGAGCGCAAGAGCCACGGCCGTGGAGAAAGAAAAAAAAAAATGGTGCATACAGTGTGATACCGGTAAGTAACGATACTAATGATGATCGAGTGGTGCATGAGACGAACAACGAGGCTGAATGATCCGAATGAAATACTGACTGGTCTCGCCGGTGGTGACGGTGACCGGGGCGCTCGGGGGACCTCTGCCGATACTGTTAACGGCGATGACGAAGAGCTCGTATTCCGTGTAGGGACTGAGACCTCGCACGTGATAGTACATGGTCGTGATCCCGGATATCTCGAAGTACGCCTGGTGAACAGCTTGCTTGGGCTTGTGTTGGATCACGTAGTACTGAAGCTGATCAGGACCCTTGTAGGACCAGGTGAGCTTGACCGAGGTGGCTGTGATGTCTGACACTTGGACATTGGCCGGTGGATCAGGTAAAGCTGTAACAGAATGATTCCAAATAGAAGAGAGTCCTAATGGTTCGAATTTGAAAGCTAAAGGTTTACCCACATTGAACTTTGACCATGGTCGTGGCTTCTATGATTCCCAGGTCGCTGGCAGCTATGCAGGTGTAGTTCGATGACTCCTGGATATCCGTCAGGACCAGAACGTTCTTGCCAATAGGTATTTTCTCGTCCGGCGTCAAATCCGTTGCTGGCTCCTTGCGCCACTTCACGAAAGGCATGGGCGCCCCGACGGCGACGCAGGTCAGGTTCAAGGATGCGCCGAGCATGACTTCGCTGACGGGTGGCGGAGGGATGGAGAATTGTGGCGTGACGCGTCGAACTGGATTGGAATAATCGACGTCAGTATACAATGGCGGAGGCAGTTGTGGGGGGCTTTTTTTTGTTAAATTTCTGGGATAAACTTCCGGTGTACTAGTTCCGGTTTATGGGCAAACTTTCTACTCGAAATTTCATCCCACTTTCTTTCTCTGCTTCTATGCGTACGCGGATCCTTTGCTTCCATCGCCCCTTATCACTTACTTATACCTTTACTTTCTCCCTTCGTTCCTTTCCCGTGAGGGATGCCGTGTTTAATTACAGTCTAATCACATTTAAACTATCTTGGAAAGTTTAAGTGTATCCTTAGACTTTACCTAAACGCTGCGGCTAAGTCATTCACGGAAGATAAATAGACTATGAATTCTCGTGTAATTTCTACTATGAGAATCTGTTTTACCGACGCGTCATTGAGAATTTACGCAATCGTGTGCATTGCACAATCTACTAGATCCGCATTAAAACTGCTTCTGGATTCTTTGATCAAATATTTTACACGCTCTCTACGAATTCGAAGGTGCACAAATGACGTAACACGTATCCTCCTGTATAATAATTGTATTATTAGGTAAATAGTAATCGTCAATGATGCAATGGGGACTGTTGTCAAACACCGATCAGCCAGCATCCCCACAATAGGTTATTTTCTCTTTAATAATTTTACACTTTCATAGATCAACGTAGCATTGCTACTGCACTCTGACCCCTAGCAGATATTCTATCATCTGACTATGTACCACTCGTACTTACTTTTGACATAGAGCGACGTAAACTTCGAGTACTCAGTACCGACGGAGTTGTTCGCCACGCACTCGTACTTCCCCTGATCCTCAACCTCGGAGTCAGTAATCTGGAGGGCACCTGTTGATAAAAAAAAATTATTATGCAGTCTCATAAATCCAATTTCGATAATTGGATCATATTTTCTCCACGTAAACCCTCCCTGAGTCGTGTTTATGGTCTATCACGGAGAACCTAAGTCTCGGTCTCGACGTATTACATAGTCATTAGAAGGCATGACATATATATATACTGTACGGAACGTATACATCAGGCTGGCTAGTAGTACAAAGTCACTCCATCATCAGACCGGTATGCAGGGTTAGGAAGGGGTTTCGGGGTAAAGGAGGGACTTATCACTCAAAATCGGAATAGCTAATCGCGACTCGTTCGAATGAGATTTCACGTGCAGGCAACTGTGAATCGAGCAACCGCACCCTGGTTCACCCTAGGTGATAGCAGTTGCGTATAGCGTACGTAACCAGTGGCACGCACGCTACCGCCGCAGCAGCCCTTTAGATTCTTACAGGGCCGAGGGTTCAGTGTATACACACTGGATATACATCCCCGAGGCATAGACAGGGTGATTACATTGTAATAGGAGAAATAACGAAGTCACGATCAAGCCGCGTTAGCGCCAGTGCCAATTCATGAATTATTAATTGTCCACGCTGTGTGTACACGCACGCTTCTCCTTGGGCCCCCAAGTCGGCCTCCACCTTGTTCCTCGTGCATGGGATACGTCGGAGAGCAGGAAAGAATAACGGGAAAAGATGAGGAATTCATATGACGAAGACTGTCACGTGTCAAAGTGACAGTTCCCCTTCGGTAATCCACGTGACAGCTGAGCGAATTTCTCGTTGCGGTTGACACGTCAGAAACTGAAGGAATGGGAGAAAATGTAAATATGGGAGGTGGGGAGTCACTTAGAAGATGACAAGTGTCTTGGTGAGTTTGGGGAAAAAGGATGGAAGGGGGGGGGGACGATTTAAGACGCAAGGGTGGCATCGAGGCAAGCTAAGGACAAATTGTGTATGGGGAGGGAAGGTTTTGAGAAATTTGAAAAATTTTCTCATTCTTTTTTTTTTTGCTTTTTTTTTTACGGGGGTGTTGAAGTCATTCGGGTACCCGCTTGAGAGCATCCAGTAAAAAAAATTTTCTCGCGTCGGGATACAACTCTTGGATTCTTTGGTGGGGTATATGGATGGAGATAAACACGGTGCAGGCAGCCAAACAGTCATACGGACTGCCAGGCGCGCGTGTACACCCTCTATTACTATGTTTGCGAACCAATATTGAAATATCTTTTCCTTATATTTAATATTACGAAGGTAAACGCGAAATATACACAATGCGGGGGGGTTGGGCTGGATGGCGTCGTTTTACCGAGGCTCTTTCTCGGATCCTCCTGCACGAGCGGGAGGAGGGTGGATATGCGCCTGGGAGAGCGGGAGAGAGAGAGATAGATTCAAAGCCAAATGGAAGTTCGTGGCTCGGCTTTTCGATCGAAATAGAATACAAATAGAAAATATGTTTACAGCAGAGGTGTTCTTTGCTACCCTTAGTTACATCTCCGACCCTCGGCCGAGACTCCGGGAAACGGAGGATAAAGATGCGAGTCGGACTTTGAGATATGTTGGAAAAGAGAAAAGTATCTTTTTCTGTGACTGAGGGTAGTTTGCTATCCCCTTGATGCGTGTCGCTTTACTGAAAACCGGCCCGGAATGTGGAACGCAACCTGTTGTGTGTGAGTAAGGTCGGCTGAAGTTGTTGGGGGTCGAGGGGGGGTCTGACATTTTTTTTTTTTCGGGGGAACATACGGAAAGCTAGAATATGGGTGCGCGTTTAAGATAACGAAAGCTTTCGTTGGCGTTATCTTGGAGGGTGGATCTAACCCTCGGTATCTCAGGTAAGGTACACTCGTCCTTGTACGGGATAACTCAGTGAACCCACTCAGGCCACCCCACAGCCCGGCGTCATAAGTCAACCCCCTGGGAGCCGAAGTGGAGCCGGGGGGTCTAATGGCGGTTGAGGGGGGCGGGTGAGGCGAACGGTGAAAGAGGAGACCGTGGGGTTGCAGGGGGTGGAATCGGGTGGTCGAGGGGCTGTACGAAATTGGGGGTTGAAGATGGCTGCGGTGGGCAGAGGGGGGAGAGGGGAGGGGCAGGGGCGACCCTACCTTCTTCGCCCCGTGGTGAAAAGGCGGACGGGGAGAATTTCAGCACAGGTGCTAAGCCGCCTCTGCTGCTGTATGGGGGTTGTTTCGAAGTCGAGGAAAGCTTAATGGGGGAAATTTTACGAGTTTTGACGAAGCGTTAACTGTTCCTCAGCGACTCGGGGGCTCATGGGGAATGACAGGGAGGGATTGTAAAATGTTATTTAATGACTGGATATATTAAGTTTCGCATCCCGCATGCATTTTCGCCCGAGGGTGTCGCCCGTTCGGAGTCTCTCGTGAAAGCCTACCTCCCCCCCCTCTCCCCCTCCTTCACGTTCCTCCGGCATTATCCACATCTTTGAGTCATCAGCTGCCTTACCTCAGTCTTACGTCATCCCATCTTTTGGATCTTTTGGCGAAACCCTCCTTGGTATCAACCCCCCCCCGGGCCACCCCCAAATTTTGTGGCACCCCGCAGGCTTGCGACAGCTTAAACTTTGGCACAGTCTGAAACCCTGAATTAAAGAAGAACAAGAAGAAGGCTCTAGGCCACGGTCTTTACTGGTCCTGGCCTCGGGATTAGCCTTGACGAGGGGTTCATCGGCTCCTAAGGAGCAGCTGATGCCTTATGAAAAATTAATGCAGCCTTAACCCCCCCCGGGTCCAGAAATTCTTTTTAGCCCCCTACCCTTATATCGTACCACTATCATCACTAAGTGAGTACACCTTACCGATAATTTTTCGAACTTCCCTTAACCCTCCCCCCCTCTCTCTCTCTCTCTCGCACGTATACATAACCACCCCCGCCACCCCCACTGCTACCCCACCGTACCATCCCTTACTCATAAAAGTTCGCACGCTACCGGCACACGTATCTACCATGTAGGTACAACGTGCCCGATCTACTTTTTTGCAATACATTACCCCATATATTTGATGGGGTACCTAGCGGCTGGTGCCTTAGGGGATGATGGCAAGGCACATAGCGAAGACACGCGAATAAAGTTACGTCCGTGAGTGAGTGACTCGTGTAGAGAAGGGTAGCTGCATCCATTCACCCTCTCGCTTCCTCAGGGTGGGTTCTCAAACCGACTTTAACGTCCACTAGATTTAACCCAGGTATCCATATCTCTCGGTCTCAATTACCGTACATTGTTTTTTTTTCTTTTTTTTCGTTCGATCTTACCGGCTGCTTTCGAATCCCTCCACTTTTGAAAATATTTCTTATCTCGAAAATTATTCGCAAAGGCCCCGGGGCTCGTACGACTACGCACGGATCGTATCTACTAGAATTTTCGCCCGGATGCTTTTCATTCGAGCTGGTTTCTTCGCAGCGTTTCTTTTCAGCAATTTCCAGGGAAATTGCTATGGCGCATGTATCCCCCCTCCCACCCCCCTCCTCATCTATACATATTCCATGCATGTGCACCCCTGTATCCCATCTACATCACCGGGCTCTATGTGCCCACTTACGACCCACCTACGAGCCCATTCGCGAAACACGGTCTTAAGTCCGATGGAACGATTTTCATGCGCGAGAAAAACCGATGCTATTTCTGAACTGAAATGGTGTCGTTAAAAAAGAAAAATCGATTTCATCTAAATATCCCCGGTGCTGCATAACCCTTCGGTGCGCGAAATAGGCAGGGGTTGTTATTTATCTGGAGGATATATTGGTAAAATCCATACGGGCTATATTGAGTACCTGTTATCAGTAGTGGATAAAAAAAATTTTTTTGAACCCTTTGCCAATATTCTGGCTTACGCGATCAACCCCCTACCCCACCCTGTGGGTAGCTTTTTTTTTTTGGGGATTTTTTAACTACTTACCGGATTCGAGGACGGTGTAGCGCGGATTGGACGTGTCTACGGGAATCAGATCCCTGTTCCAGGATATGATGGGACTTGGTGACCCAACGGCGGCACAGGAGAGGAGAGCGTTGTGACCCATCTCGACCACCTTCGTCGTAGGCGCCTGTGTTATCATTGGGAATCCAGTTGGTAGATTGTCCGCTGCAACGAGAATGGAAGAAAAAGCTTTATATGACAAAGAAAGAAAAAACATCGAAGCGAAATACCCAATGGACCCAGAAGAGAAACTGAGGAAGTTTAAGTTTCCACTCGTGCGTAACGAGCTGTCAATTACAAATTCGAGATGTCCCCTGGCCATCCCTGTTCCCGGGTCGGTCAGCCCCTTGGGAATCGAAGTTATACCGAGTGCCACTGGAAACTGTCTATACGACATTTTCACCCTGGGGAACCTTGTAAAACCCGAAGACCGGACGATTCGCTCAGACTGTACGGGAATCATTGGCATCTTGTTATCGATACCGGGTATCGATCGAAACGACCCGCTCTGGGCGATTGATCGAAAATCGATATTTTACAAAAGCTAAGATCGGACTGTCTTTGGGCTGAAAGGGGGAAAAAAAAAGAGTTGAAATTTTATCTGGGCAACTTTAAGGTAGACACTGACATTACGCAACGAGGCAGAAGAATCCGAGATAAATGATCTGATCCTGTCATTAGGGACTGTTGTGTATTAGGTATTTTTTTCTTCTTCTTCTTATTCTCTTTCTTTCTGGCTCCTGGCTCTTTTCTACGGCAGACGACAACGACCGAGCAAGCCAGTAACGGCGGTCTTGCTTTTGTGCTCGTTATCGTCGAGTTATCATGGCGTTATCCGTTCGCCGATGCCAATTATATCCCTGCGGAACCCTCTAGCTATTCGACAATAGAAATCACCCGCTGAGCTTGCGCTGCTTCCTTCTCGAGCAAACAATACAACCCTGCTGGGAGACTGGAACCGCTGGTTGTCGGTTGTCTGGTAGTTGGTGCTTGGTATCTGGCAGGATTCTCCTTTCATTTTGCCAATTTTTCCAAGGTTGGGCACCCCTTCCCCAGATTGCTGGAAAGGGGGGGATGCTTATACAGCAACGAGGGCTCGTGTCGTTCGGTGTCGTGGCGATGGAATTTTTTTCTTTTTTTTTTACTTTTTCTTTTTTTTCCCTTTTCTTACTCTCGTCCTTCCATATACCAGCAGTGATAACAGTTGGTCGTAAGATGAAGACCCGTGAACCCCTCCCTGTACGTACCGCGTGGTCTGCAGACCTAGTGGAATTTTTCCAATGCGTCTTCACTGACGTATAGAGTCTTTCATTCGGTGGGTATATTTTTCGGGGGGTTGCGAAAAGTTGGACCTCATACTGGATTGATTGATTGATTGGGTAACCTTGGGAGATAGAGTAGGATTATTATAAAAATATGGAAAGCTCGTTAATCCTCGAGAGAGGAGCTTTCTGGTATCTCGGGCTCGAGGATAGGCGAAAAGGCGGGAATCGAAAGGGCCGAATGAAAAATAGGCCGTGCCAGTTGAGATATGGTTAAGGGATGCGAGGAATGTATCACGGAGTAAAATGGGCTGGTGAGCACGTGTTGATAAGGGCGTATGTCGTACGGACCACTTGTGGGACTCAGGACCCACCGGAACCGGAAGCTCCACGTAGGACGGCCGAACGGGGAAATAATAACGGTTTCGCGTTGTTGGATATATGCGTACTCATTTTTTTTTTCGCGAAGGAAGACGAAGGGGTGACGGGAGACAAACTGAAAAAAGTAAAGCCACATATGGTGTTGAATATATCACACTATATCAGGTGGAAAAAATAGATTTTTATTTTTAACCCCTATGACTCTGCATCTCCTCCTGACCCCGTATCTTGGCCACGGACACTTTTATCGCTTATCACTTTTCACTCGGTCGGCAGGGACGATAACACGTGGGTACCGGGCATTGAATATTTTTGAAATTTGACAAATTTTCATCTGTCCTCCGGATAAATTTTTGATACTCTTCGGAGTTATTCAGATTTCAAGGTGCCTCTGTATATATTGTGACGTGATTTTTCGAATCACGCTCCCAAGGCGGCTCCGGTTACCGATACGGATAACGTTCTCGATTTCTGGTTCCCTTCGGGTGGCCACCCTGCTCGGAAGCTGCGCTCTCAGGTTGATTCGTATCGTTATGTCAATGCTCTCGTGAGATTTCGTTATTGTTCAGTTGAGGTCGAGGTACTCGAATCTCGGGTATACTCGGGCGGAGATAGTTGTGACACTGTTAAGGGCAGGAGAGGAACCTCCTGCCCGAGTTAAGGACGTGGTGCCCAGCTGTCGCCCGATGCCCTGGGGAAGCGGCCGTGGAGGATCTCCAGAATTACGTACCGATTCGTTAAGGAACGCTCTCGATTTGGTTTAAAGGGACGACTCGAAGGAGATAGAACAGTTATCGGTTAAAAGGCTCTCGACCAATCAGAATGATTAGTTCTCGGATTTGGCATTTGGCTATTGTCAAAGCAGTCTGTCTCGGGGCACCGACCGAGGTGTCACGCGCTCCCGTGCTATCTGTTGATAGTTTTTCTTGCCGTGTTTCGATCCGGTATAGCAAGTTCTCGATTCGTACAGTTCTCGCGTTGTTCTCGCGGTATCCAGGCAATTCTATGAATTCCTGTGAGTGTTCCGGAGTGTAGTGCTGTGCCTTAGTGCAGTGTCCACCAGAGGGTCCTTGGGGTACAGTTCTCGGCCTCCACGGATTAGCTGCACCAGCTCCGGTGAGTCTCCCAATTTATTAATTGGTGAAAGGATCTCGATAGATAGTTAAGATCCGTTCCGATACGTTCTCGATTCTCGGTGGACGGCCCAAGGTAACGTTGGTTCTCGAAGATAGTTCTCGGATGTTTCGCTATCGGTGTCGAGTCAAGGAAAAGAATTACGTTACAATATATTTTATGGTTTTTCGTGGAATTTCGAAAATGGGGTAAACTTTTTTAGTTGGGTAGGAAGGGCGTCTTTTCTTGATAGTCATTTCGATTTACAGCAAGGGTTGGTTTCGGTCGGTCGGTTGAGAAAGATCCGTGAAGAGGTTGGGGTTGTAACAACCCTTCGAGGAGACCTTGATGGAATGGGCGTGGTACTCGCCCCCCTTATCCCCTGTTTTCTATCTTGTCCAAAGATAAGAGACCGGATGTAACCGAGGAGAAGAGACGGAAAAAAAAAACTTCTAACAAATAAAAGTAGAGTATTAAGAAACGGAGAAGATATTTTAGTCAAATCAGCGACCTCGCAGTCAGGGTCACGTGAATCTCGGTAAAATGTCAAAATAGGAAATAGCAGCATCCGGTAGTCGCTTATCATTAACTCCGGAACAGAGATTGAAATTTACATCCCGAACGTCCACCCTTAATTATTTTCTAAATTTAGAAGAATCCTTCATCTCAATTTTTTTCATCTCCAATTCACGTGGCAGGGCGACTGAGTTTCCCTGCGGATCGCGGTGCAACTCCTGCCTGCACTGGAATGACAGCACCAGCATCAAGATCCTGGTCCAAGTCCTTCGTGGAGGCTGGTTATGCAATCGACAAGTAGCAATCGGCTATACCTGTCTTTCTTCATCCTTCAGTTTTTCCCACGTCCTACGTTTTCCTCCGATACGAAGCTCGACGGGTCAGTGTACCGGGTGACGGAAACGAAAAGAGGAAAAAAAAAAGAGGCATCCCGAAGGAAAAGCAGCAGCGAGGAGCTCAGCGTGAGGAATTAATTTCGCGCGGCCGCCGTTTCGCAACTCCGTGTTACGTCCGTATATCTATGACTTAATAAATTTGAGGGCAAAATTTACGTTAAAAGTCGCAGGCAAATGTGCCTTCATAATTCAAGCCTGAATGCGTAATACACTCGAGCCCCGGGTCTTTATATGCGAGAGGTGCCCGTTACGTCACTGGGGATCAATCTTAAAGATTGCGCGCATGTAACGGCCGGCTCCCCTGCTGGCTTAAATTGGAAAAAAGGAGGCCGTCCCGACGCTCGACGTCGGAACGGTGCCGCAGGGAAGCTCGAGGGTTTCTGCAAGGAGAGGACCCAAGGCTTTGGATGCTTGGCAATTGCTGTAGGGTGTGTGTAAGGAGAGAAGGAACCAAGGTGGGGGGGGGGGGAGAAGGGGTTGAAGGGGGGGGGGGAGGATTCGAAATAAAAAATATTCCCTTCCGAGCCGATGAACCGATACCGAATTCAGGGGAAGAGATTGCGAAAACGGGCTTTGACTTTCTTCTGGACTTTATTCTTTGGCTCTCGTCTTTCTTCGCTTTCTTTTTTTTTTTCCTCTTTTATTTTCCTTCACTCGTTTCACCGTACTCGTCAATTCGTTTTTCTCTTATTCCTTCGATTTTACTCTTTGCGAATATAAAGGAACGGCTGGTGCAACCGGCCGCTCTTACAGATAAGGGTGCAATAAATACAGTCTATGTTTACCATGGGGCGGGTTTTCATTGCATAAGAGTCCTGAGGGGTAGCGGTTTGAGGGATCGTCGTGTTTAAGGGTTGCTCCTCGTGGACAGCTTAAACGATTCGACCTTTGACTCCGGATTGTTATTATCATCCCCTTCAATGGTTAAATGTTATTATTATATTGGAAATTTTTTTTATTTATTTTTTCATTTTTCATCCTCATCTCCATTTGCATCGTTCGGGTTCAATTAAGCTTTTTTAGTATTTTTTTTTATTTTAAGATATCGATAAGGAGGGGTGGAGGGGAGGGATCGAAGAGGATTCTATTGTCTCTGTTGATCAATGCCGATCTGATTGCCTCGAATAAAAAGAATAATATAGTCGATAAGAGATGAAAGGGTTGAAAAAAGATTGTTTCAAACAACCGCACTAATTGTACCACTTGTCTCGGGATTTTATTAAGGATCAGAAACTGGGTCACTACGGATCCTCAAGTCCGGTATAGTTCGAGATAACCGCGATGCTGTTCAGCAACCCCTCCTGGAGCCGTGGAAAGGGATGGCGGTAGAGAAAAAAAGAAAATTAGAAATTCAAAATAGGCTCGAAAATTCGTGACATCCTGGCAACATCCCAGTCAACGTGTGTGGACCCCGTGCATCGAACAACACACAGTACAGGAAGATGCTGACTTGTACGGCATATACCATTACCCGTTCGTCCGATCAGCGATGGACCATTTGAAGTTCGGTTTCATCCCTCGTAATTCCCTAACCTCCGAACCAGCCTTCACTCATTCAGTGTATTTGGCATTTACGCGTCAAGCGCCGGCTAGTTACGTCCGCGCGACTGTAGATCGCGCTGGGATCTGTGACAGGACAGGAGACAACGGCAACCCTGGACTCCTGCCTGCTTCGGCTGACTTTGGATAATGAATGGCAAAATGGGAGGATAGCGAAAAAAAGTCCTAGAAAATTATCCCCTAGTTTCACGATAATCTACTGGTCGATCTGTTTTAATCAGAGCTACCCTTTCGGCACGCGAGTGTATTTCGTGCGGCTATCGCCACGAGACGTTCTTGTAACGGATCAGCCCTTCGACCCCTAAGCGACTGGAGGCTCGCGTGAACTTTGTTGCGAAAAATCAATTGGCTTCGGAATACACGTAGACGGTTGAAAAGGCTCGTTAGAGAAGAGCTACGTGTCTAAGGAGTGGGTGGTGGGTGGGGGGGGGGGGAAATAGTTGGACAAGCGAATACCAGCTCGAGAGACATCGAGAGTAAAAGTGGTGCGCGCGCGTGTACTTAACCAGGTCGACGTGAACTGCATAAACATTGAAAGTGCCCTCCTAAAGTGCTTGCATTGGCAAGATTTTCATTAATTAATTAAGAGTCTTGGCAAACATTTGCAAACGCGTTGCCGCTTTTGCGTCCCAGTCCCGCGGCCCTCTGTACTTCGTAATGGAACCGGTGCATCGCGTCCCTTGAAACTGATGCTGATGAGGCTGACGAAGAGAGGGGATGAATGGGATCGAGTCCCGTGGTCCCGGCTATTCCGTAGCCTCGTACATATTTTTGGCTGTTTTTTTTTTTTTTTGGAAAACAGGAGGGAAGCGTAAATGGTGGTATACAGGTGGCAATGGCGACCATCGTGTATAAGTTTTTTATCCCGCGCAGCCGCGAAGACTGCAGGAATTTCAAAGGCGCTGCCCGGGTCGACGGATGCTGTTTTTTCTCCTTTCCCTTATCTTCCTTTTGGTAACATTTTTTTTCTTAGATCGTGAGCGATTCCACGTAACGAATTCGTAAGTGGTTTTAAGCCCCCCCCCCCCCCTGCGAAGGGGTGAAAGCGGATGAACGTATTTGACGTTGTCTGCCCCCAAAAAAAATTTCGACTTTTCCAAAAACCCCGAGGACCTGGAGCAATGACAAGGGGGGGAGAGGGGGAGGCAGAAGAGGAGGGGTGGCGTTAACGACGCGCAAACAAACGCACGACTCGCAGGTCCTCTCAGTCTTTCGTTTGGAAGCTGCCTGACTTGACGTCCCTGGTAAATAAATAGGCAGCGGGAACGTAATGCTCGCGTGGCGAAGGGGTTGATTTCGCGATGCCGAAGAGAGAGCAAGAGATTTAGCCGGTAAGAGGATTATTTTCGAGGGTGCCTGTTGTATTTACAAAGTTGTTTCGTTGTTTCAGCCGAGGGTAGCATTTAGCGTCGATAATTTCATCAAAAGCCAGCTATGTGCCTGGGTCTCCAATTGGGTGATATGGGGGGGGGGGCGGGGGGGGGTAGGGTATACCGAAGTAACTCGGTACAGTAACCCCCCCCCCATTATATTACCCCTTCACTACGTCGTTTCCAGTACCCGGCTGCCACCATCATAGGCCAAGGTACCGGGCTGAACTCACAGGGACGTTACGTCACTGAACCGTCTCGTGATTCGGAATGATACTTTGAGGCGCTTATCAAATTAAATGATCCCCCCGTCTCAGACAGTCGGGCGGCCTTCAGGCGTTCAGGGACGTTGGGTTCCATCTACTTGGGTAGCTTCGCAATTACTGGTTTGTCTTTCGTTAATTTACCTTGGTCTATAGAGGGACGGAGATCGAGAGGGTTCGTATAGAAAGCAGGAAAAGCCTGGCGAACGTGTTTGGTTTTTAAAAATTAGCCGGGTGGCGCAGGGGGGTAGGGTAGCGGGGGTGCGGAGTCACACGGCAAAGCCTTCGAAGCAAATACCCAGCCGGGCGGTTGGACGAGTTGAAATTCCTCAGGCATAAATTCATTAGTTTACTAGTCCATTAGTTAATTAATTCGAAATGCTGTATAATAGAAAATAGCTGACCCTATTAGCCGCATTAGGCAGTGCACCTCAGCATCATCCCCTTCGACCCCCATCCAGCTCCCCTCCTACGTGGCTCGATGATTATCGCGCCACTCGTTGCTTCGACGTGGCCCGTGTAATATATGACGTACGTGTGTATATGGATACGTACGTGGATGTTTGTAAGACCTAAAGCCGGTACAGATAGTCAGATAACGTATCTCTCTGTAATAGATCTCTAGGTAGGTAGCTGGCTAATATTCTTGATTGTGGGCTTTAAATACACCAAGGTGCATATATAGTGATAGCGAGACGCGACTAGCCGCTTGTAGCTACTGTGGGCTCGTGGGGCATATGGGTACGTGCGAACTAGGCCGTAGCGGCCAACTAATGGACGTCCGGTATTTCGTCCGTTTTAGTGGGGGTTTCACCTGGAAACGAAGCCTCCGGCTAACTGAAGGGTCGCGACTGATCCGTGGATCGCCCGTTTTAATTAATTCTAGGATAAGTTTGTACCATCTTGTAAGATCGGGACCACTTGGTTACTAGGACTGTTGGTTGCATCAGGTGCTTAGATCGTTATGCTTTTTGCATGGCTATTCTTGGAACGAGAATGGAGCCTCTAGTTGGCTACGGCGTCGTGTCGGGAAGTTTGAGTTGGTCGATCATCAGGATGTAGCTGACCCTAGTGGAAGTGGCGTTAACGTGGGTCACGCGGGTCATTAGACAGAGCTGGTTGTTTTTGGGATTCGGTGGGCCGGTGAATAAAGTTTCCGGGTGTTTCTAGGATGGTCGGTAAGGAGGGGAAGGTCAGGGGTCGTGTATGTGGGAGCGAGGGATGGCTGGCTGTGTTAGCAGTGGGAATCAAGGCTGGCCCACGTTAATATTTAGGCGGCTGTTGATTAGCTGACGCCCCGGGCGCGGTTTTGCCGAGCGGATGAATTCTTGTCCGTCGTCTTAACGATTCGTCTCACGCACCTCCGGGTCTTGGTTGGAGTCGGCCGAGGACCTTCGGGTCTTACTCAGGGGATACAACCTTTGACTCTTTACTAAGGTTCAGGGCCAGGTCAGTGCGCCTGGTCTTGTTCGGGCTGTTCAATATCGTTCTGGCACGGGGCTCATTCCTTTCTCGGGATTACAGTGAACCCGGTGCGAAGTGGCTATGGCCAAGTACCTGGTCCAGGACGTGCAGAAGGTTCGTCCTGGTCTGCACGCTTTACTCGAACCTCTGGATTTAATACAGCTCCCTGCAATTGGCTCGCTGAGTTATGGACAACAGCATCCCCGTGGTGGGTGTTAATGAAATTTGCGGGTCATAGCTTTCGCTGGTCCCCAGGAGGCTGAGCACCATCATCCCTGCTACCCTCCGGCTAGGTCAGACTCACATTCTCTGGCTATCTTGGCTGTCTGTTTCTCGCCCTAGTTTCTTCGACGTGTACCGGACCTTTTCACAAGGGGAGGCTTTTGTGAATTTTTTATCTGTAGATTCGTAAGGTCTCTCGCCGAGGTCACAGTTCTGGTAGGCAGGATCTTGAAAAAGGGATTGATGACCCGAATCGAGAGGCTTTGATAACGATGCGGAAAAACGTGTCGATACTCTGTCGAGGATCCGAGTGAAGTTGGTCGGTTAATCAAAATTTGACTTTTTTTTTTTTTCATAATGGGCGATGGACCTGAACGAAGCTGCGTTGCCGAATCCAAATGTAAAAAGTAGTCTCGTTCTCTGAAATTCGAACGGGATAAAACGAACTACTGTCCTGGGTCGTTTTTGGTTATATTTTCATGGGAATTCGGGAAATCCAGCGTCAGGATCTCTGTTGCGAACTGATGCTGTACATGAATTTTAAGCGACGCTTTACCGATCGTCCACGGGAAATCGAGGAATCGCATCACTCGTTTCTGGTTGCCAGTTTGCTTTTCAAGTTCGGCCGTTGTTCGAACGTTATTACGTGGATCCGGGATCGGAGAATCGGGATACAGAGACATCGATAGAAAAATTGAAATTTAGAATTCGTACAGCTGATCCTGGACCGGTATGCGCACGCATGCGCACGGTGGTCCAGTGCCGGGCGACGAGAAGAAGAAAGGGAGAGTAGCGAAGAAGTAAGTGAAAAAGAAAAATTTAAAGGCGAAGAAAGGAATTTACCCGGATTGTCAAGAGTGTTTGTTTACCAGGTGGAATAGCTGTGAAACTCGCTGGGACAAACTGGACCAGAAGAATCGCTCTTTGAACGGAAGCTGAGGGAGAAGAGCGGGCAGGACCAAACAGCGAATCTCTGGTCCGACGCCTAGTTTCAATTGTCAGGAGTACCAACCTCTGCGCATTTATCTCTCTCTCTCTCTCTCTCTCGGATTGTAGGTATCTCCATCTATGGATATCTCCCTTGTACCCAGGGCCTTTATCCCGGTTGGCATATTTTTCCGTGCTTTGTCTCTATTCGAAGGCAGCAAGAGAAGCAAAAGAGCCTCGGCAGGTCAATGGTTTACTGCGACGTTCTCGCGAATTAATCAGCATCGCGACGTCGACAAAGCGACGTCTCGCGTCTGAGTTCCCGAGGATCTTACCTGCAATTCACAGTTCGACTATCACGTGGTAGTTGGATCATAACGAACGAGAAGACACGAACGAAACGTTGCACACACGATTATACGCGAAATAAATGAGAGACCCAGGTGAACCAACGTGAAATAAAAAAAACAAAAAAAAATGTTCCTTCCTTCGCTCTTTCACGCGAAACGCTTTTTTGCCGAAGTCGTTTTCCTCGGACGCCCTCAAACCTTTATCAGTTTACTCGACTCGTCAACCTTAATCACCTTAACGATTTTCCAAGGAACGACGAAAAGTCGCGGAATCGCTCTCGTTTCCCTCCTTCCCGTGAGAACGTTGTCGAAATTACCGAGTCTGTCTATTTTAAATGTTCTACCCTCGGAATAAAATACCTCGCCTTTTCAGCAACCCCCTTTCCCCCTTACACCCTCTCGTCGACCCCCTCTCTGCCTATATACACTCCACCCCTTTTTTTCAACCCGGAGGATATTTCCGGGACGGCATCCGATCATCGTCGGAGATTATTACTTAATGTCTTCCTGGAAAGCCAAGATGTGGAAAAATGAAGAGAGCTATCTGCTTTCCAGGATGAAGAATCGGCGCCGAGTACTTCTCGAGGTAACCGCTTCTGGAAAAACTTTTCTTTCGGTTAATAGAATCTAGAGGCACAAGAGTTATCCCATTATTTATATGGATTTTGAAGTCTCGAATTTCCCTCCTTTAGCTCCTAAAACGTCTACGATCCTGATTTGCCTCGACGAATCAGCTGCTGTAACCAAGACTACACGTATCGGATATTTGACCGGTTTTCCTATCGAGCATCCAATCATCGTCAGACGCGCGTCTGACGTGGGTGTCTGAATCATTAGTCTAATACACGTTAGACGGCTACTAAGGTCGGAGGCTGTCAGACGTCTGGTATGACGCACTCAGACTAAGACGTTACGCCTGAGAAGTCTGAGCCCGAGAGCAAGAATCCCCTTTCGGGTATAATTTCAAGCCTGCCCTGGCAACCCCCACTCCCCTCGACGTTCCATCGACGCTCGCGCTATGGGGGATCCTCTCGTCTTCGGCCTGATAATTAATTTTATGAATTCAGTTTACAAGCGGGCGCGGGTGCCCTAATCAAATTTCCAGTCAAAATTGGCAGAGATTGTTCGACGCGTAGAACGAGCTCGGACTCCACTTTCCGCCCTTTTCCTTATTTATCCATCCTACCGTTTTCACTTTGTCTACCCTCTGCACATCGTATTCACCCCTTTTTCTTTATCCACCCCCTCTTCCCCCTCGTCCACGTCCTTTTGTTTCTCCCCCAGGTTCCCTGTTCGCGGTACGTAAAATGGACCCTTGGAGTCGAGAGTCGAGGAATGAAAACAGAATCTCGAGAAAATCCTAGTGGACCAAAGAAAGATCATTGCCGCCCACCCGTCTACCCTACCAGCACGTTTAACGCCTGGTGCTAAAGTTGATTTTTTTTTTTTTTTTTTTTTTTGGGGGGGGGGGGGGGAAATGGGTGTCACCGTTGAAACTGGCTGCTAAAAGGAAATAATGGCAGTGTAGGCTTGATCGTTGAAAGGATGATAGTAACTATCAGCGCTGATGGTGATGAGGGTAGTAGTGGTAGTCCATTGTCGTCGGGACGGCAATCAGTCGTCGACGTCAATGGGGTCCGGGAGAAACAATCCAATCGGGAGGTTGTTGTGGTCTGCTGGTACGGGAGTAGGTCGCTTTGTGAGCGGTAACCGTGTTACCGTGCACTTTGCCGCGATAACTCCATTTCATGTGTTCTCCCCTTGGCATCCAGTGCTTCCCTTTACCCTTCCCTCTGCCTCGCGCTGCTGCGCCACTCGCACGCTTCCTCTCTCTCTCTCGCATGGCTTCCTTAGAGATATACTCCCCAAGATATTGCCAGGGAAACTAGCCAATATGCGCCTTGGTGTCGGGAGTCTTGCACACCTAGGCATTATGTATACTCGAGTCCCCAATATAGCCCAACCTAAAATATATTGAACCTATTACGTGTTACGCGTTAAGTATTAGGTATACGTTCGGACAGAGGCCTCTTTGTGGTCCATTTGTCGACTTCCAGACGAGTTTTGTCCAGGAATCCCATCAGTTCTAGGGTCTCTGAACTATCGGAGGCTCTATCGCTCCTGGAGAAGCAACGTCAACGTCGGCTTCGTGGACGTTCGGGGTCGTCGGGTCGTCGGGTCTGGCAGCAGTTCGGTCCGGCAGTTGCTTAGACATTACCATACGAATGGCCGATCGATCCAAGACCTCTCGTACCATCCAGCAAGGCTTTTTGGCTCTGTTCCTGGGATCGGCTCAATCTTCCAAGATCCCATCAATACGTGACAGTCATCTCGTGTCTGGATGATTGCATCTTCGTGATACGAGATTACTCAGGTCGGATCAATTGTTGGTAGGAGTTTTTTTTTTTTTTTAAATAAATATATCCTCGAGTCGCGTGGTACAATTTGATTTGACTACTGGTCCAGCTGATCCGAAGGTCCAGCTGATCCGAAGGTCCAGCTTCTTCTGATTTTATAGATTGAAAAATTGAAATTAACTTATCTGTACGTTGCGTGTTCTTCGTATTGGAGAAATCGCAGAGATTTTTACGATTATTATTGACTGTACGATTCGCTAAGCCGAAAGGAAGAAAAGCTCTGCTTGTTTTCAAGGTCTCTTTTTGACCTGTGCGATTGGAATAGCTAGAACCCGTGTAAGGGATAAAGGAGAAGAAGAGACGAAGAGAAGGGACTAAGAGAACATCGATCCTCGATATTAAATTGCGAGCCGGGTATTGCTAAGTGAGCGTCGCGACGCCTGCTCGTGCATCTCGAGGGATGCTGCACGTTGAAGATATATCGACTGTACCGGAAAGAGGATGCCCCATCGCTCTTTATTTCGATAGAGTACAAAGCAATTCCATTCGGAAAAAGAATTTCTAAGGAAGCTCTAACGGCCAAAGGTCGAACTATAGATATACAGATTCACTCGAATTAAACGGGATGCTGGATGCTGGTGCAGCTACCACCGGAAACGCTAACGGGAAACTATGGGAAATTTTAAGATGGCCATACGTATCGGAGCGCTGCCCGATAAACATCAATGAATCGTGGATACTAAATATGACTTGGGCTTCCGCGCTCGACTTCTTTCAATAATTTTTTATCATTTTTTTTTCTCTTATCTTTTTTTTTTTATTCTCCTCTCGCGCGCCGCGGCTGCACGGATGCAAAATAACTTAGCAGCAACGAAAGTGTAGAATATGAGAAAAGTTAAATAAAAATATGAATTTATGACGGCACGGGTCAGAGTGCCGGCTTTAAAGCCCAGGAGAGTTTGAGGGAGGTGGAGAGGAAGGGGGAGAGGGGGGAGGGAGAGGGAGAGAGAGAAATAGACATATGCATACACCTACGTGTAACGTACCAGTCGAAAACTATTATCCTGCAGCTTTTTATCCTTATCTTGTTTCTCTTATCAGTTGCCCCACGTCATTGCCATTCAGAGAACCATTATCGATTACGTACAGCAAAAATTGTATAGCACGACGTAGAAACAGGAAAATGGAACGGAAAAAAAAAGAAAAAAAAAATACAAAGCACGAAACGGTTAAATAAGAGGTCTTTGTCGTTTCATCCCTACTTGCAAGACCCACCCCTTCGTTCAGTTGGCTCATGGAGGCACGATGACGTTCAGACTCATTATTAGTGAAACGAGGTAAAAATTGACGATTCCCGACTCAACGCGAACAATCGTCAGACACAAAGTCTCGTAATGCCCTTTTTTTGCCGATTCTTTCCTCTTGATCAAAGAAATCCACTGGCGACAACGTCTAGTCCATGTATTTTTACTGTTGATCGTTATACGTGACAGCATCGACTCCTATAGTTACATTAATTCAGGTCGTTTTAATCTTTCCCTTTTTTTCCCTCTCTCGATTGTCAAACCATTTTAATCAGACAGTTCAGCCGCGAGTTTCGATCTTTTCTAATTGCCCGACATAGCGATCTATCTACACCACTGGCGACAATATTTTCTTTTTTTTCCTTCTCCCTCCCTCTCAGCCCCCTCTCCCAGTCCTCCTGGCAATTTATTATAGGCGATTATTCCCATTCTCCATTAATCGATTCCTCGTACCCTAGAGTGCTTCCGGCACCAGGAGGAGAGGGGCGGGACCGCCCTCCCTCCCTCTCTTCTCATTGTCACTTCTCTCTCTCTCTCTCTCTCTCTCTCTCTCTCTCTCTCTCTCTCTCTCTCTCTCTCTCTCTCTCTCTCTCTCTCTCTCTCTCTCACTGCAACCGCTACAACGCGCACGCGTTTAATTTCGAACACGACACTGGCTGCTTCCCTCATTTTTCTTTGGCGTTATCATCGCGACAGCATGAGCATCGCACATGGTCCAGGGACCCAGCATAATTGCAGCTATGACAATACGAAGCCGTTAGAGAAGCTGGAGAAGAATAGAGACGCAGCCACCGCAGTCTCGCTTCACCACGGTCATTTTCTTCCCTACCCCCCTTTCGCCTATCAAGACCCCCGATGGGTCCGCGTGATCTGTTCGGGGGGTCTGGTAAAAAAAAAGTATAGAAAAAAAAAAAAAAAAAGAAATGAAGCCGAAATGAGAGAACGTAATTTACACGGGACGTCACGGCGACGCTGGGGACAATTATTTCGCGGCGTCGCGACGCCATACTACGGCTTGACTGGCACGGGGGGTCGAGGCGTCGCGCGATACGCGTCCCGACGCCGGTAATGGATTACTTGTAATTAAGTAAACACCTGGATTACGTTCCACCAGTCAAACCCCAACCCCTTTTCCCACCATCTCATCCCCTTTCCCTTTTGGATCATTTTTGAATTTTTTTTTTTTTTTCTATATTTTTTCAATCCCTCGGAGAATATTTAAATTTCACCCTTATTTTGTCCGCTACTCTATCTCAGCCCTAATTATCGATTTAGAGCATTGCTAATGGGATAAATAATTATTCCCATAGAATATTATCGAAGCTCTCGCCCCGGTACACGCCGAGTGGCTGCAGCTGGGGTAAAATTTTATTTTTCCTCAAAGATCTTCGGGGAGACGCAGAATGCGGATAAAAGAAATGGTACTGCCGCTTTAGTGTCCTCCTTGAGAAGGTAATAAGGTAAGATCAAAGTTTCGTCGGTTCGCATATATATATATATATATATATATATATATACATAGACTGGCGGTTCGGCTGCTGCCGCAGGCTTCCTCCGAAGCGAAGGCCGCCAAAGGCTCCCGGCGTTATCGCGAAGTTTCGCGAACTCATTTGAATTTTTATTCAATCCTCGAAACAAATAATTATCACGGCAATAAGCGCCGGTAGCGACGCCTGGCGGAAAGTTTGAAAAGATAAAGTCCGTCTGTGTGCGGCCACGAGTACCCGATATACGTACCAGCCGATACACAGCGAACAGGTAATTTTGCGGCTTCTAGTTCTCGGCGCTTCCGCGGTACGGGGGGGAGGCGTGACGATCGATTTTCGCGTTCGACACGAGGGATGTAGATTTCGTGAAATTAGCTTGACTAATATCAATCTCGTTAAAAGAAGAAAGACGGAGATGGAGAATTCGGTTAATTATTTTCTTCCCGCGATGCTAATTATTAAATCGTTGATACAATGGTGAATTTCTGGTAACGGCCTGACGTTTCGTTCGGATTAGTCTGTACAGTTTAAAGCGGAGGGTCGCGTAGTTTGGAACGAAACTACTTATTATAAAAGGCCATTGCCAGAGTTGGAAGCTGCAGGAAACGAGTCGGTCCAGCGGCGTCGAGAAAAAGGAGTGGAAGGTAAAAAGGAGAAAATGTCTCGAAGGCAAATGGGTGGGAAATATATATATATATATATACGCGAGTGGGCAAAGAAAAGGAGATAGGGGAATGAGAATGGGGAATAAGTAGCCATTTTGACGCGGATCTCTTAACTTCTCTCGGGTACCTAAATATACGTAACATTAGTAAAAAAGACGCCAAGACGCCGTCGGCTGAAATTGTCATTTCGCGGTTCGCCTTTTACCGTATCGCCATTAACCTTTTCAGACATCTTGCTAATTTTAGTAGCCCCTCTACGCTGTGGCGAACGAATGAGAAAAGTTGAGAATATTCGAAGCGAAGCCAAGAGACACGTGCGCCGCTCCTCGCCAGCTGGAACGTCTGTTAGTTCTGGGCGAAGGAGGAAAAAAATGTGAAAGGGCCAATAAGGGAAACTATGGGGGCTGGATTGAAGCTAGCGGGGGGGGGGGGGTGGTCGACGGGGGGAGAATTCGAAGTGACCGAATCGCAGTGATTGGCTATATCCAGTGCTTATTCGAGGGAGAAGGGTGGCTCTATGAAAAAGTTCGGAATTGAGTTAAAATTGTGGGGAATTGCGAGAAATTGAGTAGAATCGGAGTGATATGGGAAGTGGATGGAAAATGGGGAAAAGCGAGAGGGGAAACGATGAGTGAGCGAGCGAGCGAGAGAGAGAGGGGATTGTGAGACGGTAAGCGCTAACGCTACGCCAACGCTAACGCCAACGCCATCGAGGGTAGCAAACCTGCCAAGGATCCTTCTGTTTCTTCATGCTGGAGTGGAAAAGTTTTAGGGTTGACACAGCAGGGACACCACCCCAGGGCCTGAGACACACGTACACGAGCAGGTCTGGAGGAAGTACATGGATACACTGCGGAAGTCGAAGAAGATGCTACTCAAGAATTTTATCTTTGTCATGCGTCAAAATTGAGATTGATGATTATTTGAAACGAGCCTAGTCCATTTTTTTTTTTACATTATAAAGTTGACTTTTTTTCATCTTGCTGTCGTTAGGAATTTCTTAAATTTTATGGAAAAAAAAAGAATTTGGTTTCGCGTTCGTGTAATTTTTCAATAATATCGATAACGACATTTAAAATTTGAAAAATATGATTGCCCGAGGAAACTTTGAAGGTTTCAGTTTGCCAAGGGTTGATTCTTCCGAAGCCCGAAAATCGTACCGACGTGACTTCCCTGATACCACGTGAAGCTCCCACCCCCCTTAAAGGGAGAAGGTTCCAGCGATTCTTGAAACCTTTTCCCATATACCTCAGCCACCCCAAAAATCTTGGTTCAGCGATAGAGCACAGGAATATCCTTAATATATCTGGTACGCAGCTCCACACAGCTTTTTTCGGAGACATTGACGTGAAAAATATAAGAAATTGTCTCGCGAGAGGGTTTTGCTTTCTTGGAATATCCCTTATACCGAAGTTATATAAGGTACGTGGCTCGTATATACAGGTAGGTGTATCGTGGTAAAAAGAAATTGCAGGATACACGGATAGATAGAGGAGATAGACGGATGAATGGACGGACGGATAGACAGGAAGACGGAGTCGATGCCGAACGAAATCTAGAAAATAATATCAGCGCGTCTTTCAAAGTGAATTACGGTAACTCCGTATATTGCAGCGAAGCGAGGTTGGACGAGTCCGGAGACTACAGATAGAGAATAGGGTGGAACCGCGCTGAGGCTAACCCAATAAGTCCGCCATTTCTACGGGCACAGTTTTGCGGAAAGAGAGAGATAAAAAAAATAGGGGATGACTTTCATCATTCATTTTAGGGAAGCCACTTAGTTTCGTTGCGACTGGGATACAGAGGCGCCGGTGCTGCCCTCTGTCGGTGGCGTCTCGAAACTCCAGTTCGGTTCGGCAGCCCAACAATGTAAAACTCAGTGGGAGCGAAGTGAAGCCAAGTGAAAAGATTTCCACACTTGCCAGACATACCGGGGAATTTGGATTGGCAAGTTTTACACGGAGTTTTGGCTACGGTGGCCCAATGGGCGAAAGGGACATCTCTATGTGACCCAACCTAACCCGTGTAACGTCTATAGGAAGATTCGACAAGTTTCGGGGACGTTCTAACGGAGCATCCTGGAAAGTTTTAACCGCACGAGACTATTTTTCCTACCGCGACAAATCCTCCCCAGGACGCACCGGAAGCTGCGAAACTCCTGGACTTTTTTCAAACCCAAGTTTTTCTTCTTTTTCGCTCCGGTCTCTTTTCACGTAAGCGCTCGATCGCTTGTACCGGCGAAAATTCGGGTAGGTGCAGAGAGGGGGCGAAAGAGGACTCGACTATGTTCGAAATAAATTTCAAAAAATTTAAAGACGCCGGAAGGACGTCCTCGGGACGTCTTCGTGGTACCGGAAGTATAGCTAGACCTATCGACGGGTTCCTCCTCAGTCATCACAGAGACAAGGAAGTTATAACGTGGCATGAGGTTGAGTTTTGGGGAATTTGAAAACAGGTAGGGGAGGATAGACCAAGCCCCAAGGGTAGATGTCGAGAACTTTATCAAAATTGAAACGTAACACCTTCCCACAGGAAACTAACGCCGAGACAGTACATAACTCGAGGAGGTAAAAAAGAGGAATCGAGTGAAGTTTTTGAGGAAAGTTCTCTTAGGCTTCCCCGGCAGTCTTACCTAAAAGCCAGGCAGAAGCTACAGAGTGGGGTTGGTGGACGGAGGGTGCAGGAAGGTGTCGGGGTTTAAGGGTTTTCACTGGCAATCACCCTGTATCTAATATTAATATTTTCAGCAAAATACTCGAGAACGGAAACCGTTTAGCTCGAAGTAAGATGAGATGATCAATCGAGGGACGAAGAATTTCTGGGAAATCCTCTGGGATGCTGGAGCAACTCTCGCGAGACACACGACAGCGTTCGCGATGTTAATTTTACATTCCGCGTACGTGGTTCGATAAATCGAATCACTCGCAAGAGAGACAGATATATACATAGAGATACAGGGAGACGAAGCAGAGAGGAGCCAGTTGACGCCCAATTGCACGTCTAATTATTAATCGTGGCTGTGCAATTATGTCGAGCGAACGTGCGCCAGATATAAGCCCAGTCTGTTTGGTTTAGGTGCAGCTTCAATAGTCAGCCTGCATGAATGGCCGTAGGGTGGGTGGGTGGGTGGCTCTGTGTAAGCGTTCTATTCACAACCGGGGGAAAAGGACTAGGATAGTTTAGTATGGCAGCGACGTTAACGAACCGCACCTAAATTGCTAATCATTATTCAATCATCGAGTCGGGATAGATGGATAAATTGATTGATCGATTGAGAATTAGCAGCCCAATCCCTTTGGCCCCTTCCCGCCCCTCGGCGAGTCCACCGATGCTTCGAATATAACTGTTATTCATACCTTGGGTATATGGATGACGTGGAAGAGGTACCCGTTTCCGGTTCCCAAGTCTGGCGAAGGACCTAAAGAACGGAGACATAAGGAACGGTCGTAGGGTTGGCTTGGTATAAGGCTGGGTGGGGTTGAAAGAAAGGGAGAAGAAGAGTGGCGCAATTGGAAATGCAATTTTGATGTCGAATACGCGTGGAGCTTGTATGCTGAAGAAGCAATCGGTTTGTTTGGTTGTAGGACAGGATGCGGTAGTTGTTAGGGGGGGAGATGGTGAGGGAGGGACCGCAGCTTCCATCCTGTTCTACGATCTTCTTTTTTTCTCTCGTTCTTACACGATGCTTAGGCTCGGCGGAGGCCATCAGGGAGAGTAGATTTTGACTTATGCCCTCGTGCCAAGCGCTCGATATATCTGTATAGGGTGGTGCGTGAAGTATGAACGTCTAGTAGCGTAACGTGGGAAGTGACAAGGCGGACAAAGTATTTTCATGCGTTCCGAAGAGCGATATTTTAAGGTCGACGAAGACTCTGAGATCGGAAAGACTCGTATTTTCTTATGGCTCGGATGGGCAAGGCCCAAAATTGCATCCCTAGGTGCGGGATAGAAGGACGGTGGGAGAGTCACTGTCGGATGCTGCTGGGACTTCAGGATCACAGGATCCAGGCTGCTCGGCCGTCAGCTGCCACGCAGGACGGCTTGACCAGGGTCACTTGATATACAGCTGTAGGGACATCTCCCTACAGGCCTTGTGTAGCCTGCAGCAAACATAGACCTGCGCACGTACGGCTCTCCGGCTTGTTCCGGCTCATTAGCGTTACGCATATATGCGTGAAGGATTTACACGTGGATGGGATGATCGCGAGCGAATCTACTGGCCAAACTGAGACCGAGTCCCATCAGGCCTTCCCGGTTCAGCAGGCACCGGGTCCACGTGGACCAGGGTGACGTAGTCGCGTCTTACCTCCTGCGTCTAGACCAGACATCGCAGAGTGATTGGTACCGGAAGCGTGGGGTACCGGAGGAAAGACAGTGGAGAGGAAGGATCTGGACCAGTTTGTTTAACAAGGCACTCGTTACTCCGGAACATTTAGCGGCGATTGCTCTTGAGCAAGACCAAGAGAGCAGCGGTGGCCCCCATGCCAACGGGCCGGGCCGTGCAACCGACATCCGGCGAAATATTCTTGCCGAGGCTGATGTTTTTACTAGATCAAAGTGCCGGCTAAGTAGACTTTTCATTAGAGAGCTTGTACCGTATTCTTTGGTCGGGCCTCTTCGCAGTCTCCTAACTGGCAGCCAGGCATCATCTCCCAGTCGTCCTGGACCACCTTTCGGGCCCTTACCTTTTCCACGGGCTCTGCGCCCCGGCATTCCTTCCTTACTTTTCTCTCCGTGCTCTCATTCATTAATGCTCTTCTTATTTTGCCCCGGCAACTCCCCGCCATCTCCACCGATACACCCGAGCACCAGCATCATCCTGGTCCATACCTTTCCTACCGCCCTACCGACATTTCGAAACTCACTAGCCTGCCCATCCGTCGGCTGGGTCTACCGGCAATACATAATCCTCGAGGCTCCCCTTCAAATACTCTTCACTTTTTACTCGACCTCTACCACCCTCCCAGCTACCACCCCTTTGCTTCTCTCACCCATTTACCATTCCTCCAGCTCTTCAGCTTCTCTCCGAGGCTCTATATTCCCTATCGCTTCTCTCTTGATCCACTCGGTCCGTCTCGTCTTCTGCTCCCGCCTTCCTCCCCTAGTCCCCTTCTCCACCCATTAGTATAATTGCCAGAGAACTAACCATATTTTTCGGGAACCAGGGGTCGGAGGTCGTCCTGCTGGGCTCTTGGTACTATACTCATTTGGCTAGTTCGTAAAACATGGTACATTTATTGCCGGTTCTGCTCGGCCTCAACGGTTTCTCCTTCGCCATTTTACGAAGACTCGAGAGATCTTTCACGTTCGGGACTACAAATCACAAGTTCCATAGGGCAACTAGCCTGAGAGTGAAGTCTCTCTATTGCCCTCGGTCATTCCTTGAGGCTCCTTTAGGTCTTCCATGTGGCTTCGCTCTTCCCTCTTGGTTCTCGATTCTACACATGTATTATAGTCGTTGGAAATGCAAAAGTTGAATCCAAGCCATTATTAATTTCTTTGGTACCGTTGGGAATTCTGGAGTGTCCTTGAATTTCAAGCTGAGCCCAGAAAAGAGCCTGTGAGGTGGTCCAATCTTGGTCTACCCTCTTTTATCCTCTTCGTTCCTCGCTGGGACGACGTGCTATTGTCAACCGTTCAAGTTGTCTCAACTTTTTTTGATCTGTCGAACGTTTGAACATGTCTCAGAACGAGATACGGAATGATCGAGAGGAACGAGAAAGTGTCAAAAAAGTCAGATTAGGTAAAATCGATAAACCCTATTTTGTTAAATGACGTATCGATAATTTAATATTACGTATCCAATTTAATCGATATAGTCAAGTTGGGTAGTATTTTATTGTATTCCCCTATTGCACTGTGACTTTAGGAACTTTCATTTATAATATTCAGAGTTCAAGCGCAACGAGAGAGAAAGAGAGAGAGATACCATCCGATGTGGTATTCAATAAAAGATGCCAGAATTTATCTCACCGCAGTTTCTACGCCATTGTAATCCAAAACCCTTATGGCTATTGTATTTGTCGGTATTCAAAGCGCCGACGTCGTTTTCATGGAAACGTTTTCCCTGAACTTGTATCTCGATACGGTATACAGAGGAGGAGAGCTCAGCCAAGGGTAGGAATGGCAGCCGAATAACTCGTGTGTAAAAAAAAGACGAGGACGGAACGAACGGCCAGAGGCGTCTCCGTCGGGACGCCTTGAGGAGCGGATGAAAGACTAGGAGGAAAAACGATCGCACGTACCTTCATTGTCATCTCGGTTCTTTATCTGCCAGGGAAAATTCGTGCTCGGGGAAAGTCAATCAGGGCTTATATGGTCGCGTCGGGACGCCTCCAATTAACGTCGAGACGACGGCCGGCCAAACTCGCTCGTCTTCGGGATTATAATTAGCCAATTTATAGCGGGGTGCACCCGCACACAAGTTTGCCAACCTGGCGACTATGAACCGTCTGTCTATCGTGGTGGTGGTGGGTGGGACGATTTAGATTAAGGCGAAGGTTCCGGGGCGCCGGGAGGAAGACGCAAGGGATGAAATCTCTAGGTAGCAGGGAAGGGTGGTTCTCTTGGAGAACGCTCAAGCGTTAAATCCGACTCCACCATTCGGCAGGGACAAAGATCCGCCTCAGCCTGGCTCAAGGATGATCGTAATCGAATATGATATCCGTCCTCTTCATCAATTCGACTTTCTCACCCTTGTATTAGAATTTGACCCGATACCCTTGACTATTTTTTCCTGAGGGACGCGCAGTGGCGCACGTGGGTACCAGCCGGCATTCTTGCTCGACGCTGGAATTTTTTGATCCTGGGTCTGCGTATCGTTGTCTGAGACACATATGGACCGCATAAACAGAATAGATGACGAGGGAGAGATCGAGGCTTCCGATTCGATTGGACAGACGCAGTGACGAGGGTTGTCGATCGCGAATACGATTGCGCTTCTTTTGACACTTTCGAATCATCCCTCTGAATTTCGTAAGATTTTCAGAGCTGGGTAATTCTCGTTAGGTGATTGGATTTCCGTTCTCTCGAGCAGGAGCGGAACGAGATAATGGACTGACAAGAGCGCACTTCCTGTGGATTCCAGGATTTCAGAATTCCACGCTGTCGCCTTTCGATTCTCCTACGTGGGCACGTCCTCCTTCCAGTGTCGATGATACGGTTCCTATACTTTATCAATGGAAATCAAAAAGTTCCCCAGCACAGGGACCAGGTGGGGTGCGCGGGAATAGTTAGAAGAGGAAGAACAGTCGAGCACCGCGAATAATAGGGGTGGCTCTTTGTCGAGTGCCTTTCGGGGTCAAGCACACGTTACCCTCAGGGGTATTAAATCGGCCGAGTATCGATAGCTTTAGGATCGATTCGACTTCCCGTCCCCTGGATTCATCCTGGTCGAAGATATTGCACCGGGAGTCAATCCTTCGTGACTGGTTCGTTAAAAATTGCATGGGAAAAAAATGTGGACAAAAATAACAAACAGCACCGAGCTACCTCAGAGGACCCACTGGTAGACCAGACTAGGTCTTCCGATGTGGTCCAACGGAACTTTGAATCCGTAACGCGAAGCTGACAGGAGTCAGGTAATAATTAAGGGCTTGGCCGACTATGTTATTCGGACCGGTTTCTCCCTGGATACTTTGATCGGTTAGGTACAAGCGTCTATTCGTCATATTAACTAGGTCTGCCCACCGTCATCAGGTATTCCGCCGGAAGTCCTCTATCGCGTACAAAGACACTACCTCATCCGTTAGGGACAATCTTATACCCTGACCAATACAACCGAGTTCAGTCCTTGGACCTGGGTCGGTAGCAGGTCAAAGTTCAATATAAACCCTCATACCGAAGATCTTGGTTCATTTTTATAGTTTTTTTAATTTCATCCGTTTTTCAGTTCGTTCATTCTCCGCCACCTACCAGTGGCGCTGCTCGTCGTTCTTTAATGCGCCAGGAACAGGTTTCCTCCGTGCCAACTGTTATTCTAATGAAAATATGATGAGCGTCATTTCGCTGAGTGATAGCAGCCATTATCACACGTCGTTCCAGAGAAGCGGGGTTGGGGGGGGGGGGGGGGAGGGAGAAGGGATGGGTCGGTCGGTTCCTACGTAGTTTTCATCGCTTCGTTTTCCCTTTGATTTAAATTGTGATCGTTTCGACGACGCCGCACCTCCAGGAGAAGCTCTGGGTGGTTCTGGCTCTCTTCTTGCGGCTGATCACAAAGGGATGCCAACCCCTAGCCCAGGGCGATTCCATTGTCTGACGCATCGAAAAAGCAGCCGGCTTTCCTTCCATCCCTTTGAATTTCGTCGACCTACTATCTGCTATGACTCTATCATTCAGTTTACCTCAATCTCACACCCCTCCCCACCCGCTCCTCTCGGTATTCTATTTCTCCATCGATTCAACCCTCTTTATGCATGCTCCTTACTTCCCACTTCCTACGTCCTGGAGGAGGGAACGCGAACCGGGACTCGGTGAGATTAAAAGGAAATTTTCAAGATTCCCGCTTTCATCGACTTTCCATTCGTTTCCCCTTTGCGAAATCGTACGGACGGAATTCGCCCCGACCCCCTCCCTCCCCCTCGATAGACCCTCGCGAGTACGAATTTCTGGTACCACTCGGAGATTCCCAAGGGTGGTTCAACAAGACTCCGGGGGTGGTTTGAAGATAATATTGTAATTTGTCGAGGCAATAATAAGCAATTTAAAAACATCGGGCCTGCAGGACAAGGGTAGTCCAGCACGGTCGGTAAGGAAGGGAGAACGTTGCTCCCTCGGAACGGGAAGGTTCATTGCCAGTTGGGGAGGTCCTTTTTTATTTTCACTACGTGTCGTTACTCTGTATTTTTCTACCTTGATCCACCCTTCCGTCTTCGCTCTCAGTTTTACGTGCGTCACCCCACCTGGCTCATTAAGCCGGATTGAATTGTTTACGGCTGTGAATTTCCAGCCGATCCCCATGTAGCTACCTGGTGCGACTCGTGGTATGCCGAAGGGACAACAGCAAGAGTGGAATGGATACTGGTTACGGTGGAGCAAGAATTGCCTATAGGGAGGATATAGGAAAGATGGCCTCCGGCCCACCCTCGATTCACCCTATTACCTACTCTCGTCGTTATTTCTCCAGTTTCCCTTCATTTACATAAATTTTCGCGATTCGCGAACTCGCGACCTCGGGAACCCTGGGACGGAAGTGCGTGACTCAACCCTCGAGGCCTTCGAGTTCTTTGGACTTGGAGGCTAAGGGTTGCGATTATTTCCTCAATTATAAAACCGAGGACGATTTTATCCCATTCGAATATCGCGCGAACTTTGACTTCTGTATTGGATGCTGCTAATGAAGGAAAAAAAGCGACGGGACTGAGGATCAAGGAGGAGAGTGAAAAAAAAAGGTTAATGACGAATAGGGGTGGGATTGTATAACCTCAGGACGTTACTAACAAATGTTGAGGTTGCTGAAAAATCTAATTGAATGAAATTATTTCCCTTGTAAACAAGAGCGCGGATAAATACGGAAATTGCTGGAGTCGCGTATTTTCGACTTCCTGCTCCTCGCGAATACGTATTACGTGTACGGTGTATACGAGACAGCCCAGGGCAAGGGAGATAACCGGAAGGGAGGCACGGCTGCGTGGGAATTAAGCCGAAGCCGGATATTAAGATGATACGTGGTAGATAGAGTGCCATATCTGGCACTTAACAGATGCTTCGAACTTTGTGGAATTTACTGAAAGCTCTTCGGAACGAAAGCCAAAGAAAGTACGTGAATTGGCCGAGGACACGTCTTCCGTTTGACATGTTGGCGCGGAAGAAAAAAAAAATTTTGAAAATTTGAAAATACGACTGCGAGACGATTTGGGAAGGATGATGACGTCATCGTCTTGAGCTCTAAATTACGCTTGGATATGTATATATATTGTGACGTCATTTTTCGAATCACGGTCCCAAGGCGGCTTCGGTTACCGATACGGATAACGTTCTCGATTTCTGGTTCCCTTCGGGTGGCCACCCTGCTCGGAAGCTGCGCTCTCGGGTTGATTCGTATAGTTATGTCAATGCTCTCGTGAGATTTCGTTATTGTTCAGTTGAGCTCGAGGTACTCGAATCTCGGGTATACTCGGGCGGAGATAGTTGTGACACTGTTAAGGGCAGGAGAGGAACCTCCTGCCCGAGTTAAGGACGTGGTGCCCAGCTGTCGCCCGATGCCCTGGGGAAGCGGCCGTGGAGGATCTCCAGAATTACGTACCGATTCGTTAAGGAACGCTCTCGACTTGGTTTAAAGGGACGACTCGAAGGAGATGGAAGAGTTATCGGTTAAAAGGCTCTCGACCAATCAGAATGATTAGTTCTCGGATTTGGCATTTGGCTATTGTCAAAGCAGTCTGTCTCGGGGCACCGACCGAGGTGTCACGCGCTCCCGTGCTATCTGTTGATAGTTTTTCTTGCCGTGTTTCGATCCGGTATACCAAGTTCTCGATTCGTACAGTTCTCGCGTTGTTCTCGCGGTATCCAGGCAATTCTATGAATTCCTGTGAGTGTTCCGGAGTGTAGTGCTGTGCCTTAGTGCAGTGTCCACCAGAGGGTCCTTGGGGTACAGTTCTCGGCCTCCACGGATTAGCTGCACCAGCTCCGGTGAGTCTCCCAATTTATTAATTGGTGAAAGGATCTCGATAGATAGTTAAGATCCGTTCCGATACGTTCTCGATTCTCGGTGGACGGCCCAAGGTAACGTTGGTTCTCGAAGATAGTTCTCGGATGTTTCGCTATCGGTGTCGAGTCAAGGAAAAGAATTACGTTACAATATATACACAACACATAGCCTTGGACCCTTTGCGGGATGATAAACTTGTTGAAGAACTTTGAGGAGGTAAGGACGAGGTGAAAAAGAAAAGGTAAAAAAAGCCGAAGAAAGGGTGAAAGTAGAGAGCAAAGGAGTAAAACGTAAGAACCAAGCGACTTCCTTCGTATATCCACGTACGGCTTTTGTCAAGGTGTAAAGGGGCAGGCGACTGCCTTGGCGTCGATTTTCCTTTACCCGAGCCATCCTTACGCGCTTAATTCCCGGGAAAACTGGATTTTCCAGCCCATTGGCTCTGCTCTTTCTCGATCTTTTCTTCCGCCCTTCACTTTTCTCTGACTCTCAAGCTCTGACTTTCACCCCCACCGTCTGCCACCATGTCCCGCGTCCTACACCAGAGCACTCTGACGCACTTCCGGCAACAGCACCTTGGCAGAACGCGACCCTACAGTGAAATTAACGAATATAATAAATTTTATAAAAATATTTTGATACCCTGCATTACCACCAGATATCTATTCTGCATAGGTGATATATTACCGAGGGGTAATTGAATGACCTGGGAATATCTCTCAACAATTTCTAATGGCGGGGATATCGAGTGGGCGGTATGTGGAGGGTTGTTCAATCCAATAAAAAACAAAAAAAAAAGGGAGGAAGCATCGTTGATGGTTGCGAGCTGGAATTCCTCGCTAGAGCGAGACTGGATGAGCGAAGCGTACGAAGAGGGTAAGAAAGAAAAAAAAAAGAGAGGGGATGGAAGGAAGGAAAAAAGAAAAAAGAAAAAAAAGAAGAAGAACCGGTCATTAGAAATCCCCAAGGGAAGCTCTTAACCGAGTCCCACCGGCTCGTCGGCCTCGTCGACCTCGTCGGGCACTTTAATCTTCTGCTCTCAACAACTTAACCTTACGTTAAGGGCGCGAGGGGTGGCTATCTAATTTCTTAAGGGTTGAATCTTATATCTTTCCATCGGGCACGGTGACTGTACACCCATCTACAAGTTACTCGTTTTCCTCCACCCCCGAGATTCTGAAGTCTTTTCGTCGTTTCGATATACCCTCAAGGGTCGAATCGTCGCGTTATCCAGTCTCTTTATAATTTGGAGAAAAATAATAAAATCCAAAGATTTGGAATGGTCATGGAAGTTATTAGACTTCGTATTGCCGTAGGACGCTTCGATGGGGAGGTTGTATAAAATGTCACAAGAACGAATCAAAAGGGTCTTTCAGGTAGAAGATGAATTTTTCGTATTAAAAATACATAGGGGTGGGTCCCGTTCGGAGGGTGGTTTTCAGGGGTCGGAGGAAAATAGGCAAAACTTGTAATATTAGCAATGACTCCTGGTGCCTGTACCGAGTATTCGCACAAGTTGTGGGGTAGTTGGTTGTATCGCTGTTTAAGGGCGCTGATTTTTTTCCCTCCCTTACATCCACCCCCCTCGTCTTTCCTTTTCTCAAAGAAGCAAGCAGCTCGCTCTGTGGATCGTTATCCGCTTTGCGCGTATCCTGCTTGCTTTGCGGGAACGCGGCGTGGGCGGGGGGGTTGAGGGTCTAAGGGTAGGGGGTGGCAGGGGGCGTCTGAAGCAAAGCTTCTCGTTATAACGACATCGGGTCTGTAATTCATTAGACGGCGAAGAGATGCAATTACGAAATAGAGAATCTCCAATTAAGGGTATAGGTTCCGGGTAGCCACGGAGCAGAGAACGACAACGTTCGAGAAGGTGCCGGAATCGGAAAGGTGTATCACTTTTAAGATTCAAGCAGCTCCGGATCGGGATCGAGGGTCTATTTTTATTTTACCTAAATTTTCGGTTTTCATTGCTAGTGTGGAAAATTCGTGATTAAAAAAATGGAGAATTACGGCAAGTCTTCTTTAGGTGGGGGTCTGATTTCGCAAGAGGGTGAGTGGTTGAATTGGCCGGGGGTGCTGGGGGGTGGTAGGGGACAGGGGGTGGATACCGAGAGAAATATTTAGAGGTTCGTGAATCCTGGGTGGCTGCTCGTATCCCGAGGCGGTGCTTTTAATTTACGAAGTGGCCACGCCCGTTCATTTGAAAGTTTCCTACTGCACAGTTCGACAGGGAGCACCCTACCCCGGTCCTTGGTAAAGGACATAAAAAAGCCCTAGGCAAGAAAAAGGAAAAAAGGCATCGGGAGTCGAAAGCGTCCGATGCAAAATTCTTATCGGCCATAGGGGGTGGAAAAATGTACGGGATAAATAAATTCAGCCGTGGAGCTGTATGGTCGTGGCGTGGGGTGGGCATAATTTTAAGGACCGCTTGGGAGGGTTGAAGCAGTGGATGGAGATGGGGACCAGAGGCAGTCTGTGCCGGGAGAGAAGAGGAGTACTGCTGGAACTCAAAGTGTGAGGATGAAATGAGCGAAGGAAAAAAGGAAGATTGAAAGGGAAGAAGGAACCTGACCAAACGGAGCATAAAATGATAAAACCGGTTCTCTACGGTGTCGGAGGAATGTGAATATCCTAGGGTCGTCATATAACGGTGGAGGGATGATCGTTGGGCCGCACCGGAGTCATCGATTTCTATGAGCGAGATCCAAGAGGGGTTGTTGCTCCCGGTTGGCGAAGACGATTTCTTGAGAGCCTAAAAGATGAGAAACCACCCCTGAGATGGTTCTTACCGTTCTACGTAAACTTAGGACCCTAAGTACCCTGCTGATCGGACCTCGGCTTCCTTCTTGAATTATTCCATCAGACGCATCGCTTCCTCTCTCCCTTTTCCCCTTTTACCTGGGACCAAACATCCTTTGTTGAATGTCGGCATTATCCTGCAGTTACCATCTAAAGTTTCAATTTGTTTGGGGCTGAAGGGGTGGTAGCCCAACTCATTTTCCCTCTGCATCCTTATACCGAGTTGGGTATACTAGCCGGGACTACTTACGAAGTCAACATCAGCAGTTACCTGGAGCTACCATCAGGTCCTATGGGTGCAGCCACCCTTTTTTGGATTCTCAAAGGAAATCAGGTCAGGACGGTTTAACCCGGTAGGGTACTACCCTGGATAGAACTGAAGTCTAAGGAGAAGCCGTGAAACTCCCGTGGACCAGGTCTTGTCTAGGAGGGAAGTTCCGGGTCTACAAAAGGAGCACACGGTATCTCGAAATCAGATACCCCCAGGTATTTCATCCCTTAGGAAAATGCATACCGGAATGTCCCCTAGCGAGAATATTTCTGATCCTATGCCGAGCATAGCGGTACCTGAAGTCTTTTTTAATAATATTATCTCGACGGTATTAATTAATTGAAAAATAATTGGAGCGAGACCAAGTGATTATCCAGGGGGCTCGAGACGCGAGGAGATAAAATAAGGTACCTCGGGTTCTTTTCTCTCGATTCGGATGAACGTCGAACGGCGGCTTGTAGAAAAGTTTGCACCGTGTTCGATTCGAAGCCACAGGTTGGCTTAAGCTGGCAGATTGCGAATTTCAATATTGGCCCAATGAATAAGGGATTGAATACCAGGTGGGACGATGGATTTCACGGGGACTGGCTACCCTTGGTATTAGTGGCGCAGGTACTGCTGTAAGCACTGATGGCGGATGTACGATGGAAAAAAGAGAGGGGGCAAGAACCCAGGGTAGTATTTGCTCCCTGACTTACTCTCGCTTGCGGGGACACTTTATCACCTACCCCCTCCCCCCGCTACCCCTGAGATAGTGGCTACGAGTGAAACGTCGGAGCTTGCGGCGTGGGGTTGAATCGCGGGAGGAGTCTCACAGGGGATGGGAAGCGGCAACCGGAAAGTGGGAAGTGGGAAGTGGGACGGGAGGGGGTGGTGAAGACCAGGTAGTGGGGTAGGTCTACAAGAGCTAGGGGGTTGAACTGGTAGCATGCACTGGCAAAGTTAGATTACTGAAATAGTTGTCGCCGTTCCAGGGGCTCTTCTTATCGTTGGCGAATTAAAAAACTCGGGGAGGGTAACTCGTCGGTTGGCGAAAGAAGGGGAGGCAGGTGGGGGGTGGGTGGGGGTTGGTCGAGCGGGACGAAAATTCGCGCCTAATTTATGTGCCAATTAATTACTAATTAAAGCGGCGCTTTTTTGGCCAAATTAAATTCCCCAAACCATCCCCCCCCCCCCCCCCCCCCTCGAACTGCCAAGTACCCCTCCCCTTTTCGGCCTTACTACCCCACGGTAGTCTACTATCTTTCAGGGTGTCTTCTATCTCTCTAGCATCTTCGAACCGCCACTGGCGCTACCCTTCCATCCTCCCCTGGGAGTAAGTTGACTCTTACCTCGTTCCGTCTCTCTTTTCTTATTTCATCCTAAACTCTGGTAGAGTCACCTCCCCCTCGGTTCCAGCCCTCCGTCCCCACGAGTTGCCAACGTTCCTCCGCTTTGCAACTTCGAGCTCTGCTTTTTCATCTCGGTTCAGCCCTTAATCGGAGCTTGGTCCAGAGATATTTTTATACCCGGTTCGACCGAGTTTGGTATCGCATTCCCGATTGGTTCGTCGGATTTCTTGCTGGAAGGTGAAAAGAATCGGGTCCCAGCATCGACTGGACCACGGAGATCCAAGAACGACCAGGAGGGGGGTAGGGGTGGAGGGTGTGTGTCGGTGAGATGAGGTGACGCTGACGATGATTCTGGACCAGGGGTGGAGCGAGGGTTGCTGAAGGAGGATCTGGAGACCGGTAAAGAAAACAGAAAACGATGAAAAGGAAAAAAACAGCCCTTCTTCGAGACACGAGAATCTTGCTTGAAACAGAAATCCCTGGAGGCTCCTCGAGTGGGTAAATATTGTCCACTCGACCCACCCTTACCCTCCCTTAACCATCCCGGAATTACAATGGTTTTTCACTTTTCTTTCTTTCGCGACTGTACCTCGGCTCCTCTCCTTTTATTATTTCTCACTGGAGGTCCATCGCAGGTGCGCCGAATCAGCATCCCATAAATGATCGAACAATTACTTCACATCTTTACATTTCTAAAGTGATTGCAATCGGCCAAATTAATTGAATGCCATGGAGGTGTATGCCAAGCGGCAAATTCACACGCATCAAATGACGACCAATCGGAATTGCGAATGTTTGCGATGGAATTTCGAGACAGTTTTTATCTACGACCAAATAACTCTGATACAGATTGTATACCAGAGGGACGATATGGATTTCATGTCACGCGCTCGTACAGCCACTGTAGCTAAATTGGAGAACAGGAAAAATATTTTATCGTCGAAGAATTATTTTGCTATTAAGACTCTACCTTCGTTCGACTTAACTGACAAAAGAAATGCGATTCTCGGCTCTGGCAATTACAAGCCTTCTCAAGATTCTTTTGCGCAACTTCTAAGGGTTTTGCGCGAAAGCTTCGCTCTCTGCGACCACTCCAATGGTACGTAGGACACCAAGAAGCCATCGAGCTAAAAGGGCACAGAGACGATGTCAAAATCGCGTTATATTGCAGGGAGCTAAAAAAGGGACGGATGAGTTTAAAGGGAGAAATTTTCACTGGGAATTTTCGACGTTTTGCCATTTCCTCTGTAAACCGCCTTCTAAAGTATAAAATATTTCGGGGTAATAACGGCGGACGGCTTATGATCGCATTAAACGTCAGAGAGCCCGAAATTAGTCGGAACAATAAAGTCGGGTACGAGCACAGGGTCAGGAGGTCAAAAGGGCATCGAGTCACCAGTGTACACACGTAGAAACCAGTTTCCGGTAGGATTCCCAAATTCCTGGACCATTTCGTTGAACTCTATCAAAAGACACAGTCCCATTTTTAAGATTAGCTCGCGACCCATTAGGGGCAATTTCCTACTTGTTCGCGACACCATAGGAACGTGGAAGTGTTTGCGAAAACGGTCTAGGGGTTGGTGATAAGTGCGGATAAGATAATGGTTCTCAGGTGGGAAAGGGGGTGGCAAACTACTACGGTAGGGAATAAGGGATGAGCGGAGTACGGTACCGACCGAAGGCACTCGCGAATGGGTCTGCGGAATCTTCTCACGGCAATGCACCACTTAGGCCTCATAGAAATTTAATCTCGGGACCCAAACATCCCCAAAATTTAGGGTGGCCTCGCGGCACTGGGTCCCTTTAAACATTTACGAGGGTTCGATTCTAAACGCCGACTGCTAAGGGATGCTGGTTTAGTCTCCGTCCTGGACTCGCGGGAAAGACTCACCCTGTCACGTAGGGATGTGAATTCCGGGTTCGCACTGTGCCGTCGCGACGCGTCCATATTTGTATACGTTCGTAAGCGTCGGGTCTGCCCTTATCTCCCTCTGACGTCACCCCTTCGGAAAATCCACCCTCTACCAGGATCGAATGTCCTCCATTGTGCGCAAAGCGAAATATCCCACTCGTAAACGGTATAACGACAAATCCAATAACGCTATCCGATTCCGTCGTACTACCCACGCTCGCGAAGCGCCACGAAGCGTCGGGACGCCCGACGATGCCATCCTCGGAGGATTCGAGAGCCGGTCTTGCCTTCCAAGTCGTTGCATTATGCATACTAAATGCACCGAGAAGAAAGTGCCTTTCTACGGAAGACCGGCTAAAAAATGTGAGGGGGTGGCTTTATGGGGGAAGGGTGGAGGGGGGGGGGGGGGGTAAAAATGGCGGCATCTGCGTGCCGTCTTGTACTTTGCTTTCTCTTTAATTTTCTTCAAGCATCGGGGCTGGAAAGGGGGTGGGGTCGGGGGGGAGGAAGACAAGGCTTATTTCAGAGAAAGGAAAGTGCAGGCGATGCAACGGTAACAGCAGCGACCTACTAAGTGCCTGAGAAGTGGATATTTGATGGGAGCAAGAAAAGTGCAGGAGAATTGAGAGCAACGGGCAGTTTTGCTAAAATTTCGCAATCGCGTTACTGCAAAGTATTCCATAATGGTTGGGAGTTTAGCGTGGCGGTAAGGACAATACGCCGGGATAAACTCGGTACGATAACAAGGGGAGGATTTTACTCCAAGTTACACGATAACTTTTCACGAGGACCGGGGGTGGGAGGGGGGTGGGACGGCGCAACCCTCCCCCGGTACTTTCTACCCTCTTGCCAGGTAACCCGAATGGTTTTCAGATTTTTACAGGCACGTAGAAGCTTTCATGAAAATTCCAGGACAGTCGGTGGCGCGGTTCACGTAATGGCACAGGACAATTCTTGCCACTTTCGTCGACTACCCCTATTCTGATTATATATATATATATATATATATATATATATATATATATAAGGGTAGCAAGAGACGTGTACCTCTTCTACGCTTTTCTCTACAGCCTCGATACACTTAGACAGTATACAAGGATCCAGGAGCATCCTCGGAGTCCTCGGGTCCAGCGACCCTCCCTTTCCATTTTCATCTCCATCCAGTGCAGCTCTATTCCCCTTTCGAACGAGAATGCAAAGGCATCGCGTTACGGGACTTTCAAAATGGACGGCTGTGAAAATTTGGTTAAAAAAAAGCAAATTCAAGCAAAGATAGAAATACGTGATGAAAATAAAAAAAAAAGTCAAGACTATCCCACCACTCGATGTATTCACCGATCTCTAACCCGGAACAACAGTCGGACCGAAATCCACGAGAAAAACAAAAATCGCTAGCAATTATCCCTGCGTAATTAAAATTTGACATAACGAAACGCGCTATCCCCGTGGTGGGCCACCAATTACAATTAGCTGGGCTTGTAGCATTACTTGCGTTTGTACGAGTTTGCGGGCTATCTCTCTGGCGAGTTATTATAAATGTTCGACAACAATTAATCTCATTAGCCGAGCACGATTTTAATGCGAGCCACGCGTTACACGCGTCGTTACGCGTACAGGTTGCGTTACCCTCTTTTAACGTACGTGATCTCGTACGCCGCAGCAGCTACGAGCAGCGCTGATACGTTTGTGACGGCATTTATTGAGTTACGCGCTGCTTGCGGTGTCCGAATGGGTCGGGAGGAGGACGAAACGGGAGATGCTCAATTTCAATTGGGAAAATGTAGCCGTACCAAAGAGGCCTCGTGGGGCCGGGTTGCGTAGTAATGATAAAAAAAAAAAAAAAAAATAAAAAATAAAAAAATAAAGTATCGTCGCAGAGAAGGGACCAGACTGATTGTGAGAGCTGTCCAAATCAGCGGATAGACAGACAAACTGGCAGGTGGACGGATATACATCGGAGAGATAGGGAGAGAGAGAGTCTGCGAAAAACGTATCGGTCCCACAGGAGATTCAATGCCGCGCATGGCGAAGCTACAGCTTAATATTTTTGAACGGCTAAATTAATTATCGTGTCCGCGGCACAGCGTCGGGATCGTTCGTCAACCGACGAGCGAATATTTTTTTGCGTGCTTATACCTGACGATCGTTTCCAAAACTTGACGTTCTTTCGAGAATGTACCGGTATGTATTTTTTTTTTCGAGATTCAATCCCCTGGACCACGGAGACGAGGAGTGTAAACGAGCTGATGAAGGAAAATTATTTTTTATTAAATTTTATCCCCCTCTCCTTGCGGATGCTGACTTTTAATTTTCAAATCTGTCCTGAACTAGAAAATTAATCTCTCGGCCGGGAGCTATATCTTCTCGTGGAGAGGAGGGCGTCGAGACGGATTATTAGACCTGTGGGAACGCTCACCTGGCTGGGAATCAACTTTATAACAAACACTGTGAAATCACGGAAAAATCGAGAGGCTGGGGGGGGGGTAGGGTGATTTATTACGCGGCGAAGGAGACGGCGTTAAGTAATAGTTGAATTTCGAGACGATCGTCCAGATTGGTCCAGAGAGAACGGGAGGGTCTGTTGGTAAAGAGGTGATGGGCGATCGCGTGATATTTCATTCGTATGGGATTCGTCTGTTGATTGGGATGCTGCGAGGGGTTCAAAGAGCCTGGGGAGATAACGTTAGCAACCATAGCATGCCGTGGTTATAATCACGGTATGTGGCTATAACCACGTGTATACAAGTACGAGCCCCAGCATCAGCAATGCAACGAAGCGTTGACGCTGCGGCAGTGTTCGCGTTCGCACTCGTTCGATTAAAACAAGATCCTTTAATCCCGTCGATCTCGCGAATTTATTTGCGGATGTTAATTTTCGCGTGGGAATTAATTACGTCGCGAAAACCCGTGGATTCACGAGTACCGCGAGGCAGCGTGCGAGAGGGATATAAATATTGGGAGGAGAGAGATAGTCACCCTGTATATACCTACCGCTATGGTATCGCTTTTTCAAAAATTAATAGGGATCATTTTCAAAATCTGTCTATAGAGTAATCTTTCAAGTTTTTTTTATAGTCTGTCACTGTATCTTTGGATTCTTTTTTTTCCGGGACGATTGCATAAGACACTTCTGCGGGATCCATGGGGATTGTGGTTAAGAGTAGTAAAAAACAAAAAAAAAAAAAAAAGGAAAACATACTCGGGGTACCATTTTGCCCCGAAGATTTTACGATCGAAGTTTAGTTCGAGTTTTCTGGGATCGTAAAGCTGAGAGTCTGGAAAACTTTGAAAAATCGAGAGAAAGTCCCATCATGGGAAAGTCCGAAGAGGGGTAAGGCCGCGTAAACAAAAGTTCGCGTTTGCTGGACCGAAAGTAAATAGGAAAACTATTAAGTGGCTGAAGAGAGCGTTGGATGCTGGAAGAAAGAGAAATTTCGGGAGGGACCAGCTATGAGAAATCGTTTGGTTATAATGAAAGACGGTCGACGGGTCTTTAGGTTCCTGGTCGATTCCTTTGATCTCTCCGTGACAATGGTCTGGACCAGGTTAACGAATGCCACGGGAGTAACGTTTAAACGCGATTAAAGCCCGAAGCCTTTAAAAGAACATCCCAGGATTAAACGTTTCCCCGCGAAACGTCCCAAAGGGTTTCCTTCGCGGCTCTGGACCATCTCGGGAATGCACTCTTCCCTTTGGCCATTAAACCGCTTCCGGTTGGGCGCCATTAGCCACCGGCAGCCATCTATCCCCTTTACTCTCGACTGGTTCGCTTGGCCCCTCGAGATTTAACCACCCTCCACGTGCAACCCCCTTGGAGCTGTTATCCGTAAAAATGAAAAGGGGGGGGGAAGCCGTTTAATTTCCTCGAAATTTTCCAAGCTTCGGGTAGTCTCGGGAACTTTCGCCGACAATAAGCGATCCTCGGAACGACCGATTAAGGACACCCTCGGCTGCTAAGGGCTAAACAATACCGAGCAAGGCGCATCCTCAAGGTTCTCATTTAGACCCATGTACAGGAAAACGTGTATACGTGCCGTTTCCGGTATGACCCCCCTATTCTTTTATCGCTTGCTGAAAATCCGCCAAAAAAAATGTGGCACTTTTAACATAAATTTGACGTGCGACTCACTGCTGTAGACTGTGAGCTGGGCCTGGGCGGAAACTGCATCCCCGACCCCATTTTCAGCAAGGCATTCGTAGACCGTGTCGTCCCTTCCGATTCTCACTGGTTCGATTCTCAGCAAGGCGCCATCGCTGTATGTTTGCATGAGGTAGCGCGTTTGCGATGCTGAAATCAAAATTTAATTAGCCATCACGATATACAGCCGGACCATTCGATGTAATGGACGGGGACACGGGGTTCAGTGACATGGTCCAGGAGGCTGTGGGAATAAATACGAGATAGAGAAAAATGCTAGGGTCACTAGGGTAGACTTACGTGAAACTTTTCTTCCATTTTTACGCCAATGTATCTGGGGCGTCGGTGATCCTTGGGCGCTGCAGTAGAAACTGGCTACTCCGCCGTTCTTGACTTGCTGGGACTGCGGCCTGACGACGATCCTCGGCGGATCTGAGAACAGAAACCAAAGTGGTATGGATGAGTCCCGGTGATCCTTGGCAAAGGGGGCCACCCGTTAGGTGGTAATTTTTATGAAGGATTCTATCGCCCAACTCCGAGTCCCTTTATCGTTGGTCTGAAAAAAGAGGTTTGGGACAGCAGCCACGTGGTACAATATATTACAGCCTCGGGCTAAATGATAATTTTGAATATCGGAATTTTTTTTGTGCCTTTCGATCGGATACGTTTCGAAAGTTTCAGCCCTTAAGCTCGGAAGACCAAGTGCCTCTAATTATTTGGATGGTTTTACGGAGGGACGTGTTTGTAGGTTGTAGAGAAATAATAGGGTGGATATATGGTTTACGTAGGGTGAAGAGTGAATGGTGGTGGAATTTTTTGTATTACGGCGCCAGGGCAATTTATCCATAAAAATGAAATATAGAATATTTATTTATAACGTCGCATCAGCCGCATCAGCCGCACCTGCCGTCCCGGGCCAATGATAATTTATGGTCGAATTAAAAAGGCACCGATAAAAAGGATTGGCTCCGACGGATAGTTAATGGGTCAACCGGTAGCAGGTAGTGAGGAACAGGGGGGTTAAGGGGGTCTCGCTGGATATACTGGCAACAGTGGCAACCCTGGCAATAAAATTAATTTTCAAAATCGCTCCTCACGAGTCCCCGTTATCGCCACTGTACACGTTATGCCGTTAACTACAGTCACGTTGCTTCTGTATATAGGCTATACGGTTTGTGAATTTTTACCCCGGCTGCAGGCTCTTTTACCTATTTTTATTATTTTTTATTTATTTTACTCCTGCACGACTTCCGATCCGCCTCGACTCGTTTCCTGCGGCTTCTTCCGCCCGGTCGTTCCCTCCCGGAATAATGCAACGACGATAACCACCAAAAATTATTCTGCGTACCGCGAAACTGTCCGATTAGGTTATTCATGTACGAATAGGCAACTACACTCGAAAGAATTAAAAGGCCAAGTGCTTGAGGAAATTCTACCGAGTGGAGAACGCGTATGAATAGCAGCACTTATATGAGGAAATTAGAATCCTGTCCTGAACCTCGTGCAGTTTATTAAGCATCTCTTGAGAAGTAGAATTCCTGGGAATATGTTATTTTCGCATGAGCTATTTGTCAAAGTAAAAAAAAAGTAATAAAGGTTACCAGTTCAATTTACACAGGTGTAATTTTCCGGAGCGTGGACGTGTTGACCGAATTTGAGTGGAGAAAAAAAAATAAATAAAAAATAAACAAACGGAAGGATGAGAAGAACAAAGAAAAATGAAAAGGGGAAAAAAAACCTCTGCGTTGCGTAACCTGGATATAATGACCGGAAGCATCGACCTGGTCGAGACTTCCGTTCTCCCTATACCCTGACCCCTGCCCAGCGTTCATTATCAGACGAAAATTCCTCACGGAAGCCCAGCATGGCCTGAGCTTTCGAAACTGTCGCGACGCAGTCGAAGGCTGGACGTGACGTAGAAGCGTCGATGGCGTCGGGCGCGACGCCTCCAGGGTGCGAGGGACGCCTCGGGTGGGGGGTTGGTAGTGCGAACTGGATAGCCAGGGGGTTTTACCGCGGGTAAATAATAAACACGCTGGAAATAATTGCAATGTCGAGAACCAGCTTTCGAAATTCGGTGTGAGGCGAGCTTTGTAAAGCTCAGGCGCGTGCCACCGCGAGGAGGCTGGTACACAAAGATTAAATGCCGATGAAAATTAGATTGCGAGTTCAGCGATCCGACTGTCTCTCTCTCTCTCTCTCTCTCTCTCTCTCTCTCTCTCTCTCTCCTCCCACTCTGCGTGCAGTATAACAAACACGAGTACGTTGACTACAGGTACTCGTGCGCAACTCCAAACGAACGTCGACTGCTCCGGTACGTGGTAGGAGCACTGGGCACCATACAGGGTTCCTGCATGGACCATGTGGGGAGGCTGCGAGAATGAGAAAGAGGTAGGAGGTCTTTCAGTAGGATCGCATGTCACGAGCTACTAGGGAAATCTCTCCCCGGAGGCAGAAGAGTCGGGGACAAAAGAGGGGGAAGGACTGTGGGTCGTAGCGCGCGTGAGAGTATCTGTGTCTGAAACCACGGAGTTGAGAATGGACTTAGTTACGGTGGAGCAGACTTCATTTATCGGCAGTGTCACCATGTGAAGCGTCAGCGGCTGTTTAGTTGGAAACATGATACATGGGCTGAATATTTTTTTTATGAAAGGGTGAATCGCGCGTCCTAGGGATTACGAAGTAAGGGAGGACGGAATAAGGGCGGGAGGAGGAAGGGGGGTGCGGTTGGCTGTTTCGCGTTCTCAACGCAGTCCCTGATTTCCTATATGGGCTCCAAGTGCGGGACCAGAGGCAAGAGGCGAGAGAACAAGCCGCTCGATGGGCAGCAAATATTAATTTAATTTAAATGGGTTTCTGCGTTACGGGTCACGTATGAACGAGGGTGGCACTCGAAGGGTGCAAAATGTCCGTTCGTCCATCTGTCCGGCTAATGCGGGTCATCGGATCCGATTAATTTGAAGTTTCGAGCGATTTTCAATTTACATTTTAGTGCAGCATCCCACTGGTACATGAGGTCGGAGGGGCGGGATAGAGAGGGGTACTGCTATGACACGTCATACATATGCGAGTCTCTATAGGCTTCTTCATAGTTTGTCCATCTGACCTGTTGATGACCTCAGTATGGAGATTTCTCTAGGTCTGCCACTCGAAGCTTGGTATCATTGGATCATCAAATTAATCAGCTGAGGTGGCCATTAAGGTTAGGGATTCTTGATTTGGTGGATTTACGCGCATAAGGGATGATTTGGAAAAAAGGGGGTAACAGTCCGAAGGACTTTCTTATCAGCAATGGAATTTTGGAATTTGATATTTATAACGTCGGAGATCTTTCTATCGTGCCAAGTTTTATCGGGGAAGAATTGGAAGGATTCGAAGGGTTTTGGGGAGGAGGCAGGGGGGATGCTGGTGGAATTATTAAATGAATTTTTTATAGGCAGTCCCGATGGAAAAATGAAAGTTCGTGGAGTGGATATTCGGAGAGAGTTTTAGAGTAGGCGTAAAGGGGGGTGGTGGGGGGGATGCAAGAGAATAAAATGAGATTTGTAAAGTTTTTACATAAGAAGTGACAGGCAATGGTTGGCCTTTTCCAAAGCGAAGAAGTAGCCGCGAGCTGAGAGAGACGTGCTCGGAATTTCGTTAGATTAATTCATTAATCTACAGGGTGGCGAAAAGTACACCAAGGGGGGTAGGCGGACTCGCGAAACGGCCAAAAGGGATACAGGGACCGGTAGGTGGAGAGGCGGAGGGTACTTGTGGCGAGCAGAGAATATATGGTGAAAATAGCGAAAGAAAGGGGCAATGGGTTGGGATTTCGCGCAGGGCAATTTTTAATTGAATCCACGGATTTTATCGCGTCGCTACGTGAGGGCCAGTCCCCGATCTCGCACCCCTCTGTAAAAAAATTGCAATTTATTTTCCTTGGGAATTAAAGCGGCCATTACCTCGCAACCCACAGCTACCAGCTACACACAGCCAGCCAGCCATCCAGCCATCCAGCCAGCCACTCATTGACCCTACATTCGTCCCAGTCCCCCGCAGCTAAAACGAAGGACGCAACGGGAAATCCCGAGCAGTCCGCCGTGGCGATAAAGTTGTAACGTTAACAGAGGCCGAGGACGCCCGCATTGCACACGCCTTGCCCAGGCAATAGCAGAGAAGCACGGAAGGAGGCAGAAACCTTCGTACGATTTGTCAGCGAAGGATTACACGGTGTTGGGCCGCCCGAACGGGAGAAGCAATAACGACGCGGAGTAAAAACAATAATTTTCCTGCCACCGTTAAAAGTTGCCGTTTCGAGTCGCTTCCCTGTCCCGATAAGGATCCGAGAGTATCGTTGCCTCGTTACGTCAGCCGGTTAAATTTTTTTTTTATTTCCACTCCTCGACGTCTCCGTTACCAACAGCACCAGTGGCGCCCTCTGTCCCGGTACTACTTGTTGGATTCATTCGACTCCATTGAAATCCGCGACTCCTATCTACACTCGCTGCCAGACCTGCCACTAATGTCAATTAGGGGATGGTTTGTAATTGAATTATAAGGGAGGCGATGCGAGGGGCTGCGCAAAAATCTAAAGGGAGCATAATACCGTCCGTGACTGCGCGTTACGTGCACCTGACTGCTCGCTCTATCCTAACTCCGTGCCTGACAATTGGGGGCGCACGCATCGCGGTTGCACGGGGAAGCTAGTTGGCGTGTAATACCAGGACAGGTAAGTATACGAGCGTGGTGTACGGAGGAGGACGAGCTTAGTGCATAAACGTGGCTCTCGATACATATGCAAAGCGATTGTGTTTAACAAGTTCTCTGGGAGAATTTCCATTAGTCAGGAGTGGGTGGGGATGCGGAGAGACCGTGGAGACTGGAGACATGGCAAGGAGGGTGGGGGGAGAGTTGCCAGGACTGAAACCTCATCGAATGATTTCGAATCAACGTGTCTAGTAGGGCGGGTAATTCAATTTGAATATGTATTCAAGCCGAGCAACCCCTTTCGCGCGTGGGGCTAATGAGTTTTTGTCACGGTGCTCATCAGCCCTTTAACCTTATACGGACCCCAACCCGACCCACGTTCTCTTTTCGTTCTTCAATCGACGTGAATCCACACGAGTCGAGCCTCTGGCAAGTGTTTGCCTACTTTTTTTTTTTTTTTACTTTTTTTTTGTCTTTTCTTTAACCCTTTTTTTTCTATCTACGCTCTACGCCTTTGCGCCCCAAAGGGCGAAGGGGGTTGGTTTTGTACGCTTTCGTACTCGATTTTGTGGGTACTACCCTGTTGTACAGGGTGCGTCAACTATACGCTGAGATGAGGACCATTGCCAAGCACCGATCGACCTGCATCCCCACTCGAAGAGTTTGGTTGATGCACCCTGTAGCTGTATAGCGGCTGATGCAGCACAAGAATTGTGTGTCTGGAACCTGAGCTAAATTTATGCAGATGTATGCTGGGCATATTTTAAATAAATAGGTACTGCAGCCCTGGGACCCTCTTTAAGGGGATTCTGTTTCCTTATGGTTGTAGCTTCTACGTGGAAGGGTACGGTGGAGGCGAGAGAAAAAGACACTATCGTGTGTCATCATTTGGTCCTGGTGATTTGGTGTCGTGAGTCGGTGTCATTTGGTATGACGAATGGGCCCAGTTCTTTTGCAGTATTATCGGGCGATTCCAGGTAGGCAGGAAGCCACAAGGGTATTTGATTTCTGCAAAGTAAGACGAGGGGGGGCCTCGCCCCTTTTAATAAGAGGGTTGCCGAGCCCTAAATTAAACGAGGGGTGCGCGTCACGTATGAGCATAGATTAGAAGGCAGACGCGGGACTGAAAGTCCTTCTCCCCTTTTAATCAGTACTTAGCGTTTTAACGTGACTAATTGGTTATTTTGCATTAGCCCCACAGTCAATTCACTCCCGATGGAACTTACACGCGAATAACCTATTGGAAATTTTCTGGAATAATATTTTGAACCTGACTACCCGCGCCTTTTTTTAATACGCCCCTGAAATTGTAACTCTGAGAACCGGGCCCAGCAATTTCTCAAGGAAGGGGCGAGTCGTAAGAAATAAAATAGACATAAACGGGATCGAAATTGAAAAAAAAAAATTTTTGGTAGACGCTCTATGCTCGTCGGCGTTTACCTCAGTGTACGTTAATCGTAAGCGTAAACGCGAATGCGGAGGCAAAACTTTGCCGGTAGACGAAGAGAAAGACGAGCTGGATAACAGGGGTGGGCTCTTCCAGTTTGCTTCGGAAATAAATCACAAAATCAATTCTGGGACTGAAAGCACGATAAATAAAAGGTGGGACGTTCGAGAGGGATCTCTGGGCGTTGAACAGCAGCACGAATAAGCAGAAGCCGAAAGAGGAGCAGCGATAGGGACGTCGTCGTAGTCTCTGCGCTTCGGCGGCTACCTGAAACAAACGACAGGAGGCAGGAGCATTCGAGCGAGGGCTGAAACTTCCACGGGGCGATCGCTCGTGACGTTGTCGGTGTAGGTGGTGCTGGTCGCCGGGAGAAAATTTGAAATTCAAAGCGCGTCGATAAGAGCGAGCCCGGTAAAAATACACATTAGCAGATTTGAAATTTAGATCGGCCACTATACGAAATTGAGTTCGGTCCCAGAGATCAGCCGGTTGCGTTACGCGGGTAATCCACTTGGTAGGCGTCGCTAACAAATTATCATGTTTTTTATTTCTATCAAACCTTACATGTATATATATACTTACTTGTCATGTAGGTGATGTATAGAGAATCGCTGATGTTGCCTGAAAGAAACTGGCTGACTCAAACTGTCCGTTCGAGTTTTCTTCGGTCACGGTCTGGCGAGTACAGGACTTTCTCCACTTTACCTACTTCCAACCGCGCGATCTATTAACCATGATATTGCCATTCTTTACAGTAGTCTAAAAACGACCCATTTACCTATTTGACCCGGTCCACTTTGATCGTCGCACGCAACAAGCTAAACGAACGAGCAAGCTCAGTTAGGTACAGAAGAGACCAAAGATTGGTACAGCCGACTAATCCACGAGACACGTAGGAATCTGGATCTTCGCAATTTCGAGTAAAAATCCGTAGAAGGGGTTGCGCTGGGACGAGCAGGGGTGGCTGTGGGGTAGTCGGCGTCAGACCGTAGATACGGGCGAGGGGATGAAAAGGGGGCTGCGTCGTTTGAGGAAACCAGGGTGGGAGACGACAAAGACCCGACTCGCGATTTTCGACAAAGGAGTCCCATGCTCGTGGATAGCGGGTCTCCGGGAGAAGATGAGGAAGAAGTGGAAGAGGAAAGGAGGGAAAAAAATCCAAACACTTTTTACCCCATTAGACCTGGAGCCACCCTGCCGGGATCTCAACCCTCAACTTCACTCGATGTGTCGTACGGGCACCCGACAGACTCATCTCTACCCCTTTCATCCCTCCCACCCCTCTTCTCCGACGCTCTCAGGCTCCCTATATTCCTGTCTCTTGAAAAGCTCAACCCTCAAACCGTAAGGGATGCCTCTGACACGCGCACTGCATTACTCAATAATATCATAGCTTCCCGCACTCCCGCCACGAGGATCCTTCCTTCGTGCGACGCCACGAAATATTTATACGTATATATATATCTATTTCAAGGATTTTCAACGGATCTGTAGGCATTACCCGACGCAGACTCCGCGGCTCGAATGCATCAAAGAAACACTCGTCGAGAGGTCTGTCGCTAAGAAATTGCAAAATAATATCATCCCTTCGGGGAATGCGTGGGAACCCGAGGTCCCTTATGAAATTATAACGTGCGCTAACGGAGTATCGCAGTATTTCGCTTTCAATTATTTCTGGGATCTTATCGACTCTATTGCCTTTAAAAATTGATAGCGATACATCGCCTTCTTAGAAACTTTAACCTGTTGCTAGAAACACGCGATAAGATTGTAGGCGTTTAAAAGGATATCGTAATCATTCTAGGAATTCAAAGGACTTTCAAGGAACGAAGTGTCCGGGCGGTGGGCGTCGAAGCACCCTGTACGGTATGCACACAGGGGATGGCTTCAAGGGGTCAAAGACACGGAGTCACTGGGGGGGTGAATGTGTGACCTGCCTGCCTGCCCTATCTCAACTATACGCGACGCACGTGGGCGTATCTATATTTTATATATATGAATATGTGACCGTTCGATCATCGAGAACAACCCTTGGCAGGGTTCGTTTCGAAGGGAATGTAGATCTACGTAGGGGATGGTTCATGGGTTTAAACGGGCTGAGACATAAAAGTGTAAACATCCCCTGTTAAATATCGACGGTATTAACGGAACGTATTTTAAGAGCCATCATTTTTATAGATAAGGCACACTGTATATATAGGTATACATAGCTGGTAATATTTCGTTTCCCTCTTTTTTTTTTGCATATTTCTCTACGGATACTTTGCCAAGTATATATCTATACCATTCTCGATATTTCTTATCCACTCCCGGCATTTAATAAGGCGAATCTTATCTGCGGTTAACACAGTTGAACCCCTATATTTTCTCCATTTCTACGTTTCTCCCTCGTGCAATTTACGTCCCCTGCGTCGTCCTTGTGCTGCCAGGAGGGAAGTAAAGGCGCCGAAGAATACGTTGCGGGTCGTGCGAAGAGTGTTGGGTACGACGAGGGGATCGTCGTGGCGCGAATGTTAAACCGGAAATGAGGGAACTTGTTTGCACGCACTTCCGCTATCTTCGGGAGGAACCATCAGGGACGTACCGGAGACGGATGGAGTCGTGTGCGTCTGTGAATTCGCGTTAACTGACACGTGCCAACTCCCTACTGTAATGTACTCGCATATTATCGAAGGGAAGCTTCGAGGGAAGACTGCCATGCTCGACTGGATCGTCAACCGGAGTGTTGACTGTGGCGAGGGGGGTTGCTTGGGGGGGGGGGGTACGAATAGAAGGAAGGTCGATGCGGCAAGCGAATGGAGGGATATGGGTCTGGAGGGGGGTTGGTAAGAGGAAACATGAAAATGTTTGCCTGGAAAGAAAAGCAGCGCCACCCCTAAATCTTGGTGGAGACAAGTGTGGAAGCGATGGATAAACGAAGGGTAAAGGAAGCGAAGTGAGGGAAGGGTGCAAAGGGCATCGGGAGAAAATCCCAGGGCCTTAAAACAACCCTCGAGAAGGACCCCCGTCGCGGAGAACTCTGGCAGAGCTGTCCTGAATTATCGTCCTTACAGAGGTGGGTGTAGGGGGTGGTAATTTAATATATAGTACAGAGTTAGGGCTCTGAGTGGTCGCAGGCGATAGCTGGGTTCCGAGCAAGTACTACGGCCCTTACACCCCTCCTTTGACGGTCACCCTCTTACTCGAAGGGGTAAGAATCGTTCGAAAGTGCCAGACACCCTTCCGACGAAATTTCTGTCGCCTTGGCAGCCCAGAGACGAAGGTACAGTCGCGGCAGGAATTGGTGGGAGACGCGTGCCTCGGCTGATTCTCGAATGGGGTTGTGACACTTTATTGGATTAAGACCCTTTGGCCCTTCGGTTAGGGCGTGAGGACGAAATCGTGTCGGTGGCAAGACTCCCTAGTTATCCCTGTTATCTCTGATGGCGGCGGGGCAGCAGGGAGCTCGAGGTTCGGAGGTGTCTATCGGTCAGGTGCCAGTTTGACGAGCCCTGGAACACATTGCGATAACCCTCACCCTGCTACCCTCGTACCTTTCTCGGCTTGGAATATGCTCGAGGAGGAAAAGAAGAAAATCAGGGCGACCCGAGAGAGGAAGGTGACTCCTGAAACTATCTGCCAGTGAAATTGTCTCTGCCCAAGGGACTCCAGAAACTACCGGAACTGCCCGGGGATCACCTAGAGAAACTTGCCCGTGTCTTAGGATCGCCGGCGCTCAGTCCCGGGCATTAAATTAGCGGGCAGGGGCTATAGTGGACGGTGGGTGCAATACGTCACTGAGTACCAGCCAACCCCCAGCATCCCTCGGCCTGGGTATAATGTGAATCTATTACTCAAGCCATACGTCTCATTACCACGGGGCATGGCCCACGGCCAGAACTTGACCAACCCTCGACATTACGTTGCCGCCTTGCGGATTTACCAGCCCCTTTCGGACCTTCGCAGTAGCTATCGACAAATGTCTTTCTCCCCTTACGTTGAGTCTCCTCGACCGTGGACCAAGGAAATCTCCTGGGAGAAAAAATATCTTTGGAACTTTACAATCGTTTCCGTAATGAAAAGTGTCGATGAAGACGGGAAAGTCCGAGGATACTGTCTGTGCGAGGTAACGTATTCACAAATGGAATATAAATAGTCGGCAGGGTGTGAATGGAAGAAAAGGATCGTTTTTCTCTTCTCTGGACCAGCAGGGTTGTCAGTGGGATGGCGGATGCTGGATGGTGGTTGCGCCGGAGCAACGTAGGAGGTTCCAATATTTAAATAGCTCGAACGTAACTCGACCATTACCGAGATGCATGTTGGCGTCGTAACCGAGGTGCGGTATATATATCTGGCCTATATACGAGAGCGTGGGGAACTCTGGGTACTCCGAGTATAGATAGGTATCTGTGCACCTAGCGTTGCCTTGTATACATATAACAGCCTTATTACTATATCTAATAAATAGCTGCGAGCCTGGATGCACCACTTGGGGGCAGGTGGGGGGTGCCGAGTAAATTTCAAATGATCTTTTCACCCCTCTATGCTTTTTTCCTAGGGAACCAAGTAAATGCAGAGAAAATATTTTTCCTTGGGTAAATAGATAATGTACAGCCTACGTTCTCCTTAATGTATTTTATAGGACCTAAATTTACCTGCACTAGTTCAATGGGAGTACCGCCATTAGGTCTCTCAATAATTTACAGATGCATCCGGATGATTTTTTTTTTTTTTTTTTTTTTCGTACCCCATTTCTACCCGGGTGAATTGCCACGAGTGCCCTGTTTGAGATTGAAGAAGGAAACACGTGACTATGAGTGACGTCAACTGGCTATAAATGCGCTTGGTGATTGGATCATAAAACAGGGACTTGATTGGCATCGAGATGAAACGAACTGTTATACGAGGAAGTATCGACCCTGTCATTGAAATGCGTCAGAATAGTTTTTGTTTGTTTAATTCGAAGCAAAGGATGAGGGAGGAGCAGATGAAGAGAAGAAGAAGAAGAAGAGGACACGTGTGAAGAATGAGGGATCGAAATGGGCTCTTCTATTTCCATAAGGTCACATCTCCTCAGAAGGGAGCTATAGGACACTTTAATAATCAAATTTGGGATCAGGTGTTATTTATTTGGGGTATATATATATATTTTTTTAGTTTTTTCATTTTTCTGGAAGACCCTTACGAGAGAAAAGTTCGACTGGATTTGGATAAATGATATCTAGGGGTTGGTAACTAAATGGAATTTCAATTTTGTATCTTGGTCGTGTAGTTACATATTGAATTTTATTACGGAGGCTAATTTCCGTTTGAACATTAAAATTTTTGAGACTTCAGGAAACTGGGATTCTATAGATTTTATGCTTTTCAGAGTTCAGAGTAACCCTCCTGTCATTAATGACCTGAATATTTATTCAGCATCTTCACTTTCGCTTTTAATACATTTTAGGTATGTATCTTCATTTTGAATCGTCATTTTATTATTATTAATCGATACTCGCAGTTAAATTTTAAAATAAGAGACCACCCTTCTATTTAACGTCAATCCTCTGTATTAAAATCGGTAAATACACTATGGACCTACAATTGGCTTTTATACTTTTCTTTTTATTTTCTATTTTTCACGTTTCCGCCCTTTTCGCTATTAAATTTCGAAGATATGCATGCCGTTTATAAATGAAATTTGTACATTAATGCAAATAAGACAACAACGTGGGTTTCGTACGCTGTTTTCTCCCGAGACTCGAACTCACCTTGGTAGGAAATACAGACCGATTTCTCGTTCCTTTTTGCACCAGAGTACAGCGCGAATATCGATTAAGTTCACGCAAGCGTTATATCCGTATTCGTAAAAGCGATGGGAAAAAAAAAGTATAATTCTGTACAGAAGCAAAGTGCGTGACTCACCCTATTCAACCTTCTCTTTTAACCAAGTTTACTTTGCGTTAAACGAATGAATTCCCCGAATCGGTTATACAGGAAATTATGCTTATTGGAAATACAGCAGCGTGCCAGGACTCAGTATGAATTTTTCCACTGCGTAGGACATTAAAACATTTTAAACTTTTGCCCCGAAGCTGTTTGTAGCGCGACGGGCTCACGGTCTTTCCCGACTTGGCAAAATGGCAAAACGACTGGAAGTTCTTTGATAACTTAAGGCCAGTTTTCCACCATTCGGTTCCTCGATTCCTCAGCTTTCCAGTCCCCAGCTCGAAAGACCCTGGCGAGATTTATTTGGAGCTTTTCCTGCTGGCCCCCCCGTAGGTAACAGGAGCAAAAGACACAAGGGAAACGAGGAGCACTGAGAAAGTGTCAGGATTAGGAACGCTTCCGGAAATTCCGGACGTAAAATTTTCACTGGGCTCAAAGGAGCCTGACGATGGGAAGAGGAAGAGAAGAAACGAGAGTACAGGAGCGGGATTAAACGTAACTGGAGTACGAGATAAATGGGAAGATGCTGATAACTTCTTCGACTATGGAATTTACTCGTGAAACGTTGGACCAGTCCTCAGAATATCTTAGCCCGGTACAAGCAGAAGATGCCGCTAGGGGGTGCAGACATCCGGTACATGGACCTAGGTCGTACGTCCAGAGATTTGATGGACAGCGTTTATGGGAAATTGATCGGAAATTTCGTAAGGGTACTGGTGCAGTCTGATCTCGATATGGAAGGGTGAACAATAGCCGATCCGTCGCACCGTGGGACCCTGGTCTGGCACTTGGGCCGAACTCATTGTCAGTAGGTACATATAAGGTTCATAGATACGTGTCAGGACGCTGGTAGCCGTTATGCGGGAGTGCAGCATAAAGGCGTCTAGGTGGTAAATCCGTTCTGGTGGAATTGAGATTTATTCGGTTTATAGGAAGGAATAAGAATTCCTTGCCGGTGGTCTGGGATCGAATGGTAAGTGGTAATAATATAACGCCGGAGAAAAGAATGGGGGTGCGTTTAGACATTTTTATTATGAAGGAAGATACTGAGGATATTATAGGATAACTCCTCCGAGGTGGTTATACGAACGAACGGGGTGCTAAATAAGCTTGCGGAAGGTACAGGGTTGGGTTAGGTTATGTTCCTCGGATTTTCAGGAATTGGATCGGTGGTCAAGCGATCAGCCAGGAGTGGGAAGCATTTCGGAGCCACGTTCGCAGAAGGACAGCGATTTCGACTGGGCAGACAAGGGGAGGGGGGGGGGAGGTTTCAATTGTCGTCGGCGACGCTCAGGGTCGAATCGGTGTCGGGGTTGAGAGGTTATCCCATCCCTCTTGAACCTTCGCAGCTTCCTCTCAGGATCCGCTCTCTTAAGAGGGTGGAATTGATTAAATAATTGGCCCCTTAGATTGGGGGGCTAGTTCTCGAATGAATACGCTGGCTCCGGGCCAAACCGAGTTCACAGTCGGGGCTGGACCAGGACCTTCTGCCGTCACCAAGGGTTTGGTACACCCCCCTAGACAAAGTGCTCGTACGTGGATTGGGACTGAAGGGGTAGTAGAAAGGGTTTCTTACCGGGAGAGACATTGCACGGCTTAATAATGGCTTTGATTGGGATTGGAAAATGTGGCTGTCGAAAGGTATTACCTGAGGGGGTTGGTTCCGGCCATTCATTCCTCCCTTCGATTCTTGGTCTACCCTATATCGTGTCTGGTACTCGTCAACCAGTTCCAATCAAGACGCTAAGCACGTTGCTGAATTTTTCAAGGGGTACAAGAAAAAAAAAATAATTCGTTCGACTTTGATTAATTAGTGCTCTTCGTAAAAATAGGGGGTATCGATAGGACTTTTTTTTTTATTCGAATGAAGGATCCGTTGGGGGGTCGTTGCCAGGATCCTGGTTTCTGGTTCCCGTTCTGGCATTTAGGGCTGGACGCCGGGAGAGAGCGCTAGATAATCGGCATAAATATTCCCGGGTTTTTCGGATTTATATTTCCCGCGTATCAGCGATCTCATTTGCATGGAGAATTTACCGCGCGCAGTGCACCCTTTCCGGCCCCGTGGAATCTGGCGGTTTGGGCTGCGCACAGTCACGTGCACGTCGAGCGCAGCACAGGGTGAGATTGAAGGGGGGCAGACTCGGCTAACGCTCCCGTGATATAGCTCTTGGTCTCGCCCGATATAACTGCCGCGTAAGCTGAACTATTGAAAAATGATACTGCAGTCTGTGAATGAAATATTATCACTTGATATATTCCCGAGCGCCAATCCGTTTCCTACCGCCGCTCCGTATATACCGCATTCCCACAGGAATATACCAGCCGTTAAGGAATATTTCCCCAGTCGGAAGCATCCACTAATTTTCCACGGTCTGACCGGGAATCACTACCAGCGATCCCTTTACGCGCGATGCATCAATTTCGGCCGAGGATTTCAGGAAATTTCGTAAAGACCAAAATTCCACCTTGATCGTACCTCGTAACGTCAATGTGAAAATAACATTTTTTTTTCTCTGCTCTTTCTCGTCTTCGGGGATAACCGAGAAAACGTCACATTATTTCCCATGCTGCCAACCCCTGGACCCCTGGGACAATACAACCCCTGATTCGTTTGCTTCGCTCATACGAGTCGAGGACAGTTACGGGACGTGTACGGGCTGCCCCGAATAAAGGGCGGACTCGAAGGGACGATTAATAATTGGACAAACACAAGGTGTCCACGGGGGCTTTCCTGCATAATCCCTCTGCCTCCTGAGGTAACTATCGTGAATTCTCAGTGCGAAGAAAATATCGGAATTGTAAATCTTGGATTTTATTCTATTACGAAAAATGCACCGATACGCTCGGCTATAGAAGCCTTTATAAAATCATGAGTTCTAAGGCTTTGGCACTGAAGCTTAAAGCGTATCTATTTGCGAGAGGGGTGGCCAGAGGGTGGTGGTCCGGTGGAATAGAATGTACACAGAGTACCCAGAGGCGTGCACAAAGTCTGTCGGATGGAAATGCCTCTGAAGTGGTCGGGAGTGTGGATAAAGAAATGGAGAAACAGCAGAGACAGAGGGAAATCTCTTTGGGAGGCCATGGGGCTGCTGTCTGTCTCTCGGTCCACCCGTCCTTTGCCCACTCGTTCACTTTCTCTCTCTCTCTCTCATTTCCTTTCTCATCCTCTCTCAATCTCAGTCGCACTGCCTCCTCCTGCAAAAAGCTCGATTTTTATTCGAGTTTTATGATTTAAATCGCACACTCCGCATATTCTTGGCGCAATCGAGTCAGCAGTTGATTTTATGTTTTATTTTTATGGCTCTACGTGGCGTCGCCCTGCCCTCTGATCCTCGTGGCGTACCTACTAGAGCGTCTTTGTATAGGGGTACAAAAATGGGGTAAAACAGACGGAAATGCAAAAGGAGTAAAAAGGGGTCAGCCCTGCTATTCCAGAAAATACATGCAGTTTCAGTTATGTATACATTGGAGTGACGTCCAACACTTTCACGAGCCCTGTCAGACGGCTCCATCCCAGACGGGGACGAGTCTTCGCTATTAGGAAGATGCTGTAGGTTCCTCCAGCCATTGGCATAAATATACACGGATAGACGCGCCTGTACAGTCTGACGATGGAAGGACGAGAAGGGAAGTGACGTAGGAGGCAGGAAGCGACGCTATGATCAGCATGGCGTAATAACGAGAGGCATAAATTGACAATTTGACCGGGTGGCATTGGTCTCGGCTGATGACGTCCACGAGAATAATTGGTACGGAGGACAGATACTCGTTCGGTCGCACGGTCCATTATTGTCCGCCGTAGACGCATACAGGGTGTACCATGTGCAACGAGCGTATGGACGCCTTGCTCGGGATAACGTTACTGGCAAATTTACGTGGAAGCTGGGAAGAAGAAAAATTGTGCATTTCAAAGGGACGTTTGGCGATGCAGATTAAAAAATGGGAAACTTCCTCAAAGGCCATACCTGGGGCTGAGGTAGGGGTTGAGCGATAAGAAGCTCAGGGGGAGTGAGATGCCATGGGTCAGAGGTCAGGAGTACATAGGAACCATCGAAGTGGCGGTAAGGAGACTTTTCGACTCGTCGCTGAGATTCTTGGCTAAAGTTTCTCCGCGTCTATCCTCTCGACAAAGTTTTCCGCTCGGGTTTACCCTTGGCTCGAATCGAACTGGCCCTTTTTTTTTATTTCCATGAAAGTCACGAAATTGACAGGAGGATATTCGGTTGGAGCGAATAGGCCGAGAAGGAAGGAATTGGTACGCTGCGTGAGTTCGAGGACGAGGGTGTGTATTGTTTTAACGCTATTTGATTCGGGGTCGTTATGGTAATTTTGGTTTGGCGAGTATGCTGGTGTTTCCTTCTTGATTCCTCCGGCTTCTACCCCCGTGTGCCTGTGTCTTCGGTCTACGACCCTACACACGCAGCCCACGCGAGCCCCACATTTTTCAAGCAGTCTCCAGCCTGGACTCGACCCTCGTAGTTTCTGGCTCCTGCGAGGCCGCGTGGACCAGGTGGCCCAGGGGCGGAGGGTGCGGAACGTCGTAGGACACGGGGGGTGGCTGGGACGTCAATCGAATAAAGACGGGGGCGAGCATGCCGAGCACGCCAACCCTTGACTATACCGCTAACCGGCCATATCAAATGCCTTTATGATTGCCCCCGACTCGACTTAGCTGGCTGCCGAGCGCGTTAGATTGTGTTAACAACCCTGTAAATTTAGAGGGGTTGGAATGGGAGTCAGCGGGGACCGGTGGCTTAGACTTTGAGAGTAAGGAACGAGTTTTTCGGGACTCTACGTGCAGGAAATAAGGTTGAAATTTTCCACGAGTATATCGGGCTTTGAGGTAATCTTCGATCGAGTGGATTTAGCAGGTAAGAGTCAACGGAATGTGCAGTGCAACGCGGAATTGTTCCTTGCGGCTTCTGTTGTTTTCTTTTGTCACGTGGAAACGATCGAGTCCGATCGGTAGCCGGTAGTAACAACCAAGGGAGTCAAAGGGACCCTGGCCAATGGCTCCCGGGAGAAAATCAGTTTCCTACCGGAAAATAGTCTGTCCCTAGAGGCTAAGGGATGGTAAAAAGTAAAAGAGAAATTTCTATCTATCCCGGCAAGCTTCGCTAACCCGGGTCGGATAAAGCGAAAGAGGAATTGGATCGTACAGATCGAACCGGTAAGTTTCGAGGTGAAATCGTTAGGAAGAGGCTTCGGGCTAAATGCCAGTTCCTCCTTTCGAACGACAACGAACGCAGAGACCACCCGGTACATTCACTCCGGTTACTATGAATTTGACGCCACCGACATGGGATGAGTCGAGTAAAGAGAAAGGAGACGCAATGAACTACGAAACCCAAGCGTGGTTATATACACGATTAGGGGAGACGTGCTGGCGTAGAAATAGCAGCCCTTGTATCAAAACAGTCATTTAATGCACAGCCGCCCTCGAGTATACTCGGAGGGTGCAGAAAATTCATATTCACCAGGGGAATTACTGACCGACCATGCTACTACCTCTTATCCCAACGGTAGCCAAGACTTTTTCAGCACCGTGCACCAGAGAGCCAGGACACGCCACGTCCGCCGTTGCTTCCGTGAACGGTGTCGACCTGATGGAGCCATTGGGGTCGACCACGTTGCCTAATTTGCTACAACCTTACATATAATACCTTAAACAAACACGAGGTCAACGTGCAAGCTCAATTGACTCGTGACAAGGTTCGTACAGCCAGTGTCAATAACTGCATCAGAGTGCGATTCTTCTTTGTACCAGTCCGCCGATGCGCTCGGCAATTGATTTGCTCGAATGCGGAATTGCTGAAGGGAAATAGAGGAAGCGGCGTAGACGAGCAAGACCAGGGGACCAGGGGGGGGGTAAAGAGTATCGGATGGGACTCTGCGCTTCAACTGGAAACACGAATACGCTCTCTCTCCCCTTTGACGTGCACTTGTCGATCCAACTAATTTGTTTTTCCCCGTGGAATGGACCACCACGCACGAACGTGCCTGAATTCACCGAGTATTCGCCGGTAGTGTAGCTAACGTGGAAGGTTCGCTGCTGCCATTTTTACTTTTGCTACCCTCCTCCTTCTCCTCCACCTTCCGCCCAGCTCACCGTCGTTACTCTCTCGTTACGTCGGCCATGTTGCGCCCGTTCTCTAGACCAGGACGCCACCCTGTTTACACGCGAAGTCATGAAGCAGAGCAACGCCATCCCTGTGCAGGCTGCCTGTACCTTTGGATGGACGAGTGGACACGGATAAAGGGTTGCTCGGGATACCAAAGGCGGACGGCTTCGCCGGTACGTGGTGGAGCAGGGAGTTTTTTTTTTTTACGCGGAACCTCTAATTATTTTTATAGGATTACGTTCTACTCCAGATAAACTCTCGTACGGACGAGATAAACTTTCATGGATCACAAGGAAAATAATGGCGATTCTCTACCAGGCTCAGTTTGATCATAGAAGCAATACGAGGTAGTTCATCGGGAGCGGGGGAGCTGGACTGGGATCTACGGGATACAAGATAGGAAAGGCATAGGAACTTTATGGACGATTTGTCATTGATTTTTTAAACGTGTATTTACGTTATGAAAAAGGAAGGTGCGTCTCGTGTCTTTTTGTTCGTTGCATCCTGTGGGCTGTACGTGATTGGGCGAATAACTGGTATATGGGATCCTGTGGTAATTTTCGTAAAATTTGGATAGAGCACTGCGTCGATAGGAGGGACATATAGGAGTAGCCTGTAGAAAGGCATGTATTCTCCCAGGGAGTAAACAGCTCAATACGTTCGCGCAGTAGATTCTAGTTAGCCAGCCGCTGTCTATCTAACCAGTCTATACAGTCCATGCCGAACTGGATTCCGGATACAGTGACAAATGTTCGAGCTAGGCTATGCCGTTCTCTGTCAACAATAACCTGACCGAATGCGCCGTAGCGAGCCAGCAAGTTTCTCTCTGAACTCTGACAGATCGTAGGAGTCTGGTGACTTGGTGGTTGCAGTGTTACGGCCGTTACGGCCGTTATGACCGTAATGGATGTTATCACCGTACTAGCCGGCGACTTTCCTGCCAGGAACTCATATTGACCCGGTGTGTTCGAGGTGTGTTGTTCGCGTCTTTAAGAACGGGGCTGCGTGCCGCCATGAACACCTACCTACCTAGCTCCTCTCTCTCACTCTCTCGGCCGTGCTCTCCTTTCAGACCCCCTGACTCTCCTGAGCCATAAGACCGATCGATGTGCACGCGAACCTCTTTCGAGGACTTTGGGGCAGCCGCAGGTCGACCCGGTGCGCGCACATGCACCAGTCCACTTTCCGATCTTCTGGAACCTTCTAGAACCTTCTAGACGCAGTCACGAGACATCCCAGACGTAGAAAGGTCTAGGAGATTCAGGAGGGGTCGAACCGGACTACGCGAATGGATGGTCTTGCTCGAGGAAGCTCGTTGCTAGGAAAAATGGAGTGAGGCGGAAGGGTTGAATTCACTTGTAGGGGGGTAGTAGCTATTTGGTTCGCGAGCTGAGTTAACGGTCTCGCGGAGAGGCGAACCGTGTTCTCTCAGGGGTGGGTTCCCTCTCAGTTTCCAACTTTTTGCCGTAAATAACGATTATTAAATAGCCGTAACTAGCGCGCAGGGACGAGGCAGACCCGCTGCTGGAAGGGACCAAGGGTTGTGGTGGGTTAGGAGGATATCGGGAAGTGGCGAGTCCAGTCCAGGGAAACGGTTGCTGGTCTCGCGTTACATCCTGGTTCCAGGGGCGCGAGTGTCGGAAGGGCGTGATAGTGGATGGAGGTGGAGGACCGGAAGGTCGTGGCGGAGTGCCGGTTCGAGCCTGGCTTTAATATAGTACAACCCGCTAGTGTAGGCTTTATGATGACGAAGAGCACCTGGGGGACCTGGGGTTGCAATTTCCTCGCGCAGTGCTACCCTGCACCTGTTCCGGCATCCACCATCACATGGACCCGGTATACCTATACCAACAGTTATCTGCGTGTCTCTTTTTCTCTCTCGCAAATATATGTACGTAGTAGAAACGTGCGCATCGGCAAACGTATAATGTCGCTCGCTGCGGCGGGCAATTTGTGCGCCGGAAATGGGCCTGCAGGAATGTCTTCTTCCTTTAGACGTGTTCCGGCGACCACCCCCTCGCCCTCTATATCTTGTAGCAGAGGCGGACTTTCTTTTCAGTGGCTGTCCGACCGAACAACCCACATACCGACTACCCTTCATTTTCTGGTTACTTCGTTTCGTAGAGGAAACCACCGGGGTTCCTGCTCTTTCAACGAAATAATTCGTACCGCCGAGGGCGATCGAGGGGACGAAGAGGCCGAAGATCCAGGACTACGAACCTCGTGAATTGTCGTTTCTAACGCATTAAAGGAACTTTTCTTCGCCGGGGATGATATATTTTCATTCGTGTCAGAGGGTGGGTTTCGACTGTAAAAACTACGTAGGGGGTGATACAGGCAAAGGTGAACGAAGGGAAGGTGAAAAATGATAGCGAGCTGTGTGTGAAAGAGAGAGAGGAAGATACCACGAGTCACTCGACGATAACATCGTCGCAGTTCGGATCCTTTCAGATTTAAGATAAGGGTAGTTTCCTCCCTTCTAAACGTGGCTAGAGCCACAAGAATAACATACTTGTTAAGAAGCAGCTTTTTTTCAAAGAATCTAGTCCATGTATCCAGGCTCATCCGGACACCCTCGTGTTTATACGTTATCATTTTACACGTACAACAACCCCTGTGACGTATCGTATTTTACACCTCGTCCTGAGGCACGTGTCCAACGATCTGCCTCGTCGGTGTGTTAAGGGATGAAAAGCATGAAGAAGGATTAAGTGGCGAGTCGCAACGAGGGTTTTTCTTGGGGCGTGAAAACTTTAAGTGCTGCGAGCGTGAAAAAGCTGGCCACGAGATTTTGAGGAAACAGGGAGAAAAGTTGGTAATTAAAGTGGAGGGTCGGAGGGGGTGGGAATATAAAAGAAAGGGATGCCAAAGGTTGGAGGTCAGAGTTCGGGGCTCGGAGATGGGAGTACGGAGGGGTGCAGGAGGCAGCCCAGGAAAATGCATGGAAATGTATTCCCAGGTGGCGAGTGGATGAGCGACGTAAGAGGCAGGAGTGCCGGTGTTCAGGATATTATAAGGGTTGAAAAGTCAACGTCGGGCTGTCACCAAGGAATTATGCTCGGCACTCATCCCTCCTGACGGAGCACCAACACTTACCCTCCCTCCCCCCCCAAGACCCAATCCTCTCCGGTGTCTGCTTCTTCTGATTGTGAGCAGTTTATTCAGATTGTCCTCCTGCTGAGGTTAGGACTTTGAACTGGACTGGGATACAGCATAGCCAGGATGCTGTGTAGCCCTCCATCGCCCCTTTCCCACCACCATCAGCCGCCCCTGTCCAACCATTGAATTACCCTTTCTACTACCCGCTATGCATATTCCCGACCTCCACGGCTCCTCTTATTATTCCGTCGCTCGACCCTCATCACTTTCCTTTTTCTGTAGCTAACTTCAGCATCTCTCACTGGACTCCCACGCCGTCCTGGACCGACGGATTTTCTGGAATCGATCGAATTCTCGCGATTCTCCGATGCTTACGAACGTTTTGATTTACGATTCCTTCGTAGGAGTTTTCCTACACGGTAACGTCAAGCTGTTTATAAATACGAGCAAAATCAGCCTGTTCACGGCGACCGGTAAATAGGTTCATATTTGTATACTGACTCATACTGGCTTTATTGACTCTGAAAATGGCAACGGACGAATGGTAATGGAAATGACATTTTTTATCTACCACAAATTTTTCCCACGTAGCACGTAGTTGCACGAGTGGTTATTTGGCTGTATGTTTTCTCTATTATCCATACTAATCGCTAGAAAGAAATATCATGCGATGTATACAACGGATCGTGTATAAGGCTACGACTATGGATTCAGAGGCCTAACTCTATTATAATAAGGTAGCCGTGTAAACAATTTTCGTGGTTGGCGTGTAAAAAGACATTTTGGTGAGGATATTAAAAATACGTAACTACCCCCACGCTCTCCCGTCCTCTCGTTTTACCTTTTTCTCGCAATTCCAGATACGAGCAAAAGTATTTTGTAGAACGATACGGGTAATGTCCACGTGGACTGAAGCCTTATCGCAGCCACAGGCGGAAGGGCTAAATCATCAGCAAACATGGCTGATTAGACTGTGCTGATTAAGGATTATGGGAAAATAATTCCTAACGAGGAGAAATAATTACGGAATTGCGTGTACCCCGCGCCAGGTCCGTAAGCGCATCCCGAAAGAGTGGCGAATGGAAAAGCAGATACAGAGGAGGAATTTATCGTGCCGATTAGAAACGAGGGAGTGCGTGGTCGAAGAGGGGTCCGTCAGTCAGGAATGTTCGTTACGTGACACAGCGGGTTTCTATGAACGAGTCGTCGCCTCCTGCGTCGTTTGCTCTTTTCACGTCGACGACTGAAGTTTTTTTTATCGTAAATACACATATCGTTCCCTCGCTTTAAATCGATATTTATCGGCCAGCGAATCGCGCTCGGGACACTTTCAGACTGTAACGCCTTTCGGCATGGACGATAAATGAAGTAAAAGTGTATCTAGGAAAAAAGTCGATCCCGTATAGCACATGTATATCCCTGCAGGGGATAATCCAGAACCGAAGTGCACGGCGTTCGGAAACAACGTGTGTTGGGAAAGCCCAAAGTGCGACTTACGTAGGTTTTATTTCCCAGGACATATATTTCACGTAACGTCACACGGAGCGCGAAGCTAAAAGCGCGAAGAATTCAATTTCATACGTAGATCCAAATACACGTACCTATACAGTACACTATACACGTAACGATTCATAGGTGGGTAGAGGCGATACTCCGAGTAGAATAAGGAGGGCGTTAAGCCTCTTAGCATATTTCGCGCAAGTTCGCGATTGTTATTGCTGCGTATATTTTTATTGCATTAATTATCTCTGATCCTCTTAGTGGGTTCGAATTAATTGGTTATTTTATAATGAGAGAGTGAGCCAGCGGTGGAGAGGGAAATAACGCGGCGACTCTAAGAGTCTTTGGCTTAGCACCAACTTCCTGGCCGAGTTGATTTTACCTTAAGCCAGCCCGACTACGTTTTACGGATAATCTTGGGGAATTTTACGAAATTAGGGCGAAACGGTCTCCGCTATCTGAAAACGTCTTTTTCAATTATCCTGAAAGTCCTCGCGGTGCTTCACGATATATTTACGTCTTATATACGCTTATATAACCCATACGTGATACAAGTAGCAATACAGACGTCAATTTCAAGACGGTCCACCGAGAAGCAACCAAGTCTCACGGTAAGCTCGAAACTTCCCTACGCCTCGAACACGTGACGTCACCGTCGCTTTAATCCATACAGTCACCCCAGTCCGTGTACCGTGGACCATATACAGCATCCCTTATTCTCATTCCCCCAGTCCATACCACCCCCTAGGATCGTATGGGGTCCCGGAGTAACATATAGGAACCATAGAACGTGCATCCCTTAGAGCCATATCCGTATTTAGATGCGGCACGAGCGTCGCCACTAAACCTCGGGTCAAACCGAGCATTTAGATACTAATTCCGTGGACGTCGCGGGCATTAAATGCTGCGGCCGTTACTTTCCCACGTACGTCGGTGAAGAAATTGAAATTGTAACGTCGCAGTGGGAAACGAGTGTCCCATGTACGGCTGCCGAATAACACTGGGTGGGAACCATAAAGAGAAACACCTACCCACGTGTATTACAAAGGGTGACACAATTAATCAAATCGGCCAACCCGAGTAACTGGAGCCTCGTTCTCACCGTGCACGACCCTACGACCTCGTAGCCTCGTAACACGATGGCGTCGGAGATTCGTAGATTCATAGAGGCATATACGAGCGCTCGCGCTCGATAACGCAGACAACCACCGAGAAATTACCATTAGCACGAGCCGCCTGGGGAATTGAGTTATTAACGTTTATCTTCGTATTATGATCAATTCGGGCCAAATGATAATCGTTCTACGAAGTCCCGTGGCTTTTGCTCGGCTCTCCCAAGGATGCAGCCGGAAACGGCTTGTTCGATCCGGACGGTTCATAGTCCACGGAAGGCCGAACGTCGGTTACTTATTTTTCCATGGAGAATTAATAACTTGGACTCTACTCGTCCTACTGCGCTGTTAGAGGAAATGCGTGGCTACGGACTGTAGCTTTGCGGTAATATAAAAAATAGAGGAATCTACAGCCGACAGCAAATATGGTCCCACCCCATTAGTACCGTAGCCACTGCACGTAATTCAGTAGTAAAGCTGCCGTAGCTGCTGGCGCTGTTACTGTTTCTACTTCTGGCTCCGTTTTCACGGCTGTTGCCAGTAAAATCTGGCTTCCGGGAACCTAAATTCAATCTGGGGCTACAATTAAGAGATCAGCCACGCTCGGACGCTCCAGTGAGTTTCGAGGGACAAAGTTCTCTTGGCCAAACGAAGAAGAAAAGGGGGTCTTACCTAATGCCCTACGCAGCTGCCGGTAGTCCTTCCCGTCCTAGGTATTTCGCCTGGTGCCCTTTGACCCAGGGCAGACTAGAGATGTTCCTGCGAAAGTATTCAAAGACCGAGAAAGTCTTTGAGCAGTTGGGATGCTGGGTTAGTGACGTCAGGGAGGTCTGGAGTCAGGGTGGAAAGTGAAAGAATATGGATGGAGGAGGGAGTCAAGTGGGTGGAGGGGGTGGTCGGTGGAAGCACCGACCTAATATGGCCGACCTATGAAAAATAAATTAGGAGTACCCACCGAGTCGAGAGACAGAGGACGGAAGAACTACTCGACTGGGCAGAGATCAAATTAACTTGCAGCTTCCAAGCCGTTCCCGTACCTTCCTCCCTTCGTTACCAAAGTTCCCCCGCGTCTGGACTCCATCCGCTCCACCCCCGCACTCAGCCTCCAGAACATCCCCATCCGGCTCTCAACCCAGCGTTTACGCGACCCGGTAATGAATTAACCCCGTAGACTGTGCGAATGAGCTGCCCTGCTTTTGCCTCGTGGTCTTCCTACGTTTCTCCAGACCCCGTCGACCCCCCTGCCGGCTCCTTCGTCTACTTGAACTCTGGAAACCGGCAATCCGAGAAACTAACGGCTCCTCCCTACCTCCAGGATGAAGTTACGCTGCTGGATCATTAGTCAAGAGGCACTCCACCTCTTGTACTCCTGTCTCTATGATCTATTTTATCTTGTGCTATCGATTCACGAACCTGCATTCGTTTTCTCTTAATTCTATATCCAGAGTTCTTTCAACGGATCCTGACAGCCAGTAGGCACGTGAGTCTTTGACTATGGGAGCACGTTGACTGAGGTTGCTCGACGCGGGCTCAGCGGGTTATCCATTGCCGAGTGGCGTTCTCGAATCGAATCATCCTGACTCTGCAATCACGTCTGATCGTTTTCCACGGAGACGCCGAAAGGCTCAGAAATTGGTCTGATGACGGGGAGGCGCAGGGATTGGTAGGTAGACTTAAAGATCCTCGACGTTCGATTAAATCAGCATCCGGCGTCGGTCCTTCGTTCCTTCGTTCCGATACTCCGCGGCACTCCGATATCCCATCTTCGGTACTCCTAAAGGATTGACGAAGGTGTCGTGGCTGTTTTACACGGCAGAAGGGATTTTCCTGTAAGGAGGATAGATAGGTTGGCGCTACAATGAGAATCTTCTTATAAATAAGAAGCAACGTGGCTGGAAAGGGTAGCAAAGTAAGACTGGAAAAGAGTCGGAGAAGAGGAGGAAGAGAGGGAGAGGAGGGCTGAAGCGGAAGCGGAAACGGAAGTGGAAGCAGTCCACCCTCGGGTGAAACGCGGAAAACGCGAGGGGGGAGAGAAAGGGAATGGGGGGGAGGTTATTGCATAGTGACATAGACAGATTGCGCCTGACGAAATAACGTTGTGTTTTTCCCTTGGCTACGAAAGCTTTTGTCCGCTCGGAGGCTTCACTACCCCTACGCTGGAAACACCCTTCGGGACGGACAAGAGTTCTCCAGGTCTAACAACTTCGCGATAAGATGTGCCAACCCTTGAGCCAGGTGTCCGATAAACAATGTTATCAATGAATAATAACCGATGCCACGTTCAATTCCGTTTCTCAACGTCTTAATAAGGAGACGCCGGGACCTATTGCCTTTATATATACTGTGACGTCATTTTTCGAATCACGGTCCCAAGGTGGCTCCGGTTACCGATACGGATAACGTTCTCGATTTTTGGTTCCCTTCGGGTGGCCACCCTGCTCGGAAGCTGCGCTCTCGGGTTGATTCGTACAGTTATGGTTGAGGTCGAGGTGCTCGAATCTCGGGTATACTCGGGCGGAGATACTTGTGATACTGTTAAGGGCCCCATGCCCTGGGGAAGCGGCCGTGGAGGATCTCCAGAATTACGTACCGATTCGTTAAGGAACGCTCTCGATTCGGTTTAAAGGGACGACTCGAAGGAGATGGAAGAGTTATCGGCTATAAGGCTCTCGACCAATCAGAATGATTAGTTCTCGGATTTGGCATTTGGCTATTGTCAAAGCAGTCTGTCTCGGGGCACCGACCGAGGTGTCACGCGCTCCCGTGCTATCTGTTGATAGTTTTTCTTGCCGTGTTTCGCTACGGTACAGCAAGTTCTCGATTCGTACAGTTCTCGCGTTGCTCTCGCGGTATCCAGGCAATTCTATGAATTCCTGTGAGTGTTCCGGAGTGTAGTGCTGTGTTTAGTGCAGTGTCCACCAGAGGGTCCTTGGGGTACAGTTCTCGGCCTCTACGGATTAGGTGCCCCAGCTCCGGTGAGTCTCCCAATGTATTATTTGGTGAAGGGATCTCGATAGATATTTAAGATTCGCTCTGATACGTTCTCGGTTCGTCGCTCTCTGTCTCTCGCACTATTTGCCGGACTCTTACTCCGACCCTCTCTACCTCAAACCTAGCAGCCTGAGCGGCCGTGCATTTTCGTAACCGTCAAGTTAAGGAAAAAAATTACGTATATATATACAGATCTACCCTTTTCTTTACTTTGCAGTTTCACTACCCTCCACTGTGTCTATATATTTTTTAAAAAAAATTTCGACTTTTCGTCAGTCACTTGACAGCCCAAAGTAATCCAATGCCTAGTTCAGAATTTAATCCGACAATTTTCAGTGTGGATTACTAATCGACAATTATCCAATCTGCCCCGTACATGTGAATTAGTCTTAATGGAGCCAGAAACAAATTTCTAGGTACCGTCGACGGCTGCTCTTTTCAATGCCGTTTTCGTCCACAGTTCATTAGCAGTAACTCCGAATTCCTGTATGGTACAGGGTGCATCGGTGCGCCATATGGCATAGCCAATCGAACCCTTTTTACCCCCTGCCCCTTTCCTCTTCCACAGAATTCAGTATCGAAATGCCATTGGTGCTGGGTGAACATCTCGATTGGTTTGATTGCATGCAGCTTCCCACTCAGCCGTTACGTTATACAGGTAATATCTACATGTGATTATATCCCTTGGAAAACATCCCCTATTCGACTCACACTAAATATACAGACGTGAACTGGTCTTTGAAATACGGATGCAAGTTTCTAGTCGTAATTGTTGGAAGCGAAAAAAAAAAACAGCCGAATCCACAAGAAGCGACTGTCAAATTTATCCAGGTCAGCACGCGGCTACCTGATTATTATTTACTGCGTCCCAGGACACCCAGGCGGCCATTAAAACTGCAAAATCCCAGCAGCCTCGATGCGCTTTCCTGTAATACGTTAATGGAAACCAGCTTAACGAACATCCGTACCACACTGGTGGAATAATCGCCTAGCCGGACTCGCGTCGATAATCGTACGAAATGTTAAAAGGTCACTGCTGAAGGGGTGACGTGGCTTAAGGATGTTTTCAGGAAAGCGACCAACGTGTCCTCCCTGGACGTCCCACGTGCAGAAATGCCGTCCGTTTGATTAAAGCCACGTTCCCAAAGAAATCCCGCGTTTAAACTCATGCTGAAATTCGAGATTGGAAGCTTAGGGCGTGCGTGCGCGACACGCGTGCTGCTCGCAGATTTCATCAAGTCCAATTACGTTTGACTAGCAGAAAGGTTGCTGCCGGTTCAGCTCGAGCGCCGCGACGCCGGATGAGCCGGGACGCGCGGACTAATGTCTTTGGCGATAAAAACGAAAGGAAATAATAAAGGCTGATTAAGAGGAGATCGTAAGATTCGTTTATATACAGAAGAAGGCAGTGACGTTCCTGCCGGCGGCCTGCGGTACTAAGCTGTTCCATAATACCGGAGACTTTACTGCAATCTGCCAACGTTTATCCGTTGCTCCTCCGAAGGCCCCCTCGCCCCTTCGGACTCTGCGCACCCCCGCACGAGCTTCAACCCCTATTCTATATTAGTACTAAACACACTTTACTACCCTAAATATAGAATATAACCTTCGCCGAATTAATTAAGTGCCAACAACTTTTCACGACCTGCTGCGAAACCACCCTCCTACCACCCCCACCCACCCCTAACCGACACGTCAGTGAATTTTCGATTCGGCCAATCGGTCCTTGCTCCTTTTCCTTCTTCTTTACGCTTAACAGGATAATTTCGGAAATCCTCCTCGCGGTCGTTCCGGCACGAGAAAAATAATTAAAAAGTATTAAACAAGTGCTAGAAAGAATGTTCGAGAGAGAGAGAAGAAAGTTTGGAAAAGGCGCTTAGAGTCAATCGGCAAAGAAATTGGCATCTCGAATCTTCGACAGGATCAAGAGCGTGCCTTGCGGAATTGCACGAGTAGCGACTAGTAACTGTGAGAAAGGTGAAAAGTATAATCCGAAAGTAAGAAAAAATATTGGAACAATTCTTAATTAAGGGTCGCAGCGCCACGTCGTAGCGACGATAAACCGTGCGGCGGTGGCTGTCGGGTGGCTACCGAGCGACAACTTTCTCCAGGGGTGGGTATGACGTCACAAAGCAAAATGTAATCAACCCGAGATCACATAACAAAATAGCGTGGTGCTTTCGAGCGGCGAGGGGAGGTAGGGGGGGGGGTGGGCAACGGCGCAGGGTCAGGGGGATCCCAACAAGTTCAGTATTTCCCACTGCATTTGAATACGTTCCAGCTCTCTCATCCAAGTCCGCGTCCGCAGTTCTCATATCGCGGATCGCCATATTCGCGAAGCTTTATGCGAAATTCACTCTTGGTCCGATGAAATTATCTCTGGATTAATATTCCTAATGGTTGTCGTTTTACCGAAGGGATGATATTATTCAGCGTGTAAATATTTGTATAGCCGAGGGCGATTCCCTCCGATACGAAGGTAGAGAAAGGGTAAAGAGAAAATGTGAAAAAAAAAGGGACGTCTCCTAGAACCTCGAGGCGTCGCGAAGCGTCGCGGCGGATAGCCAAGCTACTCGAGAAGCCTTCAATCTGTCTGTCACACTCAGGCTGGTTCCTGCGGTTATAGCACTCGGGTCCCAAGTAGCCCCCCCTCCCTCCCCCCCACTCAACCCTTACTCTACAAGGAATACAGTCGACTCTTCTCCCTGGTCCGTTACGCCGTGGAGCTCCGCTTCTGGATGCTGGAAGCCCTTGCCGGTATGCAGCTAATTCTTAGGAGCAGGACTCTCTCGAAGGGGGCTTTGGAGCCATTCCGCAAGGGAACGTATCACGTGTGGATATATGGAGCCTCCCTCCGGTAAAGTGGGGTCGCTTTAGGATTAACTCGGAGCTTCCGAAAGTGTCCCTAATAAAAAACAACTGTTCCAGATCGAGATACGCGACCTCACAGAGAGCTATTCCGACTGATCCCGAAATATCGACTTCTTGGAATAGAAGGAACTTATAGCCGGAATAGATCCAATAGCCACTTTGAAAATATACTTGGGGGGGAGGGAATAGGGTGTTGGTAGCAGAAGGGGAGTTTGGTTATTGGTCCTTTCGCTCTGGAACGAGGGAGATGAATTGTTAGAGCGGTTAACCGATGGAGAGCGAAATAGCAGATCCTGTTCAGCAGGAGCAGAGCCAAGTAGCCGTTGAGGAGATCGGAGAAAGGTGGGAGGTCCCATACTCTGTCTCTCTCTCTCCCTCTGTGATAAACCGAAGGAAGAAGCTGGAAAGAATCTCTGGACTATTTTGATCTCAATTTCAGTCGATCGAGATTTTTCAGCAGACGTCCTCCGGTGATACCCAAGCTCTGACCTGGGGTGGAGGCTGGATAATTCTCCTGATCTCTGGATGCTAGTCTCACGAGCAAAGGCCGGCAGAGCGTGGAGCGTCGCGACGCCTCGTGAATGGGAATTGTTTGAAATGAGAGACTCCGTCGTCATTGCCGGCACGGATATGGAAGCCGCTCAATGCGTTTTCAACGGCGATGTGGGCATCCCCTTACGCCGTTCCTTACTTACCTCCTCACGGGGCAGGAGCGATTCCGCTGGAACCCCCGGATCTTAATAGCCACCCTCAGGACGCCAGAGACATTTCCAATGCTGGAAACGCACAGTTGCGTCCCTTTCGGGAGTACTCATCTTTCCGCGGTCTAGTTACGACTCGCCAGGGGATACGTCATCTGGAGGAACACGCACGCACGTATGGACGCACGTGCCTGAACCTCAAATTTCAAAGACCCTACCCGACCCTATCTGGCTTATCTTTAAATCAGCCCTATCGTATCCCACCTATGGCTTATCGCTTCGACCAGCCGAATTTATACAGCTTTGACGTTCCGGATACTTTTATTTAATGTTTCAAACTTATATCGATGCGCCGTTATACCTCTTACGGGTTAAAGCGTCCGCGTCGTTCCCGACATCCGACGCGTCCCGACGTCCGATATTCTCATGGCAAAGCTTCCGTGCGCCAGCTGCCTAAATTCCCGAGTCTCGTCGTCCAGAATCTCGAATATCTCAGATATATACACCTTATATACGTATAGCCTTGGAACATGGGAGTTGGGATGCACGGACGCGGGGATGCTGCCGGGACAGGAGACAATTCCTTCTGAATAACCAATTCAGAACTATTCGTGAGCTTACTCAGAAATTCTCACCCTTATTCTCAACGGAGGATTTCTCTTTGCTCCAGTCATTTTTAATGAGACAACATTCCGCGCCTCCCTGCCCCTCCCTCCCTCCCGAGGGTCCTTCCCGCAAAATCCAACCTCCGTCGTCCTTTCACGTAAATTTTCCACCGAGCCTAATCTCGGCGATTACTCATATTTTACGGCGGTATATAATTGAGCGCTCTTAAAGCGGCCATTAGTTTCCCTTACGCACACCAGCACGGCCCACTGGATCATCCCTTTATTATACCACCCTCTCCGGCCCTGCCCGATTCGCTCCTAGACGAATGGATAAACGGAAACATTTTCGGCTAAATTACTGACTTCTGAACTTCCCCTAACGCTTGGAAAGTCCTAACAACAGAGCTTGCCTTCTCAACCTCCCAAGGGTGGTACGACCACCCCCCCCCCCCCACCTCAGGACAACTCGGAACTATCAAACTTTCAGGGTTGGCTAACCTGACAGATCGATTAAAAGCATCGCTCGAATTGGAAAACCGCTAATAGCCATTTCACCGGTACAAGCCAATTCACTCGAGTATCGATACCCGATTATTTCCGGCTGTAAATAGAGGTTTTTTTTATTAATTTAATTAACAAGATCCAAAAATTCCTATCGAAACCTTACGAGGTCGCGATGTCACCACGGGAAGAAAATGTCAACGTGACGAGAAGTTCATCGCCAAGAATGTGACCCTTGCCTCGAGGAAAGGACTGGGTTGGAGACCAGCTGATTTGAACCCCCTGCAGGCCAGGGCTGTCAGACTGACAGTGCTGCCAACATTTTCGCGTCCTCTGGCTTCCCCGGTGAAACTATTAATCACCGGGTTGAACGGGGCCTGTCACAAGTTGCGGCGCCTCGGGCTTTTTTTGCTATGAAAGTATTACCACTTTAACACCATATATTATTGGTCTGAGAAGCAGCCAACTTGACTGTGACTCGGGACACGGTAACAAGCGACTTCGGATCGGATCCTTTATCTTCATCTTGACCTCGACCCAACTTCCGCTCGCAGTACCAATTTTTGATACGATGATTAAATATTAACAGAGAAAATGGGTACAGCTGGCAGTCGGTACCGCAGGGCTCGAATCTGAGTTTGACTTTGGTATCGTTAGCTCTCATTTATCACAGTGGAAACTCGCCCTTGCGTAGATTTAATTGTTGCCTGTGTGCAAGGGTGGTTGCGGGGGTAGATGGGTAACGAAGGAAAAGAATGGAAGAGTGGCCAGCTCGAGAAAGATCTCCCAGTGCCGGTTCATCATTAGTCAGACGCTGATTAGTAATCGTTTGAACTTTTGACCCGTAAACAAAGCCGAATCAATTATCTACTTTGGTTGGTCTACCTAAAACTCGTGTGAAAATTAAGGAAACGATAGTTTGAAAATTTTACAAAATTTTTTTTTTTTAAACTTATTTCGATCTCTACTGAACTCCGGTGGGACTCGCGTGATCCATCAAGTCAATGGCTGATTAGTTGACCTCCCCCCTGTAGATGGCGTGACTTTTTAACGTCGTCACGAATCATTCATATTTAATAAGACCCGTGTTTTCGCGGCCATCGTTATGCCGCTCGTTATCGAGCTGTACACGAATTTATGAGTTTCGGGTAATTGAAGCCACGCGTATTATTTCCCCTGGAAACGGAAACGTAAGGGGGAAAAAATCGGAAGTAACGCAGACAACGTAAACTGGCAACATCAGCAGGAAACTGAAGTCCCGAGTGGAGCTTTGGACGAAGTAGAGGAAGGGAGGGTGAGCTTGCTCGTGGAAATAATAAGGGATGAACTAACTGAGGTCGCGAAGCGATTAAAGTCGAATTTCCTATGGGGTAGTGGACGGCTCATAGGGGATGCGACTGAGGGGTTAAAACGGTTGGAAAGAGTGTACGCGCGCTTGGGTCTCTGTCTGTCCGACTCCATAGGTATGTTGATCCCTTGTGCCACTCGGAGAAGTTGCCGCGTCGGGACGCCGGAACGGAACTTGAAATGGATCGAATAATGGAACAGGCCGGGTTCGATAACTGGCTCCTTCGCTACTCGAACTTTTAACTTCTAATAGATTTCTTGAAGTTCATCGTGCAGTCACTACCTACTTCTACCTTCGATCTTCCGTCTTACGTTTTTCACCTTCCGAGTTATCTGGAGGCGAAACGATGGACTCTCGGCGGGCAGGTACTTTTCTTGCTGACGAGGAGAATATCAGCGAAGGGAGCCCTCAATTAGCAGCGTCGGGAGGGATGAAAAATGGTTGCGGCTAATCAAAAGGAAAAAGGAGGAAAAAAGAGGTACCTAGATTTAGGGGTGGCTGTCAAGAGGTTCAATTGAAGTTTGTTTTTAAACTGATTGAACGTACGGGGGTGCTTGAAAATCCCCGGAACGAAGACTTTTCCGGGGAATCGTTGTACGAGCTAAACGAACGAACCTTGGATTTTGGAGTTTTGCCTGTTCGGGAAGGGTTTCAGAAAAATGAACGCTTGAAACTTTTCAAAGAGCAGCCACTTTTTTTTCTGGGTCGATCGATGGAAAATCCTGCAGGGATTTCTCGAGTTCTTAACTATTATTCATATAAATACCCGTATATATAGATACGTAACTGAAATGTTAATCGTTCATTACAATTTCCAGACAGACCCTTATTCCGCGTCTATCAATACTATAATTCTTCGATAGAACTATTAAATCTTTCATAGGACTTTACGTAGAGAAGCGCAACGACTAGTCGACCTTTGACCTGCCAATAGAGTCAGGAACAAATTCAACGAAGGATATTCTCTCTTAATCCCGGTTCCCCGCGCCCCCTTGCACCGTCACCCGCAAATCTCTCGATAGAAAAATAAATGGAATTCTCGAAGGATGACAGCCGGGATCTGCGGAACGGAGGAGGAGACGAAGAACGTAAGAAGAAGGAGAAAAAGGAAGATTCTCGTAAGACAGGACTCGTTCCTTCAGGAGGCAAGGATCATTCCGCGAGCGCATCTCCAAGGAGTCTACCGAGGAAAGAGACAGCCTCCCCGTCTTACGTACAATAAGGGCAAATAAGCAGACAAAGAGATGCCAGGAGGGACACGAAGAAGAAAAAAAAAAGAAAGAGAGAGGACCAAGGGAAGCTGGGAGGGAAGATGAAGATGCGGCCGCGAAGGACAAGGAGAGGGGAGGTCCCGGGGGAATTTTGGAGCGTATTTTCTTATAAATTGAAAATGTCTGCCAACCCGCACGGGGCCCGGGCGCTCATCTAATCCTGGCGATGCAAGATGAATGGCTCGACCGGCTCCAGGACGACAGACGTCGCGATCCCCAGCCTCTTCCGAGACTCTTCGCGTGGCTCGTCCGAGGGATTTCTTGGCGTTGCTTCTCTGTCTTACCCTTCCTTTCGAGGGGGGGGGGGGGGCGACAGGGCAAATCTTCGAGAAAGGGAGCCGACACTCGAGGTACGGAATGGGCTCGACAGCTGGTGTCGATTCGCGATAACTTTCTCCCTCTGTCCCTCTCCCTCTCGCTCTTACGGTCGGAGGTGAAAGTCGATACAAGGAAAGTGATACGAAGGCTGAACTTTGCCTAGTCGACGAAGTAGATCTTACATACGTTATTTCCGGGTCGAATGGACTATGGGTCCATAGTGAACCTAGTACTTCTTACACCATGACTCCAATCGAAATGCTACTTGGAAGCTTTTGCTGGATGAATGGGAGTTAACGACGTCATTTCCGGCTGCGTCGGAAGTGCCCGAAGAGCGAAGAAAGTTCGGAAGATTCGGACCCCTCGTAAACGCGATTAAAAGATGCGCCTAGAGCGTTAATCGCGATTTAAGTTCCGGGATCTGGAATAATGGTGACTTTAGCTGCGCGCGGATATCCTCGTGTTCTCTGAAGCGATATTCCAATAGGCGGTAATGGGATTAACGTAGTTGTGATATAAATGTAAATAGTTTGAGGGAATCCAGGAAGTACGAGAAGCCGGGACGATATTCCAGTCTGGTCCCGGGATGGTGGGATTCACCTGCATTTACATCTACATCCACCGGCTACGTGCACCGGGATCCACTTTCTCCGTTCTCTCTCTCTCTCTCTCTCTCTCTCTCTCTCTCTCTCTTCTCTCTTATTAAAATATCTAACCTGATTACTGCAGACTTGGCAACTATAATAGAGCGACTTGAAGTCAAGTTCTTGGAGCTACGTCGCTCGCTCGGCTCTCAGTCTCCCTGCTGTATCCTACTTATCTTAACCTATCTAATCATGACTTATCTCGTCTTCAAAACTTTCTATTTCTCCTCAAGCTGCAAAGTGTTGTTACGGTGAACAAAGGACCGCGTTTCTTGTTGACCTTTCGTGTTGGTATGAATTGAAAAAAAAATTTTCTCTTTCTCGTCGGTGATGGAAGGTTCTAGAAGGTTCCATGGAACGTCGATAAATTAGTGATTCCGTAAGAGAGAACAGGAGGGGTCGTCTGGATTCTGGTTTTCTATCTAATCGAGAGGGTTCGCGTAGGAGCGTATAGGGGATGACAAGGAGGGTTGAGAAAATAAAAATCCGTGGCTGCATCGGTCGAAGGAATTGTGGGTGAAATTAGTCCGCATTGAATTTCTCCCCCCGTGGTACCAACGTTTCGTGTCCCGTCATTCCGTAGCGTCCTTACGCCTCGGTTCAACCCCTCGGCACATCGGATGAGCTCCCCAAGGCGTCTCATAATTAAATTCGACCAAATTTCCCTTACTCCGACCATTGTCCCGTAACTAGCTATTGTGCAAGGAACACCGTAGATGCGAAAACTTTCCTTCGACACCCCTTCTGAATCAAGATAGCGTCGCGAAGCGTCGACACCTTAGACGTCGCGACGCCCTCTGTAGCTACTTTTTTCTTGGACGTCTGCAAATTTTTTAATTTTTTTTTTCTTCTCTTTCTCGCTCACTTATCCTTTTTTTTAATGTCTCACTGGCGGCTGTCCTTTTTTTTATACTCAAATTGTCTACCTGGACCATACCATGCTATCTCTCTCTACTTTTCTTTCTTTTGAATCCTATACGTGTATATACGAGACTCTCTGCGTGATAATTTACCGTCCCTATGGTGAGTCTCGACGGTGGGAAGGGCCGGGTCCCGGGTAAGTTTTCGGGTCGGCAAATCGTTCGTGTCGGAGTTCTTCGCAGAATCTCCTGCCCCTGTGTCTCTGTCCGAGAAAATTCGCGGAGTCGTTTGAGTTTACAATTTATCCCCGGTAGGCAATTGTTTTCTCGAGAGAAAGTCTCGAAATCCTCCTACAGAGGTTAGAGAGCCACTCCTTGTGTTTCTTCGGCTTCCAGTTGGGATCTCTCACCCCCGGAGACCCTGCTCCACATAAATTATGTCCGTTTAATCGAATCCCAGTGCGAGATTTATATCCGCCTTATTGCCTGCGACTTTACTTCCGGCCTACCAGCCATCCAGCCACCCAGTCACCCAGGGTGTCTTTCGCCATTCCTAACCCTCCGTGCCTTACTAAGATTTCATCTGTAGTAAAAGTCCCCGCGGCTATCCACACACGCACAAATCTCTAGGAACTTTAACACGAGACACCAGAGTTCGTCCTGAAAAACTTTGAGAAAAATCATTCGGAATTTCCTAGGAACCCATATCGGCAGGATTGGAAGGGTTGGCACGATTGGCGCTCCAGCATCCCTTGCAGAACCTCGAAGTTGGGATACGTATACGGACTACCTACATATCTGTATCCTCCGAGCAGCAGAAGGGGATGGAGTTTCTGGTACCGTTGTAACTCTCGAATTGTGCATACCGCTTGCTGAGAATTCTGAGCAGGTCCCCCCCTCGAATAAAGTTATGTCAAGGTTTGAACCGACAATGTTTGGCCAGCTAGTGTCACGAACTGGTGCGCAGCGGAGGGTCAATAATTCAAGAGAATTAGGTAGCACGATAACAAAGTAGTGTTGTTCCTCGCTCCAAAAAAAGAGGGCAGCGCCTCCCTGCTTTTTCATCCGCTCACTGAGAGCCGTGACAAAATTCTTTTTAAGCTCGAAAGCTCCCGTGAAGCGGTACAGTGAGTGGTGCCGAAAAAAAAAGGAAAAAAAAAAATTGAGTAGCAAGATAGGGTAGGTAAGAACTACTAATGCCAGACAGGAGGGCTTGTTCCGCTTTTTGTTTCTGCGTCCGAAAATTAAACACCGGTAAATCCTCGAGGCTTCGCATCTCCATCCCTAACCAGGCACCCTCTCGTTCGCATCCCTTGAACCGTGTCCTACCCGGTCCAGAGCACAGTCTCCACCTACTCTTAGCCTTATTTTTCCCAACACAGTTCCACTCTCTCCATCCACCGTCTCCAGAGCTAGATGCCAGAGGGATGTAGCTACTTCGGTAACTCCCTTCCGTTACCGTTCGCCCCAGGGTAGGGGTAAGGGAGGATAGGGGTGGTCTCCAGACTCGTCGTTGAACGCGGCTAGAATATTGAAATCGCTCGCAAAACTTCTCCTTCCGGTTTACGTAGCCACAAGAAAAGATACTGCACTCCGAAATCACGTGCTTCACCTACGGGATACCCGCTGAACTGGTCAGGGTCCAGGGTTGGATGCTGGAGTAATTTCAAGTTCTCGTCGGATGACGATTCAGGAAGAAAAGGGTCGTGGCTGATCATGACCAGAAGTTCACACCGGAAATCGACTGGGTGGAGGATACTCGAACGGAAGTGAAAGTGGGACAGAGAGATATGGCAGCAGAGTGAGGAACCTCTTTGCTTCTCATTATTCATCAGAGGTACGCGATAGTGAAGATATATCACGGGAGTGGACTCGAAGCGCAGGGATTCGAGATATGTGGGAGGGTCGCCATTGTCCTGGGAGCTCGGAATTGCGACGCTTACAATATGATTGTTTGAGGCCTTAGTGGTTACGTGGTTATGGACCCAGACTCGACCCCCTCGACTCCTCACCGTGCTACCTCAGTGCTACGGGGTAGAGGAAACCTCCAAAACTCTCCTCGCACAGACAGGACCGAAAACTATTAAATTCGTTATTAATGTCACCGATACTTGGCCACCCTCCCTTATTGTCAGTGCTTCCCATCCCCTCTCGTATTTCCTAATTCCTTCCTCCCACTCCCACCCCCTCGCTTTGTCACCGAAGCCAAATATTTCCTGCGCAATATAACGTCGTAATTGCCCGAGAAAATATTATATCCACGCCCTTTGTTTCGTCCCGGTCAACTTCGGGTTTGCTCGTGTTATCTCAAAAGGGGTAGAAAAATTGAATTAAAATCGAACGCTCGCGAAATAGCTTTAAATTCAAGCTAAATTCGTTGTCGTTTTTCCGAAGCTTTTTTCTCGTTCAACCCCTTCGTACGGCTATACTCCTGGAATTACGTGTAGACTGTCTATATGGCTGCAAGAACTCTTGGCAAAAACGGACGAGTCTTTCGCGACAAAGTATATCGTATTTCTTCGTTGTGCGATTAACATTTTTTTTTTGCCGAAAGCTGAACAAAGAATTTCTAATGAGAAATTTAACACGAGGATTACTTGGTGTGTTTTGCAGATTGGGTACTTTGCATCCCTTACACCTCTCTCTTCGGAGTACACGATTTCGTGAATCCGACTGTCCCGTGCTGTGTCCCTGTGTAATACGGGCTCCAGGCATTTCGTGTATGCGAGGAGGACGGTTTCGCGACATTGGCTACCTATACTATTTGTCATTTGCGCGGGTAGTCGAGTCGGTCGCCGCATGGAAACGCGTCTGTGTACGAAGCGCGCCGCCATTAGTAAGATTGGTATCTCCGCTGACGAACGAGCCATATAAAATAATAGGTAGACGTCGATCGGGGCTTAATGAAATTGCTTGGCAAACAGAGTCCTTTGGCCCTTCCTGGACAGGAATTTAAAGGGGCATGAGGATCATTTATAATTTGATAAAAAAAAAGGTCTATTTCATCCTCGTAGAAATTATGACTTTTCACGAGGAACCATTTGGTTGCAGTCGCGTAGAATTTCGGAAAATTGCAAAAAATTAAAAAATAAAATCTACCGGAAAGATTTTCTCGCTAAGAGAGAAGGACGGAATCTTGGTGTTGCAGGCGTCTCACGTAGCAAGGAGTTCCGGCACTATGAGTCCTGGCTGAACCTTGAGTCATCCGATATCAAGATGGCGGAAGGGCCCTTTCGGATGGCACTCGGGGTCCCTCGTAAAATACCTCCACGGGTCGTAACCGACAGCCGAAGCCTCCTGAAGGAGCAGCAAGAGAGGATCGAGGACTTTGGGGTAAGAAGAGACTAGGGTGAAAATGATCTGGGAAATCGTGCGTCTCCACCGTCGTGAGATACCGGCAGGTCTTCGAGTGACTCTACTTTCCTTTGGCAACGCGATCTTTCGCGTTGAAAAGTTATCGTGTGTACTGGGCTTTATGGTCCCAGCTGCAGAAAACTTTGAGAACGAGGCAGCCTCGTCTCGACGGTATGGGACGGCTATGGGGACTTGTGACGTCAGAGGGATGGACCCGGTACGCTCAGGGCTGGACGTAGAGGGTCAATCTATGGCTATAGGTGCTCCGGGTATTTTACGTAACACATCCTGGCTATTCTAAGCTGGCTGCTCTTAAAAGAGCAACGGACTGCAGCAATTATATGGCGGGAGAGTCGGCTATAAAAATGACCGTAAATACCGACATAGTGTTACACTGTTACACCCTTGGGAAGATATCTGGAGCAGCCCCCGAGGCACAGGCGCATCGCGTCCTCGTTGGCCCTAGGCCAAACTCACTCCTGGTTTCGAGTTATGACCGAGGGTGGCTACTGGCTCCGCACCATCTTGCTAAGACTCACCCCGTAAGTGTGCTTTACGAGTGAGCAGAGCTGGGCTTATTTCCTGTATTTAGATTTTTATTGCTACCCCATCGAAGGCACCCTACGGTCCCTTCGAGCCACCTGAAACCCGCAAGCTCTTCATGGTCCTTCCACCCCAAAACGTCCATCAGCGTCTTCATTCTAGGATACACAGTGAATTTTTTGGAAATTTTGACTTTCCTTAATTTCCCCGAAATTTCATATTACACAAAGAAGTACGTGGTGACGTTTTGGAAATTACGAGAATACAAGAGAACCCGGAACAAGGGGAAGCTGCGAGGGTCGAAAGGGCAGAAAGAGGGAAAGAGTGCGCTTGGGGGTATAATGAAAATATTTTTGCTCCACGAGACGATAACTCTTGCCGTGGCTGTAAATGAAAATTAACTCTTTAACAAACAGAGCGGTACCAGAATTTCGTTTGGGGAGACTCATCCCCAGAGGGAAAAGGGTAGCGACAGTGTCGAGGGAGGGCTGCGAGGGTAGCGCGGAAATCTGGGAACCGATGCTACGGACCGTGGACCGTGGAAGTAGGAGAGCCAGGCATCGAGGTTGATGCTGGAGGTGAAGGAGGATCAGCGGCGGAGGCACGTGGAGGAGGAGAGGTCTGGAAGGGTGGCAGTCTCGTAGATGCCGGAAGGTGGAAGGTAGTCGCGCGAGGCTTGCGGGGAGTTTCCACTAAGTGATACGAATGCGTTTGGGGTTTGCGGTTCCCCTAAACTATATTTAATGCCAGAAGCCCGCCGGGGGCTCAGTTTATATCTTGGCCTCGCGAGTAAAGATTCTTGATGTAAGCCCCGAGTAAAAGAGTCGAAGGGCCCAGGCTGATGTATGTGGCAAACAGCCGGGATTCGCGGAGGTGGAATGGAACAAATGGCCCTTCGGGTCGGGGCCCTCGAGCCTTCGGTCACGCCCGGACTAATCGTCCTGGAATTCCGAGAGAAAACCCTCGAAATTTTCTTACTCAATTTTACGAACTCACTGCGGCTACTTCTCATGCAGAGAGCCATTAAAATTTTTCCAAATCACCGTATAACCCTCGAACGGACTGAGTGGCACTTTTCCTCTATTCGCTAAAAGTCCCAGAGACCTCGGCTGGGACAGACGTAACGCTACGATTCCCAATTAAAAATTGATCCTCCGCCGCGCCGGTCGTCAAACTCGACGAACCTTCGTGCACGTAGTGCGCTTTAATAGAACGGATTGAATCGGGCGTTTATTGCAGTGGGATCGTGGCCACGGTAGGGGGTGGGTGGGTGAGGCCAGTAGACAAGGGACGAAGGGAGTGCAGCTACTGCAGCCAGGCACAAACCAAACTAGCTGTACATCCTGCCCGGTAATGCACTCTGATGTGGTCTGTTGGGACCACGGGCCCAGCCCTCATATTCTGTTCGGTACCTTATCTATGCATGCACCTACTTATGCACTTATGCATGCGGGGATGTGGGTGCCGGTGGGCAACAGCGTACCTGGCTCCACACACGGATAACGCGTCTACGACGGGGGGCGGGGGGGGGGGGGGTGCACCCTCGATGACGCAATATCAGGGACAGGGTGAGCGCGTCCTCGCTCTGCCGATGCGCCAGTGTGGTGCAGCTGGCAAATACCTCCTATATTATATAGTAAATAGGTAACGTGTACGCGGTGGCTGCAATTCCGGACAGTGTGACTAGCCACCAATGGGCTTCTCGCGTCTGCCGACCACAAAACTATCCCATTGATCCTCCAAGCCTTATCTATTGCCTGCGATATCACGATTACGACTCCCAGCACATAGCCGGTGTCAAAAATGTTTCCCAACGCTCTGCCGGCTCGCCAGGAATTCCCTGTATTTTTTAAATCATGATTTAATAGACGCGCATCCGAACGGTCGCTGCTAGACGAGCCCAGCATCCCGTCCTGGAAGATAGTTTGGCGAACGTTACGCAATCTATGTGGATATCGATTGTACGCTGTAAAATCCTCACGAAGATTTGCGAAAATCGAACCGGTTTTATTCGGGACTGGTCGAGCCGCAACAAATCCCCGGTCCCCACACGGCACCCTACGCGGTATCGAAGAGGATTTCCAGCAACCCCCGGACGCTCTGATTGAATTCATTCTCTCCGGTAGTCCGGCCTGCTAGGAATTTGTAGCCGTAAACCAGACTATCTCGGAAACAGGCTCGTTGATCCACCTTTGGAAAACGGTCTTTTCAAGTACCGCCCTTGACAGAAGGCTAGCACCCCTCGTGCGTTCCAGGATGTTTGCGTCCCTGAGATTGGTCAATATCATCGGAAAGAACTTTGGAGGATGTTCAAGTCCCATCTTGGGTCTCGGGACAAAGGGATCCAGGCTGGACCAGGGATCTCTTCGCCAGGTGCCATCCTCGAAAGAGGCTGAAGACGGTATCGATGCTCCAGGTTGACTATGCTCGCCACTCCTAATACATCCCTTCTCGTAGAGGCTTCCATAGCTTCCCTTCTGGAAACGATACAACCCTCTCAGGAGCACCTTGCAGTCTGAGTTATAGCACGCTAACGGTTGCATCGTGCTGGTCCTGCTGTTCCTGCTGTTCCGCCCCTTCGTCATATTATGGCGCCCCTATGGCATCTCGCCATTTAATGCGCTATCTCCTCCTCGAAAGGATAAGGCCGATATTGTTCTGCGCGCAAGAGTCCTTAGGAGACGCGAGATTATCCTCCAGCCATGCTGGAGGCTTCGGGTGGGGTCGGGAGGGGGGCTGCTGAAAATTGATAAGGGAAAAACAGGGGTTAAAGAGAGGTCACGGGAGGAGGGCATACGTTCCGGTAACGGTTCACGGAGGAACGATCTCGAAATCGGATACCTTTCGTATAATTCACAGGATGTGAGTACGAATGGGGGTTGGTTGAGATGCGGTTGGCTTACGAGGGGGTGTGTGGGGTGCGATAGATAGGACGTCGGGCTGGACGGATGGACCGTCGGTAAAGCAGGAAAGAGGTAGGTCGGTGCTGGCAACCCTTTTGGAGTTTCACATTAAATTATAAAGTCAAAACCGACGGGCGGAGATGATATAAATGTGACTATTATACAGGCTCGGGGCGTCGGGGCGCTCTGGCGACGCCGCTGGGGTGGGGGTACCGCTAAAGGATCGTGATGGAGCGAGGGGGTGGTGGTGGGAGAGGGGGAGGGAGTAGCTACCACCTCGTCAGACGATAAGTGTTTGAAATATTGAAAGCTGAAGCGCAACCCCCGACGACCACCAATAGGGGTAGTAGGGGTGTATGGGGTGTTCGAGGGTGCCAAGGCAAGGGCATAATGCCGTCATTTATACGGGGGGGTAGCTGGCAGGTTGTGCGACGGCCCGGTGGCGCCGCGAGGCGGGGGGTGCTGGCACTTGATATGCGCAGCGATTTGCGTTCCCTCATCGAGTGATTGATACCCCGCTTGTCTCCGAATATTTCAGATCTTGGGGTTGAAAGGTAGCGCATCCCCTCCATCTCGGCCGAGTACACGGGATCACGCCCAGTATCGGGAGAATCACCCCCCCATGAAATTCATCTTTTCTCTCCATTTTCCGTCTCGAAGTCCCGCGCTGCCGCTTCGCGTTACCAGGAATTTCTTGGAATATGGGAAAGCAGCGTGTCCGACGTTCGCGCAAGGTCTCAGGGCTCTTTGGTCGGACTTGGAAATTGTTGAACCAGGGAAAATGGGCAACCGGCGAATATCTCGAGGGGGGTGAATGAGCCAGAAGAGGGACAAAGGGAAGCGCTGACAATAAGTGAGATATATTGAGGAATATAGAAAGGGGATGAAGGCTATCGGTACGGAGAGAGGGACAGGGCCTGGGAATAACGTTGCCCGGCAGTGAAACCCAAACTGAGAGAAGCCTGCTGGCCTCTACGTGTGTATCGGAAATGGATATAAGGCGCAGTCAGTCTCAGCGGACGGCAACCTGTCGAAGCTGCACTGGAGGATATTAAAAGTTCCCGAGGATACGGGAGACGGAATCCGAGAGATACCCTTTGTTCGTCCCTTCGAGGAAATACAAATACGTCCAAGCCAGCCCGATGCCTTCGTCTGGCGAATGTTGCTCCCTGCCAAGAAGTAACCCTTCGATCCTTCCTCCCGCAGCGCCCTCTCTATCCGGAACGGATGGCAAGAGAAAAGTTTTAGGAGCGAGAGCCACCCCTTGAATTTTTCGAGAGGGGGGTAGGACGAGTGACGATTTTCCACCCTTGCCTCTTTTCCATTGCCTTTCAACCCTTCGACTTTTGCGCAAGACTTTTTTTTCGGTACATACGTCACATCAATTTTTTTTTTTCACCGCATTCATCAAATCCTGTCAAAGACAATTTTCGAAATTGTATTTTTTTTTAAGCCCTCTTCCAAGTTTGCTCGCTCCGCCCTTTCCTGATTCTCTCACCCTCGACGAATTTATAAACTCCAGCGCGATACTCGCTGTAATTTTTCTACGACAATGAATAAATGGGAGATTCGGAATCTCCCTGGAGAAGCACAAATACTTCAGCTAGCTGATTGCCACTAAATTGCGCGCGTCCTCGAGTGTCTGTCATTTCCGTTATCCAAGGAAAACCCGATTTTCTCGTTTTAGCTGGTTACGCGACACCCTTACAATTTCCCTTAGCCATTCCTCGGTCGGTCTGCACCAGAGTCGACCACCGATCGGCGGTGGCCTAGTCGGTTGACATCCGAAGAAAAAAAAAAGTTACAAGAATTCTCATTGAGGATCAAAGCGAAGGAGATTCGGAACGCAGCAGCAGCAAAGTCGCAGCAACGCGAGTGCAATGTGTACTTTATCAAGGAACACTCAGAATTCGAGGAACCACAACCCCCCCACTGAGATATTAATTTCTCAGTCACTTAACCGCACGCGACTTGAACGCGTCTATTGATTTTCTCAGGCACCCCCTCCACGTCTGACCCTACGGCCACCCCTTTTCCGGGAAGGGTAGGAAAGGGTGGTCTCTTCTTTGCCGGCAATTTTCCTCCCATTTTCAGCGCACTTTCTTAACCCGGCTGTTTCACGCACGTCACGCGTGCAATTGAATTATAAAAATATTACTCGAGCGAAGGGACGATGGGCCAAGAATTCCCAGGAAAGGGAGTATTCCACTTTCGTTCGAGAATTTCCCATCAAGAGGACATAAGGATCGATCGAACTCGGCTCGTAAAGAGTCGAGAGCGGATTGTCCCGTAACCTGAACTCTCCTGGAATCCCAAGTCCTGGTGGTCCGGGATCTCCCAGGACGCATCCCACCGACTGGATCCTGAGAGAGTGCCCGTCGGGCAGTTGCGAGCGACTTCTGCCTGTTTCCATGAAACGAGCGGAAAGGCGATCACTGTAAAGGCGCTCCCAGAAGAAAAATTAAATATCTTGGCAAGAGCGATAAAAAGCGGAACTTTAGAGGATTGCGTCGCTGCCAGGCAATGTCACGAGGTCGCTGCCACTTGGTCGAACGAGTCCTCGATGTTCCAAGCAATAAAGAGCAAGCTCACTGCTCCCCACTGACCCTACGACTATCCAGCCTCCCTATTTTCGCCCCGGTCCCCTCTAGGCTGCCTAGTCCTGAAATTTCGATTGAATTCGGCCCGCTGGCCAACTGGAAAATTCTGGTTCTCCTCGATCATCCTGCACCCAGGATTCGCGACTACTTCCGCCCAGGGTGCAAAATTGCAGTCAGCCCAGCAATTCCGACGTTCGGCTAACTCCCGGTCGGAATGGCGTGTCTGCCGAAACAAGCTCTGTTCTAGGAAGGTCGTTGCTGATTGCAGAGAGACACCCTGTATACTTACGGAACGGCTGAGTTTGCGCACGTGTTGCAGGAAAGTCATATACTGCATCCACAGTGAATACCTAACCCAGAGTCTACAAGGAGGAAAATGGAGATCCGGCCCGGGGATGTAGGAGTGGGAACACGTAATGGCATAGAATCTTGCAGGTGCCGGAAATATCTCGATCTCTTCTTTTTACTGCGCCGTCGATTTCAGAAGTTTTTAATAGTCGACGGAGCGTGTGACCAGTCGAACATTTTTTTTTCACCAGTTCGCACGCTCCGTCACGGAAACCATCTCGCCAGGCTGCGTCCCGTGATTCGCCCGTGCAGACTGTACGACTTAACGAGATTTCGTAGAGAATGCAGTTTATCGTTATCGCTGCATCGAGCAACTGCATATCGGCCAGGAAAACAATACCTCGGTGCATCGCGTCAGTATACCGGGTAACAATGGCTTCGAACCTGGCATAATCCGTCAAGCCGGAGACATGATAATTAAGAAGTAATTGCTGGGATGGAACAGGGGGGGGGGGGGGACGTGCCAGGGCAGGGTAGTCTCGTGCGTTGACCTCACGACGCTTTCAAAGAGGTCAGAGCACAACTTACCAGCGACCTGGCTATTGTATCGAACGAAATCAGGTCGCACGTCGGCTGTGCTTTGAGTAAATCGTATGATACACCCTGTGTTCGGCCTTTTAGGAAATTGTCCCACGAATCCACCGAATGGTATTGGCTTGGATTCTCGATTACGACAGACCCCCCCTTGCCTCCCCCCAGACTACCCCGGAGCATCGGCAAGCACCGCGAAACACCCCGAGGAAATTACCCCGTTGAACAAATTTTCTCCCGTTTCACTCCCCCAAACGCGGTATACGTAGTACATCCAATTCGAAGATATTACCTGCAATCAATGAAATTTAACCTGGTAAAATCGAAGTCAAACGCGTTCCCGGTGGGACCGGAGAAAATTTCCCATTTAACGTAATGCGGGTTAACGCGTGTAACACGTGACTTGATTTCTCTTCTGGTTTTACCAAAATAGGAATATTTCGAAATTGTAACTACGTACCTACAGCCCTTAATTTTCTTGGCTGTAAATTGAGCAATTCTTTGGCAATTGTTTTCCCGTCTAACCGCAATCCACTTCGCGTTCAGATATATAGATAGATCGGTTACTTAGTTTCGGAGGAAGGTCTTCAGCCGCTTATCGGAGCGAGGGTGGATCGGTGGAAAACTAGGAGATCCTGATAGACAGAACGCAATATCTATTAGTGTACAGGCCAATGAAGTTGAAAAACAATTCCAGCTGATTCGCAGCGTCTACGTCCGACCGCTAGATGGGAGAAAAAAAAAGGAAAAAAAAAAGGAGTAAGACCAGCGAGGGAGGTGAGATCCTTCACTCTTTGGTCCACCCTCTCCCTCTCGTCCTGCGGAAGAGGATGGTATCAGGATATAGGATCTCCATTAAGCAGACCGAAATTCGCCGAGAAAAATCACGCCCTGCGACATTGGACTGACACGAGCTGACGGCCCATGAAATGAACACCAGTCCAACCTACTCATCCCTTGCTAGGATTCCACTCCCCTATACCTCCTGGCTGCTTTCACCCGTATAGCTACATTACTTCGTGTGTAGAGATAACTATAGGTTGGTACCCGATCCTGCCTAGCCACTTCGACTTTGAGCCGAGCCAAGGTAATCCGAGTATTCAACTATCTCAGGGAAACAGGTTTTTCCAACTAGTCCGGAATATAGGGAAGCCCGTGAATGGAGTCTCCATGCCCAACCCGTGTCGGAACATTGCGAACCGGGGAAAGGTGGAAATCGAAGGAAATGAGTTTAGCATTACGTGGTCGTTTCGAGCCCTTCGAATCTTGACGAGAGGACGAAGGTTCTCAGGGGCGTAGGAAAGGATCTGACTTTGGAGAAATTCGGGGGGTCACGGAGGGTACCGGTGGTTGGGAGTCGTACGGATGGCAGGGAGAATACAAAAAACCAGGAGGAAAAGGGAGAACCGGGAAAATAAATGAGTCCATAAAAAGGACGCGAGAGGTCGGCCCTAGCAATTTCATCGTTCCGTTAATTACGGTATCGTCCGCTTAATTACGGACTAGTTACGTATAGTGCGGGAAACGTAAAATCGAGAGAGGCCACCAAACCTTCGGGCACACGAAGGTACGATACCTGTCTCCTACTTCTCCCGCAACCCTTACCAAGTGGCTGGGAGGATGGCAAAGGGATTGATAGGAGACGAGATACATGGAATACCTGTCGATTCTCTCTCTCTCCTCTCTTTTCTCTCCCTTTCGTCTCTTCCTACGCGCCGTCCCTTTACAACCGCGCAGCCATTTTTATAACGTCGAAGGACATGCAATTTCGAATTACTGCACGATAAAATCCATGCAGCGGGAGTGGGTAGCGCGTTGCAGTGGAACGCGCGCGCACATGGATACCGGAGTCAGTTTCTTCCTTATGAGCTCTGTCCCACGAGGTTAGAAACAAAAAAAAAATAAAAGAAAATAGCGCACGAGAATTTCAAAGTATTTTTTTTTCTTTCCACTCTCCGTCTCTCTCTTTTCCCATCTCCATCCAAATTCACTGGTGCGCTTAGCAACGCAAGCGCCCTCTTTCGATTCTCCTCGAATTACACAAAAAAAGGAGACTCCTTCTCCGGAGTCTCGGTCCCATCTCCGCTGAAACAAGGTTACTCCGCTCGCAACTCCTTCGGCCACCTGGAAACCTTCCGTCCGCCTTGAAGTTCCGACGTCCAGATCTTCGCCACGAGCTGGATGTTAATGTCCCAGGTCTTTCCTATATCTGTATACAGAATCGTAAGAAAAGAAGTGAAAATGAATTTTGATTCCCAAAGTTTCACGGCAGAGAAGTTCGGTCACTCCGTCTTCCATCTCGTAGTGGAAATATGATCCGAGGTAGAAGAGAAGCGAAATAGTTCAGGGTGGTTTTCACTGTAAGCAACGACCCCTGGAATTGGCTGGCGGAGAAGCGGAGGCACAGGGAGGAAGAGGTACCATCCCAGAGGGTGAAACTATCTCCCTCTCTTTTCAGGATGGAATTCGGCAGGGAGGGGCCGATGGCGATCGGAGCCGGCAGGATTTCCGGAATCGGAGTACTCCGCTCGAAGCGGCGCGCCGCGGCGCCCGTAATCGAAGGGTTAATTAATGCGGGCTAGTATCGTTTAGTATACCGCAGTAATTTGCCCGTCGTGTTACGGCCCTGGCCCGTGCACCCGCACACCAGGAACGAGTGAGAGGGAGAGACAGGGGGGCAGGGCGCCTGCCACAGTATTTACTATGACAGCCCGTGGTTTTGTCCCTCCCGGTAACGCGACCGAGGCGCCCAGGCAAGAAGCTGAGCTTAGTTTCCGGACCGGTCTGTATCATGTTTTGTGTTTTGCCCTGGTGTTCTCTCAGGCTCACTTCCTACCCTCCGCACTTGGGAGAAACCTACTCCCAGGTCCCTTGCACCCTGAGACCATTCTCCAGAGCCATCCAAGGCTGAACTGGGCCAAGCTAAGAAAAGTCAACAGTAGCGTTTTGCATGGTGTTCGCATTTTCGAATACGTCGCAGTAGAGTCGGTGCAGCGTGGGAATGAATAGGGGATGAAAAATGGAGACGCGGGTCTGTATTGAAGCGCAAGACACGTTGGCTATAATCATCCGGTTTGTGCGATACGACAGTTTCCATAGTCGTCCTGTCGCTCTTTCCTGAATATCCACTGCTTTTGCCATTGCTGTTCCACTTCCTGTCTAACGCTGTCGCGAGGCTGCGAGTTTACTGGCTCGACTGCTGCTGCTCCTATTGCCGTGCATGCCGCGTCCTGCCACTGGAAATCAGTAGCAAGCAGCGCAGTTTCTCCAGTGTTCTTTGGGGCTTTTTGTTCCGTGGCAGAACCGGGGAAAATGTCCTCGGCGTGTAACGATGTCCCAGGGCGAGGAGGCGAACGACGGCTAGAGTGCCTAATTCGAGCGAGAGCCACTAGAGAGTCTCTCGGAAACTCTGAAAGCTCCAGCTACCTATCTTTCTAGACCACCCGTCTTCTCTTTGTCTCCGAGACTGCTGGTCGTACTGGTACGAGTACCAACGAATGCTTCCTGTTATAGACTCCTCTCTTAGACGTGGTCTTCCAAAGTCTTCCCGAAGTTCGTTTGCACCCAGGCCAAATTGGAGGACGAGGACAGCGTCCTCAATTATCCCAAACGACAAAGATCCGGAAGATGGAGATCGAGGAAACTGGAGGAACGCATCCTGGGAATGATCCGCGGGAGGAATCTCCGACGCAGGGAGTTCAGACAGGTACCTTGTATTCGTATGAAACGACTGGGTACAGGTACTGCTCGGAATGATTTTCTTGGGTTTCACCCCTGGCAAAGGTCAAGGGTCGGAAATTCGTCGAAGGGTAAGTTTCCGAAGGGCGTAGTTACGCCTTTCTTGTGTGGCTCTGTGCAAATTGAAAGACAAACGCAACTGTTTGCCTGTAGAGATTTCTCTCTCGCAAGGAAAGTTTTTTGATAACGGTCCAGCGTGCGTGCAGGCATCGGGGAGATGCTTTGGATGGAATTTGGAAAAGGTAGGGACGGTTGAATTGAGATAAAAGAAAATAAATAAATAAAAAGAACTATAGAGGGAACAAAAAGGGACGAAAGTTCTCGGTTCTAAGTGACATCCTTCCGGCTCGGCCTGGATAAACACGGTCCTGCTCCAGAACGGGTCAGGAGCAAAACAGCCTCCACCTCCCACGATAAGGGATATCCACTCCGAAAAGGCACCGAGATGAAAATACCAGTCGAGATTCAATATACTTGTCCACAGTTTTCACTGTGTGGTCCAGAACTACAAGTATAAATTCAGAATGGAATTAATTTAAAAATGAATAAGATTTTCCTATACACCCAGAGGTACGTGAGATGAAAAAAAAGCAGATTGGAATCCGTCTCTGTAGTTCAGTGCAGAGCAGTGCAGGCACTGCGTTCCCAAATGCATACGTAAACATTCTCGAAGCCGTATCGACCAGTCGTAGAAAAGGACGCGTGGAAAAATATGCACGCGCAATACGGCATATGGGAATGTGTGGACTACACGGCGGACCAGGTCGACCCACCGCGACTAATTAGCGGGCAGACCACGGCTGAATTTCCAGCAGCTGGACATTCCGGAATGGCGAACGATTCGTCCAGGCGGTAGATCCGTCCTAGCTGCAGTTGAGCCTCTCTTGTAAATTCCAAATGTTTCGCGCAATTACTCACCCTCGTTTTCAGCCATTTTACAGAAAGCCCCGAAATACACAGGAATAGCAAAGAGCGCATCGCTCAGGGGTTGCAACGTCGACCTTGTTCCGGTCCTACCACTACGGTTGGGTTTTTCGATTTTACGCGACTCCAAAAAATCCAGAGGATCCGCTAAGCCTGTCTCTTCTCTGTCAGAACTCTCGTTTTGGGGAAGTCGAGACCTCGGGTCGTATCGGCTCCTCAGTTTCCGGTGAAAAAAGAATCAGCTGGCACCCCCTGGACCAAGGGTGGATGGTCGAAGGTGACGTAGGCTGCCTCTTGGAATTTCGTCATCGGTGTCGAGTTGAGAAAATACGTTACACCCTATATAGGCATCTGCGTGTTTTGTCTGGAGGCGACGCAAGGCCGTTTGCTTTTCTAAGGGTTGATGGTACCTCGCTCTCTTACAATTAGTGGAACAGCTTGTAGCCTCCACTAAGGAGTAAATTGGTAAAAATGTCTGGAAGTTGTTCCAGGGATGGCAAACACGAGCGGGCTATTCCTTTGGCTGTCAGCTTTCTCTCCTTCCCTCTCTTCAACCGTCCAATTTCTACACACCCTCTAATTCCGCTCTGCTTCCTTCCTCTTCTCGCTCTACCACCACCACCACCACCACCACCACCACCACCACCAGCACCAACAACACCAGCTTGACTAGTGTTAGATCGCAGAGAGCGCCACTAGCTGCTCCGGCACACGAACCGTTTCTACACTCTATAATGCTTCCTAGATAACCATGCTGGTCCAGCTATGACATTTGTTCGACACTCGGAAGTCCTACACATTTCCCTTTGACTCTTTGTTCGAGAATTGAATGATACTTTGGGTTACGGCTTCCCTGAATGGGGAGTCACATTCATCCGTAAAATTGGATGTTCCATTACTGTCAAATGAACCTGACAAATTGTCATAGCGGAGACCAGAGGGAGGTCGAGAAGATGAAGAATTTTCACGCGTACCAATCTTCCCGGAACTCGGATGGCTTATCTTCGAAAACATGCTGGAAACTTTGCGACCTCGTCTGATTCCTTTTGGAACGCAACAGGAACCCTCGACTGTTCGATATGCCACCGTCGCGACGTCTCCTTCTTGGTTGCCAGCGTCGGCGGCTCCGACGTTCGACGAACGTGACTCCGGGAGATTCGGAACTTTGTTTGAAATTCGGCTGGACTACGATTCTCTTTGGCGCAATCTTCGCTGGTAATACGAAGCCGATGCGATATATTCCAACGTGAAACCTGTACGTGCTAGACAAGGAAGCGTCGACGACGGTAAATCGATTTGGATTTGTCGAAAGAAGAAAAAAAAAAAAAAAACAGAAAAATATAATAAAAGGGAAATACCTGATATCTGGAGTGAGAAAATGTCCTATATCGACGCGACATGGTGGGGGGTGGTGCTACGGTCGGGATTAGGTGAGTTTCCAGAGTTCACGTATAGGTGCGAGCATCCATATCGGCAATAGGGGGAGGTTCGGAGGGGGGTGGATGCTAGAGAATAGGGGAATAGGGGTGGTTTAAGGTGAGGCTGGCAAGCTGTGTGCGTTACGCGAGCTAGTGAGGTAGACAAGGGCGGCGCTCCTGGCCCGTACCCTGTGCCACCCCATCAGATAGCGGGCTCTCGTATATTTCGGGGCCCGTTATTATCGAGGGGTAGATTTCATCGTGAATATTTATGAGGGTGGTTCTCCAGGTTCCTTCCCGCCTTCCCGCTCTCTCACTTCTGCGCTATAGATCCCTGCGCTCGCTGCCTGCTCTTCTAGCTATCGACTACCAAGGTGCCGGCTGCCGCCTCCCGGCGTCCCACGTCCCCTTATCGTCGGGCCTTGGAAATATCCAGCAAAAAATAAATAAGATAAGAAATAAAATTAATTCAAGGCAGGGATATTAAGAAGATAAAAAAATCAAGGGCCACGCAGCGAGCACTTGGACCGGAGCATCCCTTGGCAGTCTAACGTCCAGCAGTGTCGAGAAAGTGGCGTCCCTTCAGCCCCTATAAAAATTCGATTCCCTTATTCGAATCTTTATTGATTTATTCTAGGGAAAAAAATTTTTTTCTTTTATATTTCTGCACCGGTGAAACTCGAATTTGGTTTGTACAGTTCGGTTAAGCAACATCCGAACAGTGTTCCTCCTCTTCTACCCCATCTGGGTGAATATATCGTTTTCGACGTTATCCCGATAAATAATGTATATCTGGGCCGGGTGTTTGTATCGAGGTATAACAAATTCGCAGAGCGTTCGCGATTTTCTCTTTGGCAAGGGATGCTACCGCGTGCGATCCTACATTCAAGATTGAATTCGCAAGGTCCGCATAATGGAACCAGGGGTACAGCCCACGGCCTAGCCGCTGGCGTCCCGGCTACTAGGTCTCCGGACACATTGGATACATTCGTTCAGCCACGAAAGTTCTACCCCTTCGTTCTCCCAGTTATTTTCCATCTCTCTCAGCCAGCCAAGACCGGTCTGCAGAGCGTAATCTTCGGTCTGCCCCAGGTCCGTTTCCGGTTCGCGTGACTCCGGGCGGACTCGCCCGATTCTTCAGACAATTTCCAGGGGGCTTCCTGGGCGAATCGCTTACGCAGTGGTTAGAATCGTAGAGCAGTTTTCCATGCTACCTATGTGTCTACGTGCCGCAGAAGGGGTAACGGTGTTGCACAGGTCAGACCAGACAAGATTCTCTCCTCTTACCCTAGCACTACCTCCTACTGCTGGATCGTGAATGAGAAGGTCGCTCCAAAAGCGGCTAACTAGAAACCGAACTAACCCATGATAGTTATACCTCGTTCCCAACTAGTTCCAACTAATTCTCCCTGGTCAGCGCGTTCGTCTGCGAGCTACAGGCTACTTCCTGACTGCATCCAGGAGCCGCAGGACTGTCTCGCGCAGCCACCCGAAACTTCCTCTTCCGGCTATCAAGCGGAAAGATCACGAGAAGAAAATTGGTCGATCGATGCGGTGAGACCACCTTAGACTGAGCAACGGTATCATGATCATCCACTCCAGGACCAGCGCGGAGTTCGAATTCGGGGTCGCGAGCAAGCTCATAGGAAGGCACCGGTCGACCGACAGGAGGTAGTCGCTCCTTGACCCTCTACGGTCGACGGAGGTAGACCGGATGATGGGTTAATTGGATAGGGGTAGTTTTCACGAGTTTTAACTTACCGCACGCGAGCCTCTGCTAATCGGCCAACCAAGGGAATGCGAGTTAAAGGGGTGGAAACGGGTGTGCGTAGTTAGTAGGCAGTCTGGAATCTGAAGACCATTCTTACCCTGGGTGAGTACCCACTTCGACCCTACCTTGGGCGAAGGTCCTATGTGTTACGTGTGCACCCGCCCACCTCGTGGGAACATTTTCACGTTCAACCCTTGGTGTCTTCCTCGCTCTAAAATGCAGATGATAATATCCGCCCCCTTTTCACTCTCTCCCCTCGTCCTCTCTCGTTCCACCACCCGGATGAATAAAAGCGACGTCTTCTTCGAGCCGGGCGCAACTGGCCATAGAGCCAGCGAAATACAATAAGACTGCGCTGCTGCACTCCTGCATTTCATAAATATGTATAAATGCGTTCGCTTTGGCCTGATGGAACTTAAGACTCGAGAAGACGTAGATGCGCGACCTCATTCGGGAGCCAGCCGAACAACTACGTACTCGATGTACACACTTGCCGAGAATTCATTTTATTCCGGACGTCAGTAAGGCGAAGTTGATTTCCTTATACTTGACTGGGATGCATTTCCAGAGAAAACTGCGACTCGCGCGGTATCTCTTTGACGTGAAAAGGGGGGGGGGGGGGGCTTCCGAAAGGGAATAACGAAAACAGAGTACACGGGAGACGTCGGTATCCGGAGCAACGTGGAAGATGCTTCCAGTGAAGTCCTGAGGTAGGTACCAATTCGATTGGAGCGTTGCTCCTTTCCAGACTGGGGGTCAGAGGTCGAAGGAGGAGGCGGAGCAGGAGGAAGCCGAGGAGAGGTGCCCGTGTCTCTTCATCCTGAATTCAGCATGGACCGGGTCTTCTTGGCTTGAACTTCTCCTCCCTTTGCTGGTATATAGCACCCCCCCGTCCCTCCCCCCGGGCTCCTACCCACCCGCCGGTAAACCCCGTCCCAAAACAATGCTCGGCAGACCGCGAATGGCCGTTTGGCTGGTGAATGCAAACTAGACGGTAGAGATATTGGCCGGGGGACATAATCGGACTTCGACCTTGCGAAGAACCCGACAATAGGAACCCCGCAGGGTCAGAGGACCGAAGATGGCATATTGCCTGGGTTCGCAAGGGCGCCGGGGATGCTGGACGCAAGTTCAGCCATGGTTATTGGGAAAAGCGAAGCCGGGGCTGAAGTGCCGGAGTAGCGATCGGGCTGGAAGGTCCCCACTGTACGTATAATGTGGCAGGGTTATATACAGATATGAAGCGTCGATGTTGATGGCAGCTAAGCCCAGGTGTGATGGAGGCGCTTCCGGCGGCCTGGCTTCATTATTGCTATTTTGTGGTCAATACAAAGCGTTGACGTATTGCTGGCTAGACCGGAAACACAATGCTCCCTACCAACAGTCTAATATTCGAGGTGAAATCGGGCTAGCACAATAGTATCACCTGGCTGTTTTTGAAGGTCCATCTGAAAAGTACCAGCGAGCAACGTATAATACTTTGCTGATTAGTCAGCAGCAGCAACAGTTGCAGCGACAGCAACGCGCGCATCAGCATCGTTCAAACATTCGGTCGGGTTCGTTCGGGGCAGGTTCAACTTTGGAAAATTTGCTGATGAAGTCTCACTTGTCAGAATTCAGAGAGACAGCTCGTACCAGTGAATTCATTGTTCCTGCCTCTAATTCACCTGGTCTACTACCCTTCAGTGATATTCCTCCACCACCACTACCACCACCACCACCACCACCGTGCACTCAACCACGAAAATGAATATCGAGGGGTTAATCATAATCGCAGGGACGGTTCACGAGTTCGGCCAAAATTCAACAGTGAACCTATACAGCGCGTATCTCTAGCAGTCTATTCTGCGCTGCTGTAATTATTGGCTTGCCAAGCGTGTTGCGTTCCTCCAATATCGGCCGTTCTCAGTTTACAGGCAGAGGGTTCCAGTATCAATAGGACTGAGCCATTAACTTGTACCGACCGGGGCAGAGATGCAATCTCGTAGCAGGCAGCTGCACGCGAAGAAACATCGAGTGCAGTACGCATGTGAGCAAAGTGAGAAAAAACTGAAGAAAGCGACCCTAACGGTTGCGTCTCCTCCGAATGGGGTTGCCTCGTTGGGTTTCAGGGCTTAAAATGGATTTCGTGCGAGCGATGAGACTGCTTGAAATTATCGCGACTGGGTTATCAGCAGTTCCCCATTTCTGGTACGTAGTTCAAATACAGTAATTATACAGGGCCGTTCAGTCGAGACGTACCGTTCTGGCTTCACACTTGCCATGCGATCTACTTTCACGGTAACAACCTCCCACCTCCCACCACCACCTCCTCTTGTTCTTCTTTCTGATCTTGCTTGTCTCAAAGGACTGTATGGTCGACTAGAGAAAAATAAGAGGATCCTAACGAGTACGGAATCCGCTGGAGTCAGGACGGTGCTCTATCGTATTCCGCGATTACGTTTCCGGTTCCGTGCTTTGCAAACAGACAGACAGTCCAGGCGACTATTTGCAATACAAATATTCCCTTAGTCGACATTACGAATCGCTTGATGATCGCGTGCAGTATGTGTGCATGTGTGTCGCCGCAGGAGACTGGAGAGAGAATGAGGGGGGGATGAAAAAACATGAAGAAAAAGAGTAAAAGATAGCAGAGAGATAAAGAGAGAGAGAGAGAGAGTAGTGCGTCTGCGTCGTAGGAAACGAGAAGAGGAAATTGGAACGGGTCCTTCCCGTTTTCAACCCTTGACTTAACCTTTTGCCGACCTTCGCCACTACTATAGGCCATTCCCTTCAACGTGGCAATTAAGTCAAATAAAACGTTTTTTTTTTTTTTTTTTTTTTTTCGTCCAAGCGAACACTCGCGCCCACAACTCCGATACCCTCTTCATCGGGGTCAGTGCCGAAGCGAAAGAAATATAACGATGCTGGTAAGACCCCCGGTGAAATTTTTTTTAAAGCTCATCGAGAGCCTCCTTAAAAAAGTAGCCTCCCATAAAAAGTTGGGATACCGTAGGAGGAATTGCCGACGAATAAACCGAAAGGAATTGGCAATCCCTTCTGGAAGTAATTAACTACAGTGACTACCCGGGATCGTATCACTGGTTGGCTCCCTCATCCCCCCACACCCCCCGACTTTGTCAAATTCTATATCCACCATTAATGATATTACAGCGTACAGTATCGAATGGCAACGGTGAGACGGGACGAGTGCAGATCAGGTCCTCCCAATATGCAGCCACCCCCCAATGGCAATTTAAATAGCGCCTCCAAAACGAAAATTGATTATATCGCGATTCCAGGCTGGCTTAGCTCAATTATGCTGCAGGGTCGACGTATCGAACGAATTAGAGAACAGTATCAATGGAGGCACTTAAAAGGTATATTCGGATCAGCCCAAATTGAATTGCTTGTTATTGCTCAGCTGCTGGACCATTAAGATTTAAATTGCGTATACAGGAGTGCCTAATGGGTAATGGTTAAAGGTAGCCCAGTAGGGAGGAAAATAAAATATTGTTGGAAAGTGACCCTCGAGAAAACTCGAAGTGGAGCTACCTGGAGACGTTGAGGAGTTGCGGAGTCCAGAAGTACGTCGCGAAGGTGGAGAGGAAAGCCAAGGACGAGGGTACACAGAGAGAAGACCCACTTCGGGTGCTCTCGGCTACTCTCGTGTGCACTCGACATCTACTCGGCTGTCTTTCAATCTCGAGGTCCCCATCGGGGTTCGCCGGTGACACAAAACACCCCTTGTATTAATTAATGTGCGAATCAGAATGTCTTGGTCCTTAGGCTTGTTTTGCGGTTGATAATTACGCTCGGGGGTTTCAAGGATCCTATCGTACGCCTCTACAAGGGTCGCGGTACTAACGGTAGCGACAGTGGTAGTATCGAATACTAACGATACTCGTACACCAGTATTGGCGCTAGTAGGTAGTAATTTTCTAGTAGCAGTGGGAAGGTACCTGGAACTCTGGATGGAAGGAACCACAGTACAGTTCGGACTGGAGGCTACCCTGGTAGCTGGTCTAACTTAGTTCGGGAAAGCCGGATGTGTGACGTCACATCCGGGACAAAGTTGAAGCAAAGCGCCAAGGCTCCCAGCCAAGATTAATTCGAACATCCGTTTTTCTCCGATTAGAAATTTAGTTTCGGAAACGTGCCCTAATCGTGTCCTGCCTGGCAAACCACCGTGCTAATGAATTTCTGCAAGTTTACGTGTAGTTGACGAATAACGAGAGAAAGAAAATATTAAAGAGCCCGCAGAAAGGCTGGTGCGATAATTGTTTTTTGATATTTAAAAATGAATCGGGATTCAGCGAATGCGAAAGTGGAGCATCTCGAAAGGGTCACGTGGAAAATTGCAGGGGCTGTGGCCAAAGCGCATGGGGGGAGCTGACTGTACTTTTTCATTGAAGTATCTTATTTAAGCATATGAAACAATAGAGCATTGTTCAGGAACCGTCCCATACAAAATTAAGCCCGTCTCGTAGCTGCCTGGTTAACACCACCCTGTGTAGTCTCTCTATAGTTTTCTCTCCCTTCCCGAGATCCTCGAGTTCTCGGAGAAAATCGTGATTCTGCCATCAGCCCCTTTCATCGCGGAGAGAACGAAGCCCTCCCTCGCCCCCTAGAATTTCCTTCAGCGAGCACCTTTTATTAAAACTCTGTGAGATTTATTAAAAAAATATGCAGCTCGGTCCGGGTAGGTACTAAGGAGGCTGTGATTCCAGGTGATGCTGCGGAGATCGAGAAAAGATAGCTGGTGATATCATCCTCCATCCTCTCCTCCAGCGGTACCCTCGGCAACCCTGTTAGAGAAATTCTCGAGTGGGTCGCCGAATATCGCTGGTTTTACCTGTTATCGGAAAAACGATTGGTACCTCGAGGATCCTTGATCCTAGTCGATTAAGGAGCCATGACGCGGATGAGATTGGGACGGCCGAGGTGCCTCGTGAACTTTCAACCCACTCTGCTCCCTCAGGATGCTCCACCGTAACGTATCCCCGATGCAGCCTGGTTTCCGCGAAGCGCAACCAGGATCATCTGGATTTCCTGAAGAAAGTCAAGAAGCCGAACCCGGTAAATAAGTTCCCAGGGTTCAGCCGATTCCCCGATAGGACCTCCCTTCTCCTCCAATCAACATCCGGGGACTACGGCTATGAACAGACTTCCTAGGACGGGGTTTTTTTTTTTTTTTTGGGTATTTCATTTATTGCTCGCAGCTTCCATCGAGAAATAACGGGAAAAGGCAAATTGGTCCAGCATGCCGGTTGGCCGTTTGCTAACATGGACAAAGATCGTTTCAGCCTCTCGCCGCAATTGTGCTCTGGAGTGAATGAGCAAAATTGCTTTTTTGCACGTTGCAATTTTCCGCGGTTGGCAAGCATGCGAGATGTTAATGATATTCAGCCGTGGTTGTGTGTTATGCTATAGTTATGCTCCCCTCTCCCCTCTGCCTCCTCGACCATCGCGAATCTACATATTCGCGGACAAGAGGAAAACTTTTCTTCCGGAACGCACACACGCTAGGGTCCCTGTGGCTTTTTACTTTTCAACTTATCCAGGGATGAAAAGGGTGCGACTATTGGTACCCACGGCACGAGGCAAAAGTCTATTTCTCAGCCCTACGGAGATTCACCTCTCGACCTTTCGAAAAGCCAGCATTTATAACAATCTCCCTGGCATTTGTTTTCGATCGCCGCCGCATTTATCCGCGGTATCACGCCATCCGCCGATAAATCAAGACCGTCGAGTAGGACCCCCTCCTGACCCCTCCCGATTCTCTCATCTTTCTCACGTGGAAACGGACACCTCGCTTCCACTCCTTTTCGCCCCCCCTTCGCTCTACCTCTCGTATTTACTTTCCCATCGTGTTTCGCGAGCAGCTAAGTGCTACTGGTTCTTGTCTGGATGCTTTTCGTGGCTTCGGGTTGCCAGCCTGCAGCCCCAGACACTACCTCGGTCGTAAGGTAGCAAACTTTTAAGGTAAAAAAAAAAATAATAAAATTCAAGAAAATTTCTAAAGTACCGACTCGTATCTGGCCTTGCCCAATTTCCGTCTACATTTCCCAGTAAAGATAAATTTCCAATGCGATACATGAATTTTCCAAAGTAACGCGGAGGAACGACCTGACCTCGTATGCACTCCGCTTGCACGTAAAGAGATTTTTTTATCAATACTGCATACGCCGCTGCCATTAGAACCAAAGCCTTGTTTCATGCAAATCCCGAAGCAGTCTTATCGAAAGAACCGAAAGAATCGATCAAGCACGGTACGTGCAAGGGTGCCTCGATGATGTAATTAGAGAATTTTGGAAAAACTCACTTTCCCGACAGGGTTCCACAAATCCAAAGAAACTACGGAAAATGGAAGAAGAAAAAGGCCCGAGTAACCTTCGAGAAACAGTAAATCGTCCCTTTTTTTTTTTTTTTGGCGCGGGGTTGCTTTTCGAGCCAATTACGCGGCAGCTTCTACTCTCCGGGCAAACACAAACAGAAATCCATGGGAGCCCTTTCTCACGGGCATATCTAGACACATGGATGTACATAGGTATACACATAAATATACGTAGAGGGCCTTCCACGTACTCTTGGAATATATACATACCCATAGGTATATAAAGAAAAATACTAATACGAGAACGGACCGAGTTCATACATGCCCATATGTAGTTGGCTACTGGCCAGATAGGGTATACGTGAATTCATCCCTCGTGTTTGTTTGCGTCTACGAAGCACGTGTGGGATCTCTTGTGCATATGTATAAATGGGTATAAGCACACACGTGGAGCAAGTGGGGTGAAATCGTGTGTGGAAATATAGACGTTGGCAGGGAGCGTGAGAGAGAGAGAGAGAGAGACAGAGGAGCGGGGCTTTACGTAGATTTACATAGGCGTCTGGCATTCCAGGCGTTTTTTAACTGTGTCAAACGTGTCTTTCCATTTAATGCTGGATTAACCGAATCCAAAGTCTGTTAAAGCGCCGTTCAGCCCTTATGGGAAAAAGGGACACGATACGAAGAACTAGAAAAAAAAAGTCCAGCGCATGGATATAGCACATAGGAATATGGACATTGGGGTATGAATTGGCACGAAGGAAAACGTAGTAGCGACCCCTGGTACAAGGGTGGGAATCTCCATCCAGTGCCGAGTTAGATGTAGTGGCCGCCAGTCGAGTATTCGTTGTTTCCTCGTTGGCCGGATGGCGTTCGGGCGAATTCGTGTCGGGTGGAAATGAAAAAAAAAAAAAAAAGAAAAAGTTTTACACACCGTCGAACTACCCTAACTCGGGCTACCGCTGGCTATAGGTATACAGGGTGTACACTACTGCACCCTCGCCGTTCTGGCAATGTGCTACCCTGCTACCATCAAAAACTAGTTTACAAATGCTACCAGCAACAAACCTTCTGGCGGGGGGCGGGAGGGGAGCGCCGAGCACGAAACTACCCCACGTTCGCCCTACAGGCGCATAATACACATCCAGCATGGCAGTGTAGGTTCGAAAAAAAAAAGGGTACCGAAGGGTTTTCTGGCCTTTCACGAGATCGAGAAAAAAAAAAAAGCCGAGTGTCTCTGGGATATTCTTGAAAATATCTCAACCGTTAGTCTTTACGCGATAGGAAATAGGGGAGGTATGTATCAGAAGCGTGTCACGAAATTTATCAGAGGAACCCGGGTCGAGCTCCGACGTCGACAATAATTAATAACAGCCAGATGCTAGCTGCTTCTGGAAGTTGGAATAGGGGTGCGGAGGATGGCTTTCCCCTAGCATTATCTCCAAGGGTGGCGGATCCCTGCCAGAAGACAATGTGGGTAGCTTAATCTCTTAAAAGTTTATAAAATTCATGGTGGGGTATCGCGAGTCAATCAGCGAGCAAGTGAAACCGAAACAGGTACGGGAGACGTAGAAGGATGAGGAAGCGAGGGGGTGGTGGGTGGGTCGGAAGGGTGGCAGTTTGTCTATTATCTTCCATAAGCTCCGACGGACTGGGTTTAGACTCTGGGGTTGCTGTTCATCGAGCTTTTGTAAAAACTCCCCGATTTCCGGAAAGAAGAGAGGTCCTCGATGAAAGGGAAGTGAACTTCCGGGAACGTGGGAGGATTAGTGGTGGAGGCTCGGCTGTCTCTCGAAAAGAGAGGAGAGAGAGAGAGAACTCTGGGTAAAAAAGCTCAAAACCCGGAGACAATGCAGGCTCGTTAATCAACCTGTGGAAAAACGGAGAGTGCTGCGTTGTCGATCCGCAGCTTCACCTGAACCCAGAAACCCGGGCGCACCCTATCGAGCTTAAAGCTTTGCAAACTGAACGCAGAGAGTGTAAGGGAGCTTTCGAGACTCGCGGAGGGGTGGGACCCACCCCACAGTCGGTTCGTCGGTATCGCACGTAAACGCCTAGATCTCTCTCTCTGGCCTATCGAAAAGAACCGAGTGAGTGCTCTCCGGCACAGAGCCGATCAATCGTTCGCTAGGAGTTTCCTGCTCCTCAGGAACCACGTCGTCCTCGACCTGCGTAAACCGAAGGATCCGAGGATCAGGTCGCAGGAAAACTCCGAGGCCTTTGGGGCTTCTAGAAGCTTCGCTGAGCACTTCCGGCGGCCAGGATGATCTTTCGCGAGAGAGATATAGAAGTAAGGAGCGAGCTGCCCATAAATAAATTGACGTAACATCGCGAGCCAGTTTCGCCGGGTCTTAGGGTGGTTTCTATTATGATAACAGCCAGCAGGCACGTCTGCTTCAGTCGAGTCTCGTGAAGCGTCAGGTTGCCAAGTCGGTTGGGTGCGAGTGGAATCAAACGGAAGGCAAAGGAAGGTGCGGGTGGGAGGCGCGGGGGCTGGAGGTTAAAGAAAGACGCGGAGAGGAGGAGCAGGAGAAGAAGGTGAATACACGGATAGAGGAAAGGTCGAGGCAGGGCTAGTGGGAAGCCAAGGGGGACTTGCTCCCGGAGTGCGGTCGATGTAACCTTCGGCACGCGATCTCCTGGAGGAGGGTGCCCGCCCTCCGGTCCACCCCCCCCGACCTCCCCTACCCCGCCCGTAGCGTGGTTCAACGTTAACCTAGAACGCCCCCGCTAGTCACACTGTAAAAGTAAGCCACTATAGGGGCTAGGGTGAGGCTGTAAAACTGCCACTTTTATTGTGCTCACCGCCGTAAAAGGGAGCAGCGGCTCCTTTCAATAACTGTTGATTCTATTACAAAAGACGACGACGTCGAGCGTCTGGACGGCGCGACGATAGGGACTCTGTAAGGAATGGTCAATGGCCTCTTCCAGTTGGCCCAATATAAACCGGGTCGTGATGCTTTGTCGTTAAGTCTAAATCGCCCGTGTTAAACTACGAGGTATCGATCAGAAAATCGATACCCAGAAAATATTCAATATCCATGACTTCATTTTTAGATTTTTTTTTTTTTCTTATAATTTTACGGGTCGCCCCAGGGGACTGACGTCCCAATCGTATTTGCATACAACACGAATCCCCACTCGGGTAATACGGAGACGTATGCTTTTTAAAAAGTTCCTGAGCCCAGCGAAGAAACGCACAGCCTGAAAAGGGAAGGCTGACTCCTCCCTGACACGTGGGGGATACGTCATGAGGGATGAAGTTAGCCGCTATAGAACGTTACAAGGAAGGACCAAATGGATGGAACGGAAGGTGGTCGATGTGCCGCGATGCCAACCGACTGGCTCGATCCGCGATCCGTGACCCCTGGAAGGTTCGAGAGATGCGGGTGGATAGGGAGGGTTGCGCAACCCCCCTGAGACAAAAGGATAAAAATCCATCGCTCGTTACTTAATGCTCGTTAAAAAGAGAGCCGCCGCCGTTCCACGTGTATCTACCGTATTCGTACGTATACGAATAACTTGGTAACGTCCACGTATAGACCCGTATCGATTTGATTTAATTTTTTAAAAGGTCCAACCGGTCCCCCTATCCTGCCGACGCGTCCCTTTATTCCTGAGGATACCGATATCCGCCTGTACCGCCCACACGAGGGGATGATGCATCATTCACGTTTAACTTGGGATAGATATGTAATTCGTCCGTTCCCTTCGTCGGGACGTCTAATAGGAAATCTCATAAAAGGCAAATCGGGGGATGAATTATTATAGATATATGATTGGGGTGAGGCGTGTGACTAACGGCCGTATAAATCGTAGGTGAACGCCCGACGGAAAACAATAAAATCTATATTTTAATCTGCGCCTGAGCGTGTTCCACCCCCTGGCACCCCCGCTGCGCCCTCTGACAATTTTAAAGGGGTGGAGGGTACGACGGCGTCGGTGGCATCGTCGTTTGTCATGCGACGGAGGGCGACGTGCGACTCTCTACCATAAGGGATGAAACCTGCAAAAACCAACCCCCCCCCCCCCCAGATGCCACGTGATCCCACCTTTGCACCCTCATGAATGAATTCCCGGAATTTGTCTTCGCCGTCCGACGGAAGCTCCGAAGACTTTTTTCTGCCATTCACTATTTTCGATCTCGCCATCTCCACCCCTTGCCAATAACCCACACGTGTACACACACGCGACACTTCAGTTTCAAGGTAATGTCTCATTACGCTATTAGCTCACGATTCGAATGAACTGGAATCAGATAATGAAATCTCCACCGGTCGGCCTTACCCGTGTTTAACTCCGGTTACGAATGTCCAAGCAATTTCCTTGGAGTCCTAATGAATTTTTCGATCGCCGAGCCGGGGCGTCGCGTCGCGTGGTTTTGCCCTGAGAAAAGGCAAACGTCGGCCTAGATATAATCTGTTATCATTACACCGAACGAGCCGACTAACCTTTCGAGCCGTCCGTTACTATACTTGTTACACACTGTCGGACGTGGGGTATGCGAGCAGAGAATGCAGATCGATCTAGAAGTCGGGCCAACTTAATAGCTCAGAGATCCCAACGATAATAGCGACGATCAACAAGGGAATTATTCCACTCGAATTAAGTGCCGTTAAAAACTTTCCTACCAGACGTACGTCTGACCACGTTCGGGCTGCCTCTACTGGTACAGGTGGGACAAGGCCGGTCGCGTAGCCAGTCGAACTACTTAAACGTCACGTGACGTATGAACACTGTGAGCTCGAATTTAATCGTAACAAGTTGACGTGCACCGCGAGAGACCCGTGACGTCAGTGAAGAACCGATTAGAACGAACCGCGTGCGGGTTGTCCAGGACCGGTCCGGGACCAGTCCGGGCGTCCTCGCACTTGGAAAACCCTAACGAAGTTTCCACTAAAGCAGGCAACGCATTTAAACTTAGTTTGCTCGAGTTTGCGGTTCTCGGCGTGGTACTAGCCTTCTTAGGGGTGGGTAGGAGGAACAGGGGTGGCCTCCCTTGCGAAATGTTGAAGGTTTCTGAATCGAGCTTTGGACGCGAGGGATTGTTTCGTCGTCCGGGACGAGTTTTAAAGACCCTCCTAAGGACGTGGGGGAGGGAGAGAATAGCCGGCGATAACCATAAGGGTGGGATAATGACTGGAGCAATGATAATAATAATGGCGTCGAGCGTCGCGACGCCGTATCGGGCAATTCGACAAAGAGAAGCGACCCGGCGATATTGGTCTGTAATCTCCTTTTGGCTGGCAACCCTTCGCTGGGGGTGAGAACCAAAGGAGAAAAAGGAAAGAAAAATTGTACGTACGTGGAATGAGGTATATACCTATATACATTGACATTGTTTAAGTCTCCGATAAACTCGTGGCTTCCTTCTTCGTAAGGGGGAGGGAACGCGCTTGAGACAATGTAGATGGGCTGTTAAGATAGGGAGCGAAAGCAAGGGGTTGTACGGAATGTTCGGGAGGAGAGAGAGAGAGAGAGAAAGGAGAAGGAAGAAAGCCACGCTGAAAATTGTCAGTGCGTGCCACTTGCTCAACAATGGCTTCGCGCTTTATACACCATCGTATCGCCACCAATTTTACCAAAAACTTTTTGTCCCCTTTTCTGCACGCTTTGCTATGCACATAAGTAGCCGTAATGGATGGTAATAAAGGCTTTTTTCCTTTGGCTATGAACCATTAAAAAAAAAAAATTACCCTGTTTGGTACCATTTCTCAACGTCACCGAACTACTGCTACCACGGCGCTTTAGACCGATTAAAAACACTTTGCCCATAATCCGTTAGAGGGATGAAAACGGTGAAAGGGGTCGACGATAAAGAGAGAGCTCCGTAGGTAGAGATACCGAAGAAGGGTAATTTTAGGAAAGCGGTGAAAAGTGGAAAAAAGGGGTAAGAACGTGTGAGCGAAGCAGTACTCACAATTAACGTAGGTACACACGCCGGTAATTATTATTTCCCTTGTGTCGCGCAGAGCAGCGTGATAGATCGCGGGGGCTGCCAGTCGGTCGAGTCTTTTGGCCAGGAAGCGCAAAGTGTACTCGGAGGCTGTAGGACCTGACTCGACTGGGGTCGAGCGAGTTTAACGCTACGAGCGTCCCTAGATCCCGTGACTGGTCATATAGACTTTTATACTTTCTACTCGCAGCAGCAGCATGTGGGGCAGGTGCTCGGCGGACATGCTCGGAATTTCGGGGAGTAACGGTCCACTTAAACGGCTCCCGATGTACTCTTTATGTCCGCTGGTTATAATAAAGCGGACTGCTTGTAAAAGGGACTCGAGTGCCGTGGCGTCCTTACTTTTACAACATGTTTTTTTCATAACGTACCGAGCCGGCTTCCCGGCTGCGTTAAAACGCCCGGATCCGCAAGTCCAGGCTGAGCCAAAACCCGGGATCATCTCCGTCATGGCCGATCAAGCGAGATTAAACGGATAAATAGTCCCAGCCACCCTCCGACCCTCCGTTTACTGCGACTCGTGGCCATTTCGAATATACTGCACACCTTTTTTTTTTTTTTTGTTATTCTATCCTCCCTTCTGTGCCACTTTGGGAATCGTCCCCTTGACTCCTCTCGGACGAATATCAATATGCAGGCACACGGAAGCGATAGGAAGGAACGTGTAACCCAAAACTTTGGAAGTTCCATAGGCCTACAGGGGGTTGATACTTATGAAGCGAAGGGATCAAGTGAGAAAAAAGGACGAAACCACCAAATGGTGACCGAGGGAGGTAATTCAGCCTCGTAGAGGATATCGCCGTTCGGAGCACCAGGTGCGAACCTAGACCGGGGTAACGCTTGCTTCGATACGCCAACCCACCCTTCTTTGTTCAATTCCTTTTTTCCTCCACAATTACCCGCTCGACTCCATTCCGCGGTAACCGCTTTTACCTTCTCGTCCTAGATCCATTAGGTGATCCTTGATCTAATCTACCAGGTATTCGATTTCGCTCTGGAATATTGACTATTGCGAAAAATGTTCCATTCCGTCGACCTGCTCCGCGAATAGGTATGCATCCTTCATTTCCTTTACGGGCAAAAATTCAGCAGCACGTAAAAAATGTAGAGAAGTCGATTCTGTGCCGGTTGGGAGCTATAGCTGCAAGATGCACGACGGTGGAGGCTGGAGGATGGAGGACGGATATACACAGCACACATATACCCGCCTAAGGCGAATAATGGAGAGTGCAGCTTGGATTACAAAGGGGTAGCTTTCCGAGTCGGGTTTCAGCCAGCTCGATCCAGACGCACCTAAGAAATATCCCAAGGAAAGGAACGACAGAGTGCCTTTTCTCGCAATACCTGCGACCTACGACCTACCTGCCACTAGATAAGGTTGAGAGGGTCTACGTGGTAGAGGGAGAAAGAAAGAAAGCGAGAAAAGAAGCTCGTTGGCTGGGGCACTTCTCTCGGGTAAGGTGCCGAGGGAGGTGGTGGGTCGTTGGAAAAGAAAAAAAAAAAGGTGAAAAATAGTAGAAGTAAAATTGAAAATGTAGCTCGAACACGCACGCTGCTACGGGGCTACCGGAGAGGAGGGCGCCACTGTTCGAACCGTAACCAACATCGGGGAAAGTGTTGCTGGTAACAGCCGAGGAACTTTCATTTTATGCAAACCCAAGCGATACCCGCCGTTTAAAATCCTCGATTTTTCAAAGACCAACTTGCACGCGCGTTACGCGAATTCCCAGCCAGTTCGACGATCCACGCTTTGAGTATCTCAGGAACCGTACCTCCCATTATCCAAGTATCGAGCTCCCAGTCATCAAGGGACACGCGCGTAGGCAGGAAGAAGCGTAAGGCCGGAGCACGGGGGCCAGGGGCGGCTGGCACGGGGCAGTTGGGGGTGACAGTCGGGGGGGTGGAAAAACGAACTATGGCATTTTTATCGTGAAAATTACCACGATATTATTCCTGCCTGTAAGGAGGTACGGTTATTACCACGGTTATTGCAAATGATGGTGGTACCATGTGGAACAGCGACACGTACACCTACTCTCGCCGGTTGCCCATTATAATAGTAATCGATAAGTAATCTGCCGTAATCGTACGCCTGGCTAATGATCCGATTTAAAATATGGGCAGTCGTGCGCGCACCGAACAATCCGCGCGTTACGGCTAATAGAAAGCTAATCGTTCCCCAAACTCGGCTGTCCGTTGCCTCTTAATTAGCCTGTTAGTCGCTCGAATAACGCTCAGGGCGTCGAGACGCCACCGTTTCATTTGACGCAGCATTATTTAACCTTTCTGAGCTTTCTCGATCCCGTAGCCGCCCCTCTGCCCCCCGGGCTACGTAGCTTCATCCCTTATTCCCTGATCAGCCAATTTCCACGGTACCCTTACTTTTTACCGCGACTTTCCAGCCCTCTCAGATATACGTGATACGCTCCTGAGCATCCGACCAGCCAGAGGCTGAGCCTGCAACGATCCTCCCCTGTTCCGAGCTGTTCTCCTCTGTTCTGCCCAACCGACCCCCTTCGCCTGCCACACCGCGGGATGATCCATCATAAATTTAATACCTGAAATTTTGCAAATGTTCCGAACGTTTTAGGGGGTCATTTATTTCTCTAGACAATATTAACCCTCGCGCACCGACAACCCACTCCCGCGGCCGGATACCAAAGAACATTGAATATCGGCATTTAGTTTCTTCGACCGACGCCCTTTTACGAGCGATACCCATTGTCACGTGGGGGGGCCGATTCGTCCATTTGCCGATCCGCCTTTATGCTCGCGCGTTTCGGAAAGCCAACGGAAAATAATGGAGTTCCAGTCGATTCGATAAACGCAATAACAAACGCGACAGAAACGTTGCGAATGCTCGATGGCAACCATCACCGTTTCCAACGATGCCATCGTCCCGCCATTGGCGCAGCAATGCGGAAATGCATTTTCGAGAGGATGCATTAAAATTATCACTTACCCGCGATGCAATTATTCAATGCGGAGCCAGACGAAATTATTTGCTCTCGAGTTTTCATTGAAAACCCACCCATTCGGGCACGGAAGAAATTAGACCCGACGAGAGAATAAAGTTAGGCTCGTACGTTGTTCGTTATTGGGAACCCTTAATTATTTAACCACGAAAACGCTAATGGACACCAGGCGTTTTCTTCCTAAAGGTGCTTATTATCAGGGAAAATTTTTCGAATTTGTCAACTTTGACATTAGCTCGAACTATGGATGCGCGACGTAACCTTTGCCCTCGAGCACCATTAACCGACAGTAAGTACATTTCTCTCCTAAATTTCAGAATTACTACATGGACTCCTCAGTTCATTAGTCATTCCTTATGTGACTAACGAAACTTGAGAGGCTGGTAAGGGGATCGAAAGAACGTGGACCGACAGGGAGGGGTGGTGGATTCTGGTGGGATGGTTCCTGAAGGTGGCGAGGGGATGGTAGGGAGGAGGAGGGGGTGGCTCGTAAAACGCCCTCGTAAAAATATGAGAACTCGGAAGCATACTTTCCATAAATTAGGTATAGCGCTCTCGCGTCCTGGGAGCTCGTTCGATTTTGAAGAAAAAAAATGCTAGAAAAGGAAAAAAAAATAGGGAAAGAATTTTTCACGAGGTCTGGGCGTTCGCTTCAGTCGTTTTGACATGTCGATCTATATATATCAATTATTGTAAAATACGAGCATTTCCCAGGGCGAACTACCGTCATGTGGTAAGGGGGGTCGTGACGCAGGGGGCAGTGCATGTCTGATGACTCAAACTATCGGCCGAACAACGAACTGCACTTTGCCTCCCTATGACTGAACACCGAGACCGTACGAACTGGACGCACGACGTTCGTTACGCGAAGCATTAGTCACGTGTCCAAGCAATTAAATGTGTAAGATCGGAGGCTAGTCGAGAATTAAGAGGTCACCGGGTATCTAGACAAAGGTAGAAGCTCATCAGCGAAGCCGAACGTTGGCTCCCTCGCTGGTGCTATATGTGTCCCTATGCCGCGCGTGTAAGTGGGACGTGACGCGAAAGTGGCAAGTGGAGAGTGGAAAGCGCAGCTGGGTTAAAAGTACCTTTCGGCACCGTAGAAAATAGTTATTACATTAACCAACTTTCTCCGGGCCTCCGATGAGGTTGCCAGGTACTCCCTTAATCCTCAATGACAATCCCAGCCTGGCTCCCGGAGTGAAATGAAATAACCGAGCGAGAGGATACGAGGCAGGTGGATGAAGCGCGACCGAATTCGGTTTCACCCTCGGAGAAAGGGGTTGGCGGCCCTGCGAGGCGAACCAGAGCGAAATAAAAGGTCGCGCGTATTAGGAGGGAGCGTGGTAACGAGAGGGAGCGGGTTCAAATTTGCGTGCACGTTAGCGGCTAATGTCGATGTGGTTTACGAAAATAAGTGAAAAGTTGAGTTTTGCCGATCGATTTACAACTTCAGCCAACCGCGTAGCGGAGGAGGCCGATAGTCGAGCTTTTTGTTTGAATTGAGTAAACTGTTAGCGGTCGGCAGGTTAATCAGGCGATTGACTCGGCAATCGAGTCTCCAAGTGTAATCGGACGTAAGGGGAAGTTCCATTTGGTGGGGAACCACCCTCTGGCAATTGGGGGTGGCAAAAATCATAGCCGGCTAGGGGTCGTGACAGGGGCCTAAGGGGGGATCAGGAAATCACTGTGGAAATCTGCTTGGTTCGTTCGAGCCGGTACCCGGTGAGGGTAACCCAAAGGGGTGCTAAGGAGCGAAGGGAGGTGGGTGGTGTGTAAAGCCGCGAAAACTGCAGCTAAACTAAATTTCGATACTGCCCTCTCTTAGGCGCCCTGCAACCCTTAGTTGCCCTCTGTGGCAACACTGCGGTGCCCCCTGACTACGATGCCTGTAGCTAACCCTCCTTCGGCGAGAAGAGGGATTCCAGACTTCCACCACCTGCCATCTAAAAGATCCCATAAAATGAAACTAACTTTTTTTATTTTACAGCCACCGTTACCCTCTTCGAGAGTACTAGGCCTACGGGTCGGTCTACCCTACTGTCGAACGTCCCTTGGGTTACTCGAACGAGACCGAGTCTATACTCTATGCTAATAAACTCGAAGAACACCGATCATCACGAACAATTTTGAAATACAATCCAGGAGTATCCTCCTGTGTCCTGGTAAGTCCCTTTTTACGCACGTAAAAATTTTCTGCACCCGGGTGACCGAGGAAGACGAGACGTCCGTGTCACCTGAGGAAGCAGGTATTTCCCAAGTAGAAGAATTGACTGGATGGTCTAAGTTAGCCCAGCCTGAGGAACAGTGCAAGTATCGCTCGATTCTTCCTCTTCCTTGTGTTTTCTTCGTTTAGCGCGAACGGGAGATTTAGAAGCCTCCGAGGAAATCTCAAGCTGGAGTTCCAGCTTCGCCCCCCGAACGATCGTAGAAATATCCTATTAACTATGAATTGTCTCGCAGTTTTCCAATTGGCAATTCTCGCATGCATTCCAAGAGGAAAATCAGTTAGCGATTAGATATTAATTAAAAAGTAAGCCCCTCTTGGTCCCCCCTTGAAGAAAATCCACGAAATTATTGGCGCGACCCGGTACCGGAAATCCTGGCCCGTCCCTACTCGTCGCTTCGTTCCTCCTCGTCATCCGAAGGAAACTCAATCCTGTGCATTGAAATTGCCCAGGCGACTCCAGGCCCGACCCTCCCGTCTGCGAGTACTTTCGCTCCCTTGAGATTTTTCCCAAATTCACCCTGACAGATAGGCCCTCAATTTTCCGCAGACAGCGCAACGAAGTTCGAGGACATCAATGTCCCGGCTGTCAGTTCGTCGCGGTTAGGTTAGGTCATCATCCGCCCCATCACGAGGATTATTAGATTCCTTTAGTTAAGAAACTAATAACGCTACTGATCCCCGCTAGATCATTGGCCCCGCAAGAATGGCAATACCACATACATCAAAGCTAAGAGTTCAACCGGTAAGTCTTCCCGTCTCGCCAGAGTGACCGTCGAGTCGGCGATGCGCCCCACGTGTCCGATATGTCAACTAAGTCAAAGACACGTGACGCGCGCGCGTCAAACGTCCTAAAGTCCATAAAGCACTGTCACGTGCCGGTACACAAGTCGTGGGATCCGTAAGAGTCACAATGGTCAGAATAGACACTCTTAGGCCTGTCATGCCCGAGCGTCACGTCCCAAGTCCATAAAGCTGGGGCGCAATCGAGCTTGGAAGCTCGGTCCGCTTGTTCGTGCTTTAAGCGAATGGGCACGATAGTCGCAAAACGTTTTTTCAGCGGGAGCTTTCACGCGTAGCTCCATGCGGTCCGACAGGCAACCGTCCCTTCGCTCTTCTCCTTGTCCTCATTGTCTCGGTCGATGACACTGACACGGAGAGAGACGAGCTTGCACAAGTACAGATACGTCGCACCTTATTATTTAACGAACACCGAAAGCTCGCGGACGCCTTTGATGCCATTGTCCGAAATCCAACGACGCCGAAGCTTTACGGATCGAAATGAAATAATGACGCGCGATTGGCTCCCTATAAAGCTCACCGGCCTGGCATTCGGGCAGTGCTTTTCAGGCAGTTTTCACGACCGCGGCGAGCGCTATGCTTTTCAGGCCGTATGGCCGCCGCTTCACGTTTATGGTCGACGAGCTTAAAGCACATTATTGCCCGGCGAGTGTATACGAGCTTTTTAAGCACTGATACGCGAACAACGCTATCGCTGTTCACGCAGCGTTAGTTTACAAATTCGCTTGTTACCATTTATTCGCGTCGTTGCGAGAGCTTTCAAAATTTTTTAAAAATAATAAACATAGCAATACTCCGAGCTTAATTCCCATCGTTTGCTACCCTCGTACTCTTTTTCCTCCTGCGTCCCAAGGTCACGAAAAGACTTTCGCGAAAAGACTTGTCGCCCACGATGCTTTCGTGCAGCTTTGAGTCGTCCTGGCGATAAACCGCAAAGTAAGCTTTACGAAAGCGCTCCGAATCCCCGACAGCTTCTACCAGTTTTCTTATTGTCGGTGCGCCGACTTGAAAAGCTCGAAACTTTGCAGACAACTTAAAAGATCAAGGGCGACCGGCAGGAGGAAACAGGTACAAGTGTAGATCGTTTGATTGGGAATAATAAAAGTAACTTGAAGATATATGGAAACAAATTAATCTACAAAAAAAAAAGCTCTAAATACTTTAAAAGCGTCTATCGATCGACTGCGCATTTACGTCAACCAGAATTTTGAGCCTATCGGTATACGTATATACATATATATATATATACACGTAACGCACGTCCAGGTTTGTTTTGCACTGTTTTTCCACCCGACATTTTCACTAATGTCAATCGAGAGGCACTTCTCTCGTTAGTCCCACGTTTCAGGTTTCATTTCTGTCCGTAACAATTGATCAGTGTCCATCAGTCGTCCGATTAACAGCACCAAGTCCCAGCCAGCACGTAAGTGTCTTCTTCACAATGTTATAAAGTCCATTCCGAACGCGATTAATTCTTTTTTTTAATTAACTAATTACTCACCAGTCTGCGCAAAAGTAAGGTTGATCGCCATCAACAGGACGAGGAAAATAGGAGTCATATTGACTCGCTTCCTCGCCTTCCTTCCGTCACCCGTCACTGCACTTAATAACCCCGTAGTAGCCACCTACGAAAAACAAATCACCCTTGTCAGAACATACCACCACGTTGGACTTGATTGAATGATGTAACGATGAGACGTCGACGCGTGGATATCGTCGACCAAGTGGAAGTGTAGTAGAAGTGGAAGCGAAGACACGACACAGATGAAATATAGAAGGAAAGTAGAAAACTCTTTTTTTTTTTTTTCTTTTTTTTTTAAGGTTCTGAATATGGTACACGTAAAAGATATCCAAGGATTATTTAAATCTCGGAGCTAGGAAACGGTTCCTTTATTATTTTCAGAACGAGTCAACACTGTATGTGGATTTGATGCTACACGTAAAAAAATACTTTATCTTTACACACGAGACACACACGAGTATTCCTATAGCGGAATGTTCGACGCTAGTGCCATCTCGAGGATTTCTTAATAAAATAGAGCTTATTGTACACTGACACGTGCGATTTCCAAATTTCTATTTATTCGATTAAGGGGTATACGTGGGTCCTGTCGAAGGTACGTAAAATATTGATAAAGCCGATAGTAACGATTATCACTTTCAACACTTTTTTTTTTATTGGGTTTCAACACCGAAGTCGATGGGATGAAGAATTTTTACTCCTTTTTTCTTCTTGTTCTCCAAAGTAAAACGAAGTTATACATTCACTTGTGCTTCCTTATGCTTTTATTATTACTGGTAAACACTGTCACTCCTTTGGATATGCTTTAAAACGATCTGTGCGTCTTCGACTTGATAACGTAATCGGAGTTCAAAGTGTTATTATCTATCCCCTAGGCTATTACGGGATAAACACTATGTTGATATTGAGATTGGTGTCGATATTTTCGTAAAAGATATTTTTTTTTTCCTTTCTACTCAGTAGTTCCTTCTCGAGTCCTGTTCCTGCGCTTCAGAGTCGCTTTTAAAGAAGCTTCATCTTGGCGCGAACGATAACGCGATTATCTCGAATCTTTCTTCCTGTGATTCCACGACCATTCCATATTCGAGTATTTTCCAGTAGCTTCCCGAGTAGCCCAAATGGCTCTAGGATATTTTCTTACGAGCTTCTGTCATCGAAGCAGCTTTCAATTTTGTTTTCCCTCCTAATCCAGCCGGGCGGCACTTTTTACATTTTCAATTTACACTCGCAGTCTCGGCGTATTTCTCCTGGATTCGAGTGAAGAAAGGACTTTTCACTTTACGTTTAGCTTCAACGTTTTTACTCGGCTAATGGCTATACAGTGGTATAATGCCTCGATAAAAGCTCGAGGGCGCTGCCGGATAGAGTGGAAGCTTTTTTCGTGAATTCTTCTGGCGACGTCCTCCTTCCGGTACGTCTTTTAAAAACTCACGCTAACGCTCGTTACTTTGACTTTTTCCAGTTTACGTTGGCCTCCCGGCAAAACGGCTCAATCTCGGCCTGAGTTTTTATTCGAGAGGACCAGCAGCATCATCAGCAGCATCCATACACACGGATGGACGTACGGGAGCTAAGGAAGGGAGGTCCACGTCATTGAAGGAGAGGAACTGTAAGTACACAGACTTATATGATATGTTAAGAGTCTTCGAGCTTGGCTGCGCAGCTTGGTTGAAATTTCGAAAAATTCTCGCAGCTCCTCGTAAACGGGAGAGCCGGGAGGATAAGAGGATTTCTCAAGGAGAGACACTGGATTCACAGTGAATTTTAACGTTTTATCGCCCACAGTGATTTTACCAGCTTCGTTTACACTTTTACACGTATCGTCCTCGTAGTCTCGTAAAAGCGTTCCGGTACATAAAATTCCGGATTCATCGTTCCGTGTCCTTTCTCTGCAGCTCGCTTTGCCTTGCGACTTTCACGCTTCTGTCGATTTTCCTCGAGAAGAGACTCTCGCGAGTCTCGGAAGAGCCACACTGAGAAATAAGAATAAAAAAAGTATCTCTCTCGGCCCTGGAACTTCCCAAGTATCTACGAGTCGGCCGAGTCAGCGTCAGACCACGTTCGCCATAACTCAGGCCCTTGTTCACGTAAACTCCCTGGCGAACCTCGTGTCCATTTCCCGGCGTATCATAACGATTCACTTATTTCTTCACTGAGCACATCCCCCTTCGCACTATTCGCACACCCTGTAGTAAGGACGCACGTGGGAAGCGTCTCGCCTTATTCGATCTTAACAATTCGAAAGTCCTCCGAGGAAAAACATTGGCGACGGGGTGTTTCTTGGCGACATCGCATACCGGGTGTCGCGAAGGAATTAGAAAGCGGCCGCCGGGGATGTGAGCCCGCGTAAGGGTAGTTTTCTGAGCGCGCGCTGCGGCCTGACTGACTCACCCCCATACCCCCGCCGGCTGGCCTGAACCTCACACTCCCAGGACGTCGGGACGCCGACGCATGCGCCGTCTCCTTCGGACCACCACCTGAATTCGCGCCAGGGATGATTTCCTCTTTCTTGGCGACGTTCTCCGGTTCCATCCTTCTCTCCTTTCTACTTCCGTATTTTCTGTTGCCAATAGAAGAAAAAAAAAAAAAAAAACAGTGTTCCACTTCTTCGATTATCTTCGTATCTCTCTCTCGAGTACAAGAACAAAAGAATTTTGAGTCCAGACTCTCGCGAGTCGAATCACCAGCAAAAAGAGTCCTGTGACGGAAAGGGCTCTCCGGGGGCTTTTTCCAGTTTTCCAGCGCGAAAGAAACACGAGACACGTAAAGCTACGAGGCGGAGTCCTCTTTAAAAATAACCTGGCCCAACAACGGGGTCGACGTCTTCCTTTTCTCCAGAGTCCAGAACTCCAGAGCGACAGTCTGGACTCCTGGAGTATTCGTCGATTCCGGATGTCAGCTTCGAAAAGACCCTTTTCCTTTTCTTCTGCGATGCGTAACACGTAAAGCCACCCTGCGTTTGACTGGGGCGTTTTAAAACTTTCATGAAAACATCCCCTCCGTGCACCACCCCTCTCACTACCGGCAAATCGTTCGATTTCACGCTGTAATTCCATCGAGCCTTTTTTTCAAATTTTTTTTTTTTTTCAAAAATCTTCAACCTCGAACCAGCAAGCGAACCTAGGGAAGCAGAGCGTGCGGTGGAGGTTTTTTCGAAACAAGGAAAAAACCTACCCTTCCCTGAGTACGCGAAGCCTGCACCTGCAGACTCGAATCGTAGGGGTGGTTTCGGCGCTTAAAAGCGACGCATGCGTCCCCGCAAAAGTGGATGTCTGGGGTGAGCCACGGGCGGGCGACGTATCGCAGTTTCTGGCTTGATGTTTGTCCGCGTGGTACTCCCAGCGACGCCTTTCCCGTTTCCATCCGCCGACGTCATGGAAAGAGACGCTCGAGGGTTGTTCGCGAACATTTCGCCCTTTAAATCACTCATTGCTCAGATTCTCCCTCTCGCTTTACATATCAGCCTCCCTCTCTCGCTCCGACTGTCGTGGGAAACTTTTCGAAAGGTGAGTTCAATTGTTTATGTGTCTGTGCGAGGCTGCGTCGATGTCTGCTTGTCCCCCCCTCAAAAAAAAAAGGGCATGTTGATTACGTTGCGTAGAGACTGCAAATTTTATTATTAAATTTTCACCCGGCCCACTGGCACCTTTCCTTTTTAATCTTGATTATCGCATATTTATACTTTCACTTTCTCCTCCGTTATGCCACACTCATTTCCGCATCCCTTATCGCTAGAAACAGCCGTCACGTAGAGAGCCTCGGTGTCGTCCACTTTATTTCGGACCGATTAAATTCCCTTTTTTTTTTTCTTTTTTTTTTTTTTCAATAAAATGCGATCGACTACTTGATTAATGTTACGTGGCCATATAGCTGGTATATATATTGTCGCATAATGGACGGAATGGGGCTGGGGGTAGATTCACAAGGGGATAGCGTGGCTAAGCCATTACATATATACATAAGACAATGAAGAGGCAGGTATCGGAACGTTTTAGGGATGAATTCGTCCCAGTATATTTATTAATTGTCCAAGTCGACTAATCAATATTTATGATGTTATCCAAAAAATAATTTACCTTTGTCTTATCCGTGTACAACCTCCGGGCACATGTCCTTCGAGTGATGACGTCACTCGCGGTAACGTGCTACGGGAACCACCGGGAGTCACCCACCCCTCGCGGAAACCTATTTGCCACCCCCCCCACCCACCCGACGGAAGCAAAGCACATAATTCAGGGGTAGTTTTAGGAACCCCGTGGATTTTCGGAAGGACGCGTTACTTTCTATCATCCCTTAAATGAATTTGCTGCCGAATCCACCCTTACGTTCCTGTTGCAACCGTGTAACCCCTCAGCCACCCCCGCGCCCCCCAAACCACCAAACGCTAAATGATAAATCGTCACGAGTCCGACTGCCTACGTGCACGCGTACGTACAAGCGCATACATTCCTGCTAATGTATTCTTTTCTACCGAACAAAAGATAGCCGGTACGTAACGCGGGGTCCTGGGAGGTGAATAAGGGAAAAAATAAGAGCGAATAAAGGCAAGGGGGGAACGGAATAGAGGAAACAAGAGGAACGAGGAAAAGGAGAGAAAAGAAAGTCCTCGACTATGCGAAACCCTTAAATAAAAGCGGAGTGGCTCTCGCGAGAAATAGAGGAGAGGCCAGAGGCTAGAGAGAAAGAAGGAAAAGGGAGAGAGAGGGAGAGGGAGGATTTTACCAGGCGACTTTGCGGTTACGGTTACTGCAGGCACTGCGTGCAGCGCATACGAGCCTGTCGGCCGTGTCTCTATCCGATAGAGCGGCAGTCCGGCTGCCAGTGGCTGCAGCGACGGCCCGTGGCTGTTTGAATTTATGAAATTCGAAATGCCCGCGAGCGTTCGAAAAATCGAAACTTTTCTACGGAGCGACGCCAATGAGTTTGCTCGGGCGACGGTCCATTAGAGAGAAGAGCTTTTGAAAAACAAGCAGCGAGACGGCGCAAAGGGGGTGAAGGGGAGGAGAAGGTGGAAAAAACATAAGTCGGACGGGCGAGAGATGCGCATAGTGAAAAAAAAAAAAAACAGTGTAGAATCAGGATGCGAGATAAAATGTAGACTATTATTGTAAGATTAACACAGTGACGCAGGACGTAGAAAAGGCGGCCAAAGTGGAATTGGTGGGAGCAAAGTGGGGTGGGTTGGAAATGCCATGGGGGACAATCATACTTCGCGCATATAAACAAGTTATGAATAAACATTTCTTGGGAGAATCCCACTGGAAAATTACTCGCGGAATATAATACCCGGCTCTTTCGCCGTCTTTTCCGGCGTTTCACCGTAATTCCGAGTGTTCCGCGTGCCAAGGCAACAGCAGCGACCCTTCGCTCCTTATTAAACGCGATTACCTATACTGCCGCTTCTTATTCCCGAACGGCTAAACGAATGCGTCGTATACCCGATTGCCGGAGCTTCGCTGGGAGAGCGAAGGCACTGCGGATTCAAATGGGATCAGACGACGAAAAGAGTCGAATCAATTCAGGGACTTTGCAAGTCGATTTTATCTTACGGTGCTCAGACTCTTTATTCTCGTATTTACCTTATCGAGAACAAACGACGCTCGCTTTGAAAAAACTTGCCAAGAGGAAACGGGATATTCTGAAAGCAGATCGAATTGCGATATTATAAAAATCTTCTTGTTCTTCCCTTGTGCCTCGTTCGCTATTAAGACGCTGACTCGAACTGTCGGTACTTTTAAGGCTGTCAACCCTTGTAGTCAGGCCACCCCTACTGCCTGATTCAGGATCCCTAATGGTCTTGGACACGAATGCAGTTTAAAACGGGCGCTCACTGTACTGCCAGTCGCATTACCCGAGAAGACCACGTGTGCGTGGATGCTTCCCTCCCTCTGAACGAGGGACGACAGGGAAAAGCATAGGTACAGGGAAAAAATGAAAAATTACGTAACGAAGTTTTGACGACTTTTTTTTTATTACAAATTTCGTCAGCTGCAAGAATAATTGTTCGATATCTCTTTGCCCAGGGAATCGTAGGAAAATTCTGTGAAGGAAGTCATTTTCTCTCTCGGCGTGTCGATTCTATCTTTGGTGTAACGTGGCGCCTGTCGTGCCTCTCGGAAGTGCCTCTACCTATGTACACGTAGCTGGACGTAATGTCCTGTAACGAGAGACGAGTCTCTTCTTACCGATTAATATTGGCGAAATACGAGAAGCTGTTTCTGTAGCGCCAAGCAAATTCACTGGAGGCATGGTCTACAGGTTTCGTTCTTTCTGAAATTCGCAGAGTCCTAACGGGACAAAGTGGGAAATGAAGAAAAGTCAAAATATACTCGGTCGAATTTTGGATAAATTTTTTTTCAAGTTGGCGATTTTTTCGAGGACTTTTATATGGGGCAGGGGGGGGGACAAAGGTGTTACCGAAGAAGCAAAAAGTAGAAGCTTACAGGACGAGGGAGGGTAGTGGAACGTGAGAGGATAAAATCTGAAAGTTGCCAGGAGTAGTACTGGGAATTCAATTGCGACGCCGACGTCGACGCCGACGGGTGGAGGTCGGAGCCCGGAGGCTGTGCAACTCGCTCTTTCGTTACCTCGACAAAGTATAGTCCTTGGCTCACTCCGTGACGTGACATGTTGGCTCCGTCACGTAAACCGAATATTACGTGTGTATATGTGGGCTTAGACGGAGGATGAGTAGGAATAGCTATGGCGGTGCTGATGCTGTCAGGAGAGCCAAGAGCCTCGAGAGAGAGAGAGAGAGAGAGAGAAGCATGTAAATCCATATTTCGTGGATTACTCGAATCCAGTACGGAGGTTGAAAGGGTCGACGTTTTAGAGGGGAAATTTATAGAGGTGGAGGGGAGGGGAAGGAGAAAGCTAAAGTTGTAACAAAAGTTTAAAGACAGAGGGGAGGGGCGGGGGCAGGAATAAAAATGGATAATTAAATTAAAGTAAAAAGCCAAATAAAAAGCAGTACACGTTTCTGCTTCCCACCGGAGCGACGATGGTCGACAATGAGAAAACGGGTGGTCGCCTCTCTTTTTCCCGAACTAGTCTGTCCTTTAACGAGCGAGTCTCCCAAGTCCTTCGAATCTGGAGTTTGTCCCAGGGAGACTCGGTTCCTTGGTCACCGACTGTTCACTGAATCTCTCGCTACCCCCCGGTACCCAGCAGGACGATCGTCGGTCAGGAATAAAAACAGTTGCGATCAGCATTCTCGTGAACATGCGGCCCTGCAGAAAACACTATTACGCGTTAACGAATGCTTTTAATCCAGTTTGAACCGAACTCTCCTCCCTTTCGTTCCCGTACGGTTTTCCGCAGTCAAGGATACAGGAGAGTAGAGGAACGATACACGAGCCAGACCGTGCAAACGTTGGAGCCAGCATGCGATGGAGCGAGATGCTCCCTCCCTTCATTTAGATTTCCGTTTGCCAGCTTACGGGAAGAGACTGACGCAAGAGTACGAGGGCGCCTGCGATATAACGACGCTAACTAAATAATCGGCGTCGCGATCGTCCCAGTATATTCCTGCAGCCTCCCGAAATCCCAAAATATGCAGAGCACCGGGTCTTGATCTTGCTGTCCCTTCGCAGCTAAAAAAAAGCACGCTTGGCGAACGCGGAACCCGAAATGTACGAAAGGAGCAGGAGAAGGATAATCAGGTATTATTTTCGTGGAGGTTGACAAATGGGAGAGGGGAAGTAAAAATGGGAGTCGAAAGCAGAGAGGGAGGGGGGGGGGGATGTTACAGTGACTGGACGGACGGGAAGCACGGAAATGTAAAAAGTTCATTAAAAAGCTTGTTGTCTATTTGTTTTTGTCAGGGGTCAAAATTCTCTCTCTCTCCTCTCTCTGATATCCCCCCTTGGTAAGACCTCAGCCGACAGCCACTCTACTTTCTCCCCCCGCCCTCTCCTTTTCCTTCTGCGCCGTCACGTCACTCGTAACAAGACCGGACAACAATGCTCCGCGGGTCGCCTTTGTCCCGAAAATTCTTTGCGCTTGCGAGCTTTTGTTTGCGCGTCATCTATATTAATTAAAAGTTCGCGACGGACATCGCGGTCGCAAAACTCCTCCGGGCTGTTAGTCGACGTGACTCCGATACGTCAAGTTCGATATTTTCTTGAGACATCGAGAAGACGGTAAACCGGGACGAGTAGATCTTGTCGGTCCTGAGTCATCTTCCCCCGATAGACGCAGGAGGCTGGGATTAGCCGAAAAAAAAATTTATTAATTTGCCAATTCTAAAAGCTTTTTCAAATTACACAGATTACGTGTGAAGCTGGCACATTGTGTAAGCTCGTCTACAGGCGTCGAGCTATCAGGCTTCGGATGAATGAGCCGTTGATCGATATTTACGGGCACATGCCATTAACACGGACTTCAGCCCAAGTCCTGAGTCGAAGCTTCGGCAGCTGGACGGGCTCATCCGCGTCCTGTGAACTATTGAGGATTCGATTGAGACTGGAGTCCTTTTTACTTTGAAGCGATTTTCATCCTGTTCGTTCTTCGAGACCACCGGACGAAAATTCTTCCGGGTAAATTTAGCCACGTGACAAGGACGCCTATCCACCTCCACCCTCGACTCGCTCTATCTTTTCAATTGATCTTTCATCAGCGATGACGTAACACGGCAGGTCGACGTCATTGCTATAAAAGCACTGGACACGCGTGAAGTTGACACTTCCGATACCATGTAGGTTGGATGAAATTTAACCACGAGTCGTTAACCGGTACTTCCAAATGACCTAAGGATATAAAAGTTCCACTATGGTTTCCTGTACTAGAGTACACACGTGTGATAATAATAGCCGGGCTCTGCCACGTGTTTTCTGGGAAACGGGCAATCAGTGAGTAATTACCGTGGTGATATTTTACTTTGTTTCTTTGCCCCTTTGCCCGAAGTAACAGTCATTAGCGTAATGGTCATTTGTGTCGAAATCATTTACCGAAATTCAGAGAAACTAAAAGCTCGCCGGAGGATTTTGAATTTTACGAATCGAAAATTATACGTATCCGCGGATACGATCGTACGTACACTTAAATATACAAAAACGAGTAGGTGTAACGGCATGTGTGAGTGCGTGGGGTGGGGGGGGGGGGGGGTGTATTCCTGTGTAATTCGATCCCTGCCGGGAGGTGCAATGGCGTCCGGTTGATTATGCAATATTCAATCGCGAAAAGTCTGTTTGCCCTCGTGCAATTTGCCGGCAGGGAAAAGCCCGCACGAGTACAGGGAGGGCTTTTCATTCGGTCAATTCGTCCATTATTGCGATACATTTGCGGGCAAAAAGCCCCGACAACGAGCTTTCAAACGACATGATTTATGCAAATGTTTTTGATTAACTGAAAGCCATGAACACATATGCACGCGACCTATTGACTTTTTCTTTTACACTGAAATCGGCCGTCGGCCATTAGAGGGATGGCTTCAGATTTTAACTTTAGTCTTAACACTTTTATTTATATTTAATTTTTTTATTAAATTTTTCAAATTTTCATTCGCGTTCACCCTTTCGCGCACTCTTGCAAAATTCAGATATCTAACCATAGTAAAAAAAAAAAAAAAAAAAAAAAAAAAAAGTCAAGAAATCGAAAAACTAATTGAACCCTGCATACGAAGTAGCCCCAGAACGTAGGTATTCGATGCCGGACTAAAGCTTCCAAACTGGAGTTAACGCGTGGCCCTTCTCTCCTGTGCGCTTCCTAATTGACGCAAAGCCCACCCAAATCAAACCGTAAGCCCACTGTGGAACCCGGGAGACACGAAGCAGGCAACTTAACGCGGCAGCATCGGGCCAGCGGTTTCCCGCGAATGTTCTCACGGAATTCCTGCAAAGGAAGAACAAAGTCGAACCGGAGATCCAAAAGTGGGAGAAAGGAGTGACCCAGGCGGGAAAGTGAAGCGTGCGTGTATTTCGGGAAAAGAAAGTTCACTCGATAGTGAAACCTTCCCTTTCCTTTTTATTCTTAGGGTCGCGCAAGAGGGGGGAGGGAAAATGGGTGAAAATTTGAAGTTCCGAAAGGACCAAAAGATTTGAGTCAGGTTTCTGAGCCTACATCCACGATGATCCTGAATTTTCTCTTTGGCGGTTTACGTGCTGGAAAATTCGGAATCTCCCACGGGTTTTCTCTTTCTTTCTTAAATTTTCCATTTTCGCATTTTCCTTGCACAAAGCGTTTACGACTTTGTTCTACACTCGTGCCGCACTCGAGAATGGAAAATATTTTGCGTAACGGCGAAGCTTTGGGGATGCCGAAGGTGAGTGAAAAACCGCGAAGAACCGATCCTTGCGCCGAGGCTACACGGCTGAGGGAGGAAAGAGCTTTTTATTAAGTTCTTCGTTCCCACTCGTGGGCGACCGAATCACTTAACCCACATAAGCATTGACCCGGGAGCGGGCCGTGTTGATTCGTACAGAATAGAGTTAGTAGGTAGTAGTAGCGGTAGTGAAAGCTCCGAGAGAAAGAGGCTAGTGAATGAGGGTTTGAAGAGGGTAAAGGGGGGAAGCCAGTCACAGTCGAATAAAATTCTTTTTTTTTTTCAATACCATCCCGATTCAGCTGGTCCATTTAAACGCGAATTGATGTTTAATAAAAGCTCGCGAAAGGGTAGCAGTGCGGCGGCACTGTGACTGGGATCCCAGAAAGCTCCATAGCCAGCCTCCGCGAGGTCTGTTTCGAGGATGAAATGGCTGCGGTTGTGGCTGTGCGTCCGATAAAAAGAGGGAACACGAACCCTTTGAATGGACACCGAATTGCACGAGCCCAGCCACCCTCCTGTGAAGATGCTACCGCTTAACGGACAAAGATTCATTGTGCCCGGGTTGTCGGGTTGTCGGGTTGTCGGTTGGGAGGCCTCCCTTCCGCCACTCGGCACTCGGCTGCACCGCACGTACCCTTCAACACTGTAAACACATTCGTGGTTAGTCAGCGGTGAAAAGGCGGCTGAGGTTGTTTTTACGGCTCCTGAAAACATACTGCTGAAAGCTCCGGCGCACAATGAATAATTTATAAAAAACTAAAGATTCCCCGCGCGCCACTCGCGAGTTCCCTGGATCCGTGAACCACCTCCCACCTCCCCCTGGCGTATCGCGAACCTGCACTGGGTGTTTCCGCGACCCTCCTCGACCACGTTGTCTTCCGAAGGTATGAGGATCTTCTTCTTTGCTTTTATCACGTCGAAGACTCACCCCACCGCCTTATCAAAGCTCTTCCTCACCCTTCGGCGTTCAGCCGCCTCTTGACCCCCTGGGACTTTTTTCACGGAATTTCTTAGGGTCAATCGTTTCGACCTTCGATTTTCTTCGGGCCGCCTAAGGGACGATGACGTCATAACGGTGCTACCGCAGCCGCACTTTGGCATTACTTTTTCGACCGAGGGTGAAAATGGACCAGGATAGGGATGTTTGCTTTGGGGGGGGAGGGGATGCTGGAGGAAGATTCAGCAGTTGTCGATGCTTCGGTACTTAAAACTGTATTAATTAGTCGAGGCCAAGAGGAGCGCCGCGACGCTGGACCAGGGACTGGAGGAGAAATTAAAGTAATATTACCGTTCGGTAAAAAAAGGAAAACTGCCAAGTTCTGCCGTCGCTCGCGCGCGGCGCTCCGATACGGTAACTCGAGAATGGACCGCTGAGCGTAGCCGCGGCCAGCCGTAAAGAATTCATGAAAAATAAATCATTTTCTTCAGCGGCTTCGCGGTGGTCGGAGGTTTCCTTAATGCCGCGATATTTTACAGGCAAGTCTTTAAATCTAATATATTACCCACAGTAATTAAATATAAGTTACAACGCTCCGTGCGAGAAAGTACTGACACGCTGGATGATTATGTTTTGACGAAACTTCTGCACTTCGTAGCTTCGCGACTTCTTAACCTTGCGGGTCAATAGTTGATTGGACCCCTGGCGAACCCGCGAAGAATAATCAGGGATACCTGCAGATCCACGATGATCGCCCAGCATCCCTTTCATCGTTGACAAATCTCGATGGAAGCAAGAATATGGGAAAAAAAACATTCCGCGTCAAGACAGACAACCTCGGCCATTTCTTTTTTCACCTCATTTTTCGATAAGTTCGTTTATCGCACGAGTGCTTTTCGGAACGGTTAGGGATATATACTGGCGCGGTAGCTATTTCCCCAAAGGGCCCTTTTTTTTTTTTTTTTTTTTTTTCGAACTCGCTACTTTCCAAACGAAGCGGGCACACTGTGCACTCTGGGAAAATTGCTGCTGCCTCCCTTCCCGAGAGTCTGGGAAGAAAGTTTTTAATATTGGAAGGTGATTTAAGGCGCCCGGTTAATTAAGAGGGAATGGACCATCCTGAGAGGATTGTGAGCGACCATCCGCGATGATATCCGAGCATCCTCGTCCTTGTTCTCCGATGAGAAAACAGAGAAGGGAAGAAGACAAATGAGCCGCCGCGTATACGTACGTTAGAAAATGTCGGTGTTAATGAAAGTGGAAGAGAGAAAAAAAGAAGAAGAGAGACGAGATAACGATAAAGATAGGAAGAAAAAAAAAGATGCTGGACGACGGGGATCCATTGGCATTATAAATATGAGACGTAAGCCGTTACCTAAAGTCTGCACGGAGGCTGCAGATCGAAAGGGACTTCCGGCGAAGGTTATGATCCCTTTTGATTGCCAGTGGGTAGTCCCTTCGCTTAAATAAGAATCAGCCCGATATAAGCCGGGTTTTCAATATGCTTTCAGACGTCGCGGCGTTTTTACCCAAATGAAGACTGATACCGGCACCGTCGGCGTCGGCCTACCGACGCCCCATTCACCCAACCCCGCAGGCCTGTTTATCATTTTCGCCCACTATCACCAGCGCGATTTCGTGCCACGCGACGCCGCGACTTAAACGTGGCGTCGCGACGCCGACGCCGTAACGGCCCCGTAGAGAGTAATTCGTATAAAAGCCCACGGGGAGATTGACGGGGAGCTTCCCTTTCGTGAGTTTCCGATTTCTTTCTTCATCCACAGGAAAAAGGACGCCAGGCGTCCATCCCCCCCTCGACGCCGGGCGACTTCCAGGTGCCTTCCTTCGTATTTTATTTCATTCTTTTTTTCCCCTCGCGTTTTTTTCTCCTCCTTCGCCTTCCTCCCTTCTCGATCTCAGCCGGCGGACGAAGAAGAGAATGCGCTGCCGGCATTCTGCGCAAGAGACGCGGCTCTTCTTCCTTTGACGAAGGAAAGAAGAGTAAAGAATAGCGTCGCGACTTCCGGATTTCTCTTTCCTCCGTCCCGCCCCCCCTCCCCCCCAGGCACGAGCTATCCGTAATAACCGGTCTATGTAAATGGTTAATAATGTTGCGGCGGTGGAGTGTGATTTAGGGCTCGAAGACGCTGGGGGTCTCGGGCGGCACTTTTAATATAAAAGACTCAATAAATATACTGCTCTAGCACGGAGGTCGTGGAAGCGAAGCACCCCGTAACGGCCCGGAGTTTACGGGGGGTGCACACCCTCCGAGGACGGGCTGCCGAAATATCCCTCCCGACCACGACGCCAGGGGCTCTAGCATCGCACCAAAGGCGGCGGCTTCCTTGGGCGTCCCGACGCCATCAGCACTTAGGAAAAAAAAGAAGCTCCCGCCAAACTTTTATCATTTAGCCGAAGCGCCGCCGCTCGGCTGCAGTCCGCAGCTTCTAATTCGCCGGCAGGAACTTCGCGGCGCGAGCTGTACTTGCCGTTTCCGCAAATTTCCGTACGACCTCTGAACTTTCCGCGAGGAATCCACCTCACCGCGAAACCCGTCCAAGAAGCCCCAAGAAGCCCTAAAACCATACGCTTTCACCCTGGCATAATAATTCTCTCAGGCACAGCTTGCTGTCCGACACATCCCTGACAGTTTTGCTTTCACTTGGAATAGCGGTTATTAGCCGGAGTAAAGTGCGTCGCGACGCCTCCCACGAATACAGGAATCTAGCTTTATTTCTACGTCCGTCTCCCTTCCCGCCAGCGTCCCGGCGCCCTTCGCCACTCGACTCTACTTGCACGCTTGCGAAATCAAGATGGATCAAGAGAGGGTTCAAAGTTGTCGAGGGCCGGCATTAATTTCCCTGCGAAACTCCGTAAGTGCTTTCTAAACATTGTAATCCCCCGCGCGGCCAGGGGCTGAGGGTATCGTCGTCCAGGCCAGGGGGACGAAAGACGTACATAACGCCGAGAGCCGCAGCCAGCTTCCGAACTGGAACTTCCCTAAGGACATACAAACGACCGTCTTAAAGACGCGGCCCAGTTCCCTTAAGCCACCAGCAAACAGTCACCCGACGAAGATGACCCTTTCCTTGAAGACGCCCTGCAAAGGACTCCCGTGGATTCTCATAGATACCAACTTACGAGCGCTTATGCGTTTTCCATGGCTACGAGGATGATAGGCTTCGTCCGACCATGTTGGCACTACCTACTGTCTATACCGGCTGGCTGGATGGAGAAGCACAGCCTCCGCCTTCCGGTATCCCGCTATTCCCAGGGAAGGACTGGCAGCGGCTACGAGTCCAAAGGATTTGCATTTTATGAACGTTACGGCACAGTGGAAGGGTTCAAGGGGCAAAGGGACGGCTGGACCGACGCGTGATATTACACGGGCATCCCTATTCTCGACTCGGCGCAGCATCCAGTTAACTTGGCAGAGCAGCAAAATGTGCTGTCTCGATCGTAAACTCCTAAGGGCGACTAAGTGCCGACCCTATGAAACTTGGACATTTTCTGCGTAGGCGGAAGCTCCTTTACCCGAAACTACCCCTAGGTAGGAACAGCCTGCCGGATCTCTCGACGCTGATCCGGTGAAACAGCAGATCAGCCATCCATATCTGTTACGAGTATCAAGAGGTACGCCCTAATCGTATTTGATCTGAAAAGGGAAAAAGAGGAAGAGAGACGGAGCTGGGAACGAAGGGATGATTCCTTAGAAAGTTTTCACGTGCGTATATCCACGCGTATAGAGATGCGCGAAATGGAATGAAAAAACTTGATGCGGAAAAGACCTGAACCAGGCCGTGCAACCTCAGGCGATAGACAGGCTCTGGTTCCCCTGGATTGCGGGACGAGGGGATCGAGTTTATAATATCTGATAACCATTGAAGCCACGAGGGAGACTCGGGCTGTACGCGCGCTGGCTGACTTTTCTCTCATTAAAAAACATAGGTGCCAACTTAATGCCCAACGGGCCAGCCAGGTGGTAAAATTTAAAAGACTGGAGAATACGTCGGCAGGATTACCCGGAGGCCAATTGGATTACACGGAAGTCCTTTCGCCATTTTCTTCTTCCTTTTCTTGGCTATCCTCTCTCTCTCTCTCTCTCTCTCTCTCCTTGAGCACGTCACTCGCCCACCAACGTCTCATGGCCAGAAGCTCATTTTTTTGGGATACCGAGAATGATAAGACACGTGCATTATATCGAGCCCAAGATGAAAGATAAAGTTAGGATGCTTTTAGTACCTAAATCCCACTTTTCGAGTGGTCTGAATAATTTCGCCAAGTGACGTACAGCTACGTAAAGAGTGTGGCAAAGTTGGGAAGAGCCGGTAGAAGTGCGTCCCGAAGGCGCCGCGACGCCTTTGCAAAGGGAGATCAAAGTCCTTCTTAATTAATAAAGTGCCCCGTTTATACTCGAGCTTGATTCGATCACTGGATACCGTTTGACGAAGACGAGACCTCAGTTTTCAAATTGAGGAGTGAAAACCGTTTCGAGAAATTATGTTTAATCAAAAATTCAAAATAACTTTTGCCATGATCCCCTGGGCCGACGGGGCACGTCGTGCTTGTCGAAGCTTTGAGAAAAGAGGAGAAAAAAAATGTGAAAGCCCCTGGAAAGCAGCAAACGAAGAAGCCGCTATGGCCTTTCCAGCAGGGGGTAGTAAAATTGAAAGAGGACTGTTGCTAGGCGTGTTTAAGGCGTTGCATCGGGCCACTAAATCATGTGATATTAGAGGGTGTTCGTTCCTGAGGGTTCGCACCTTTTCCCGAGGGAGAACCTCTCCACCCTCCCGTAGTGCCAGAGGAGCATGGAACCAATTTTTCTCTCGGCTGTCGCCGCGAGTTACAAAGAAATGAAGCCACCCTGCTCTTCTTCCCACTTCGCCATCTTCTCCCCTCGAGATGCCCCACTGTAGCTCGACTCGAGAAGAGGCTGCTTTTCCCTCTTTCGCCTCAGGCCAGGATCTAATAAAATCGCGGAGGACAGTAATGCATGCGAACGTCTCATCCACGGAGCCGACTCCTCGAATAAGTGGCTGCGCCAAGAGGAAGCTGTTCGACGCGCCCCTGACTCCATCTGCAAGCTCATACGCTCTCATCCCGGTCCATCCCACCTGGTCCCATCTCCTACCGACCTCGTCCATCTTCCAGTACCCTTTGACCCTCGTGCGTCCCTATCGATTGTATCGCTACCGCAGCGACAGATGAAGAAGCGAGATACACCCGTCGATGGGTTCCTGGAGATGAGAGGAGACTAAGGGATGAGGGCTATTTAAGAAGGAGATGATAAAAATAATTGAATTCGTTCCGTCCTGAAAAATGAACTGAGAAACCGATAAAAATATTTATGGAAAAGGGGGGGGGGGGGATTCTCAACTGACGATGAGAAGAGGGACCGGAAGTACGAGAAAAGAAAATGTAGAGATACGGAGAAAATGAAAAATCAGTTTACTCGAAACATGCTCAGATGCGCATATAGAGAAAAAAAAAGATAGAATCGAAAGATTGGGATATTTTAAAAAAAATGTTATATTCAGGGCAAAAGTAATAATATATATTTCTTTTCGGTCTTCTCCGTCCCTCTCGTCCCGACTCCCACAAGGCTGACGTCGTGTGGGATGCTGGAGGGCTGCAGGGCACTCTCGGGGTGTTAAACGTTTTCCCAATGGCTGCAGCCTACAGGTCCCAGGGTCTCGCGGCACTTCACTATAATCTCGAGAAAGCCTTCTCTCTAGCTCGTCGTAACTTCTCCTCGAGCACAGCATTGAATTAAGCGCCGAAGAAATTTTATGCACGCTCCATATGCAGATCCACGTCTCTGGGTTCCGACGTCGCCTCTCCCGCCGCGTTGGCTTCGCGTCGTTATACCCAGGTAATATGACCTCTTTGTATCCATTTTACGGTGCGGCTCCCATAAAGCCCGCAGAGGCGAGCGGACGCCTGGAAAGTTGCCGGCGCTTCTTGGCAGCCCGATGCTTCGCGCTCGTTTAATACTTGCGAGCCGCAAGCAGCAGGAGGAAAGTGGAATCATCGGCGAAAGAAATTTGCGCGAGCTGCAGCGTGGCTGGCGACTGATAAACAGGAAGCCCGAGTTTCGCTTGACTTTGGCTCGGCGTTTGATGACGGGGACTGCCACGTGGCCGAGGGACACAGGTGCATCGAAGATCAAGGAGACAACGTGCAATTCCACACAGCCCCGTCGAGCAATTACTAGTGGCAGGTATCTGGCAGCGTCCCCGGAATCCAGTGCGATTGTCTCCCTCTGCAAATAGGGCGCGATTGATCTATGGTTTAATTAGGGCATCCGGTGACGTCCGATGCGCTGTTTGGATTCTTCCTAAATGTTTAATTCTTTTCGAAATTCCTCCTGTCGATTCGATATAAACAATATTTTTTCTTGATCCCCTTCCAGAAAGGTTTTTGATGTTACCCTAAACTTTGGGACTTTCCAAGTGGCAAGTAAGGGCTCCGTTACATAGTTAATAACCGCCGGAACTGAAAATAAGATAGAAATCGGATCCTGACAAGGATCGTTCCAAGGATCGTTAATTTGACTGTCGTCCCGTTTGTAACGCGTAACCTCCGCCGGGAATTCTCCTTCGCCGTCACATTATAATTCGGGGTAATGCGAATCGAATTATATGACCTAAAAGCCTTTGGGGATGAGTAATGTAAACCAGCAGGTCAGAAGGGGAATGTCAATTTGAAATTTATTCACGACAGGGTCTAACCCATGCAGAAAATTATCGGGGCAGCTCGGATCAAATATGGGTCCTTGACAGGCATTAGAAAAATTTTCAGAATAAGAATCTTCCCTCTGTCACCAACTGGGCCTTTGTCGTGCCTTGTGGAATTCGTATCGATGCAACGTGGGTTTCTTCGTTAACGAACTGGAATTGGTTGGATCTTTGCTGGACTCAGTAAAGTTCATTGGAATATTGGTATCCATCGATCGTGCTTTTAGCTTTGTCTTCCTAGTTAATTTTCGCTTGGCTTTTTAACTAATAACGCAGTGCATAGGGTCACACTCCTAATTTCGATCATCCTGAAAATCGCAGCTTCGAATTCACCTCCCGGCATCGTAAATACGTGAATTTCCGCTAAAGAGTAAAATACCCATATTCTTTTTTTTTAAATTTGGTTACAATTATACAACAGCGTCATACTTGGGGCATCGCAGTTAAGCCCGAGCCAACGCCAAAAATTATTTTCTACGCGGGAAGCCCTTAATCCGACTCGTTGCCAGTCAAAAATTCATAAGCGCTTTGCCAAAGTCCCATTCAGCCCGTCAAAGTCTGCAGGAAGGCAGCGTAGTTGCGCGGGTAAATATAAAAGGTGGCAGGAAGCGGGTAGCGGAGACGTAAAGGCTGAAGGGAAAAAAAAGAGAAGATACGAAAGTGGCGTTATCGCGTGTTCGGTACCGGAATTACTCTTTGAAACGACATTTTCGCGAAATTTCCACAACCGGGATAAATATTTTCCCCTATAGATCGTGAAACTTTCCCGGGGAAAATACTTTCGCAGGAATTTTCCCTCGCGCCGCCGTCCAAACGGTGATGGACGGATTCAGCAGGGTGTCCGTGGACGGAGAAAGGAAGACGAAGGGGAGAATGAGGCATGGGGGTGGAAATGACCGTGGTTGCGGATGTCCTTGCCGGCTGCAGAAAGGGACGGGGATGCTGCGCGTCTGTGTCTGTGCTGCTCGTAAAATCTCCCAGTGGTGACATTTTTCGGGGGACGGTTCACGTGTCTCAGGATCGAGGGGATGATTTTCCGGGACCGGAAGGTTAATTTCAGCGCGAACCTTGGTGCTCCGTACAGGAGCGTACGTGTGACAGGTTCGCGTTAAAATTTAATCGCTACCCCCTACATGCCACATTTCCGCCCCTGTCCTTCCTCCCTTCTTCCCTTCTCATAAGGGTGAATCTCACTTTTTGTGTCGTTGGGAGGCTTTCGTGGGTCCTTGGCTTCCCGGTGTACCTTTCTTACACATCCCGATTACGAAGTCACAGCGCTACCGGGATATTCAGTGGCAGACGTCATGCGTCGCCCCTGACGCTCCGCAGGCGCCACCCAGCCACCCCACGACCCTGATATCGCTCCGGAAATAAAGTTTTCCCTGAGGTTTATCCGGATTATTAAGTTATCTTTTGGAACGTCCGTGCCTGTTATCCGGCTGAATCCTCGTCGTTTGGCGTAAAAAATGAAACGGGCTACGAGCGTATTTAGACTTTCAGGACTTCCAGAGATCACATATATATATATATATATTTCAAAATATCACAAGCCTAATATGTCGAGAACCGATCTTATCGAACAGAGGACTTTTGATCTCCATCGACCTCCCGGTCCATCCTACGGAGATGCGTCTGTTAAATTTTCTGGCTCGGTAAATTTGGCAAAGAGGAACGGGCGACCGAATTAGGTCGACCGTGAAGATTCAAGTTTAAAGAGAAGAGGTGAAACGGGAGACACGGAACAAGAGGCGATTAAATAAAGAGTGGGCGGAGCGAGAAAGAGATGAAGAAAGCCAAAGAGAAAGAGAGAGAGAGAGAGAGGATCACCTGGCTCCCGAAGCATAGCCCAGCCGTTTAGACCTTTAGACCACTTAGCTCCACTGCTACAATATTTAGGGTCTTTAAAATTTCAACCCCTTCGATCCTACCTCCCTCTCGCTGAGGTCGCCCTACGTGATATCGCGAGAGAGCAACCATAGATATTTCCACTATTCTTAGTATTTTCCGATTTTACGAAGGTTGGGTCGTCCGATAGATTTAGAGAACGCTGGGGCATATATATATATGCGCTACATATATATATACATATACCTATATCTATGTATATACTTAAACGTAAATAGGAAGGATGGATGCTGAACTAAACTCCCAGGAGCTACTAATATGGCCACTATACTACAGATGGTGGGAGCGCTAGTCGCGGCCACAGTCTGCACTACTATGTACTGTATATATGTACTACCCTATATACCTATATTAGGTATATAGTAGCAGCGTGTATAGAGTGACTCTCGGTCGTAGGTAGGAAAACGACAATGCGGCGTGGGGTGTGTCGCGGTGGCTGAAGATATAAGGGTGACATGGCTGTTGGATAAAAGCATCATGACTTAGTGATGAAGCCACCCCTATACTGTGCTACTTTTCCCACCCCATATACGAGAGAGAGAGAGAGAGAGAGAGAGAGAGAGAGAGAGAGAGAGAGAGAGCCAAGGCCAGAGGTAGATCGCCAGCCCAGGCCAGAGTCAAGCTCATCCAGAGATATCCCTACGGCGCAATCCAGTTTACACCATACACAGCACAACGATTCACCGACTGTTTCATCCAGACTGGATTCAGCGCTAATTATTTTTTTTCTCTCTACCGTTCATCCAGCCTCCCGGCAAACCAACGAGTCTCCCCTCCCGCAAAGCAACTGGCGCACCAGCATTTCCCATTCGGCTGATAATTAATTCATCCCCCAGTTCCAGAATACTTATCGACACTCAAAGGATCGCACTTGGTCCTCAGCCCATGTTTTATAAAAGCTTTTAATCCGAGCTTCCACCTTGCCACGTTGCAAATAGCACTGCGGCCACACAGTGGCGCCTGCACCCACTGGCCCTTCAACCCCGACGCAAATTTTTATAGTCGACAGAGCGTCGCCGTTGCAAGCTCTGCACCTTCGGCCCCGATAATCCGTCAGGGTCATCGCCAAGGGGTTTATAAAAGCCGACTTCCCGCTTCCGGGATGATCCGTGGGCGCTTCCGGCGGAATAGAAATCCTGGTCCAGCCCACGGACGGATGCTGGGGTGGTATCCGCAAAACCCATGGACATCGTGAAAGACTTATACGCAACGTGCGATTCGGACTCGTGTGCGGCTAATAAAGGCCACCGTGGGGCGTCTAATAAACTGCTGTGGCTTATGGCCTGAACCCCTCTTCGTCATGAGCCACCCACCCGACCAAGAGCCTCCCTCGGATATACCAGCAATGCTGCATAACTCGCACGGGCAATGAGCTTATCCTCGCCTACCGGCAGTTCTTGGTCTTCCGAATATTCCTCGCTAAGGATACCAGAGCCAAGACGCGGAGACGGACGTTAACGAAGCGACATTCCGGACGGCGAAGGGATCAAAGAAGGAATTGGCTGAGGGACCGATTAGCGTCTATGAATAATTCCGAGTGCACCGCGCGGTAAAAATGATTAATCGCCTCGGCGTTGGATAATTAATTAGCAGGTTAACCCAATTGTTTCGTTACACTACGGATGAATAATAGACCCCGAGAAAATAGTACCACCTGCGAATTTAGGCAAGCCGCGTATAATTAACTCGCGTAATTAGCTCGCGTACCCTAACGATGCGATGTCGCGGGTCTTGCTTGCCGATTAATAAAAGATACCTCAGGATTCCCTACGTATCCGGTAGCCGATCTCGCAGGAGTCTTCAGGTACACGCGGCGGCCGTCGATCGATCTTGGGCTTGTTAGGCTCCATGTAAATATATTGATCTGGCAGTTATCATCGTTCGACCTTCCTGCACTGGGTCAAGAGTTCGCTCAGCTATTTCCAACCGTGTTTAGCGAATTTTTACACTGTACAAACTAGTCGTAAGGAACTCTTCGTGAATGCAGTGTGACTGCTTTTACACTGTAGGAGATACGTAAGTAGAAATTTTGGAGTGAAAATTTATTTCCGACAGACGGTGGTCCAGATCTTCTTATCTGCATAAAAATAAGGAATCCGTGGTCCCTTTTTTCACTCTGCCAAATTCATCCTTCCTTCAGATATAACGATGAGGGATTATTATTCGGATGGCAAAAATGTATTATCGGGGCGAGACTATAGGTAAACGCAGATAAGCTATTTTTAGCGAGACGTAAAAGAGAGTAAAAGTATTCGATACCATTTGCAATGGCAAACATGATATTTTATTTGCAAACGTAAATTAAACAAATATAATGCGCGATCGATATTCGATCAATAATTATTCAGTGGTCGTCACGTTAAATTTTCAAAATCCTGGCACCGTTTCACCGTAAACCGCGAAGATGCATCTTAGCGAATACACTCTGTATAGTAAGTGGTAGACGGGTAGAAGCAAATAGCAAACCCGATACGGGAACAGGAGCTGGGGTGGGGGTAGTGAGGGGTGGTAGGGGAAGCGAGGGGTGGTAATGGCATCCGAGATACGCAGGCTGCAGCAAATGTGTAGCTCCGGAAAGTTGCAATACGCGTTTAAAAAATGAGAATCTACTGTCCAGTCGCCGAGGGATAATACCACTGTAATATATAGTCCAGAGTTTTCCCGTCGGGCAAACGGGGGTCGCTACTATGCGAAACAAGATTCTAAGAGGGGGTTAATGCTATCCAGCCCCGAGTCTACCTATGCAACGTCGAGAAGCACGTGTTTACTTTCAATCACATCCTGCCGCGACGACCTCGGGAAACGAACGATTTTCGATTATACGTAGAGGAAGTTTGGAAAGTGGAACGGCAGGATGACGGGGGGGGGGGGGGGGCAGGGAAGCAGAGGACGAGCTAGAAGGATGCGCTGAAAGTGCAACAGGGCAAAAGGTGAATTCACATGTGCATAGAAGCGGGACTGACGGATCCTCAGTTATTTCGGTAGAAACTGGAGCAGACTTATCTGGCCGATACGTCGTGAATTATTTCTCTTGGAAAGAGACAGCAGCAAGAGGGGTGGAAGGTAGCTGTCGCTCATCCCCAGGCCAATAGACACAGGTACCATCCCTCGGATTGTAAATGAACGAAGGCTGGATCAACAAATCGATTCAGCTACTCGCACGAGGATCCATGGAATCCGATTTTTTCGGTAAATTTGTAAAATTACACGAGGGATAAGCCAAACGAGAAATTTGAGTATTTGCTGAAAAATTCCGACACTAGAAAAGTTAAAGGAGACATAGGGGTAGGGTGAGGCACAGAGGGTTGATAGCGGAGCCAGTAAAAGTAAAGATACAGACAAGGGTGAAAAATATAGGTGGCATATCTAGCAAGGTAGACTAAGAAATGTACCTCGAGGGACAACCATATAGGGGATGGTACGGGAACGATAGTACGATTGTTGCAAGGGTGGTTTAAAGGGAGCTACCGATCGTTGTCGGCTCTGGGATACGTCTGGGTTCGGAGGCGTCTCGGATGCTGGGACCCAGGGAAAACGTCAAACCCAATAGCGCAGACGTTCGTATCCGGCAGTTATGAAGACGCTCGTGCAGGTCGATTGCGGGTGTGCACCTAGCTCTCCCTGTAAGAAGAAAGAGAGCAGGAATCTTTTACAGAAGAATCCAGCGAACGACGTGGTCCAAGGACGAAGGAATAAAAACAGAAAGTATAGGGATATTCGATACAGGCGACAAACAAGCACGAAGATCAAGCAGATCGAACGTAAGGGCCTTGCAAGGGCCTTGCACCGAACTGATAAGAGGATCGGAAAAGTGAAATGGTTACAAAAGTAGAGACGCGAGTAAATAATGTCTGGACGGAGTGTTCGGTACAGTCGGTGCCAGAAGCTTGGAATAATTAGGGTACTGTCAGCCCGGTGCACAAACATGTCGAGGAAGATATCTCCCAGAAGGGGATGGGTCCATTGGGGGTGGCTGGATTCACGGAGCGGGAGACGGAGAAGCAGCCCAGGTAGAAACGACAGAGGTTACCGTCGGTGTGGTAGTCTTGGAAACCACCCCCTAACGGGGGCTGGTATTTGCAGAGACGCACGCTACGCATGGCTACGTTTTCCGGGATTACGAGACTTCCGGTTAGTTTGAGATCCGGTATTTAAAAGAATTACGTGGCTGCCACGTCGGTGCAGTTTACCACTGCTGAACCAGATGGGACGATTGCGCGGGGATTCCCCTGGTTCGCGTGAAGAATCAGAGGAAGAAGGAAGGAACGTTCGAGCCTACCTAATAAAATCTTATAGCAATCGCTTTCACTCGGGCGGCCGCGGCCATGTCTACAGCCGTGGTCACGCGAGAGAGCGACTTGGCATGCGAGCCTGCATGTTTACTTTGCACGGGCTAATGTTACACCCACGTAGACTGAATGTGTTGATCGTGTCTGCCAGCTCAAACATCTCGCTGAGCTTTGAGAATTTGCCTGCGCCTCCCTGCATCCTGTGATATCCTGCGAGTCCAATTTCCCTGGGCGGATCGAAAACTGAGGACCTAAAGCCAATTGAATTGTTAAATTGTGAGACCAGACAAGGGTTTGGAGTCTCTCGGGAGAAGAAAAAAAAATATCAGCAAATGTAACTAAACCTACGCGATGGTGCACGCTATATGTAACCTGGTCTCGTCTTGAAGGAAACGGGAAACGGAAGCGCCTTGACCAGTCCGATGGGACGAAATTCTGGCGATTTTTCAAACCGCGGAAAGACTACCGGGCATGTATCGCTGGTTCGGCTAATCCTGGCCGTCAGTCACCGGGGAAATCCGGGACGGCGGATTTCGCAGGAGAGAACGCAGCTGCACCATCAGTCAACTCGCTGCGTGGCTGCTTAATAAATCTACCGCGGAAATATAAATTTTAATTAAGCCTGTAAGACGAATACCTATAGGCCAGAAAACCGTATCGGATAGACGAGCTCATCCTTCCTCGGGTTAAGGTCATCGGAGGGGTTGCTGCCGAAGCGGTATCCCTTGCGCATGCGCACCAGTCGGTTGGCACCTTAACACGTGCAGAAGTAAACGTCCACGTAAGATCATGAGCATAGGAAGGGATAATTCCAAGGGAAGTCAAATGACAATGAATAATTTAGGATGAGCAAGATGCGATAGAAGGAGCTATTTTAGCATCAATAAAATAATAGTACCCATATCTGTAGCAGAGATGCTGGGATGCTCTTGGTAAAAGCAGCGCGAGTGCTTTTCCAGCGCCACGTGGCAGCAGGACGAACCGACCGCATCCACGGATACCCAGGGGGGTGACTTTCCTGTTTAAAGGATAGATTACCCCCAGAATTTTCAACGCTGATCTGCCTGGACCAGTTTGAGTCCATTGCATAAAAGCTGAACTCCTCGGGCAGGTACAAGCTCAAAAGGCGACTATGCCCAGGGAGCATCTTCTGGGTCCTTCCCAACGTGCGCTGAGAAATGAGGAACGAAGGGTGGCAGCTTCCCCGGAACTTCCGGTGTTACGCAACTCCTCTCCTCCAGGACGAATATTAGTTTCGTTTGGACGGCGCACGGCTCCTGGCATTGCAGGAATTCCGAATTCATTTCGTGAGCCAGCGGCCGAAGGGACGAAGAATCTTGAAATGGGATCACCGGTAGAACAGTCACAGGTAAAAGTGTAAAAGAAAGGAAGAAACTGGATGCGTAGAATAAAGAGCAAAGTAAGAAAAGATCAACAAGTTATTGACTAGGAATTTGTGGCAGCCATTAATGGAATCCACCGCCCCGATCCTTTCGCAAAGTGCACCGAGCACCGTTCGGTTGTCCTAGGTCAGACGGAGGCGCAATTATTTGGGTTCGATCGGTATTCCCGAGTCGGCCTAGGGAACGGTGGAAAGGGAGAAAAAAGAAAAACAGAACGGAGTAAAAAAATATGAAAAACCGATGCGCGGGTACGTGTCACGCGTCCTGGCTCAACGAATGAGCCACCCCAGTAATCAAGGCTTCCGCTGTCTGCCACACACTCCAGCCTGACTGATCCGACTCCATACTCGTCTGGCTGCCCGGCTGCCACGAGTTGTGCGCTTTTTCAACACGAAGCCGTTTATAAATCGGCGAAAGGGTTCGGGTAGAATCCGAGCCCACGAGATCGGTGTGTATTAACGTGTCGCTAAGCCCGTCGGATGATCATGGCGCTCCTGGCAGCTGGGTCCTAACCGAGAGGACGAGAGGACCGGTCCAATGGAAGTGCCAGGCCGCCAGGACCCGTTAGCTTGGAAACACAAACCCCGGGCTCTGACGCCATGATTTACTCGAGCGAGTCTCGAACCCACAATCTGTAAGGCTTAGCAAGTCCACGGCTTGTAGCAGCGGCTCGGCTCCCGATATTAAAACCCATCCGTTTTCCCATTTTACATTATTCTTTCCAACCGGGCGAATCCAAACTTTATCGTGCCAGTTCGGACGCGGTATAGTCGAGCTCTGAGAATTATTCCCGCGACTCCCTAGCTCCGTTTTACACGTAACCCTTTGCGCCCACCCTTGATTCTCCTGATAATTCCAGACACCAGAGTGTCTTCCGCTTCGACCCACGGCGACATCGGCTCCAGTCAAATTTACACGAGACACCCTAAGCTCAAGCGATTCCCGTCTCTCCTCGAGGACTTTTCTCCGGGAAGGAAAAAACTTCCCCTCGCTCCTTCCTGGACCTCAGCTTCGTCCTCCTGGCTCTCCCGCGCCCGTATCTTGCTCGCTGCCGATCCTTCACGCAACTCACGTAATTCGGTGATGACGTCACGCGTGAAGAGTGCGAAATATAAAGTCGCCGTGAGCCGAAGCCATGTCCCACCGTCGCGTGGAAATGCGGCCGGGCTACATGAAAATGTATGGAACAGCGGCAGACGAAGAAACGCGTACGTGTACTTATGGCATTGTAAAAGAGTCCCGTGAGTGCTGTCGTGGTAGAGAAAGAAAAGGAAAAAAAAGAAGAAGAAAAACTCATGTCCTCGTAACCCTGTCAGAATTTGGCTGTTTTTCTGCTACCCCAAGAAGGCAGAAGAAAAAAGATTCCTAGACGTAACCATTTTTTTGTCATTTTTGACTTTATTTTATTACCGCTCCGCCCGGACTACATGCATGCCCACGCGCAAGACAGCGTGATGAAGAAAAATCATTTTATCCAAAAATCCAGTTGCATGCAAAAAGACACAGAGCATCTCCCAACGAATCGAACAAGAATTACAAAAAATTCAAAAAAAAATACAATCAATCAATTTAGCTATAAAATTTAACGGAAAACTCAAAAAAGGCTCGGTTAACGGGAGGATGATCATCTCCGATATCTGGGTCGCACGCGGGATCTACATACCTGGCAAATGAAGTGGTGCCGGTGATGAAAAGATCAGCATCCCTCAGGAGCCCTTTCTAGCTCCGGCGCTCGCGGAGGAGCTCAGTAAGGACTGAATGAGAATAGAAAGGGGGAGAGAGGGAGGAAAGATGTTCCGCGCGCGGTATGTTTAATAAACCGCAAGTCAGCCATTACCGCGGAATTCTATTTATCTGAGATAACGCGCTGCTCTCCGACTAGCCGGGATCGATAACAGGTGCAAGTTGCATTTACCCGCCGGCGCAAAGGACAGCGAGTCCCACCGTCGGGCAACGGTAGTTCCATGGTACGATTGGCACCCTTGAAATTTCTTGGCCACCCGGTAGAATCCTCATTTACTCGCACTGCTCGAAGTGCAGGACCAGGCAGCAGAGATGCTGTAGATTTGAGGGAGACCATCGACTAATTCGCCAGACTCCGTCTGGAGCCTGTAGAACGAATGTCAACGAGGACCGGAAGAGGGACTAAGGGAATAGGGTTAAGGCAGTAAGGCCCAGCCCAATGGCAGAAGGAAGGTGCATTACAGCCAACCTGTTATTATCCAGCCTAAAATAGGGCACGAGCCGTTATTAGTAAGCCATAACGTTACCATAAAACATCCTTGCACCACATACGCATACGGTGACCTGACCGGGACTTCGGCCCACAGTCCACCGGCATGGCGGCATAAGCCATTGTTATCAGGGCTGAATCTGGGCAGGGCACGCCATGTGGCTAAATTATTAGGGTGTTGTATAATTGGCTGGTCGATGGCTTGCGGTTAGTTTAGCATGGTGGTTAGTTGCTTGGTTCTGGCTCTTCTCGGCCCGTCCCCTCCGCCGGACCTTATTCCACCCCGATTCTCCTTTCCGGTAATCCTGCTTAGGTCGAAGACGCGCTTTCCAGCCCCCGGACACCCTTCCGCGTCACAGGGACTGATAATATTTTCCTACTCGGAAAATGAAGAATTTAGGGAAAAATTTCATTCCTCGTTAGCGAGGAAAATTCACGACTATCTTTCCACGTCCAAAAGTGTCTTGATCCCTTCGGAAGTTCGGAATAGAAATGATAAGATAAACATAGCAGGGTCAACGGGATGGACGAGGGAGGGTGGATGGTAGCGAGTACGAAGACACTCGTTAAATAATTGAAATTCAATTCGAACCAATGGACGCAGGGTGGGACAGAGACAGGGGTAGCTTCCCTCAACTCTAATAGGTCCGAGGACGCTATCGACATTATAAAAAAGCAAGCACCCTATTCCCAGTCGCTAATTGAAATTGCAAGTAGTAGCGGGTGGTACAATTATTAGTAATTCCGAACCCGTAAAATATTCATCCCTGATAGGTGCGCGCGATACGGGCACAGCTGTACCTCGGGAACGAAAGTACTCGAAATTACTTATCACGAACGGGATATATATTCGATACTTTCTCGCGAGTGGCGTCGGGCTGCTTATATAATATATTCGTGTATATGGAAAGTTTGTATAAATTACACGCGCGCCCTCTCGACGCGGCTCCGAGAAGCTCGCTGGAAAGAAATTCCGTGGAACAGGTAATTTCGCGCACGTCATGCCGGCTCTGATTGACACGAGCAACGCCCCCCGCCACCCACCCGTTCGCCTGTCCCGAGCCTCGGCGAATAATGGTCTGGAAAAAATAGTCTTGCGAAATGATACATCAAGGCGTGGGGTACAGTGTATTTATAGAGTCTTTACCTTTTCCATTATCCTTTCAGTGTTCGAACGGCGTCAAGCGGCGGGGCATAAAAATTGTATCAACGGGTTTTTTCTCGGTCCGCACCCTTATTGGTAAAGATCCGGGCAAGTAAAGAATGAACCCGCCGACGGGATATCGGAATCCGTGATAAATACATTAAAAACAAAAATGACGATTCCAAGATCGTGTACGAAGACCTCAGCCTGGATTTCCAAATAAACTACACGTACTTTCGCCAGCGAGGATTCGGAAGGTCGCGGATATCTAAAGATAGCTAGACTAGTAAGTGGGAAGGCGATGGTGGTGGCGATATAGGGGTTGATTCGTGTCGGGGTAAGCCACGAGGAGCCCAGAACCAGGGGTGAGGAGCCTGAGGGAGCCAAACACGACTAAAAGGCTTAATCCGTTTGATTGCTCGTATAACTCGGGGGGGTGGTAAGGGTTGGCGATGGGTTAAGGGTGGCTGCCCCTGGGACCACCCCCGTACGCTGGCACCGAAGCGCCCTGGAGTACCAAAGCTCCGTGTACCGGTGAACGGGAGGGGCCCGATGAGAGCGGCAAGGAAAAAGCCGACCTTGGAAAAGCAGAACGATTAGAGCGCCGAGAAAAGCTCGGGAGAAAGCTCCGAGGAGGGTGGTAACGCCGAAGCGTTATTAAATGTTATTAAATGGGTTCCCCCCGTCCGAGCTCGCCTAATGTTTATTTTTATAGACGGCGAACACGATAACTCCCCCGGATGGATCGTCAAGCCTTCGGGCCCTGACTCCCGGCCTGACTGACACGAAATTCCGAAAGGGAGCTTTTAATCTCGATCTATCCTTCCGAGAAGCATCTGCCCCGAAGATATCTGGCCTTTCGTGTTTTCACCCGGGCACGATCGCCAGTCATCTAGATCGGAGCGCAGCGACTCGTTCACCGCCATTCACTGAGCTCCGAGTAGCATCTGCCACTGTGGCTCCGACGTCCTCGTTAATCAAATCGAACGCTGGGCGATCGATCTGCGAGGGAGCCTCGGGGAGGGTGAAGTGATGCAGGATGGGAATTGTGACGTAACAATATAATAAACGATATCCAAACTTGAGCTTAGAGGTCACGGAAAACCGATTCGATTTCGTCGATGAAATTTTTAGACAGTGCACGACGTACGGGACACGTGGCAAGGAGCGTCGGGACGCCTGACGCGTCTACAGGGGCAGCTGGATAAAAGCGTGCCGCTGAATTTTCAAAGCAGCCCCAGGAGTGATATAGGAAAGTCTAACCTTTCTGTAATAAAGAAGATTGCTATATTGGTACTTCTGGTGCTTCGTTCTTCAGCGCTACGTGTATACAAGGATACGTGTTCGGAGAGACTGATGGCTCGGCGTATAGCATAGATACCGGTGATTATATACATAGATTATTTAGATGGAGCTGGGAAAAGTGTACGTGTATAGGTCCATACGTGATATCAGGGATCTAGCCTAGTTCACATTAGGCGGCGTCGGTTTGTGCTCCGGTGACGCAGGCAAATAGCGAATGAGGCAGAAGGATGGTTGATGCTTTGGTACGTGAGAGAGAGAGGGAGGGCAGGGATGAGCTCAACCGCTGAGAAGGAGGAGAGGAGGGATGAAATTCTGGGGACGACAAGACGGAAGGGATGGAGGAGATTCGACAGCTCGTAAAGCGCGCCGGGTGAGAGGGAAGCGTCGGGAAAGGTGAGAGTTGAAGAGATAAAGCTGGTTTTTATGTAATTAGACCCTTGGGGATGGAAACGAGATCAGCGGCCTCAGAGGCATCAGCGACATCAACATCAGCCGCGTAGACAGAAGGGCCAGATGGCCGATAGGCTCCTAGGAGCGTCCCTTGGAAACACCTATACGGTTACCTTTTGGGAGCCTGGGGCACCTTCGTCCACCCTCTTCCCTCTGGTCCAGACGGCAGATGACCATTTCTGCGCTTTATCTGTACAATAGTGGCCAACGGCTCCGAACAGGGGATGGACTGCTTTTCCGCGCTTACGATTCTCCCTAATACCCGTAGTCGAGCGCGTATACCGTTTGCACTCTCTATGTATACATATATACAAACACATTATATCCCGTGGGAGCCTCTAAACTTCCCCGTGCGAACAGGACTTTGCGCGAAGGATCCTCCAAGTGTGCCGGCAGCGAGAATGTTTTCTACCCCGAGATAATATGAAAATTCCAAATTAAATATCCAATCCCCACGACGACGGTGTACCGGGGTGGCTGGTACCCCCAGCCATCCACTACCCACTCCGTGGTAGCATCCTCCTTCGCGTCCCGGTAGAACGCACCCCCTGCTGCGTTTTTCTCCCCTTTTTTCCGGCTCCTTGACTGGCCATTTTCCGAGCGGCGGCTGCGAGCTAATAACCCCACGCTGCGCGACCTGAACTACTTGCCCCCGTTCCTCCGTGCAGCCGCAATTCCGCGTCGTAACGCGTCCGCGGCCACTGTGTCTCCCGTTACACAGAGAGGAGGATGTCGTGGTAGTAGAAGTGGCCTACTATACCGACCATTAGGACTTTTTAAACCTTCCACCTTCTCGAGCGTTTACCGGCCACTCGGGATAAAAACTTATTTATACGTCCTCTTAGCTGGACGTTTAAACCGGCAGGGACAAAGGCGTGCTTTCCCGTGCGGATCGTCAAGGGTGCTCCGGCAGGCGGGCTGTTTTGACACCCCCCAGCCCCCTCCAGCCCCCCACCACATTCCCCTATCTAATTACGTAACGCTCTCCGGAGCTGTGTGTCTACACACGTGTGGGTTGTCTCCGCTGATACACCAGGAGCTGCGGACGTGTGGGGCCACTAGCACGTGTGGCTGTACACGTATCTCCCTATGTCGGCTGGTGTAGCCAAGAGGCGACACGGGACACGGGACACGTTAGAGCAGCCCTTATTGTGCTATTAAAGCGGCCCAAAGTGTCGAGAAATTTAATCAGGAAAAGCATCTCGCCTGGCGACCCGGCGGTTTTCACGGCAGCGACACGCCTCGCTGGAATCTCATAAAATCTCATTTGCGCAATGACGTATGCACCGCGATGCACTCCGACGCCTCTCTGTGACGTCGTTACCCTCCGTCTACGCAGGGGTCCGTGTAGTGGCTAATAGAGGCGCCGCACAATCCGCGACGCCCGCTGCCCACGTAGCGACCGTCCGTCGCCCCGAGAGTAAATATTCCCTTGAACCATCGAATTCGGGATATTCTAAATGCCCGAGGAGCTTCGGGTGTTCCAGAGTATTGAAATTCCCGGGAACGCATCATCGACCGTCCTTGATTCCGCACGCGTCTACGACTTGACGTGTAACGGAGTGATAAAAAAAAAAGGGGGTCACCGCCGTTCCGTGCTCACGCGTATTATAATATCATATTCGGTAATACGTTCGGGGGGTGTGTCTCGAGGCTGTCAACAACATAAACGGCATAAACGGGCTTGTAGGAAGCCAATGCTAAAGCCACGTCCACAGGGTAAGCGATAGGTTGAGCACTGCTAGTCGCTACCACCTCACGGCCGGGACACAACGCACGTCCCAATAGACACTGAGCCTGAGTCACTCGTGAGGTCATCGGAACGAACGTCCGCCGCGTCATCGAGTGCCAAAGGTTGACGATCGATGATGACGTTGCCAAGCGGTGAACCAGGTCGTATCGGAGGGATGAAAATATGACATTATCACGCGAGGCCCAGGACTCGGCTGATCTACCTAGGCGCGATTAGGCACTTCGCGTGGACGCCTGTGTATTCGAGACTGACAATAAAAGCGGTAAACAACGATATGGGTAAGCGGTAAACAAGAGCCGGTAAGATAATGAAAGGGGCGAAATGGGCAACTCGTCGTCGCGCTGGTTGTACCGGGTCAGGGGTCGCCCACGTAGCTGGGGCTCGGAAGACAGAGTGCGTCAGGCTACTTTGTGAATTGTACTCCTTATCAGCGACAGTAACAGGGTGCTGCTTCGCGTGCCAATGATTGCAGGGGTCGAACCCGCTCTGCCGTGAGCACGAGCTGTACCAACACTGTTACACTGCTGGTCCTTGGAGCTGAGGTTAGGCCTAACCTCAGTGGTGGAACCTAGTCCCTTGAACTGCCACGGGGATTAGCTACCTATAGCACCGGTCGCATGCCCTAATCAGCACTAATGTCTGATCTCCACTCGGATCCTGGACAACGGTCAGGGTTCTCTAGGAGCAGCTACCGATCGATCGATTACTCGACCGATCGACCCGAGAGAGGCCATGCTGCTGCTTGGCAATCGAAAATCAAGGATCAACAGTGTACTGGGCAAACCTTTGACTACTCGGAGCAACTAGGCTCTGATGTGTAGATCATTCAGCTGGTCTTGCGTCCACCGGGCAGAATTTGATGGGTCTCTTCAGCAGCTGAGCTCACGGTCTTCGGTCAGGGGAAAACTTATCCAAGTTTACCTGGTCTTGCCTTTGCGAATTCTCTCATCCGTTTTCACTCTCGTCAATGTGTCTGATGTTCTGCTGATCGGCCAATGAGGATCGCCGGGAGGATTATCAGGCTAATGCCTGTGATAGTGGGATCGCCCTATTATCATAGTGGCACTTGGGCCTATCGTGACACGTCATCGGGTCATCATGTACTCCGTTCCTGAGCTAACAGTGTATACTTTGTATCCGATATGTTAAGCCGGGATACAGATACGTATCGGACAGGTAAGGTCAATCCAAGGGATGAAGAAATCAAGTGTATTCGTAATGGATAGTCGTGACGTGCGCTGCAGCTAGGCTGAACGAATCCGAATGGGACTGCTAGGGTAGACGGGGAGTAAGATTTCCAAGATTCGAAACTTTATCGCTTTTTTAAAGAAGTTCCATTTGACTTCATTCGTTCGGGTTAGGGACGTCACAATAGGGGGTTGCTGGAGGGTGCCTCGTTCTTTGGAACAGGCGGGGGAAAAATAGGCGCGGTCGGATTTTTCTTGAGATTTTTCAGTTTTTCACGGCTTTTCGGCATCGCGACGATCGTAAAGCCTTTAATGAACGCGGAACGCAGAAAAATGAGTAAATTGAAAATAAAGTAGAAGATTGAATACAAAATGCATCGAACGTAACATTAGAAGTTGATGATTCGGTATAACCGTATTTTCTATATTTTCAAAGTTTCTAAGTACAGGGTATAGTAAATATTGGAAAAAAAAACATAAAAATTAATATTCAATTGTCTTTATATGCCAAAAAAAATCTTGGTACGGTACCATATACGATTTCATGCAAGTTGAAATATTTTTTTACATGCTATATATTCTAAGATATATTTGTCAGATGTATGGCTTTCACCATACGCCGTAGGCCTACGGCACTCTTGGACTCCTTATCACTCAGGCAACGTAAGGGCGGCAAAGATTCGAAAGCCAGAGAATGTTTTCTCATTTTTCGCTCCCCATCCGGCCAGAATAAAGTCTCGATCCTGGCCGTGCTTCACTTTGACTCGCTCTCTACGTCGCAGTGATAAATCGATATCAGAAGTTGGCTCGGATTTGCCGGCGTCCCGGCGTCCCGACGCGGTCTACGTCGATGTTTCAGCTCGTTTGTCCTCATCCGTTTTTCATTATTATTATTAAATTTTTTTATTTTCACGCTCGCCTGCCCGCCTCTTTTTGCTCGACTCAAAGTACCGACCGTGACGGGCCGCGTCGCAAAGCTCGCGCTCTTTGAAAGCGCCCGAAACGCAGCCTCGTACAACCCCAACGGAACGGGGACAATTTAGCGTTTGTAAAAAAAAAAAAAAAAATAAATAGAAAAAGAGAGGAGATCCACCTTCAAAAGGAATGACTAATAGGGCTTGATTATTTTTCAATTGGCCAACGTCACTCGTACGTTAAATATACTTTCGCGACTTTAATCCATTTTTTAATTGACGATCGGCCGCGTACCACCGTGAAAAAATTTTCAAAAAAATTTCTCAAAATCGATCGATCAGTCACGCGCGTATGTCTCCTGGCAACGTGACATCCAAAAACGTCGAGTTCGTCAAATGTAAACGCTGCATTATTCACTCTGTATCGCGAATCTCGCTGCGAAACGTTCGAGCGGCCGACATAATTTAGCTTCAATTCTCGCATCAGGGAATACGATAGGGCACGCGCATCGATTCGCATATCCCGCTGAATTTCGACTAAAAAATATCTCAAATTACTGATCGCCATTTTAATACTCCGTTAATATTTGCCAACGACGGCAGCCGTGCTACAGGCATGGTCCAATGTTTGGGATGCTCTTAGGGCGCATCGGCGGATATCGATGGCCGTGGAATAAATAAGCGTGAGTGGCCAGGCTACAGGGCATGGACCAAAAAATCCCCCTGTACCACGTGCACACGGATTGATCCTGGTCCATATTCAGTTTGAGCAGGTCCATCGCTCGGAAGGACCATTTTAAAGGGCACCGTCACAGCTTGTCAGGTTGAACCACCTTCCCATGCAGGCGCATACGTACCACGAGGATTCGAGTCCGGAGACTGTTCTCCAGTTTCCAAAACGTGGTCCATGATCCCTTGGAAGGATTACTCGTCGTGTCGGCAACGCCAGTGCTCTACCGGTACCAGCAGTACAGCCAGTACTGCTAATGGTAGCGTGGGGGTCGTAGCCGACCAAGGGGGAGGCTGGACCGCGATCGCCACTAAGATGGATGCTCGCACTTACCGGCTGACTAGACCCCCTAGACCAGCCAGACCCTCTCTTACCGGGTTTACATAGGAAGGTGCCGAGATATACGTGTGTCTACATTACATAAGTGGCACATAGTACGTACAGGCAGATACGCTTGTACATACAGTCAATGGAGTCCTGCTGTATCTACGTGCAAAGCTCGGTGCTCCTTAGGTCTTACTCGGAGCTTTGTAAGTAGCGAAGCTTAAGCGGTTACAATGGCCGGTACGTTTCTCCGGGTAAGATCGAGTGGGCTCTAAAGGCAAACGTTTCGCGGAATACGAATTCAGCGTTCAACCCCTACGGTGGGAAGGGGTGGTGCAGCGTCACGGGAGGGGGGGGGGGGCAGCTCAGACCCATCCACCAACCCAACTAGCTGGGCTCTCTTACTTGTTAAAAGGGGAATTGATTCCGGAGCTACATGGATACCCACCCGCTCGCGCGACGCACCTGCGGTTAATTTGAAAATTATGCCTGGTCTTGGAATACTCTATTTACCATTCCGCTACTCTGTGAAGACGCTCTAGGTGCTTAGGACGAGGCCTTCTCTTGGTAGCTGCGAGGATACTGGGGAGAGGTGCTGCTGGGGAGTGGGAGGTCAGGGGGTGGTCGGAAGGTGTTGCGAGATTATTATTTGGGAGTCTCTGTGAAAACGGGACGATTTGCTCTGGCGCACTTGCCGCATCTCGGCGCTAACGACAAAGGTAAAGTATCGCTGGAATTAATTTTTGGGGGGTCGTTCCCGGTAGCCGTCGCGGTTTCCCGAGCGACGCCGGATGTCGCAAGCGACGCGTTTGGTACGGTAAGACGTACTTCCGGCTCGTTCGCAGATGTCACCCCAGCCTCACGGTCCTGAGATATCACACATTCCGTCCGTCGTTTCAGGCGAGCGACGGCGCTATGCTAATGCAGGGCTTGTAGCACCGAGGGACGAGAGGAAATTGAGAGATGTGGGCAAAGCCGGATTTGCCAAAGGATTAATAAGGATGCTGCGACGTGGTCCTGGGGATTTTCAGGATTCAAACTGTACCGAGGATTAATTATCACCGAGCAGGAAAATAAATTCCTGACAGCATCCAGTCGTCGCATTAACGAAACGCGCGAGTCTCTCCACTTACGGTAATTATCGCTGTTATCTGAATCACGCGAAATGTACCACCGGTCCGGAAGCTGCGTCATTTTGGTCCATTGGTCCAAAAGTCACAAGACCGAAGGGTTATCCGCGTCAATCGAGCATTGAAAATAGATATGGAAAGTCTCGCAGATTCCAAGTAGCGTACGAGGCGTCGCGACGCCCGACACTCCGAAGCGTCCATGGATTTGAATTTCGCCTCTTGGACCGATGCTCGAAGCCAGAGAAAACGAAGAGAAAAAAAAAAGCCGAGCGAAACGAGCAGCGTCGAAAGGGGTGGGAAGAGGGGGACGCTTAATATTAAAATAATCGGTGCCACAAGGAGGCGTGGGAGGGTGGCCATCTGAAAAATGGGCAAAGTTTGACAAATATTTTTTTTTTTTCACCGACCCGTAACACTCCCTGTCTCCGGGCTATCCTTTAATTAATTAACGCAGAGCAGAAGCACTTGACTAGGAGTGCGTGGGAGTGGAAGGCGCATAGACGGAGGAATAGAAGATGGGAGAGAGGAGGAGAGCGACGCCGACGACCCGGGGGCCGGAGGGGAGGGCTTCTCATTCAGGAATAGTACAGCGGTTGGGCGAGAAACACCAGCCAGCCATCTAGCCATCTAGCCACCCAGCCAGCCAGCCGACCAACCAGCCAGCGGCTGGTAAGGGGGCTGAATGTGCTGAAACACCAGCCGGAGGCATTTGAGTTACACTGTGCTGCGTCTATAGAAGGGGGTGTACTCCCTTAGTATTCTCTGCCGTGGTGCTAGCATATAGACATATGGCCCTCAAAGATACCTACACACGAAAACAGAGAGAGAGAGAGAGAGAGAGAGAGAGAGAGGGTGGTAAAATACACGTTCAACATAGAACCGATCTTCTATACGTCTGTGTATATATATATATATATATATATATATATATATATATATATTTTAGATACATATAGGTATATAAACACAGTGAGAATAGTTGGCAGTTAGTAAGGGATGTGCGGAGGAGTTGGTTTCCTTGTTTATTTTGATACAGCATGCACCTGACGTAATTAAATGTACAGCCATAACAATACACTCTCCATACTCCAATGGGGGGGAGTAAAGAAAAGGAAACAGAACGCATCCATCTTCCGTATCGAAAGAAACGTAATGGCCAAATGGGATATCAAGAATACCGCGAACCGTCGGGACGTCGAGCGTCGCTGACGAATAACGACGCCATAATGGATCCCTGGAAAATTGTCGGTCGAACTACTCGATCAATGATACGTATAACGTAAGAGAAAGTTTTCTCGGCGTAGCAGCTGCAGCTGCATTAGGTTGTCCGACAATGCTTACGCACGTGTGTCTACACATGCAAATGGGGGTCTTCGTATAAATGTGTACTCTTCCTCGGAATACCCATGGGCGTTGTGGCGGGTCGAAAAATGAAAGTGCGCGTTATTGTGAACGTGGCTTTATTTATCGCTCGTTAACCCGTCGGTGCTTGCAGTCCGGTGTGACGACGCCGGGCGTCATTAAAAGGCGACGAGAGAGCCAAGCGTTCGGCGCTCTACCTCTGATAGTGCAAACCCTTTTAGTCGACTGTATACCGGACTGCCTGTCCCTATGTCTATAGCTATCGACCCTTACTCGAAGCCCTGTCCACCCTCGGCCACAACGCGGCCTCGTTGCGTTCGATATGCGTTTGTATACTCGATGCTCCCTACCGGCTGCTCTATTACTTCACTCTATGTCCACCGATGTGAGTCTCGTTTAGATGGAGCTCGTGTCGAGGAATTTCTACGTGGTACCGTAGCTCCGCTGATATCCCCGTGAGAGAACGAACGCGGTTGAACGACAGGTTCGAGGGGATGATTATGGGGTTAGATAAAAAATGGATTTTACGTAGTGGATTGCAGGGAAATAAAAGGTGCACCTTCTCTTAGGGTATTTTGGTCAATTAAGAGGGGGGGGGGGGGGGAGGTTGATCTCTGTTTACAAGGACTGGTCCAGATTTCACGTACAAGCACTCTTTTCATCTCCATCTTTTTACCTCGCGGAATCGTCGGTTTTCGGAGAAACGGAAGTTGTCGGAATTTCTCGAAAAAAAAACACGGCCGACCGAGCACCCGCGTTAGACGTTACCACAAATACCATTGTTACTCTTGGGAAGGAAAGTCCCCGGAAGTAAGGGAGTCACAATATTTGCAGGAACGATACACGCTGCGGCAAATGTTATTCTGCACGGAAGAAGAAAAGAAGAAGACGGTGATTGGTCGATTTTCTTTATCTCTATATATGACTCTGCTGTTTCTTTTTTTCTTTTTCTTTTCTACCGTTGGTCTTTTGCCGCCTTCCGTTTCGTCGGATGCTCCTACATACAGGGCGCCGGTTCTGGTTCGACCAGACGCTTTTCGGAAGAGCAAAAACACGAAGGGGATGAGATCGACGGTATTGGGACGGTTTCGCGATAGGAGTGAAATTTTACACCCTCTTGGTCCTCTAAGCAGCCCCCATACTCCGGAGATCGAGCGAGCGCGCTCCTTTCGTTCCTTCGGGAAAAATTATCCTTTTAGTTCCCCACATTCTTGCATCCCCGCTTGGCCGCGACCCAATTCCATCTTTTAACCAAAAAAGAGAAAAAGAAGGAAAAGAATCTGAATAAAAATTGGAAATACTCTGCTCCGCTGAAATAGAGATACTTTTCGATGGAATTTACAAAGTACGACTTTATTTATCTTCCATTCCTCCCGCAAGATCATCCCTTAATGGCTTCAACCCTGAGGGATGCAGCTATTGATTTATCCCGCGGAATAACACATCCCTCGTACGTACCTGTAGGTAGCTCTAGAAAGGAGAACCGTATCGTATATCGATATTACAGTGACGAATGACTAATTGAAAAAGCAATAATACAGTGAAAGAAAATCAAAATGACAGGAAGCTGTGCCCCATCTCCAAAATCATATTGTACGAGATTAAAAGGGTTAATTGATGTAATCGATTGGAAAAGAGGCGATATCCGGTCGATTCTCTTTACCTGGAAGTTGAAACTGCGTGACTGGACACAATAGAGGTGGGTCGGTTTCGGATTCAATTAACCGCAGGACAATCGATAGCTCGTGGACGTTCGGCGTGGAGGGTTGGGATTCGTAGGGGGGTGACAGCAGGGTGTTGAACAAGGGAGGCAGAATGAAGAAAAGACCGTAAGGGAGGAAGCAGAGGACTGCGAGGGTAGTTCCGTGAAGTTCAGGGGGTCTCTGGCATGTACCAGCTGAGAGAGCTGAGAATCGGTCCTCGTGGGCGCCGGACGTAACTCGTCGGGCTTTGCGCCGTGTAGTCTCTTCGTGCCGGCGCTTTCCGCTAGTCAATGGAGTCAGCGAGTCGCGTAATGGATTATCGATTTTTCGTTATTGCGCAAGAAGTCCCCGCGCCCGACCGGAGATCCGGCATCAAGGAGAGTCACGAGGATTCACGGTCAATTTAAAGAGGACGTAGAGACCGGCCAGTGCAGCAGCGACCAGCAAACCGTTTACCTGGGCGCCGATTGCGTAGATATACTTGGGAAGCGCGCGACCCGTTTCACGGGCTGCCGAGGAGGCTGACGGAATAAGGGAGGAAATGGATCGGGAGGGAAAAGACAAGACAGCTCTATGAAAGGGATTTGCGAGAGCATCGCTAAAGCGGGATTCTTGAGATTACCGCACAGCGTGAAAGCAGTTTAAGTCCGGGTTTGGCTCCGGAGACGCGAAGCTTCTAGAACCTTCTAGAAGGGACGCTGGCTTAGCAAATCGTTCGTAGAAGACAATATTGCGAGAGAATACTTTCTATTCTTCCACTTTCTTTTTCCTTTCTCCTTTCTCTCTTGACTCCTTGACGGATCCCGAAGGACTCAGGTCGCGAAGGATCTCAGGGGCTGGGGGTTGAAAATCTACGAGGGGGGAAAGGAAGCGCAATCCAATTAAGGACAATCGAGGACTTCGATCTGAGTCGGCTTCGTATTTGGGTGAAGGATCAAATAATTAAAAATAATACACGAGCAGCCGCGACCGGAAGTTTGTTCGCGTGTTCTCCGGCCCTCTCCTGCTTCCCCACAGTCCAAGCCCACGAAGGAACCACACGAACGAGCCACCCTCGACTACGAGTCTCGTTTCAACCTCCTTTGAAAGCCCCTTTGCCTCCTGCGCCTCCTTTGCCCCCCTTCGCCACCGAGTGGCGACCAAGAACCAGCAAGCAGCAACCGCCGTCAGCGTCGCCTCTTTGACTTTATGTCGGTTTACTGCAATGTGCACGTTATGTAATTAATCAAAGGAAAAGTATAGCAGCTTTATCCTACGTTCCATCCAGCCGAGCTTTAGCCGTTCAAATCGTCACGTCACGCGTGCTAAACAGTCGCCTTGGAGTTAACTAGGGAGAAAGCCCGACCAGAAAATGACTGGTACCTACTTCCGTTCAATTTTAAACATAAGTAACGTCAATTAGAGGTACAGTCGTGACCAGCAGTACGCGTTTCTATTTTACGTATGCATTATTCCTTTTGATGTTGCCGCAATTCATATCGTTATCGATTTCATGTTACACAGTGTACTGTTATTTAAGGCTGTTACCTCATATCTGTATACCAACATTTGAATGATACAACGAAGATATGCATACCATAATGAAGTCACATTCGTTATACCTAGTTTTGGTCATTTTTCTTATCACGCATCGAGCGATAACCCGCTACTTTTTGGACGATAAGACACGCGAAGCGTCGTATCACACCGAAGGTGCCGAGGTTGGATATTATCGTTCGTCAGTCGGTAATGTAGAAGGGATGAAAAATGGATGGTCGAAAAGGTAGGTATCCGCGTTACCTTATAAGGGGTACACACCCCCTAAAGATACGATGGGACATCGGTCGGTAAAAGCAGAGGTGGATGGGAGATAACGTGATAACAGATGGTACGTCAATTTAGTCAAAGTTACGCGTCGGTAGGACAGAGGGGATGAAACCGTCGGTAAAACAGAAACTACCTCATTTTAGAGACAATAACGAGCACCAGCGACATTTCCGTCGGTCGAATAAGACGTGAGATAAAATAAAATAAAATTATAAATCAAATTAAAATCCGTATAAAATTTAATTTCTCAACCAGTTCGAGACGCACAAATACATTGGACAGTAATCGAATAGACGTTTGGCAATTTCACGTTAACGAGCGTCAATAATGATTATCGTGCGTGTAGCAGGAAAACGCGGAGAGAAGCCACAGGGTGCGCATTAGCTCCCGTTAAAATCTCATTGAATTCCCGTTCAGTGCCGTAACAATCTCACCTGGTGCCACCACCCTCCCATTTACCTTCAGCACTCTGCGGGATGCGTTTAAAAATAAAAATACATGAAATCCAGTCTCACCGAACCTCGAAATACCTCAGCGCCGTATATCATCAAATGAACGTTACTGTACATATGATTCCATTTGCAATGGACATTAGTCCACGTTATTAGGCATGTAATGCATATTTCCAAAATACACCAGAATTAGCGACAGTGATCTACGATGCAGAGAATTTGTATGAAAATCATGCGCACAAAGGTGCACCGTACCGATCCCTACCGGAAATGTGTCATTAAACGTAAAGATCATAAAACAACACCTAGATATATTCGCACAGCTATAAAAATCAAACGTGCCAAATTGTTTGTTACGTGTTTCAGGTGTGGAATAGCAGGACGCAGTTTTGAATTTCGGACTCGATATCTGCCCCCCGGGCACAATTCCCATCGAAGAGCCGGCCTTCAATTTTTCCTGTCAAACTCTGCCAAATGGCAGTCGGCAAAAGCGACCGCCCATCTGTCAAATCTGCCCGACGCATTTGAACTGCACGGCTCTGTGTTGGAACAGTCATTAATATAAATAATACACGTGTACATACACCGCGACTCGCTAACGCGCGCTACGCCGGAATCAAGTGGCCCTGCAGTGGGTGCAACGTGCAACGTGCAATCGAAATGCATGGGGGAGAAAGTAAAAACAAAGCCAAGCTGGAAAAAAAGAGATAACGAGAGTAAGAAGAAAAAAGGAGAAACGAAAAGCACCCAAGAGCCAGCTTGTAATTGAAACGGTCCGTAGTGGCGCAAAAAAAAAATAACGTCTTCCTTGGTGCAGAGGATGTCCTGCTTACCCCCTTGTCGGCTTGCAAGGACGAAACGATGGCGGAAGGTAAAGCCGGCAAATGAAAAAGAAAAAAAAAAAAAGAAAAAGAAAATAAAGGAGACTGCGACCGAAGAACATGCGGGAGCATTCGTGCGTTAATAATTAAACGAATTACAGCACAGGATTGAGCGTGGCTACACGATGCTACCGATATAACAACAAAGCCATGCTGTATGGTCTACGTCCATTTTTCACACGATAAAGTCACATCGCGAATTATGAAAAAGTCTAGATCGTCGTCCCTCTTTCCCCGTACGAATTGACAGTCGATAGGCAGCTGGTGACGTCACTCGAATGTAGCCTCGTGGAAATGACCGAGGGAGGATCCATTTCACAGTACATTTTTTTTCACCCTCTTGTGCCATTTTGTCTTTTCGCTTCCTTCTTTCTCTTCAAATTCTTCGCAGCTCCCTCTTCCCTCTTTTCCACTTTTTCGTCCTCTTCTTTTCTTTTTTCTTCACCTTTCTTCACTTTTAAAATTATCTCCTCACACACTCTTTCTCCTGATCTGCTTTTTGTCTTTCCTCCCTCCACCCACCAAAAAGCTCAAAAGGGAATTGATAATTTTGCAAAAAGGAGTATCTCGGTGGGTGAACGTATTTAAATTAGAGCTGCAATGCAGGCACCATCCGTCGCGAACACGTGGGTCCGGTATACCTTAAGGCAGTACGTCGCCGTCTTATTAAGGGTTCCGCGTGTTAATGCGTTTTAGCCTAGCAGCTACAAAAAGACCGCGCGATTATTTATACTACGTGCATACGACAGTCTGGCTGCGAGTGGAATATATCTGTCAAGTGACATTCGCACGGAGCTGCATTCGTGTAAGAGCTGACAAGGCGTAGGTGACACAACACGAACCAACCTTACATAACGTAACAGCAATTACAAAGTAAGTAGCGAATCTTTGCGAGGCATTCTCCGCGCAGGATGCACAGAAGGAACTCGTAGAATTGCCCTGAAGACGTGGAGACGTGCCGTGCGGGCAAAAGCCATCGTGTGCGAGAATTCCTCGCTGGGTCGTGGCTGGTCGCCGATAACCATGAAATATGTTTACAATTATCGCGCGACTGCTCCCATTACATATGCCTTGCACACACAGGACGACATCGAAACTTCGTTACACAGCGCACTAATTAACGCCGATTGGACGTTGCGTCTCGGAGACATTAAGAATTATCACAGAGTTTGAATACACGTGTTGGACATTACACAGTAACGAAGAAAGATAATTAAAAATATAAGCGCTATAAACGAAGTGCCAACACATGCGTCAATAGATTGAACACTGTGAAACTTATAGATAAGAATAACGAAGGAAGATAATTAAAGATATAAACACAGCCATGCACTGGACGTTTTATTGAAATTGTATGATGTTCGTACATCACCCAGAGTAACAGTTGTCGTAGCTACGTACCTGCGTAACTGCTGTTACTTTGAAAATTCGATCGATCGCTTGTCGCTTGTCCCTGCACAGAAAAAAGTAAATATCAGAAAGCACGTTAGCATACAAATACGAAGCATGTAGGTCTTATGGGTATTTTACGTCTATATGATTCAATGACGGAGTCTTTTATGCTATAGACCGCTGGGTCTTTTAAAATTCAAAGGGGAGATCTAGCGTTTCTAATTTCTGCTATAGTACATTTCTCATACCTATGTTTCGTCCTTGCGAAATAGTTATGGAGTATATGGTGCATTTGCAACGAGCCACGAAAGGAGAACGGATCGTTCTTAGGACGACCAACTAAAATAATCGGTCTCCTTCCGCAGCAGGAAGTTCGCCCAGGCCAAGTCCCCGATTTATTTGTCCAGCTGTCTCAACGATAAACGGCCACGACAGCTTGACAAGTGGGTTGCCATGGTATCGCTTGTTTATCAAGCATTCGGAGGTGAAAATACGTGGCCGCGCGAAAAAATTAACCGCGCAAACGTTTCTCTGTGACTCATTGTCAGTCACGTTTCGTTTATGGTTAGATCATGGGAGTCAATGGTCTAACTGCCAATTAATTAAACAACGTTAAATTCTTGTCGGAGAATTTATTTAAACGTTAGAAAATAGCGTATACTCGATTCCAACGTGCGAGAGCGTGCTGTGCAAGGTAGGAATGAGACACGCGACGATCAGCCACAAAACGAGACGGATGAGAGGAAACTCCAAAGAGTACGAGATAGGAGAATAAATGAGAGTGACAGGGAAAGAAAGAGTATCGGAGAAATGAGGAGAGAGAAAGAGAGAGTGCACGGCTACTCACGCACTGGGACTTGACTTTTTATAAGGATATTCCTGAATAATATTGATCTGTCCGAGCACCGTACATTTAGGGAATGGGGAATTAATTTTCGTAGAAACGTTGAGCATCCAGCAGTGAAGCGACGAATGAATAAAAGAGGGTAAACAAATAGCTGCTGACCGCCGCGAGTCAAACAAGTAGCGTACACAAGGTAGAACTCACCACATTCAATGTATTTTACACGAATCCAAATTCTTTGCTAGCCACACATGTCACATTATAAAAGCACGCACTTGCACATCGTTCTAAGCACTACACGGAGGTAGAAAATATGTGTGAAAAAGGTATAAAAAAAGGATTGTTAGGAAACTGACGAGAAATCGCCATGACAGACTAGACACTAGGCGGCCATGTTGTCATGTCACGCCGAGCTGCTGCCATCTAGCGGGATACTCCTGAACACTCTACCTAACCGACCGATGTACCAGCTATACACACTATCGCTCCCACGTCACTCCTATGTACCTTTTGCACATATTATCTACTCTCGTTAACGTACCTTTCTCTTCATTGATTAACGAAAAGGAAAACATTAGCACATGGTTTGTACAAGCTGATCGATATTGGGAATGAAAGCGATATTTGCTCTTCCATTCTCTGCTCCGGGAGCTCAAGCTTCAGTAGGATATTCGAATTTCAGTAACGTTACACCTGCGTGTGCCCGATATGTATCATGTGATATTATAAAAAATAAATATCTGTGAATATGTAACCTTGTACCTTTAATGAACACCCTTCGCTATCCAATATTCCTCAAAATATTCCTTTACTACACGAGCTACGCAAAAATCGATTTGTCGCGTATCGAAAATATCTTAAAACTCTGACACCCCTTTTTGCTATACCGATTGGTAGTCTCTATCGTAATTCGATGCGTGTGAATTTGCTGCTTGACGAGCGAATTTATCGCATGCAATCAATTGGACGGATCGGGATTACTTTGAAAATATAAAGATATGCAATAATTTTTTAACGTTTATGGGATGCTAGTCCGGCACTCGCGCAATAGGCATCTAGTAACGATATAAACGAGCGATATACGTGTCAGGCATAAATTGCATTCAGCAACAATTAACGAGCTGAAAAAATTACAGTCGCACGCGGTCGAGTGGATGCTGCAAAATTGAATTTTTATTATAGTAAAAAAAAAAAGAGAACCAAAGATTTCGGTAGGCTGAATTGACGTCGGTGCGTGAAAGTTGATAAGTGTTTATCTGCAGAATAAATATGACAACAAGAGAAACTAAGAGTAACATTGATCGTCAATGATGCAACGGGGACTGTTATCAAACACCGATCAGCCGACATCTCCACTCCAGGGTATTTTGTTTACGTTTTTCTATACAAGTTGTAATTGAAAAGTTTGTCCTAGGAGGGCAGCACTTGTCGATCGGTACTCGTGTGGGAGGGGGTACTGACTGGTATGCGAAAGGATGTATCGGCGTGGACTTCAGTCTTCCGAGAGCCGATTTCTACGTCGGTCTCTTGTTCGGTCGCGTTTTACTATTTTTGTTTCCTCCTCCCATCCCTCCTACTGTATCTTTCGTTATTTTGATTCTCTGCGACACAAGCAGCCCAATTGCTTAGTCCAGGCCTTTTCACGTGATTCTCTCTTTGTCAAAGTCTGTACTCTGGTCTCTCGCTCTGGTCACAGCCGATTACTTCGGTATCTGTCAGCCGGACCAACGTTGTCCGTAGCTATTGGGCCCTATTGCGTGCATTTCGCAATCTGGACTGCTTAATCCGGTTCTTTGCATTTGTCCTATATCAATTTTAAAGTTTGTAGCAATCGTTTCCTATCTGCATCATCGTCTTTTTCTTGAGGCTTTCTGCCTTGGGTCTTCAGCCCGATTTCCACCATTTATCCCTGCACCCTTCACCATCAAAATTTCGTCGCGGTTATTTTTTATCGTGCGCGAAAATCCGCGTCTTGATCTAGTCATAATTTGTAAATAACGAGTTCGCATTCGAAAACACGTGTAGTGCTAAAATAATCGGTAGAGCCGAATCGCTAAGTCGCTTCTCGAACGAATCAGTGAACCAACTACAAGGACAAGAAGGATACAGAACACGAAAAAGAGGAAGATCATCCTGCAGTAAGTGATTTTTTCTTTTATCGTTATTTTCTATTCACCGTAGACGTTTGTGTGAGTGATCCTTTAAAGTATTTACAAAAATACGAAAGTAGATAGGACGGAAAGAGTTTCAGTTAAAAATCGATTTTCGGAATGAGCAGTTTCAGATGCAAAAATCAATATTAATTTTTTTTTGTATATAACAGTGCTCCCCTGACGCATGCACACTTTTTATTCATATCTTTCCAATTGTGCATTTATGGCGCAAAAACGAATTTTCGAAGTCTACCAATTTAATTGAAAAACAATTAACGTTTTACATGCGTAATTTCGCTGTACGGTAATACTCCGAGTAACGTGAGCAATGCGTTCCATAAACCTTTACCCATCTTGCATTTTACGTAAGTCGAATTTGTAAATTACTTAAGTTTAACTTTACAGGAAAATGCAATATTTATTCATATTACACGTACATATTGTATGAGCCAAGATATTAAGTGAAACTGAAATGTTCATCTACTACGCCATTGCCATAAGGTTCTTAAAGACGTATAGATGCGCAAAGCCGCGAACATACGTACTGGAAATTCTCAACATTATTTTTGTAATATCCGATATTTATTACTGTACATACGTTATCATTTGGTTCATTAGTTGGCATAATCTTTCGGCACATTCGTAACGTTGACATATTCGTCGATAACTCTATCAACGGGTTTCCGGAACACTCAGCCTTACGTAACACGAACTCTGTAAGACGTCTGGCCTAGGTAGTTTGGGTCTATTTATCTTCAGTCAACGATTCCGTAAAGAAAGAGCCCTGCAACTAGCCTTTGACCGGTGCTGCCACCACTCGCGGCGTCAGCTGTACTACTTGCCGTAGCATCTTGCATTGGATCGCGTTGCGTTTGCGAAGCAAAAGTACAATTGTCAAACATTACACTCTCTTGCACGTAGAAAGTTATCCTTTGGATTCATCACTTTTCTTATAATTCAACCGCGCGAATTACATGGTCGCCGCGTTTATTACCTTTGCAACTACTTTCTACAATACTTCGTATAACATTCTGACGCAGTGCAGTTTCTTGTGTCTACGTACCATGTAACTGCCGTTTCATTACATCGTTCTGCTCGCGGAAAGGAAGCTGAGCCTTTGACGACTGATAAGTTTATTAACGAAGAAATCTTGAACGTTCGTCTGACAGGATTAGAGGAAAATTACTAAGGAATCATGTAATCCCAACCTGGGGTAAGTGGAGATGTGAAAAGTGAATGTGAACGAATATCGCGGTGACAGACATTAAAGTACTTGCATGTCCACGCAGTTGACATGTGTCGGGCGTTGCGTGCAACAAATTGCAACATCATGGGAGAATATGTTTCCATTGTAAGAATGTCCAGTTTGTCGGAATGGCGTAGTGACGAGCACACTCGGAAACAACGCTCGGTATTCCTTATTTATTCCGCCTGGCTTCCGTCTGCCACTTTCAGGATCGATATCCGGCATGATTCTATTTTTGAGAACAACCATCAATTTTCAAGCCCAGTTTTTCTGTACAGAGCGTCGATGCGAATGTATTAATGTTCGCAATTTCATGAACGACATTCGGGTTCTCCCATATACATATATTTCCGCATTCAAAATGTATATGCAATTGCACGCTGAAAGTCGCTCGTCCCACTGTGGGAAAATGAGCATCGTGCGTCACAACCATCCGTCCGTGTCAGTTTCTGCGGCCGTTGAATAAAATATCCACAGTATTGCATGTCGTTTTTCGCCCAGCAGTTAGAATCTCCTCGTATCGATATAAGACGCGCGTATGCGCTCGAGGGCAAATTACGAAATTAGGAAACGTCACGTCTTTTCGTGCCTATCTCCTTTACGCACGAAATATTAAAGAAACCCGTCGAGGGCAGTGTTCTTTTCAAAGGCAATGCCTTTAAATTATCTTCCATTGTAATGTGTTTGCTTGGCAGATAACAGCGAAGAAAAGTAGGAAACGTAAAACTAAGGGAAGGAGCGTAAGAAAGAAACGATTAGTGGGAAAGTAGCAGTCAGGCAGCCATATAACGTAGCGAGGAATGAAAAAGAAAGAGAAGGGTGTAAAAAACAAAAGTAGTGAGAAGATAGGAAGTTAGGAGGAAACGTTCAAACAAATGGAGGCTTCTCGTCTAGTCGTCTCGTAAAATATCTAAGAGGGCCGTCTCTCTGGTCGTCTTACGCTTTACTGCCAACTCCGTAGCTGCTTCGCGCGGTGCGCTAATTAAAAAAGCACGCATGTCCCGAGACGTAAAGATTGGTTTATGGCGACGTAGGAACGTCGGGCGTCGTTCGTTCGGATCTGCCTCTCCTCGGGAGTGCTATTATTTAATACACAGCCGGGTCCCTGGGTAACGAGGGTGCCGTTGCCTTTCGAAGTCCTTCATTGGGCTTCGGCCTCTGGGCTGCTACCGTCGAAGCTCCATTTGCCAATCCACGCGCCCCCCACTTCGTTTCTCCAAATTTTCCTCCCGTAGCTGCTGCTCTCGGACCCTCCTCCGTTTCCTCGTCCGCGCCATTTGCCTCTCGCTCCCTTTCCTTAACCCCCACTACTTTTTTGACCCTAACCTCTCGCGGCACCTTCCAAATTTTCTCGGATTAAATAAAGTTTGATTTCCCACGGGGTAAATCGCGGTACGTTCGTTCCTGCTCGCCATTAGGCTCTGCCAAAATTCTCCCTTCGAATCGATTGCTCTTTTACTCTCGCCATCTTCCTACTACACCCCATTCTCGTTCTCCGGCTATATACCTAGGAACGCTCTTACGCCTAGTTTCCCCTTCGGTCTCTTAGCGATCTCCAAGCGACCCGTCGAGTATACATATACTACCTGGGATACAGGTATAACTATACAGCCATCTACTTCCGCCTTCCCATCTATCCTCTATACTCTATCTTCCACGAACTAGTCGACCGCGTGTGACACGTGGCCTGTCCTGGCGTCCCATTACCTACGGGAAGATTTGTGTCTTCTTTCCCGGAAGTTGGATGAACGCCGTTTCGCCTGGGAAAAGTCACGTTGTGCATCTATGGGTAAGACCACAGGGTATTTATACGCGTGCTGCTTCACATCGAAGAAGGAAGCAGCGTGTCCAAGGAAGAGGAAGAGCCTGGTGGAAACGATTGGTACAACCTGCCCTCGAGCTTTGCCCCCCACGTGTTACCCCTCATACTGGACCTTCGTCCGCAAAGGTAGAACAGATAGCAGCAGCAGCCTCCGGAAGTAGCTGTGTAAAAGGATGCAATGGAGCAAGGGATGAGGATCGGGATGAGTCGAAGTTGTATGGGTGCAGCGAGGCGACGGAAGTAAGTGGAAGGAAGGGTGAGGCCGTGGACGCAAGAGAACGGAAGTGAGTGTAAGGCGTCTGGCGGGGTGATGGGGGGGGCGAGAGGACCAGATTCCCGAGCACATGGCCGTCTCGCGTTGTTAGGCTAGATAGCAGCGACGCGTAGGACGCCTCGGGACGCCTCCGTCCGGGCCGGCAGATCGATGCCGCGTGGGGTGGGTTTGGAGTGACGTCACAGAGAGAGAGCTCTACGGGAAAGCAACGACCCTACCGCACTCTGAGAACCCCTGACACACGGCAACCCAACCTGCCAACTTGGCCAGCCTCGTCCTACGCTCCGCTACCGAGCACCCTGGCGCCCACTGCTGCCACCCGTTTCTATCTTTCCACTACACGCTCAGCGCAGCCGGCTGTACTCCCTGTGTACTGCGTACCGTATAACGGCACACCGTATACCATATTTACTATAGGTACACTTGGCGGAAACGTGTCCGAGAGCCGCAGAAACAGTTGCATCTCGCAGCTCGTATTCTCCCACTGTGCGAATTACGACTCTGGACTGTCTCACTACTTCCGGCAACGAGACTGTTTGCCGTCTCTCTCGCGCTCTCTGTATACCGTACAGGGCCACTGTGCGTCCCTCCTGAAATTCGGATTTTGGATTTCACGTTGCCAGACGGCCTGCAGCGACCACTGGACCGCGCTGGCGCTGGATTGGCGTTTTGGGAATATTTGAAAAAATCGGCTGCTCGTCGGTTCTCGAACGAGAAACGAAATGGCGCGGAAGGTGGGATTGAAAATGAAAGGCCCTCCTCCTTAGCAGAAAGTAGGAAATGGGAAATGACCAAATACGGCGGGATACGCTAATGGCTCGGAGCAGCGAAATTGTCCTGGGATAATCGCATTAACGATTTTGCGCGCATCTGCGCTAATGATCTCGACTGCGAGTCGCGAGTCGCGAGTCGCGATACCGGACGGCAATAATTCTGGATATTTGCAGGTAGCCCCCCACGCTGCGAAAATGACTCGTTACTCAACCTCCCTCCCGTTCAACATACCAACCCCATGCCACGATATATCTATATCTGCACTGGATGAATTAGTGTTGTAGGATAATCCAGTGTCGCTCCCATCCCCTGTCGGATTTTCTATAGTATTTACTCGAATGTTTTTTTCAACTCGCTCTTTCCCTTCATTGACAACAATTTGACAAAGTGCACTCTGTAGGTGGAGAGGGACGCGGGTGAGTGAGAGAGAGAGAGAGACACGAAGAAGAAAAATTGGCGAGCGTCCTCACCTGCCACGTAGGTTGGTAATTCTCATTGGGGCGACTCAGGCACGACTGTCGACTCGGCGACCTAAGACTCGTTAAGCTTCGCTTCTCTGACGCGAATTTCTACGACTCCCCGCATTTACAAGGACGTAGAGGGGTCTTTTAGCTGTAAAGTCTCCCGTCTTCCACCGTTCGCTACGTACGGGTAGACGCGGCTAAGAGTCGCCGGGCCCGCAGGAACGTTCGGCTTATCTGCCGACTGTCACTGCATGAAGGAGCCTCTGAAATTCTGGGATCTGTTCAGGGGCGAAGGACCTGCTGAGAAGGAGATAAGTCAATTTTTGAGGTAAATCGTGTTAATTCGTAGCAGTTTTGACGATTGAGGGGGGGGGGGGGGGTAGCTCTCGCAAAGGAAAGTGTACGAATAATTATGCCGCGAGCGACGGCTGGCTTAATCAACTTTCCATTGTAACGTTGACAGCTATTACGGAAATGCTGAATAGAAGATTAGATTCGGTCTGATGGGGTTGCCAGACTGAACTGGGAAGAGGGTCCTAACCGTGCCCGACCAAAGGGTAAATACATTTGAATTCCGAATCACGAGGGCGCCAAGTCGAGCGACCCGATGCCCCCTACGACTACCACTTTGAGAAGGGTAGTTTCTCTCATTCCTTTCCAATCGCGAATTCGATCTCGATTGGCAGCAACTTTTTACTTAAAAGTTCACCGACCCCCCCTCCATCCCCTTTCCTCGTAAGCAATGCCGGGATCGTGGCTGCCGACGACATTCTGCGTTTTAGCGAAGAGGGGGGGGGGGTGTTCGTAAGGGTTGTTGAGTACTTTCGCAAGAGATTTAGACGATTTTGCAAACCGCCCCCCCACTTGCCCCCCTCCGAACCGCAGTCATCTCTATAAATTATGCTTTCGCATAAAAGTCCCGTACGTAAAGGAAATGAAAACGGGAGCGAGTTTTGTACATATAATAAAGAAGAGACCGGCTATTACCGTCAGCCATTCGTGAATCGTACTGCGACGTAAAAGTCAATTACCGCGACCCGACGACCCTACGTATAAGAGAGCCTCCACTGTTGCCAACCGCTGGCACTGCCTTCTTCCTATAAGTTCGGTCTCTACGAGACCCTTCGATTCCTCCGATAAATTACTGTCCCTCTCTTAGTCCTTTCGTCGGGTGTTTCTTTCCGTTCGCCGCGCGTCCTGTGACACCGGAGACAAGCAGTGGCACCCAGGATTTCTTCGATTCCAAAGATACTCCGGAGCTGCCAGGAGGCCAGAGATCAGACATTCGTATCCGGGTGCCAGGTCTCGGTTGGGGTCGATACTCGGCTTCGAAACTTGGAATAAAAGAAGCACACGTGGTTGACGTTTCGCGAGGAGCCAACTACGGATTAGCATAGATATTGAGTCCGTCGTGAACCGATAGAAAAAAGATTTTCGAGTTTCGAACGGATGGGCAGAGGAATGGAATTTTCAAAGGCTGCGCCTAAAAGCCATGAAATTTCACTGTTACAATAATCCTAACGATATTTCCAAGTATTTGAATTTCTCGTGAATTTTGGAAAAAAATTTTTTTGCAATTTGAAAAAATTCATTTACTTCTCTTACCACTCTCGTGACTGGGATATCGGAGTCACGAGATGTCGCGGATTCAGGGCGCACGAGTCCCACGGTGCACTAGGTCAGTTGGAGTCAATCCGGGGGTCGTCGAAGGTCAGATTACGTAGCTCAGGGTTAAGTGTAGTAACGGTAATCAGAAAGCGAAGTCCGAGTCGTGCAGGTAATCGGGTCCGAGTTGGCTCTATCAGCTGTTGGCAGACGGCGTGAAAAAAAACTTGAATTTCTGAGGGTTTTATAAGGACGGTAGTTTTATCCCCGGTCACATCAGCAACGTGGAATACGAGTGACTGTATCATACGAAGTAGCAGATTAAACCTTGGCGAAACGCAAACAAATATATGACAAATGGATCGTAACGGCCTAGGCGTTAGCGGCGTCTAGTCGATAAGAGGAATCGATCCTCCCTTGAGAAAGTGCCAAAGTACGAAAATTCCGGACGGAACAAAACCTTTTCGCTCTCGCCTCTGATCCACTGACAATTAATTGCACTCGGGCTCCCTAGGAAAAGCCAATAAAATTCTAGCCACTGGATGAAGAAGTATTGACGCCCCCCCCCCCCATCCCTCTACCCATATAAAGGTCGTTGCGGCGCGCCAGAGAGATATTATTAGTTTTCCGGAAAAGAAGAATTTGAAAAATTTATTCAATGCTCCACGAAGCTGGTGGCTTTGTCGGGGGGGTTGGAGGGGGAAATGAGACGAAGAAGGCAGCAGCACTCGTACCCGAAGACCCCTAAGAACTCTATAGATAATTACTTTGTACGAAGTCAGTGGTTCTCATCCGCGGTGAATTTGAACAGGAGTGACTCCCCCGGTTAACGAGCTAACAAGAGGATTTTACGGCAATTCGCTTCGGTCTCTCAGCCCGTAGATACCATTATGTTTCCGTTTTTGTTGGGGGAAATTGCTCAAAATTCCGATTCGCTCCGTCGGGTTGGTCGTCACTGAAAGCGAATTAACACGGTTTCCATTATTTAAATTCAACGGATATAAAGGAAGGATCAGGGCTAAGTCGCACTCCAAGATATTGGCTGGCGAAGCCTCGCTCAGCCTTGTATGGCTTCTTTTTGAAAGGAGCGTCCGCCTCGGGAAGGGAGGATCTAGAATCTAGTTAATAAAATTCAGCAGCCCTTCCAGACTCCGGAGGGACGGGATAGTGGTGCCATTCCCGTAGGTTAGCGTCGCGTCCCGGGGGCCCCCTTAATCCCTCCAGTGGGATTCCCTTGCAGTGAAATGGCAACCCCCCCGCCTATCGACGGCTACGCTCGTGGCTCCCTGCCTGTAGGCAGCTGCCAATATAACAACGAACACGTGTCTATTGGCTCTCGGGACTGCAGAGCAGCACTTCCTTGGAATATATTTTCTTCCCTTGAGTTCGGAAGCCGAAGTAGACTGGACTAAACTGGACTAACAAGCTGGCTAAAAGTTGGAGCTGAGTTGATATGGCGAAGGCGAGGCGAATGAGGGGGGAAGAACAAGAGGCGGAAAAGGACAAGCAGGAATAAGACGGAACAAGTCGAACTTGTGCCGTGAGCTGTACATGCCCTACATACCGAGTAAATACTTCATCTATTTTCGATGACTGATGTAATTTTACGTCTCTTTGACCACTTTTCTTTTTTTTCCTTCCTTCCTTCCTTCCTGCGCTCTTTGCTCTTATTCCGTCGGCGCTCGGAGTCGCTTGATTTTATTTAAACATCTTATTTGCATGGAATACGTGGGAGCGACGGAGGGGAGGGTGAAGCGAAGCGAAAGGAGGAAAATGCTGTCCACGACCTCCGACCCCTCGTGGGCTGCGCCACTGTCGCTGGCATTTCCTAGCGTAGCGCCAACGTCGACGCCACCTAGAAAGTAGAGCGCGACAGGCCAACTGATTAGAGGCTGTTTGTGCTTCCTTCCGGCTTTGAGGATTCTCTTTGCACGAGGGAAAGAAAGTGGATAGCCGCGGCGAAAAAAAAAAAATTTCAAAATTAAGCTGATTTTGTCTGTTTTTCACGGTGCATACCTGTCGGCTAATCAAGGGTGTGAAAGACGACTCTGACCCTCTCTGGAGATATTCGCGATACCCTGGTGTAATCCCCAGCATGTGAAATTCTATATTCCGTAATGCAGCTGTTTCTGACGCCCCCTTAACACGGCGATCCCTCGCCGCGGGCTTCGTATTTCCAAATTAAGGGAAAAAAGCAGGAGAAGAAACGGGGAGAGACGAGGGAAGAAGAGGAAAAAAAAGATAACACTCGTTCCGCCTGAGGATTCGCTGGTTCAATGAGCGGCGAAGAGTTTCCACGTGTTTCCACTCTTCCTCCTCGCTCCTCTTTATTCTTTCTCTTCTGCGTTCGTTCCTCCGGCAATTTTCTGCACCGCGTAAAATCCCCTCGCTCGTCCGGCAGGACGGGTGAACCTCCGGCGGCGAGGGGGGGAGGCGCTGGAAGCGTGCCAGGAAATAGTGAAATTGATAAAATTTGCCAAGTGGAGCTGGCGTTACTCCGTCAGGGTAAGATAGTAGTTTCTGCTGGGTCAACAAACTGGTCGGGCCAATTGGCAAATTGTCACCGTGTCCCGGGCGTTATCGCTGCATTATTATTTCCTTGGTAGTGTTTTTTACTTCTGAACGTGAAATATTTCTTGCCTGCGCCACTGGGATCCGAAATTCTGTCATCCGATTCAGCCGTAGACGCGGAAGACTGTAACGAGATGGCTTCTGGACCTTAGGGTGACGTAGCTCGATCCAGTTGGTCCAGATGGACCTGATCCCTTGTTTGGTCCTTTGAGACTTAGGCAGAGCCGGATGCTGACGATCACTTTGGAAAATCTGTATTATCGGTTCGGTTGGACTCGGTAATTGCATAGGGGACATTAAGCGAACGGCGAAGCGTGAAAATGAGGGTCGCGGAGAAAGTGTGAGGAGTGGGTGTCGCAGGAAGGAAGGAAGGAAGAAAGGTGGAGGAGAGGGAAGGGGATACTCGGTTATTTAACGAGAGAGGCGTGTATAAGAGTTCTCGGCGTAGCGTCGAGGGCAGCTAACCTAATGGCGAAGGAAGAGAAGAGAAAAGAAAAAAAAAGTAAATAAATAAAAAGCACGGCAGCGGCGTAATAAGCCGCTGTGAAAATTATATTTTACCATTGCCGTGGCATTTAAGTTCCCTGGACCCGATGATGGCTGCAGTGCACGCGCGCACAATTATTCCATGCATTCTAAGCTACGATTATCACTGCCGGATTTTACCCGGATGATGCATTTTGCATTCTGAAGATTCGGAGTATAACCGCTCTCTCTCTCTCTGTCTTTTGAGAGTCCGACTGCCGGCCGACTGGCCCAGTTACGCGTCAGTGGGATAGACCACACGATCAGACTTTTCTTTCTCATCGAGGGGATGCTGCCACCTCTCGTTGAAAAGGGGCAGTTACTCTCTATGATCATATCCACATACGGCTAAATCCAGGCTACCCCTACGTACGGCTGGTGCTTGAACCACCAACTCCCCCCTGTACCTCTCTGTAAACTGTTCAAATCCCCATCAACCAACTTACTTCCCAGGGATCGCCACGATATTTGCCTACGGTTAACCTTCCGACCCCGCGAAAAAGGGTGACTGGGGAAGAGAGCCCTGAATCAACTTCGTTTTTAAAATAATTTTTCACGCAATTCCTCCACCGACCATTCTCTGGGAATCCGAACTGTTTGGAACGCTACTAATATGGAAAAGTTGGAAGGAACTTTTCCCGAGGGAAGGGACGAAAGTTTCACAGGGCGAAAATTTATTTGGTGCGTCCCTGATCGACGCGTCGCGAAACAGTCGCAAGCTGGAGATTGAAGGATTTTCGAGTCTGCTGCACTCGGATGAATTTGCTTTACGTCGAGCCACCTGGTCATCGGATGAGCACGTGGGTGGACACGAGGGCGGAACGTCAGAATGGGACACGAGGAGTATGGAAACGAGAATGAAAGGCAAGGAATAGGACTGGAGGCAGAGAGAGGGAGAGAGAAGATGGAGGTAACTTCCTGAGTTGGCAGACTCTCCTGCGATGTTGACTCTCCTCCAGCCATAGTCGTATTTCTAGTGGTTCACTTAGTGGGTCACACAAATACGAGGCTCGAATCTCCTCGTATCCGCCCTTTGCTGCCGCTCAAGCAGACGCCAATGCTTTTCCCAGCTGAAGTAGCCTTTAAGATTGCTCTGGGTATCACCTCGGGGTGAAAATCGTTGCTTCTACGATATTGCGCCCTGTGCCTTGTGCTCGGGCCATACGAGACTCTTTGGAATTTTCGTTTTTTTTTTTTTTCCTTTTTCTGTCGTTCCCCGGATACCCGGATATTGACGATCGTCTCGGAGCTGTCGGAGGGGTACTCGTAAGATTTTTTTTCGACTGCGTCGCGCAATAGAGAAAAAAGCCTAAACCTCTGTTCGAGCTCGCTATGGCGATTTAGAGAGACCGAGAGAATTCTGTCCAAGTCAAACAGAATTTGAAATACGGTGGAATCGAGTGAAATATTGAAATGGGCTGGGCCGGCTGCAGCCACGGTCGGCAGGATAACTGGCTCCTGCACCGGACAAGGAACCGACGAGAAGGACCCGATCGCGAGTCCCACGATCGCTTCTGGCCGCGTTTGAAAGTTCTACGCCAGAGCGAAATTCTCGCCGAGTAAAAAGCAGCCCAGTAATAATGCCGAGTTTCCCGAGAAACTGTAAATGCGAGTCGGATCCCTGGGCGCTGGGATATAAAGGTCTCCTGGACGATTCAACAGAAACTGCTGGATCCGCTGGAATTCGATATTAGAATTTACAAGATTTATGAAAACGAAATTTTGACTTTTTTTTTTCATGTTTTTCCTACAGTCCCGTTCAGTTTTGTTTGTCGTAAATTTATTTAAATCGTATCGCCCTGCTTCCCACGTGCAATTCGCTCGGCTCCCTCGCACCTACGTGCCAGTAAATACAACGCGCGTTTGAGTTTCGACTCGAGTGTACTTCGGTGACGCACTTCAGGTGCCCAAGTACAGAATGAAGTGCCTCACTCCGAATTAGAACTCATTGTAGCGTCAATCGATACGCGAACCGTTTTCCTCCCTCCGATGGTAAATCGAGCTAGGACTCTGCTGGCGCTGGAGTCGCCGAAGATGAACGCGCGATGATCCACCTGACAATCGACTCCCCAACCGCCACCCCTCGAGGTCGCAGGGCCAAATGAATTTTTGTTCCCTTTTTTTTATCACTTCTTTTTACCTTTCGACCCCTCGTACGCTGTCGACTTCCTTCCACCATCGAGAGCCAAGATTCTGGAATAGCCGGTCGCCCTGTTTGCTATAGCGTCGCTTCTTGAAAGCGCTCGGAGCGCTTTGCTCCTCTGGTTATTTCCAGTTTGACCTCGTTTAGCGATAGTTTGCAATATTTCGCGAGATGCAACGTTGTCAGCCTTGTGCCGTCTATCCACGTTAACAAAAGGTACCGAGAGAGGAGCGGGGTATCGTATGGGAGTCCCATTCGGGTCTTCCCAACGACTCGAGTACCCTGTCAAAACTTTTTCAGCGGATGGTACATCGTGCAATTAAGTCTCAGTCGATACGTGAATATTTTTGGTCTCAAAAAACAGCTCCATCTTCGATGCTAATAAAAGGGTTTAATTTGGCAAGGATCAACGGACGGGTACGCGCCGGTAGCCTAGCAGGTATTCGTACTACGTTTTCAAAGCTTGGAGTCCCTCGGGCACTTTAATTAAAAAAAAAAAAAAGAAGAAGCAAGCTCTATGGCTGGAGAAAGGAAGTAGGTGCGGGATGAAAAACAAAGGGACGTTTATTAAAATTTTAAAAGTGTCGCCAAATGGAGTGGAATGTCCAATAGTGACTACGTACCTACGCGCAGCCTCCGTCAGGCTGATATTTTCGGTGCGGCCGAGTTTCGGGTTGAAGATAAAAATTCTTTGACTAAGAGTAGGAGAATGAAATTTTTTTTTTTTTCGCTTCAGCCAAAACACATCGGACAGATAATATGTTTCGGCTTCGAGGAGGCCAAATGTATATTTAGCCATTTCGGAGAGGAAGCCGCGAGGCCAATCTGCCGTTTCTAGTCGCAGTAACTAGCGGCTCTTATTCACGACTCGTTAAAGGCCGATTCTGCTAATGCGAGCGCGCGATAAGCAGATTACGCGAAACTACAGAAGTTACATTGCTTCTGGTTAAGTCGCGCCGGTTTAGGTTCAGTTTACTTTTCAGGTGAACCTAGCTGTACGCCAGTATAGGGATTCCCCTTTTTTTTGCTGTTCCATCTCGGTCTGCTTGATCATTACGGGGGAATATAGACGGAGCGACGGATTGACTTCGAGGAACTAGCAGACGACGCGCGTCGTTGCGGTCGAGCGTCGCCGTGGAGACCCGCCTGATTACCTTGTGAAGGTGACACTGCGAAATATCCTTGTAGCGATGATACTTTGCCTTGTTGCTCCTCTGAATTGTACTCGACTGAAATTCATAGATTTTTTTAATTGGAGACAAGATACGATGGCGCGATGGGATTCGTAGCTCAGGAGTTCCGTTTTTAGGCTACTGGAACTGGGGTAGGATTCTAAAATGGCGTAACGATAAGATGGCATTGAGACGTTGGGACGTCTCGAGAGTGCGGGGAACGGGGGTAGGGAAGGTATTAAAAAAGAAAGAGGCCGGAAGTGGCACGGTACCGGAAATCCGAAACCGAGGACCGCAAATACGAAAACAAATCTCTGTCCAAAGTTTTCGGTTCCGCGGGTTTCCCTCTGAGCGGGAATAGTTCTTCTCTCTTCTCTTTTTCCAATGGCATTCCAATGCCGTGGATCGAGCATTATTTCCCGGATTTGAAAATCGGGATACGACTGGAATGGCGGAGCTTTCGCTGGGGTCTTATAAATAGGATAATAAAAAAAATAAAAAAGAACCCGTCATTGGTCGTTGCTTCGATGCAAAGTGGAGCCAATACTGTGGCGCAGTGTTTTTAAAGTGAAAATAAATTTCGGACAAATTTGAAAGTAGAATTTTTTTTAGATGATAAAAATACCATGTGCTCTCTCTATCTCTGTCACTCCTGTGGGAGTCTGTCTGGTTCGACAAGATTTTAAAATTTTCTTGGGTCATACCAATGCGATGGCAGGATCGTGAAGATTTATGGAGAATGGCACGAGGGTTTCCGTCCCTGATGCAGGGTTTTTGTTACAGACGCTTGGATATTGTTTCGTTGAAAAAATCCTTTTTTCAGGATCAAGCAATCCTTTATAGCATCGCGATACGATGATACCTTCTTGACCAGGGTGCAATTAAAGCCAAACGATTTAATCACGGCGCAGCCGCGTTATTTCACTCTCCCTCGTTCGCCGTTCGCCCTTCCGACTATCTCCACTACCCTTTTTCCAACGTTCTTGCCTCTTGCCGGCGCTGTCCTACTTTTCGTTATGATTTAATTGTTTCGCTTATGAAATTGGAGAGCGGAGAGGGCGATTTCCAGAGAGCATTTACCTCCCCCCCCCCACCACCCCCCTTCTGCCACACCCGCCACTTGCCGTGCACTTTTTTCCCAATTTTTACTATCTTTCAGCTGAATATTTGCAATTCGATCGATACCAGAGATTCGATTGCTGCACTTCGTGAAATAAGTAGAATTCTTTTCGTTAAGAAGAAGGGTTGCATCTGTCACCGGGGGGGTGTTAGTTTGTTCATACGCAGGTGTTCATGGGCTAAAAGTTTGAGAAGTAAGGTGAAAAAAAAATGGTGGAGTATTTTACAGTGCACATTCATTCCAAGAGAAACTCGTATTCCTCGTAAAACCCGGAGACAAGTTTGAAAAAGCATAAAGGGATGAGGTTGGGTGAGAGTGAAGTTAAAGAGAAAAAAAAAAATGTACCCCAGGTCGTTTGGTCGTAGAGTCTAAATTCTCCGTGCGACTTTCATGGACAATTGAAATGATTCCTCAAATTGAAGCACGTGCTCATTATTACTACGTTACTTGCCACTACTTATCATAATAGCATCTCGTTACAAGGCTTTGGGATATTTTGCTGTGTCTGCAAAATCTACCCCGGTAAGCGGTTTGGCGTTGCTAGGAAACCAAGCCCCAAGGTTCTTCTTTCCCCGTATTCCACCCTCGGTTCTCTCCCTCGCTGGCGCAATGGGAATTAAGAATTTTCGCTATTTTTTTTTTTTTTTTTTTTTTTTTTTTTCCGTCGATTGTGCCTTCGGCGTCAATTCCGCCATCCACCCCGATAGCAGCGTTAGGCTGATTTGATGCGTATTCACGTGCGTTGACGTACACGTTACAAAAACCGCAACCCCGTGCGTTAAATTCGTCGCAAATTAATCGTCGGTACAGCCCAGTCGTGTTTACGAAAGAATTTCTTTGCGGCCTCTTAACGGCAGTAATTCTCGAGACAACGGAGCCTTTCCACGGCACACAATTTGCCGAGAATAATAGAACGGCCCGAGACCCGTCAGCGAGAGTCAGTAAGAGGCCATCCACGGGAACAGGTACAGATCTGTGTGTAGTGCCGGAAGAGGATGCCCATTGTCATTGGGATATTCCGTAGTCTCGCTTCTGGGCCACTTGGAAGCTCCGGCGTAACTCCTTTCTTCACTTTTACTTTCCTTTGGTCTCTTTCATTCTCTGAGCTCTTCTACCCTCCAGCCTCACCACGGGTCCTACCCTTCTGCTTCGACCCCCCTCGAGACCCAACGCAGTCCATGTGCGTACTCAGAGTGTAACTCGGTCACCGGTATACAGATGTCGCCGAAGACACGGCGAATCGTTGTGGCGTTGAGATTTTTTGGAAAAGACAAAAAAATTGATCGACACTTTCGACCCGGCTGATTTTCATAATCGAGTTACGAGAAAATAATCTCCTTGCCGTTAGTCAATTTTCCTTTTTTTTTTTTTTTTATCCTCCTTCGAAAATCCTCTCGGCTTAAACGACGTGACTCACGCGAACTCCACCCACACGTACAATCTTCTGGTAATCCGCAATACGAGAGGTCGGCTCCCTCCCCTCCTTTGCTCCCTTGAGGAGACTCTTTACCGCTTCATTCTACGTACACCGTAAAAATGCAAAACGGGCAGCCACGTCGCCTCGGTGCTGCATATATCAAGCCGGCAGTATCGTGCGCCGGAGGGGCGGCGGAGAACTACGGGGTAGTTCCGCACCCTTAGGATACACGCGTCTACGAGACACACACCCTCGCGGCAGCCCGTCCTATCGGCTAACCAGATATTATCAACGAAACGCAATTTTCTCGAGGGTAGTGCGCAATTTGACGTTCTGGTCGCGGTCGCCGACCCGTGGAAACCCTTTAACTCGTAATCATTGGAAAGGCCCAGTTCCGTAGGAGTTAAAAAGACGCGTGGAGGAGAATCGGCTGGACTTTTTCTACCAATCGGAGAGTACGTAGCATTGAAATATTACTGGGATTCTCAGGAGCTTCGAGATTCGCACGAACTGTCCTATTTCGGTACGTCGCTTCGCGGTGAAATAAATAAAAGAAAAGGACAGTGCGAAAAAGAAAGAAATTAAATTAAAAGTATATCTGTAGCTCTATATGCACAGGTACGTGCTGGTTCGAATGTCTGCATGTACAGAGGAACATGGTTTTCAGATCACGCACCGTTTTATCAGACTCTCGTACACCAATGGCGAAGAGTTACGCGTCGGGACGCTCTCCCGTGAGGATCGCCATGAGTCTCTCTAGCTATTTGGGATTAAAGCAGCCCTCCTATTGTCCTGCTTTATATCCGGAGGTAGTGCTTCTACGTTATAATGAACAATGTCTAATAATATTGGATACCAAGAGTGCATTCTGCTCTTTTCCTCTACTCAGCGAGGGGATGTTTACTCTTCGGTTCGTTTGGCGCATGCGCTCAACATCCCGTGCATGAATGGATGGCAAGAAAAATGCGCCATCATATCCACTACAGTCTATAGCCTGGCAAATATCGACTGTATTGGTCTACCATTATACGTTCAGGGATTCTCAAACTGTAGCAATTTTTATTTCGTGCTTTAGAGACGTTACGTTCATATGCGGCTTTTTTCTTTGGTTCTCGCCTGAAAATTCTGTCACCTAGTACGTGGGTGGAGGCGGGCTACGTTGCTTTGGAAATTTTTTTTTTTTTCCGTAGGGAATGTTTTTTTTTGGTACTCCTGAAATTACGATAAATTTCGTGCGATTATCTTAACGCGACATTCTTCATCAAAAGTTTTCTCCAGCTTCCGGCAAGTTTCGAAGAAAACTTATGAACCGCTTCGATAAATAAGTTACGAAATAGCCACCCCATTCGTTTTACACGATATACGAGGTAATACGTGCCCATGTGTTTTTTTAATTTTTTTTTTTTTTTTTCTTTTCAGCAGTTGGGAAACTCTGAGTGTCTCGCTGTGTCAGGGTAGCGGCAGGAGGAAGGAGAGAGTCCTCTAGCATCCTTCGTTTCGCTCGCTCCTGACAGTCTGACCGTATTCCTGAGGCCACCCCCTCCGGCACCACTCGGTAAGTTATCGATTTCGTATCAAAACGTCTGATAAATAACGTTTAGCGAGGGCTATCTGCACCCCTTCGCACGCACCCGTCCACCCCGACGTCGTAGTCATTCAGCGCGCTGATGCGAATCAGCCCCAAGCTGACAGTCGAAGATACGAGCGCTATCGTACCCAAAGTGGTCTTGAACGTCGCTACGAGCGTCCAAGTTCGTTTTGCGCCTCTGGAAGCAGAGGGAGTCTCCCGACTGGTTAAAGAGGCCAGAGCCAAGAGGAACACACGGAGCACCTCGAGGTAACTCGGCCAAGTTACGACGTCGCGTAACGACGGCGAATTCAATCGTCCTTTGCGGTTGAGCCTTAACGCCGACAAATTAAACTCACGGTCTCGTAAGTTTTCTTCGATCCTTTGTTCCCCCGAGGAATCGAGAGGACGGGTGAGGGAAACGGGAGGAACCGGATGGAGCTGCGGTTGGGGGGTCCAGGGGGCGACAAAGCGGAAACGCTTTAACGTCCCTTACCTTGCCTCCTCCCGTTTCTACGCTTTGATGCAACTGACTTTACGGCGATACTTGAACTGTAGTCGAGTGGAAATTTTGCGGCGATAGGGATGCGCCTTGTAGAGTCCCGTCTACCACGAACGGAACGAGTCCAGGCTTCGAGTGACGAGACGATTTAGATATCATCCCCCGCTGGGATTCTCCGAGGACTCTGAGGAGACAGGGGTCCTAGGCTCGGGAAGGAAGCGTGTGTTGTCTCCAGTTAGTAGGGAGGATCTCGTAGGAAATTGCAAGGAGCTTCAGAAGTCCTCCCTCGTAACTCGTAACGGTACCATGAGCAAGGCCAGTAATGACGAGACGTGCCCCCAGTCCCATACACATCCCCCTCGAGTCCTGCGTACAGTAGCTCTATATATATATATACAGACGTTAGCCTGCGTCTGAATCTGTGTATATATAAAGTTCTCACCCCTCGCGTAACCTTATAACCCTTGGGTCTTATCTTGCTAGGCAGCGAGAGCCAGGCAAGTACGTAAGCAACCAGGCAGCGAACCAGTCAGTCAGGCAGCTTCGAGTGACGTTGCTGGTAGCAGATCCGTCATATCCGGGATATACGTCATATCCCTGATATTAAATACGGCGGGTTGCCTTGGAGCGCGATTAGCCGTCAAAATGAACTCGACTGATCACAAAGCCTTATCTAGAGTTCTCCTCGGGCCTGGAGTGAACTTGGCCAGGGATACTGAATTACCGAACCATGGTCCGGATGCAGAGCACATGGACCTCGGCTTCTTCCTAGGTTATCTTTTCGCGATTTGATCTGGGGGGGGGGTGCTTCCCCTGGGCACGGTGGTAGCTGCTGAACTCAGTTTTGGATTGACTTTTCTCGAGGCGAAAATCGATTATCGGAAGGATGCGCGAGACTGGAAATGATGCTGGCTTTATGATTTTTTTTTTTTTTTTTTGAAGGGTGGCTGTACGTACTTATTGGGAGGGAAAAGGGGCGTTCTCAAAATAATGTTACGGATTTATCGATTTCGCGGATATCTCGCTCGTCCTTGGCGACTGTGTGACGAATCTTGGTAGATACGTCTAGGGAGGGTAGTCGGAACGTGTGTCCCCCCTTGTTCCGGGAAAAGATAGTGTGTATCCGGAAGAATGGTGGAATAGAATAAGAGAAGCTCGATAAAATATCGCTGCAGAAGTGAATGGGTCTGTGCACGGACGGACGTAGGGACGTACAGGGCGAAGGAGCTGCGGCAGGACGGAACGGCGGAACGGCGGAACTGGAGCGCCATATGGCTCAGCTCCCACCAAGATTTTATATTGCGATCACCTCTATCGCTTCGATCACCTTTATCTATGGAGGTACAGCCGCTACTACTTTTATCGTCCTCGGCGCTGCCTTTCACTCCGCTACGACTGTAGGCGTTTGTCATCGACAGGATCACGGAATTCCGTTCCTTCCTTTTTCTCATTCCTTAGGAACCACCCACGTTTCCGCTTCTATTCTGCCGTTTGAGAAAGAGCGGCGTCTGGGCTTCTTTTTTCACCACTTCAATTTCAAAATTTCACCTTATCCCCGATGGCTGAAGTAACTCTTTATCCCCCTCCCTTTTTCGAATCCTCCCCTGGCACAGCCCATAGCTTTCCCATGGCATTTTGCAGAACTCGCAGTCCGGGTACCGTAAACACGGTCCTTCATCCCTCTAGCAGTTATTTCTATCCTCCTCCATTGCCGTCTCTCTCCCACTCGGCTCCCCAGCATTTTATTACCGTCTGCCAGGACTGGCTGCCGTTCCCGCCGTTACAGAAATTGATCTCGACGCTTCGGAGGGAAAAGCGTCAGGGGAATCCCGTGGTCCTGGTATTTCGCGACATACTTTTCATATTTCGCGCTGGGAATACTTCGTGCAGTTGTTTACTACGTTTGACGCCCTTGCTTCTATTTTTTCTTCTTTACCTACCCCCCCCCCCCCCCCCTCTTTCCTGTATGCTGTTTTCAGCCTTCGTCCTCATATCGTGCCTGAATCCCGGGAACGGTTCTTGCTTTTCTCCTTGGTATTCCCTTCGCCCGTTTACTTTTACACGTTGCGTCCCCTTCGCGAGGGACTTCTTTCCCTCACAACCCGTGCTTTGGTAGTCCCCTACCCTCTCACACTTTTACTACCTAATTTCGGTAAACAGGAATCTGACAGATCTGTGTCAGTCGGGCCAATAAATTTTTCCCTTTTTTTTATTGCCTTCAAGTTGACAGTACCTTTCCGTTATTTTTACTTGGAGTTAACACACGGAGCCAGAATTCCGAATCCGATTCAGCGTGATTTCAGGACATTTATCCTTTCTCACAGTACTATCGGTACTGTTCCCTCTTGGCTCGTGGAAAATTCTCTGAGCGCGAAGGGAGGACGCGACACGGAGACGAGGGAACTCAATCCTCGATTATGAGGGTTGTTCCAGGCATGAGGGATGGCAGGGGTTATTTTAGAGGTCTGGCAGCGCTAATTGGTGGAGGGATGAAAACGCAACGTTCGCGATAATTGGTCCCGGGTGCTCTTAACGGGAATCGTTTGATGCGCCACTAGTTACACTCATGGGAAATGGGGCAGTTTTTTCTTTTTTTGAAAAAAATTCTCGGTTCGAAATAAATTTTTTTTTTTTCCGTTTCCTCATTAGTTGTTCACGTTTATTTTCGAATGGACATCACCGGCAGTGTATCCACGTGCTCCCGGTAGTATGCAATGTTTGAATTTCCTCTTAGCATTATTTACAGTCTTCATTGATCCGTTTACGTCAAGTGCATAGTCGCGAATTTTCCAGCAGGTACCTCTCTTCGTTGTCTTTTTTTTTTTTTAATGCCTTTATCTTCTTTCATTTCATTCAACGTCATGTCTCGCATCCTCGTCAGTCCTTTTACCTCCCCTTTTTTTTCCTACCAGCCGTTACCACCCGTCTCTTTAAGGAAGAGACGCCGCCGCCTGTTCGGATTGCGGGGCAAAGGAGACGCCTCGCGAATTACCACTGTTCGCAGCCGAAAACGCATTTGAACGGTGTTTTGCTTTTAGCAGTTCTTAAGAGAGCGAGAGAAGCGGAAGAGACCAAGAGCGTGATGGGTGGTCGTGGTCGATGTAGAATTCAGCGCGACTGGGAGGGTAGTGGATACAAGACTAGGCAGGCTACAGGAGGGCTGTGGATTCGCGCGGCTTCCACGGCTCTAGGGAGGGTGGCTAGGGGGGGAGGGCGCCTAGAAGGGGGTAGTTTTTATTTTTCTTGCAGCAGCGTCTCTTCTCGGGAGTCTTTAGCGGTGCGCCAAAACGGGACGGAAAGTTGCCGTGCACGGAGCACAATTTTCTCGAGAGCCTCTTCCTTTTCTCTGCAACTCGAGATCATCCCTTTCTTTGAGACGTTGGTTAAGATGCCCGTCACGTGAGGTTAGGTCGGGCCATTCGTTGGGGCCAGAGCACCTCGCCTCTTCCTATTTATCGAACCTACGTCACGAAGCCTCCTTAATTAATAAGGACAGTCGGAGCCCGATAGGAAAAGGAATCACGCGATAATGGGGGTTGGGAGCGTAGGGGTCAAAGGGTTGCGGAAGAGGTCATTCTTCTTAAGCCCTTCCGCGTGGATCGAAAGCTCTCGCTCTTTTTCTATCTGTATCTCCTCGTCTTTCTTCTTCCTGAGTTTAGCCAGGGGTGCGGCACGGATAAAACGAGAACCAACTTACGGTTCCTGTTCTACCGAGGGGGGGGGGGGGGGGGGTGCTAGAAAAGGAACACGACAAGCTACATGACGAAGAGTGGAATAAGGAAGAGTGAAAAGGAAATATTAGAAGTACGAGGGGGGATGATCGCCACGGGGTACCCACGCTAGCGCCAGTCCTGGGGGGTTGCTGGCAGCAAGGGGGTGGTTAGCCGTCAAACCTTTTGATGAATTATGTCTCGCCCCTCCGGACGCTCGGCGAATTTTCTCCCTCGGTCCCAGTTGTAAGGATTTGTCCTGCTCGCTTGAGAAACAACGAGAGTCCCGGATCTCCCATTGGTCCAGAGGCGAGCTACCCTCTTCCCTCCCTCTCTCGATTTCTCTCTCTCCCACCACTTGGCCTTTCTCCATCATTTTTCGTCAACGCACGACCGTATGAACTCCCTTAAGGCGGGAGGGGGGGAACCCCCCCTCCTAAGAAAGGGTCGTCTCGCGACTGCCCGTGCGCGATCATGGATTCTCGAATTTATTTCCAGTCCTCCTCTTGCATTTAGCACTCAGCACCCAATCCTCTCCACGAACTTTATTCAACACGTTGGACGCTTCCTCAGCCGTACATTTTCCCGCTGATACGTATCACCCCCTCGTATCCCGCCTCCCGTAACCTGCAACGTGATAAGTCCCGTTTAACGAGCCCCTAAAAACACCGTAAAATTCACGTGAATTTCAAACCTCCCCTTTATGGATCCGCGTCGCTCAGGATACGCTGGCTTCCTGCATCGCCTCCCGTTCCCTGCACTCTTTCCCACTTCCCTCCTGCTTCCATACCAATTTCCCGCTCCTCCTTGTCGTATCTATTCCACGTCCATTTCTTCACCCTCCTTCGCCACCTCCTTTCGAAAATATACCCGGCAATCAACAAAACTCTTTTATTTGACGCGAATATCGGAGCGGAGAAACAGCGCGAAAATCATTTTATATTTTGCCCATCCTACCGAATCGACTTTTCCCACTGGGCAATGTTCTCCACCCCCTTAGCCTTTCCAAACTGCGTGCCCTTTTTTTCGGGACGTTCCACATGTCCGTGTTCAGCAGCATTTACCTTCCCAACGGTCCACCCGGTCGACCGCATAAATTATCCTTTCTATTTTTTCCATTTTACGTACGTATATCTATATATACGCAGGTCGTGTCCAAGTTGCGTCCCTTTTGAACGCTGTTCCTCCGTGGTCCATCCCCCTTACGCGAAAGCGACCCCTCCGTCGCAGGGATAATCCAAATTCTCATGAGAGTGTCGTCGCGCTTCGAAGCGGATAGCGTCGCTCGATGTGGATTCGCCGTTGGGTTTCGAAAGCGTGTTTTAAATCGCGAGTAGCCTATCCTGCAATTAACGTGACTGCGTTTAGGATCGAGGACTGCTGGTTTGAATAGGGGTCGCGTACCGGTACGCGTATTGTTCCCGAGCTAAACTCGTTCGACTCTGTTTTACCACGGGCGTGTATTTGTCAACGGAATTGCCTGTCTGCTGATTATGGTGGCCGCTCCCGGCAATAACAATTATTTGTAAATATTTTATCATCGTACTTTGCTACGTTATTATTGAAATTCTCGTTACCAGCTGAAATCGCAGAACGGATCAGATTTTTATTCACGTCCTCTGGCGATGCGTCCGACATGCCGAACTGCAGTCACGTTCTTTTATCACGAAATAACCGAACCGCGCCTGGAGGTTCACGTATGAATCCTATGCATAAATATATAGGAATTTTTCAAAATGTTTCGCAGTACGTACTCTCGCATTGTGCTCGGCTCTACTTTGCTTTGTTATATCAACTCGCACGTTCCTGTATTTTATGCCCTGAGGTGTCGCGTTTCGAAATGCCAGACAATCGTCGAAAAAGGGAGTTTCGCTATTCTTCTTGGCGATGGGAAAACAAAAGCCTGACTCTGCGCTCGGGCGCGGGAGTTTTGAATTTAGCGAGGCGATCGAATATATCCCGTGATATAAATTGGCTGCGTGTCTCGCCGAATGTCTGCACGCGGACGACCTGCCGGTTCGGGGTATTGCGTACAGTGAATATACGAGCCAATAACATGGATGGGCTTAGCTGTAGCCGTACGCAACGTATTCCCTCTGTAAAAACCTAAGGGGAACTAATATCCCTCGCGAAACGCACGAGGCTGACAGGGACAAACCGCATCTGCTGGGAACCTTCGAAAGTTCCTTTTTCGCCGGAACGGAGAGAAGCACTTTTACGGGAGAGCGAGAGGGGCTAAACGGTAAAGCGCGGCACAGGGTGGAAGAGGAGGGATAGGAGGAAAGATTGAGAGAAAGACGAGGGTGGAACGAATTGGCGTCCGGGAGGGATAGAGAGAGAGAGAGAGAGAGGGTTAGTTTGGTACTGGGTAAGGGAGAGGGTAGAGAACACGGGGAATAGGTCTAAAATTTATGTGCGGTTTTTATTCTCTGGGGTCGTAGGCTCTCCTCCTTTTCGGGGAGGGCGGATACGGCCTCGATTCGCGAGCACGGTCCGAGCTCGGTTAAGCCGTGGCGAGGGGGTGGCTTTAATCAGCTTATTTGGCAGCATTTTAATTTCGTGATATACGGTTGAGGCTTGCTGACGCTGCTCCTCGCCGCTGGCTAATGACCGACCACTGAGCAAATTTATCACCCGGTATATTTACGGCTCGGGGAAATAAGTTTCCCTTTGTCGGCGGGGCAAGATTTTTCGGTGCCGGAGACATCGAAGTTTGCGCAATCTGCCGGCATCCCAATTTCAGGCCTACGAGAGATCGATGGACTTCCGGAAGCAGCCGGGACTCTCGACGATCGCGATTCTATCGTTTGATCGAAGATATCGAATTAGGGAATTTCGATTTTTATAAACAGTCGGAACTTCACCTTTCTCGGTTATTTTCCTGGCATTGATCCGTCGATACTTTAAAATTGCAGCTGGCCAAAACATAAGTGCGAAACTTGAAAATGGTTGATTCTTTCTTATAAAAAAAAAAAAACTGTTTCGAATTCGAATTTGACGAGATTTCCATAGGAGAGTAGCTTCCTAATTGTTACTCATAATTCGGAAAAATACGGTAAATCACGTAAACAAGGTAAACAAGGTAAATCCTCGCTTTGCACTTTGCCACTCTCTACTCTCAGCAGGTATCGGTATCGCGGATGCATTTCGTGTAAATAGACTCACACATCCTCCGCGTGTATAAACACACGGAGTGCCGAGTCGTGAATAAAGGAAAAGCGTGCATAAGTAGAAGCGTACAGTTGCCGTAGTTGGTCCATTAGACTCGAGCCCCGAGAAAGAGGCCGCGGAGATGCCGTTGCGAAGTGCGCGTAGACCCTGTCGACCCAATTTAACGTATTCTTCAATAATTCATTTTCCACGTGAAGCAGAAGTACCGGTGGGATTTCAGAGCGGAGGTGGGACTGCGGGGTTGCCGGTGCTGTGCAACGAGGCTTTCCAGGGTGGGACGTGGGGTCAGGGGTCGGCGGAGGAGCGGATCGAGGAAAGGAGTGGTAGAAAGTAGAAAGTAGAAAGTAAAAAGTAAAAAAATAGAAAGGTGTGCTTGCCAGTGGTGGATCCTGGTGCCGAGGGGCTGGGTGGCGTCTCTCCTATTAAATATGCTCGGGAAAATTGGATTTGAAATTCTTATTTTTCTCGGAACGATTTCTGGGCTTTGGGCTTCTATTCCCGCGAAGAGATATTCGGCCCCGGGCTAAATACCGATGTCAGCATTGTTAGCTGGCAGCTACGCTCTCCTAATAGTCTTAAATTTTTATGGTATGTACCTACTAGAAAGCAGAAACCTTCCAGGAGAACTGGAACGTCTTCCGCGTCTAATGGAATTCCCTCGGGGTCTCTCCTGCCCTCCTCGTGTCTCGCCCACCTGCCGCACGTGTAGACCGACTGCTTCTGTCTCTCGTAAAATAAGATATGATGATCGTTTAACGTGCCCTTATTGCGTCTCCTCCCTATCACTTATTTATGGTTCGCTGATAATGCTCCTACGCTGATAAACCTAACGGATTCATCAGAAGCCGAGTATCTCCTGTCGGGGGGTCCTGGAAGGCTGAAGGTAAATTTTTGGTGAAATAAAAAGTTTTGAGAAAAAAAAAATTCAATAAAGTCGTCCGTCGAGCTATTTTAGGAATTTAAAGCACGGCGATAAGACGAGGGGTGATACCAGAGGGAACGAGTACACGAGCTGAGGATGCTACGGGGATAAGGTACCCGCTGGGTTAGGTGCAGGATAGAGGGCGTATGGCGTGTCTAGGAAGTAGGGCTAGATACCAAAGGAAAGTTCCCTAGTATCGTGGTTTCACGTAAATCGGGCGTGCTACTAAATCTCGACCTCAGCGCCAGATATAACGTAGCCAATTTGCGCATCTAGCGCCGCTTAATTAATAACAGCTCGTAACAAGCGAGGGAACTTCTCTCCGGAGAAATTATGTAAATTCGGAGCGCGGATGCGTCTGGTCCCGAGCATCGTCGTTCCTAGCCCGGAGATGCGTATCGAGTGACGTCATCGCTCATTAGGAAGGACTTCGACGCTGACGATGATGACGATCGTACGTAGATCCCGTTGACTGAGCGATAATTTCGAAAATGGCCATTTTTTTTTTGACAAGTGTCTCGATAGCTTTCGTAGAGGATAGTTTCCAGTAAAAAAAAGAAAAAAAAAATATGAATCAACCGGGCCAGATATTGCTCGACGGATTTAAAAATGGGTCACTCTTCGTTGGCGATGCCTTTCCCTGGGTACCCCTAGCCAGCAGCATCATTCACGCTGCCACGACAACCCTTGCTTCTCCCCATTGTTTCTTCGTTACTCAATTATTGACATTTCTACAACAATAGGGCTACCCTCTCGGATTTGTTTTTTGTACACCCCGTGACAGTATTTTCCTGGCAAACCTCGCTGATTTTTTTCTGCGGTCCAGGAGTACCACGAGCGCCACGAAAGCCGATGTCAAAGTCTCTTGGAACGATATAGAAAGATATGAAATATCGCGTATACGTATATAACACGAGGCTGCTATCAGGAGTGTCAGCCGACGGCTTTGTGCACTTCTGACCTCGATTCATTTGTAAATGAAGCGACGGGCCCCTCGGGGAAGCGTGTCCCAAGCCGCTGCTGCGTGTTTGCATAATTATGAATTCATACATGCGGGATTTTATTGGAGTTGGGAGAAATTAACTAAGTACCTGTAACCCAGCCCGGGCATTAAACATGTATGTATGTAAATAAAACAAATTTCGGGTCGTGACGGGATCGATGCCGCCAGGAGGCTGTCTTGGAAATTGCTAAGGACGCCTGTCGTCGCCAGGAGCGTCTCGAAAGATCCGAACCAATCTCCAGGATACTGGAATCGCGATTTACGATTTTAAGATGGCGGCTACGCTGCCTACGTTAAATTTATGTCCTCTTTATCCCGCAGGAAACTCCTGAGACTCGGGCTCCTCGGGTGGTGGGAGCGCCGAGTAGAAAACACGTAAGGGTTGCGTCTATTAGAGGACTCGGAGTGTCCGGCCATTCCTCTTTGTCCTTATACACTTACGCTCCCGTACTTATCAGACGGACACGCTGCGTCTACGTCAGCCCTTGGTGTAGGGTCTTGAACGCCTCAACGGAACACGAGGGAAACAAGGGTCTGAATCATTTTTTACGAGCGCTATATTTCCACTCAAAGTTTACAGCGTCTAACGAAAGCAAGGACCGGAGAAAGCGGAGAAAGTCACGTGGTTCCTTCTTGCTTCTCTTTCACTTCTCTTGCTTCTGGGGGGGTGCCAGAGGGTTTGGCAGTAAAGGAGGAACAGCACGTTAAGGGTAGGCCTACCTCCTACGCGTGCGACCCTGGACTCCCCACTTTATTTTCCAAGTTCTTCCGCGACGCGTTTCTCGTCCCATTAGCGAGATCGGCCTGACGTCGTATAAATTAGCAAAAGCGTAATAAGCTTCCGGGGTAACTTCCTTAATAAGTTACAGGAACGTGGTTCGAGCGACACGACGGCGTGGTAAGATTTTTCGCTGGCGACGATTACAGTGCCGACCACGTGGATTTTGGTTATGCAGACGACCCACGCGCCAATTCGGCTGAGGATGCTGGATAGAAATTCGGAGGAAATTGGTTTGCCGGAGTTTTCACGTGGCGATGAGTTAAAGCGAAAAGGTGGAGAGAGGGGGGGAAGTTTGTCAGGGCGAAGCGTTTTGCTTGAGCAGCGAAGGAGGGAAAATAAGGCTGAAGGACAGTAGGAGACGAAAGAGGAAGTGGAAGGTGCCGGGGGGTTAGGTTAGGTTAGGTTAGGTTAGGTTAGGTCGGTAGATACCGCTCGCGGCGTATAGGGGTGCCGTTTTCAGGAACTAACCGAAAAAGCTACGTCACCCTGGGAGACAAAGTCAACTTCCCTTATTCTCTCGCACCCTTCTGCCTGACAATCTCCGAGATAGCTGCGGCTGGACCCGCTGCACGCTGGCTGCCGCCTTTGGAACTCGAGTTAATCTTTAAACTTTGCCGGTCGAAATTCTTTCGGCAATTTCCCTGCCAGTTTTCTCGCCAATTACGCTCGCTCGTTTCTGTAACTTTGATTCGAAGTTCCATCTCGCTCTTATCTCGCCGCTCTGTCGCTTTGCTGTTACCATAACTCGCGAACTGCAGCGGAGCGATTTTCATAAATCTAAAGCGAACTTAATTGGCCGGAGCTTTTGAATTTTAAATCACTCTTTTAATCTCCCGAGGGACAAAGGGGTCGACGGGACAGGGAATTGGGAGGAGCGGGTGCGAAAGGGACGACGAGTCGTTGCGTCATATTTCCGGAAAGTCCCGAAGATTTAAACCCGATGCGCCGGGATCGATCGCACTTTGGTCCGGTCGATCGGAATGCTGCGACGTGCCTTTTAATTCTCCCCAAAGTACGAAATTCCCGGGACTCCGTTTCCTCTTTACTTCACATTCCCGATGTACAGCTGTCCGTTCCAGCCCTGGACGTTTCTACTTCCGCAGGCCTCAACGTGGTGACGCTCAATGCCGATGGCAACGGACTCGTCGAAGACAAAGCCGGCTTCCATTTTTATGGTTTTACGTCGTTTCGTATCGGCGCTTTATGGTCCTGATGAAGGTTGACGTTTCCCTTTATGAGTTCTACCCTCGATATATCGAGGATATTTTCTGAAAGCTTCGTCAGGGCTAAACGTTGCGGCTGGCGGATAAGCGGCTCGGCAGTCCCAGAGGATTCCTGAGAATAGGATCAGTCAGTCAGTCGGTTAGTCTATCAGTCAGCGAGCCAGCCAGCCAGCCAGCCAGCCAGTCAGTCTCCTGCCAACTAGCCAGCCACCTCTGAACGGTACTTGTAACCGCAGACCTCAGCCACTTAAAGGGGGCTGGCGTGCAATTTTCGCCTTTCGATTCTTCGGGCTCTTCGCCTCGGAGTGTCGGTATCGATCGCAGCGCCACTCCAGCCAGTTTGAAGAAGCGCGAGGAAGAGCGTAGTTCTGGAAAACGCAGAGAGGAGGGAAAGAGAGAAGTCCAAAGAGAAGTAGTATTCGAAAACGCGTGTTAGTCGCAGGAGGAACGAACCCGTTGCCAAGGGGACCCGGGGAACGTTGCTGATAGATGAAAGAAGGACGACTCGGATTCGCAAGCTCCGGTAACGTGGCAGCGAATTGCGAATTCGCTCGCGGATAAAACTTGCCCTGAGAATCTTTCCAGTCTGAAGAAGTAACCCTCTTGATCGATGACATCGCGAAACACCACCCCCGTGTTCAAGCAATCTGCTTTTTTCGACCAGCCGGTGGCTTTTTTGTCAGCAGTTCTTACCGAGCCTGGTCCTTGCCGGCCTTTAGATTCGAAGGTTTCCTCCTGGCCATTGCTGGCAACCCTCCTCGATGCCATCCCGCCTCCCTAGAAGCATCCACCGTGCTACCTCCGAACTTGCCTGGTTGCCTACACTGACACGATACTCGGCTGGTACAAGCTCGAACAAAAGTTCCCCGTGGTTATTGGTTCATTGATTTTTGCATTAGGCCAGCAGTTCGATATCTTCCTTGGGATTATTTGCGCCGGTGTATTGAATAATATCGGAATCGTCTTTAAGGTAAATAAATGATAATATTTTCTGGAAACGTCGGGAGGGGGGGGGGGGGCATGACGAATTTTTCAAAAGGCACTCAAGGGCAGATTTGGAAACGATTACCCCTGGGCAAAGGGTTGCACTCGTGACGTGGGTATTAACTGCGTTGACCGCAAGGACTGCGTAGATGATTCAGGGTGGCAGGAGACTACGATTGGTTTCCGGTGTTCAGCGCCTTCGGCGGAAGTCACGCCAGGAGCATGCAGCACGCCACTTGGCACTGACTATAACGTTGGCCCCACGGAATCCAAGTCAGAAACAATTGCCCCGTGGCAAACGCCATTATTTCCCAGGCCCACTTTATTAGTACGCGTCATGGTATAAGTAAGGGTGCTTTTGTACGTGACCCAGGGCTGAGATTGCTGCCCGATATCATGGTCACATTTGCATTGGCGATCGGGCGGATGGATTAAAATTCCAGGCTTTATTTCTTCCTTGACAGTCTCGCATCCTCCACAGACGCGTTGGACGACGTCGAGGACGCTGAGGTGTCTTCGCGGAACGGAAGTGACTTTTTCGCACCCAGCCCCTTCCTGGTGTTCTCTGTTTCACGGGACGAACCCTTTCAGCTAACCTCGAGAAGACTCGCCTTTATGGAAGATTACCGTTCGGCTCCGAGGGCTGCAGGGTTTAGGGATGAACGGTGGGTTTTGCCCTGGAGTAGGTTTAGCAGAGTTTCTTGGTCTGTTTGTAGATACCTACTCTATTTGTCTAGAGCATCTAAATCTGTGCCACTTGGCGAACCCTCTCAGCTGCCTTACTCACTATTTCACCCTATTCCTCGCCATTCTCCGACCTAGCAGTAATGCCAGCTCCCGGAAGTTAGGGGTCTGCCATCGTGCTCGCCTGGACTTGGTCTGCGGATCCTTTGGCGTTCTTGTCGGAAGGTCGGACCAGGTCGCATATATCTCCTGGTCCCACGAAGGGACTTTAGGTCGAAGGGTAGAGCCTGGAAGTCGCGCACCCTCCTTCGTGCAAACGGTGCCGTTCTGGCTTCTGAAGAGCTAATCGATACGGGGCCTGAACTTACGGTCGGCAGGACGCGTCTTCCTCCTCCGTTCGTCTCTCTTGCGGCACGCCACTGTTTTCCATCCATTTCACCTAATCTATTCGGAGACTCGGTCAGACGTTTCTAATCCCTAACGTTTCCAAATGTACGTTGCACCTTGTCTCCCAGCGCTGACTCAACTTGGCGTGATGATCCTAAGACCATGGGACCCTGTGCGTCCCGGACCTTGGAAACTTTTACAGCCATTCAAACTCTCCTTACGCTTTGACGCGGAACGTCTATTGCGCGCTTCGGCTCCGGGAGGCCACATTTACTCTGGCACGAGATGTAAATACACTTGAGGATAAAAGGGTTTCTGGATAATCCCTCTTTGGTCGAGGCGCGTGAATAAAATATCAATGGATTTTCAGGCGCTACAAAGGATTCTGTCTCTTCTGCTTCGGAAGAGGTTAAGAGGCGAGAGGCGTCGAGAAGGTCGGGACGTCGAAGGTTCTGAAGATTCCGTAGGTGGTAATCGCACCGACAGCGGATATCAGGTAGACTCCTATATTTTTCGGGAAATTGCGTGGGAACGATTCCTCAAGCGTTTGCCAAGTGAAAATAATAAAATCGAAAAATCAGAGTCCCGATTCTCGTCCTATAAAGAGAAGAAACGATGGAGCAGCATATTTTGACAGTTTATCGGTCCCGCGTAATCGAGGGTGGCGCGCAACTTCTATGGTGTCTCGCCTGAGGTTGTCTGGGCTGTAACGCGATTTTCCACTGGCACTTGCGGGCGTTCTTAAAACCTTATGACTCTGTCGTTCTCAAGGGGATGATGCCATTTTCCTTCTCTGTGTGTAGAGAGAAGCTCAAACATCGGTGAGGGATCCGTCTTCCCCGCGCACCCCCTCTTACGCCTCGACTCACTTAATCTTCTTCCTCTGGTCCAATAATTTCAAGATAGGACGAAAGAGGCGCGCCATTAAAAACTCGAACGACGCCGAGAGTGGAGGAAGATAGGAGGTTCACCTTAGGCGGCCCCGTGCGTCAACTTTAAACCGGAAACTGTGTCATGCCCGGGCATTTCCGCTAATTCAAGTCTCCAATTAAACTAAGCTCAGGTCCATCCCGTGGGATGACGTTTGCATAAATCTACAAAGCGTATATACCTTCTTCCATGTATATCCCGAGGCATGGTCAGGAATCTCCTGGCACTGAGTCCTCTCGACCTGCAATCCAGGATTCTCGTCCTTTCACCAGGATCAGCCTAGTTATCTACACGTGTCCCGCACCGTGTATCCACCCTTCCGCAGCAACGTAGCTTAAACGTGCCTCTTTATCTTCTCCCTTCGCTCTATCGTGTTATTCGCTTCCACCGGCTGACTGGCTCTGTCTCAGTGACTTTTTGAACACCCACTGCCATATCGAATACGCTGAGTCCGCTCAGCCACGGCGGAGCTATCCTGATGAAGCTACGTAGCTTGCCGAGTCACTCGTATGAACGATCCCAAGGGGCTTACGTTACCCGACTCGAAGTCGAGCTTTCTACATCCTCCCGTCGCAATCCGTGCTTGCGCCATTCTCCGGAATACAGTGACACTTCCCGTACAGGCTCCGGTATACGTGGCGAAGGCGCGCACACACACACCGGGGGGGTCGGACAACGCTGGGTTTCCGGTCCTCGGTCCGCCGTCTGGCAGAAACAGCACAGTCACCGGATACGGGAGCTGACGCTCCACAATCCAAAGGATTACCCTGCCTTGTTCGGAGGCGGCTGCTACGCGACTGCGAGACGATACCAGACTCTGTTCTACCTTCGGTCCGGTACCAATGACCTTCCAACTTCCAATCCCTTTTCTCCTGGAACCACCCCCTTGCCAGATCCCAGCGAGCATCGACCCTTCCTCCTGCATCAGCCTTACTGCGACCCAAGATACAAACTGATCTTTGACAGGATTTACGTGACAGGGAATAACCTTCGGTGCAGTCCCATCCTGTCTTCGCATTTCTCTCTGGATCGAGACCCGGGATTCTGGATGAACCCATGGACCCAAGATAGGCAAGAAGCGATCTTTACGTAGAAGCCCAGTTTGGGATCTGCTGATGTGGGGAGTGGGTTGGTGGGGCAGGGCGGGAGGGGTTACTTGCCTTGTGTTCAGACAATGCTCGGCGCTTATATCTCGAGCACTAACTATGCCCTTGTTCCGCCAGTTAGGCTCATTGTCATCGACAGACGCGCGCACCACTTTGCCAAATGTCAGTCGCAGGATCCTTTATGCAGGTATGGGTCATAGCAGGTGGGTGCACGGCACTAGGGTCTAGTTTCGAAATAGGCATCGGCCTGTAACGGACGCAATCGAGGTCTCTTCCGGGAGCGACGGCCGATAAAAGATTCAGGCTGTCGCGAGAAGGAGCAACAGTGGGGGGATGTGTTACGTGTCGCGGGAGTTGAAGATGAGGTGGATGGGGCAAGGTGAAATGGGTTTTCCAAGTATAGCAGGTAACCGGTAACTGTAGCTAGTGCTTCGCGGAGACTCGGGACATTTCGAACTATAGTTTATAACGCCGCTGAGACACTTGGTCGGTAATGTAGTTACGAACGGTTCAAACTAGTTTATAATGCTAGTGAGACAGCGGATGGGGCTGCACCGGGAGTCCGGACTCTGCCCGGCTCCCGGGTGGAGCAAAGGCGAGGCTGGAAGCCTCCAGCTTCGAAACGCGCTGCTCCTAGGAGGAAGAGGAGAAGAGGCAGTACAATTCTGTGCTCGTAAGGCTCGACTATAAATAATGAACTCGGGACTCCGAGAGCTGAGACCCAGTACGGGAAAACGCGACTGGGTAAGCCTCCAGTTTGTATCGTTGCTTCCCTACTGCGGGGGGGATTCTCATGGCCAGTTCGCTAGCAATTAAATAAAGATTAATTACACAAGTACTTTTGTACTTTGTCCGTGCCTCTCGAATTCTTCGCGACGAGATTACTAGCCAAAAGTAGACCACTTTAGATACTTTACTCTCTCTTCCTCTCACGGCTCTCAGACTAATTCCCCCACGTACCGCTCCGAAGCCTGTTTACCTATACATAGGTGCAACTGGAAATCCTCCCTTGCAACAATAAAGCGCGCATAAGCTTCTCTACGACGCAAGTGGTAGCAGCTCGAAATGGTCGGACGTGGGGTTGGATCATCTGACAGTTTCACAGTCTCCAACGGAGACCCGGTTATCGCGGTTTGGGCGATGCCGGTGCTACCGGTGCCTCTTTAGCCCGCGCAGTTACGCTTTCCAGTTAGATAAGGGTTGACTGGGTGGCGCGGGGGGGATGCGAGGGGGCCGCAAAGTTGGCTCGGATATGATCATGTAGAAGTTGATCCGCGAATAGACTCGGGAAGGATTTTCTTCTGCCAGAGAAGAAAGTGGGTTAACGCGGCTGAAGCGTTAACTGCGATTTTGTTCTGGTAGTAATTCGCAGCCACCGGTGGGACCGGGTGGCCGGGAGCAAGTCCAGGCCGCAGGAGGGCCGAGTTTCTACCATTTACGAGGTATCCCCGTAAAATCCCTCGTTCCTTCGAGGCGATAAATTGGCAAGGGCTGCAACAGATTTTTACGAACAATTTGTTAACAAAGCCGCTCGTATCGGCACGCTCCGATCTTAACCCCGTGAGCCGCGCGGAAGGCGGCACGCTAGCTTCACGAAAGCGCCGAGAGAAAAACAAATGAAGCTGATGGCGTGCTAACTCTCTTTGGCCGAGCGGGGGCCTGCCCGTGGCCAAGCCTCTATTTCACACCCGGTCTCCCAGGGGTGCCTCTCTCCTAACCCTCGATCCTCCGCGTTCGACCCACTCCGCTTCCTGGAGTACTCCCCTCCCCTCCTGCTCCTCGATGGCTCTCTCTACCGAAGCACCCCCCCCCCCTCCCATCCCACGTCACGCCTTCGCCCTAATATGACGCCTCCGATTCTGCTGAATTAGAGCCATTACGGCTTTACCGTGATTTTATACCACCGAGGACACAATTAGTCGTTTCAGCGAATCCACCCTGTCGCCCTCTGCTACCGAGAAAGGGAGACTCGTGAATCGATTAGACGTCGCGACGCCCTCCGGTCCCGATTTTAATCTCGTGACGACGCGTGTCCTTTTACTTTCCCCTTTGAATCCCCTTGCCGCCCCTTTCCCCCCCTCCTCGCTCCCTTCGTCACCTAGACTCGGCTGAACCAAGGGGATAGTGCCATAGTCCCCATAAATAATTCGAGGAGCCGGATCGATCAGGGATGAAAGTTCAGACAGGGACGGGGGGCCGTCGGGGAGAGGAGCCAAGGAAGGACCGCGATAGGAAACTCGAGGATAATGGAAAAAAGGAATGAAGCTAGCACTGATCAATATTGACTTTATTCCAAAATTCTCATTTTCTTCGTTTCGTGTTACATTCGACTGATTGGAAATGTATCGAAATCATTGTCACGTGACGATATGCACGCGTACCCTTACGTCACGTGGACGTGTGTGCTAATAAAAAATTATTCCATAGCTTCCGATTCAAGGTACTTGGGGAATCGGCAGCGTCAAAGTTATCAATGACATCGATTCTATCAAGGAGCACAAAGACCTTCCGGTTGAATTTAAGGGCTACGACAATTGTAGGAAATACATTCGATCGATCGATCCCCTCCGGGCATAATCGAGGTCCAATCCCAGATATAGGTATACCGGTCCACCAGGTGTATAATTGCGTGTGTCGCCTATCGGGATCCTCCTGGCTCCCTACCCTGTCACGTGTTCGCCTAAGTGCAGTCTGCTGGATCCTGTGCTCGCTCGTGTCCTTCGCCCGGGTGAGGTCGATGCTGCCGATCAGAGCACATTAACGAACGAACGCAGTCTCATAAATCATGACCGGGAACCAATCGCCGCTGGGTGTTAGTCCCGAACAACCAATCACGGCTTAGCTCGAGCGGACGGGTCTGCCGAACGAATCCACGCCCCGGAAATTACGTGTCCGACTCTAAACTCCGATGATTGATGAGCCTCGCTATCCGCGAAATAGTCTGCCGCTTGCTGCGACGCTGTGACTTCCTTCTCCGGGACTCCTTTCTCGTTCCGGCTGATTGGGATTGTGGGTAGAGACCATCTCGATTTGGCAGCGTCTATCGCTCTTTACCCAGCCCTCTTTCTCTGTCTCAACAGTCCCTATACACAAAGGCCAAGTTTCCCAATTCCCCAGGACCTCCAATGGTATCCGGTTCCCCCTCTGGGCGAAGTCGGAAGACCAGTGGAATATGTCCTAGGAATAAGGGCTCCTAAGGCAATTCGATACGAGCCCCGTGTCGCGTGACGAACCATCAAAAGGATATTAGGCGAAGCCGATCGATCCTCCTTGACGTAAAATTCTGATATGATTATTATCTTGCGATTTCCACTGGAAATGTATACTGCCGAAGTAACATGCTGTATTTACATTGGGAACCATGATTCGACATTCAGTCACCAACCCTAAGTCGAGAGGACTATCCATGAATCGCCCCGTGCAGCAGGAGATAGGGCTACTTCCGAATCCTTGAAGAGGACGGAGTTTACATTTTTTTTAGAAAACCAAGGATCTAGAAATTTTTTTTTTTTATTTCCTTTACGGAGTCTTGAGATTCGAGAGTCGAGAACAGTTTGCCGTCCCTTTCACCGTGAGTGATCGGAAGGTCGATCCGTCGCTGGACCAGCTGGAGGAGCATCCGGTGCATCCGTCGGAACTCAAGCATCTCGCCGGAGGGAGTAGTGACGTCATTGTCGAATATTCCCTTGACTCTCCCTTAATAAAGATTTTTCTTAACGTAGCGTTAACGTTGGTATCCCACGAAAAAGCACCGAGTAATTTTGCTCGGGTACTTCCGTGCGTACTCGCAGTGGCTGCCTCGACGATGTCTTTCAGGAAGTTGTTTACGTAATGGCAACGTCTCCCAGTGTCCGGCAATTCCTTCACTCGAAATCGCTCTCCGGTACCGAAGGACTGGCTGTGACGTGCGCTCAAAGTTTTCTCGCGCTGAAACTCGGAGTACCAAGGACTCGGGATCCTTAACGAAGGAGCATCGAAGACTTTTGAATTATTTCAGTTCGGAATTACATAGAAATAATGGAAATGTTAAAATGAAAAATTGAATTGTTCAGGTTGTGAGAAGGTGGTGCTGCAACGGAGGGCTGCCAAATGATGAAAGACCAAGGAAATTGAATTCCCATACTCGAGCGGCCCCCTCCTGCAGTCGCCTTGAAATCCTCCCTTCGCATTCACCCCTTATTTCTAATTGAACGATTCTTCTTTCCTCTTTGATCCTGTATATATACTCTTGATGAATTTAATTCTCTTGGAGGAAAAAAAAATGCCTTGATTTCGTCACACTTATTTCTCTTTACATTATTTCTTCGTGTTCCGCTCGCTCGAGGAGTCGAGGCAAAATTCGTCTCCGTGGAAATTTATATTTTCTCGTCCGTTTTGGACATTCTCGTGCTCGGATTCCGATATTTTATTTTCTGCTTTTCCACGCGATTCAGTCATCTTGTTATTCGGTCGATTCTTTTGCAAAGCTCTCGGAAATGGCAAAAAGAGACTATTTCGAATTTGCAGATGAAATGTTTCCTTTGAACCAGACTTTTCTCCTAGAGTATTTTTCCTATTACCTCCTTTGCCACCAGAGGCGCCACGGTCGTTCCTTGCCAAGCGAACAAGAGATCGAAACTCTTTTACGTATTCTATGATTATTATAGTGCGGAACAAGCGGGCAGGGCGCGCTGCGAGTCACAGAGAAAACCCTAAATACTTTATAGCGGTGAGCAACCCTCCGGTTGCGTCTCTTTTACCATTCAAAAGGGATGATAGAACTGAACTTTGTACCAGGTACATAGATATACACTGTATGAAGATTCGCCAGAGCGAAAACGACGCGCCCTGGGAGGAGAAAAGTTGGCGCGAAACAAAAATTCAGCATACGTCCGGGTGAAAGTGCACGTGGGCGGGGGGGGGGGGGGGGGGGACGTTTTGCAGAAAAATCGCGGGCAGGAAGCCGGTCGCGAATCGATTGGACAGTCGAGTGAACGAAATGCAAATCATCCGGGTTGGCCGAAAATAAACGGGCACGGCCATTTTGCGTCGAGGTCAAAATCCATTTTCATTTTTATTAACGGTACTTGCTCGAAACCCCCGCAGGTTAATAAATACCCAGCAGCATGCAAATTAAGTCAATCGTACAATCGTTTGAATTTTAATTCGGCAGAAATGTGAAATTTAATTTCACCCCTTTACAGAGTTTGTGTTTGCTTCTCGCTCGCTTCGCACAGACGCACGTTCGTTATGGGATAAATTGACGAGATCTCTCGTTTACCTCATTTACCTCGTTACTCTTTCCCATTGCTTTACTCTTATTTCTTTATTTCCTTCTCGACAGCATCGCCAGCCATAAAATTAAGAGATCTTCCATTAAGGCATCACCACGATTCTCCAAAGCGATTGTTTCCTCTGTGTTATTACTTTTTTTTCTCTCTCTCTCTCTCTCCTCTACTTTCTCTCTCACTGTCCTTCTCTCTTTAAATTACTCCTTTACGTATGTGCTAGGAACCCTTCGCGCACTCATTTACTAGAGAATTTAGTACTGGGCAGCATTGTGCCCTGCCTGTTTTGAATATCGAATTTATGGGCCAAGTTCTCTCGTGCACGGGGATTCCCCTTCTTTCCCTTTGTCTCTCTCTCTCTCTGTCCTCCGCACCCCCTCTTCCCTAATTTCAACGACTCTCGTCCTGCCTCCCTCGCTTGGTCCATGGAACTTTGCTTCCAACTCCTGCGCTCCGCTTAGCATCCTGCTTATTGGCTCGTGCAGTGGCTCACTTGTCACTGACACTTTGCTCCTGCCTTATCATCGGAATTAGCATCGCAGCTATGGGAAACCAGTGGAAGTCGGTTGGCCGCGAACTACGTCGTTCTTCCCAAGAGGGAGAAATTTGAGCTCGAACACTTTTTCACGGCGGATTTCAGTATCATTTTGAATTCCACTGTGAAATGGGACTTGTCCTGGCATTTGGTCCTTTCTTACATTCCTTTCCTCCTTTCCCCTTACTCCCTTCTTTTCACGGTCTCTTTAAGTATCCACGGTTGGCTTGACGCTCGACCGAGCGAAATCTTCTTTGATGAAAGTCGAAGGAAGCGTGAGAGAAATAAAAAGGGGAGATTCTAGGAACGAGAGAGGAAGAGAGACGCGAGTCGCTGACGAAAATCGAAAAACTCCAGGGAATTTCACTCCCCGCAATTTTGCATTCTGCTCGACGAATTTTTCGATTTCTACCTCCATCCCCTGCAGATGCGACGGGGGCAAAAAAGTGTGGCGCAAGAGAGAGGAAGGCTTTACCGAAGAAGGGAATACCATTCGTACCGCACGGCAAGAAAGGTGTGCCTCCGATAGTGTATTTCTCTTTTTCTTTTTTTCTTCTTTTTACTCTTCCACGAAGGCGTCGGGACGGCACGCCATAAAATGGCGGATAGCAATCGTGTAACTCGAAAGCACAGGGAGTACCCTGGATGAACGCTGAACGAGTACAGCTGAGTGAGAGTATGATGGAGGAGGGAGACAGAGAGAGAGAGAGAGGCAGAGTATACCTATACCTTGTAAAGGAGACAAGGAAAAAGATTGCGCAGATAAAGGGAGAGAGAGAGAAACGAATAGCAAAGCCGCGTACGGCTGTAAGATTGTAAGTCTTTATGACCGACTGGCTTGCAGCACGTAGTCAACTTCAATTATCCGCCACAACGTAGCACAACTCGTAAAATGTAAAATTTGTGTTCGCACGTTGACGTGACTCGTCGATGCGGCCGATTTGAAACTTCCAATCACAAGGCTGGCTTACATAATTAATTGCCCAAGCCAATTTTCATCCGGCGAGATTCGCTTGACTAGGGAGGCTGGTGGGGGGAGGCAGGGGGTGGTTCACCTTTGAAACTGTTCAATCCGTGAGACCTGCACTGCTGGCGTTATAACGTGAAAAGGTAAAAATATGAAGAAAAATGAAAAATGAATGGAAAAGCTAAGGAAGGACACTTTCCTTATCGATTCTTATCGTTCCACCGTTTTTTCCGTCTCACTTTAAATAGTTCTTTCGCGAAGCCCGTAATACCAGTTTTTACCAATTATCAGATAGAGAAAATATTAAATATGTCAGATTCGATATCGGATAACTGTAATGCCAGGAATAGCCTTCTGTCCTTTGGAGTGAATTAATGGATTGACTCGATAAAACTTGACTGATAATAGAAATTGATAAGAAATGATATGGCACACTAATACCCGCTATTTAACAGGATGCGTTGAACGAGATGGGAATGCCATAGCAGTGTTATGTAATTATTTATCGTAATTTTAGGCCCCGGTCGAGTTCAGTGTCGAATCGAACCTCGATCGATTCGAGAGTATATAGATGTATTCCATAGGCGTAACGTCGTTGGCTTATCGATACGCATCGTATCGTATGCAGAGTTGCAGACTGGATGCTGATTTTCAAATACACTGCTTTACGTACAAACGAATCGTGCAAACAAGTAAAAGACGAAATCCAGACTGCGAGAGGAGGAATCCCAGGAAGGAACCCTGAAGGGGCGAAGGAACGAAGGGGGGTAGTTCGGGCGTTTGAAATTTCTGTCGGAAAATCTGAAGGGAAAATATACGGTTCATTGTATCGATAAGACTTCTAGTTGGCCGATTTCTCCGCAAAATTTTCCACGGCGCCACTTTCGCTTTACAAGAACAACAATGTTTTTCCAGGTAGCAATCAAATTACTCCGACAGTTTGACTCGAAGTCGATCGATACGACCTGCTTCCCTCTTTTGACTCACAATCAGTCATATACTACCCGCTGTTATACAGCCTTTAACAGTCCCAGATTTGAGTCCGGGAATTTAGACCCCCATAATTCGAAAATTCCGGTTCCGTTGTACGTCATGAGCTGTTCTAGGTTTGTTCTACAATGTTCCAGAAACACAAGTTTTTCGATTGACATTTGTAACGGTGAGGCGAAAAAAAAAACACTTTTTTAACGAAACCTCCCACTACGAAAACCTACGAAAACCTAGAACAAGCTGGGACATCCTGGAATAACCTGGAAATCGTTCGAAATGGTCCTACATCCACATGCGTTCTCAGAGCGTTCGTCCTCCTCAGCTTTTCCAGTGTTTCCCTAGTTTTACGTGTCTGTACTGCATGATCAATCTGGAACAACCTGGAGCAACCTACGAAAACCTACGATAACCTATGAAATCCTATGAAAACCTACGAAAAACTAGGAAAACCTATGAAAACCTAGAACAATCTAGAACAAGCCATAACAACAAATAGAACCGGAAATTTCGAATTATGAGTAGCTAACTTCCGGCACCCCCCAGATATCCGGGGATGATCTTTATTCGCGACTCCGTGCCATAAATATATGATGCCTGGCCTATGATAATTTAGCGTTATCCTCGACGTGCGGAGCGGATGAAGAAGGTGGAGCTTAAGCATCCCCTAGTTTCACCTTCCATTTTTCATTGGCCTCCTGCAACTTCCCCCCCCCCCGCTCCTTATTACTCGGCTGTTCCTGATTGCCCGTAAACCACCCTTGGTTCTTACATTTTTTATTTCCTGTAAATTCCTACCGTTACATTCGTGATAGTACAGCCAATGGTACTGGATATTGATCATCACGTACCGGTAATAGTATCAGCTGTAGGAACATGTAGGGATCGTTTGACGAATAGTATTTTTTAATTGCAAGAAACTACGCAGCGCGTTGCTCGCGACTATTTGGCGCCACAGGAAATACGTTGTTGTTATTCCTGTAGCGTGGAAGATTCATTAGAAAGCACCGGGCACCCCTGTTGGGGATGGAAGTGTAGGTGTAGCTTCAGGTGTTTGGGAACGTGGGAAATGGGGGTTGATCGAGCAAGAGGGTGGTTTACTGAAATTGATAAATTTTCGCCGCTTCGTGTCAAGCAGTGCCAAACACGAGAGCGGCTGCTGTGTCCGGCAAATTGATTGAATCGAAAAGCTCCTGGTCCACCCAGCATTCAACTCCTGCAGTTCTATATATGTAATTCGCGATTCGCTCCCTAGTCGCGCATGCGTCCTTGGTTCCTGGGTTTGGGTGGCTGGTGAACAATTGCGAGAATCCTCAAAGACTTCGCGTGCCTCGAAAATTGTATACAGCCTGTGTAGTGCCCCCCTCTGCGTCCCTCGTCTTAACCGCCCCTGAGTTCAATCGAGGCCACATGCATTTTTCAAAGGGTCCAGCAGGACGTATCTATAGGTCCATGCGTACGACATGTATTTTTCCTTTTCTTTTACCACTCCGCAATTTCCACCAGTATACAACGATTGGGATTTCCAGCTGTTTACACTAAATTTGCCCGAAGCTTCGAAGCTTTTGTATATACGGTCATCCCCTTCGAATGCATCAGTTAAATTTGACGGCTGTCGTGCTACGACTGTGGTTAAACGACATTTGGCAACATTCAACAAACGAGAAGTTTTTCTTCGCTTTTTTGAAAAATCGACTGATGTTTTGACACCGTATGCAAGCCTAAGCCGCCTGTATTGGAATCGCTCGTGCGATTTGCCAGTGCAATCGGAAAAACCTGCCCGCTCTTGGCTGTAAAACTGTTGTCAAATGGTATCGAGCAAAGCGGTTAGCATGACAGCTGTCAAATTTCACCGTGCATATACTATATACATATATACATATACGAGCTATAGCTATGAGGGTCTGATCGATTTAGATGGCTATACGTCTCTGTACGTATCGGGTTTTATTTTTTTGATCCTCTCTTTTGCATCGCGTCGCTTCGCGATTCATTTTGATTGGCCACGAATCGTCGCTCGGTTCGTTCTCGACACGACAACATCCGGGGATGGTTGGGAGCTGTCCAGCTCTGCTTTGGGACTTGTAGAATCGATGGTAATCCGAGCAGCTCGTGAAAACGCGGCAGTTCGCTCTTCCAGTTCACAGAGAAGTGCCGGAAGCCCAGAGAGGGGGGGGGGGGGAGGATAAAGGATAGAAGGAGGAGAAGGGTTGGGGGACTAGATCGTTGAGGTCGTTAGAGTTGAAAGTGAGAAAGGGTGAAAGGGTGACGGTGGGATGGGTGGGTGGAATAAGGGGAGGGAAGGGAGAAGAGGAATGGGAAAATCCGCGAGGCTCACTCTCTTCATTTCCACTTTCTTAATCCGCGGAGATTAATAATAATTGTGCTCGCCTATAAGCCCGGCAATAAGGGTCTCTAAATCCGTCTGAAGCGCGGGGGAGGATGGCGGCAGACGGTAGGCGGCCCGCGAGAGCACACAGCGAGAAGCGAGAAGAAAGTGTAGAGGAGCCTGAGGGAGTCAGTGGGTCTGAAGGGGGGCGAAGGGGGTGGAACGGGAGGGTGGCAAGGGGCGCAGCGAGAGGCGAAGGGGCTGGAAGTTGGTAGGCAGTCGATAAATGTATAATAGGCCTTCCCTGTGGCGGCGGTGGGTCCGGGAGATTTAACAGAACCCGGACCGGTTTCCATCGCCGTCGCGGGGAACGTGGTAGTGCGGAAACTCTCACGGACGGAGGAAAGTTTGAAGGACTCGAATTGGCGTCAATCCGCAAAATTAAAACCCCTAGGAGTAAATTTAAGTTGGTTCCCGATGGGAATGGAGGGTAGTTCCGTTGGCGAGGGTGGCCGGGGACGGCTGGCGGTACCGTGCTGCAGATAAGATAAGGGTGAGAAATCGCGCCGCCCCTGGATGCGGTAACATTAGACTCCCACCACCGTTTACCTCCTCTCGACTGCCTTTAACTCACCGGTCCTCCCGGTCCTCCCCTTCGGCACCGCCGTACCTACGAACCCTAGACACCTACTAGGCACCTACTAGCCCACCTAGAGACTGCACGGGCTTAACCGCCGTGGTTAACCTGGCTGCGCGTAACCTCCGTTTGACCACTTTGGAGACGATATAGCTATGGATTAACGGTGCCCGGAATCGGCCCTACCCTTGCACACGTTTCCCGTCATCCCCTCGTTTCTCAGGATCCTCCGCTATCTCTACCGCGGATCCCGAAGGAACCCCCGGAAAAAGGTATGGCTTTAAATCAGCCCGAAATTATACGGAGGAGTCGGGAAATTAGAGCTGCGACCGCACTCCGATCGAATGACGTTCGTTCAGGTTTGCCTCGCGCTTCTGGGCAAGTACCTGCCCTGCTCAACCGGCACGCGTTAGGGGTCGCTCGGAGGCCAAGAAGCCGCCACGCGGAAAACCGAGCGAGAGAGAGGACGAGCTGGCAGTATCCGAGCGCAAAAGGATCCCTCGAAGAACGGAGCCCGAAGAGAGTGAAGGGAGGAAGAGACGCGGTTACATTTACCATTGCAAATTTTATTGTGCTCCTGGAATATACGTGGCCTGCGGTATATGCGGTACCACAGGGTAGTTCGGAGTGTGAGATGGCTAGGTAGGCGCGTACACCACTTCTACGTGGGTCGAGCGTTCAATTTACTTAAAACCCCGTGTGGAGCGCGGTAAGCACTGAGATCCAATTGTAGCCAAACACGCCGGGAATGGCCGACCTCCCCTCCGGGCCACTGGTCTACACACGTAGACGCTGCACCCGCGTGCGCTGCAGCGACGCCAAGAGAGACGGGCCTGACAGTGGATACAAAGCGTACAGACACGTGGCCGACTGCGGGCTGGGGTCAGGCAGAAGGAATGAAAGAGAAACGGAGAAAAAGGCCAAAGGCAGGAAGAGGAAGATACGGGAGCTCATTCTCGGTATCGTTCAACATCGCCCATAATACGTGCCAAGTGGCGAGAGCAACGCATTGATGCTCTCGAGGATCTTATTAGTTGGTCATTACGAAAGAGCCGATAACCAAAGCCAGGGTAACTGCATACATCGAGTGGCTTTGAAGGACTGCAGAAGCTACGCGCCTCTAGGGTGCTACCGAAAGAGTGGTCTGATTCCTGCGGACTGAAAGAGTTTCCGGGCATATTCCGACTCCTCTAATTTAACGTTACTCTCTGTTGTAATGCCATAGGTACTATAGCCATAGGTATATACGACTGTACATAGCAAGACGTACGTATGTGCACATAGCCCTGAGCTACGTGGCAGAGCCGAAAGATCGTTTATTAGCCGCGAAGTAGCAGACCTGCTTCTTGGATCTCTGGGATTCTCGGGAGGTCAAGCTCCAAGCGAAGGAGCCTATTCCGCTAGGCGAAACGGTAGGAGAGCGTCCCGACGCTCCAGAGCTCTGGACGTCGAGCGTCTCGTAGCATAGGACTCTCCTCTTCTCTCGGTCGGTTCCTGACTGCCTGCGACCCCGCCTCGTCTCTGTCTCCCTCGAGGGCAGGCTGTGCGGGAGCGTCGGTGGGTGGCGGCGTAAATACATCTCATGAATTTAGGTTAGCATGCAAGCAAAACCGCAGCACTTCACAAAGCCCCAGGGCCGCCTGGGGTTTTGCGGGGGCGGCTCAATTATTGTCCGGCCGCGCGGCCGATAATCGCACCGCATTATTGCCTCGACAGGGGTCAACAGTTAATCCGGCTCGGTGATTATGACGTTGTAACCACTTTCGGAACAAATATTTTCTTCGCCGTTGCCTCTCGCAGTCCTAAAATCCATCGACGCAGCCGACGGGCCGCGTCGGGAAGGAAATTGCCAGGAGATATCCGATGGGGGGAGCCTCTCCACCGCGTGGAATTTAATACTCCAGACTCCTGTCGAGAATTCACATTATTTCCCCCGGGTCACGGAAATCCGAACTCCTCGCGAATATCGTGGGCTTGATATCTGTATTAATTGCGTAAGCTGAAATTTTGGGGTCAGCCGAGGGTGAATCGGCAATCGTCTGGCTAAGAGAGTCTCCTTCGGTGGGGTGCGATCAGGGGTGCCGTCGGTTTCTTCTGCGTGGGATCTTCCAACCCCCCGCGAGGGGGGTTCTGCATAAAATATCATAATTTAATATAGAGGCAAAGTATCGGGAAACTCGGCAGGAAGGGAGATAATAATGGAAGGAGTGTTCGGCTTGATGGCGGCTAAGAGGGCTTGGAGTGCCGCTTAAATATTCCCGATAGGCATAACACGTCAGGGAAAGGTTGGTCGGAGCAGCGGGCGCCATGGACGATCGGTAAACATTCGAAAAAGGACCACGGCATCCCACGAATTCGTAGGTCCTTTGCGAATTTTCCCCCTCGCACTCAAACTCGCTCGGCAATGACTCTCTTTCTAGCTATTTTTTATACCCGTGAACCTAGCCATTCCCAGCACGTTTCACCGGGATACGGGTCACTGCCAGGGGCCAACCCCCATAGAAAAAGCGAAAGGGGCCGGCAGGACGGCAAAGAGGCCCACCTTGCGAATGGACGTCTAGAAATTTAGGATTCTCGAAAAAGTATAAATGCCGATTCGCGGACACGATAGCCGTGCCCTAGAAAAGGAAAGTTCGGCCTGGGGTTAAGAATAAATTTTTAGAGGCTTTGTCCGGGACCCTTTCGCTTTCATTTCCCAACCATTTGGCCTTTCGTCGTTCATCCTTTTTCCTTCGTCGACTTTTATCGGCACGTGGGTCTCCCTTCGTTTAACCACGTGGTCGGAAGTGACTCCGAAACGAAGCGCCTGGAAATAGCAGTGGACGAGCTTAGAACGTATATAGATTCCTGTAGGAATCTGCCAGCAATTAAATAACGAAGTATCGAATTCTGTAGTCGAACGGGAATCTAAATGCAGGAGACTTCAATCGCGATGGTCTTCGGGTTTAACGATTGAAATTGGCGATAGAGCCTCCGGGGAAAACAAGGACTCGGGCAGACCGACGGGGAATGAAATAAAATGGAATAGAGTGCTGCGGGAAAAGCATCGAAATACACTCGAATCTACGATGAGCTCGCGTCGCCGAGTTCCACGAGGTTGCAGACGGTCGCAGCGGAGCTCGTGATAAAGGACAGGGAAGGGTAGCGAAGGATAGCGGAAGACAGTGAAAGCTGGTGATGGCTGGCTAAGAGGCGGGACGAGAGGCTGAATTTGCATCTGGGAATGCATAGTTTATGAAAGTGCCGGAGCTGCGGAAGTCGGTGGAATCGGTATAGTATACGACCGCTGAAGTTCTCGATATCCTTGATGATATCCTTGATACCCGCAATATCCTGGCTCTGGACGGAGATCAATCCACTCCAGCTAATTTCCTAGATTCCATATTATTCCACGGGAGTCAATGACGACGTGGCTCCTCGTTCTCTCGGTGGGTACGATGAGGAATGGTAGGTAGGAGACGCGAATATGAATTATGAGAAATGGAAGCAAAGGTGTTCGCACCCTATCTATGAGGTGGTAAGAAGGAGAAGAAGACCCTCGACGTGCTGCAGGAGGAAGCGTCTTGGCAGAGGGCAATTTTCGCGAGGGCCCTTGCCTTGTTTTTATTAGAGACTCACCCTCGGTCGATCTGGCGCGCACCGATACCATCCACTAGTAGCTACTAGTAGCAGTGGTAACAGTGGTAGTAGCTGGTGCAGATAGTTGGCTACTGGTAGCTAGGTGCTACTAGGTGCCTGCGCTACTGGCCCCTTTGGCGATCCCTCGACTCGACCCGCACGTGAGGGGCAGACTGAAATTCTTAAGAAAAGCCAGCACAGCGAGTGACTTACCTCGTTCGGGTGAACAAAATATTATATGGAATTCATATGGCTTGTATACATCCAAAACCGTGTGTGGGACATGCATGATCCATATAAAATTTTTCCACCTGGATGGCAGCATTTGGGAGTACCGGGAGCTACAGGTTCTGTCCTATGCGGTGCCCTTGTTAACGGAATTCCTTAAACCTTTGAGTTCACCAATGAGAAAATTACTCTCTTTGTCTTAGACGTTACCTACCATATCGACCGAGGGATTCCTGTTGGTCTTTGAGCACAGGTACGCGCAGCGTCAAATTCTCTGGATCAATTTAAATCAGGATTATCGCGCCCGAGCGACCTGGAATTTCGATACTCTGATATGTCCTGAATTCTCGTGGTGTCCATCGCGTCTGCCTTCCACTCAAGACGGTCTCGGGAGCGTCTAGAAGCGTAGGGAGCTCGATCGATTGTGACTAAACTCGCAACGCAAACTCAATTTGCATCAACTCGCGGCTTGCGTGGAGATTCAACGTGAATCTCGGCCGATTTCGTCGAGTCGAGTAATTTCAATATCTTAAAGGAAAATTGCGAAGCTTCCGCTTGGTGTGCAGCCCTTAACCGCGTTTCTCCATGCTACAAGGGTACGCGTAATAAGGGTTGCCTTCCGGCTAGTGCGAGGAACTACCCCTTGGTATAAAAAATTTTAGAAAATCTCGACCGTAAATCCGCAAAAAGTAAGGTTTCAGTTTCCAAGCGGGCGATGACAGTAGTCAAAAAGCAGTAGGCGTGGAAATCTCGTGGAATTAAATTTTCGAGGTTAATCCCTTTCTCGTTTTCCACGTTTTCCCAGGAGTTTTCACAGTTTACAGAGTTTCCATTAGCAGCTGGGATAGGTCCTCGTGTTCGGATAGATGGCAGAGCGTAAGAGGATAGCTCGGAGTCCACGGTGGTGTAGGGTCGGACAGTGTCGGTAATTCCGGGCAGTAACTCCGGGCTAACGTCAGTGGTTTTGGCCCTGAAGATGACGTAACAGGAAGGAGAAGTAGTTTCCTCGTAGATCAGGAATATAATTGTCCTCGCCCCTGCGGAGACACTCTACCCGGTGACTGAAGCGGACAGTAGTTTTCCAAGCGCCGTTAAACCCCTCGATTTTAAGGTTACGCGAGTGTCATGGGATCGAGGTGGGAGTAGAATGTTCTAGATCTTTCTCGAAACCCATAAACCTCGCTCTCTCTTGTTTAGCCTAATGAAAATTAATTAATATTACCGAGCCATAACGAATAACAAGGAGAATACCGGATGGACGGACGTTACACCGAAGGATTTAAACTCGACGAATAACCACAATGAAAATCTCCTCGTCTCCTAATAAATTACTCTTACTCTTGCTCTCTCCAGATTTATTCGTTTCAGGACCTAACAAGACCAAGTAGTATTCGCGCTCGAAGGTGGTTCAAAAATATTTCACCGATTTCGTAATTAATAAATATTCCAAAAACGATCCGAAATGCCATTTCTGATTTGGAGCCTGTCCACGCCGAATTCGGTAATTGTAACCCGGAAGCACCCGGGAGTGCTGCGAATAGGTCATATTGAAATTGTAATGGAGATCAGTTATATTCTCAGATATTACTCAGATATTCTCTTTACTTACTCTTACTCTCTCACTCTTTACTCAGATATTTCACTGATTTCGTAATTAATAAATATCCCAGAAGCGATCCGAAATGCCATTTCTGATTTGGAGCCTGTCCACGACGAATTCGGTAATTGTACCCCGGAAGCACGAGGGAGTGCTGCGAGTAGGACGTATTGAAATTGTAATGGAGATCGTACCCACTCCTGATTTGTATGCAGCCTCCCTCCTCTCCTCTTCCGCCTCTCCCCGAACACACGCCGACAATAACTGTAGCTATCCCCAGCCAGGAACTTCTCCTGAAGGACCAGAGGGCCTCCCACTGGTTGCCCACTTGCAGCCATCCCAGCCGGCTGCTGTTTATCATCGAAGCATCATCCCTCATCTGGTTGCTGTTTACACGGGCAATACGCCTCTGATAAAGTTGGACCGTTAATAACGTTCTCCGTGGAGAGCTTGCAGCCAGCGAAGCTCATTAGATACCGATATAACCGGACACAGGATTCAACACTTGGACGCAGCTGTGTTAACACGCAGGGTTCTCCCTGGTAGGAGTCTGGGCATGGTACTGTGGTACTGTAGTTTAGCACGTGGTACGTAACGATCGTGGGTTATCAGTGAGATCCGAACGGTCGGGAGATAATAACGAGAGGATGGGATCGGACGAGGCAAAAAGAAGCTGAGAAGTCCTGATATGGACCGGAGAGAAGATACCGTGTGTATCGGGATGGTCTCCTCGTCTACGAGCTAATTACATTTGTAGCCATGGAGGACGGTTACTTGAAAGGTGAACCCTTTGGTCAGAGTTCGCGCGCGAACGTCGGCAAACTTCTCCCGTACTCGTTAACTTCTCTAAATAGGCTTAAGGCAAAACATGGCTCACGCATTAAAGCTCGGCTTCTTGTTAGCTGGATATATGGGTAATACACCGTGCGAGTGACGCGATGTCCTGCGCTAACCTAGATCCTCATACTTTTACATCGATTTCACAGAGATAAGTTCCACTTGTATTTCTTGTAGTCTATATAGTCCCTTACAAACAGTACTTTCACCAGCATCTCGTGTTCTAATATGAGATGCTTTTTTTCTAGTGCCCCGAACGGTTCACGAATGACACGTGTAGTTCGTTGGACAGACTACGAGGTAATAAGCTCGTTACAGCAGCGAAAATTAAAGCGCGAGAGTATCTGATTATTCGTATGATACGACTCGGGACTGGCTCTCGGGAACGGAGAGTTCTTCCTGTGGGACGAAAGAGAATGAGAATATCGGGTTAATGCTGCGGGGAAAGGTGTGTATATAAAATTCAATGGACGTCGGCAGGTATATGTCGTAACGGCGTGTAAGCTTAATAGCTCATTGAAAGTAGCTTTTACAGGACACTTTGGTGTTGGCTGTTATGGTCGTAATCCATTACAATCGGAATGCTGATGTCCTCTGACCTCGTGCTCAATGTGTTAGAAATAATAACGAGGGGGAAAAAAAATGCGTCGCCGTTCCTGGTTCAGGGGTGAAAATATTTTTCCCGCATGTAATTTTTAATTTGTAAATAAAAATTTTTTTTGGTTCTACCCCTAACCATCCCTCCCTGTAAACGTACCTGAAAGACGCATCCCTTTCTGTGTCTCTTGAATACCAGGGTGGGAAGTTTTTAATTGCAAATTTAATTCCCGTTAGAAAATTATAAAAATAATAAATATGTCCAGGTCTTCCGTGAGCCCACGAGATAACCCCAAGGGAAAAGTCTTCGCTGGTTACTTCCCGGCTGGGGGGTCGAGGGTGGTACGCTGCCAGAGAACTGCTGGGAACTGTTAGAGAATCGGGAATGTGTGCGAGAAGAGGGTTGAGCCACTTCCGTGGATAAAAGTTTCGTTAGCCCTCAGCTTTCCAAATGAATTTTCAAAGTGGCGAGTATCGTCGCGTGTCTCTTCTCTCGGAGTCCCTCTCTCTCTCTCTCTCCCTCTAAAACGGCTTCTCTCGCCGCAGAGGAACTTCCGTTTCGGAAACTGTAGAACGATTCCTGCCCTTCCACCGTCTCGGAATCCGGCGATCCCCGCAGGAGTAGCAGCAGATATACGCTTCTAAACAAGATCCCGAACCCGGAACGTTGAGTTCCCCTGTAATCAAACGCGGCTGCAGACTGGCGAACTAGCAACAATGCTAGAACAATCTAGGTATACCCGGTACACTGTGTGTTGTATACTGATACAAAACAGTCTCTGCTCATGCATACTTTAGTAGCAGCTGGCCTACCAGTTCCAATTCCCAAGCGTGTCGATAGCGACTGTTATAGACATCGTTCACGTTGGCTACGAAAATCCCGTGCTTCCGAAAACTTCACGTATCCAGCCACTGTACATTTATCGTGTCCCGAAATCGGTACGATCCTCCCTGCCGCTACCCCGATACCCAGCCTCGTTAAGGTTTCTCAAAAAAAATTGAACACGGACACTAAAAGCAAATGGCTGGAATTTCAGTCCAATCGCTAGGCCGACCGGCGGACCCTTCGGAGCCAAATTCACGCTGCACTTGGCTGACTTTCGTCACGCGTTGCTTATTGCTTTCTCAAGTATATATCATATAAATCTATATATACGATATATCTATACAGGCATGGTATATAAAATATATATCTGCAGTAATTAGCTATCGGGCAACGGGTGCAACAACCGTACAACTGGAGCGTGGTGGATATGTAGGTTAGCTAGGCCGTCGTCCCGTATACGATGTGTTCTGTGCGGCAGAGATAGCGAGCAAGGGAGAGGGAGAGAGGGAGAGAGACGCAGCAAAGCCAAGCGTGTAGCTCTTCGGTCTGAGCCGGAATGGCGCGGGCGTGTGTGCCATGCCAGGCTGTGCCACCGACCAGCCCTTAGCCACGTCGCGGCTTTGATGTGGCCATATAGGTTATTCCCCACGGTTGCCCACCCTCTCTTACGTCGCCCCCCTCCCTCCGGCCATTCTACAAAGTTCTTCCCGCGCGACCGAGCGCGCCCGCTACTTCGGTTTTCGAGTTTTGTGCTTCGCTGAAAACTCCCTGCCGACCAAACCCTTCCAGGTCCTCCGCCTTCCCCGGCGACTCCACTGCTTCGTTCCTCGCTCGAGCTGTTGCCACCCTTGTAGTACCAACACCAGCATGAATTCTATCCGCTACCACGACCAAGGTACCACACAGCAGTTCCTTTTCTTGGCTCCGCGTCGTTTCATCCTCTTTGACGAAGTCCTTTCTCCGACACGTGCACGTACGACTCGACTTGGAAGAAATTGCTTGTAAAAAGTCCCACCAGAGGGACGAAGAAACGCCCCGGAGGAAAAGGCCTGGCGTCTACGTAGTCCAGATGAGTAAATGGCTAATTCGTTGTGAATGGTCTTTGCTGAGGACAGCCGGACAGCGTCCCGGTGTTCGAGCACGGTGGGCGTCGACTTTACGAAGGGATAGGAGAGCTGCGAGAAGCAGCCCTTGTCGTTATGGCATGTGACTCGCAGTGAAAATTGTCAAAGGGCGGAAGGGTGGCTGCTAGCTTAAGGGAATTAGCGAAGAAGCTAGTGGGTAATGATATTACGTATGATTCACGCCTCCTTAGAAGCAGATCCTACGATAGTCGGTGCACGTGCTATAGGATTTGGCAATTTTCCTGGGGTACAAGGGAGTAAGGGTTGGCTGCTTTAATTATACTGAAACAGGGTAAATATGTCTAGAGTACATTTCGCCTTCTGATGTTTGTCTTGCGAAACGGGACCCTCCCTCTAACCTTTCCATTACTCGTATACGTTTTCACCAAGTACACCGAAACTTATGGTTGGGAATTACTCGTCACGCGCTACGTCACCGTCCGTGCACGTGCGCGTCACGAGGCAGCGATGCACGCCGATGGAGCGTCGGAGTGGCCTACGGGTCGCTTGGACTTGGGGAATCAAGCTGCAATCCTTAATTAACTCTCGGAGCCGCTGGATGAGTCGGGGGGGGGGGGGGGGGTTGGGAGATTCGTAAAATGACGTTTTTAACGTAATGTAATTTCCTTGGTTACCGGCGAACGCGGCAAAGTAAAATTATTCCTCCCCCTCAATCCTCCTCCTTATATCCTCCTTTTGCCTGGTCTCTTACGTATCTTTCGAACGTTCCAAAGGGTCTTTCCTATCCTCTGGGGAATATCAACTGGTCTCTCATTGGAGGTTCTCCGAAAGAAGCACAGAGCGGTTCATCCGATGAGGATATCGCGTTAGTCGCCCCAGCCTCAGCCAAAGTCTCGGAGCCAGGAAGCCTCGAGCTTTTGGGCTATCTAATCGGCGTTTCGCAAGCACGTAGCTTTCTTGGATAAATCGATCGAGGATCTTGGGCGCATTCGGAGCTCCATTAGCGATTCCACACACGAGCTCCGAAACGGCTCTAGTGGAGGCTCCTCGGTCTCACGGCTAATTTCCATCCGCGCTATCTAGCGTATAGGCGTGACGTCATTTTTGCCGAGGGTTCAGAAAGCTCAACTCCCGATCTGAGGTAATATCGGCCGTCGGGGCTGAGTCGGCTCTGCGGATTCGCGAGGGTTCAACGTCAGTGGGGTAATGGTGCTGGCGGTGCTGGTTTCCTGTGCACACGAGGGTGGGGTAGCACACAGCGACACGACGACACGACGACACGTTGCCCCGCAAGGAGGAGGAGGAAAAAGGAGGGTGGTTTGGAGCTAAAGGGCTGGAGGGTTGCAGCAGTGGGACCGGGAATATTAATCGCAGCCACTGTAACCCCCCTTGCCACCCCGCCTGGGCTGGGCCTCCGAGCCGAGAGACAGCTACTAATGAGACCAAAAACATCAGAGCGGAGTTACGACCGTCCTAAAAACGTTGCGGGTGTGATTTAGGGGATGGTAATGGAGCGGGGGTCCACCCCTCTCACTCCCCCTACCGTCTCACCACGAACTTTCCACCTTCTACCTAGAAATTCGCCTGCCCCTGGTATACGCGTATGCGCTATAGTCTTCTCTAGAGTGAAATAATTCTGTTACGCGAGAACTGTACCCTCTGTCCAGACGCACCCTATCTTAGCAGACGCGTCACCAAAGCCTTCCTAAATCTTCTTTTCTTTACTGAGAAAGTCCTGGCAGGCCAAACTTCCAGGTCTTTGATTTTCCTATTACGGTAAGCTCGCTCTTACCCTTCTACGGAATCTTCACGATTTGAATGTAAAGCATGAATTTCAAAGCCATTTCGCCCTTAGCCAGATTAATTTCCACGTTGAACTTGCTTGCATCCCCCATAACCCCAGAGTCACGCGTTAGCATTTCTACGTATTACTAAGCTACAAGGGGATTCGCAGCAGCCAGTGCCTAACATCCTATCCCACTTACGTACATGCTCTTCTGCCGTACTACCCCGTGTGACGTTTCCCCGTGTTCCGAACACGTTTAGCCACGTACTACGTGCATAGACGTTCCCGTGTTCGCCTACCTCCCTCCCGCACTTCCTCAGGAGACTCACCCGCGACCCCTCGTTAGCGCTTCCACATAGCGACCCTGCAAATAATAGATCGTTTACCCTCGATTTACCGAGTCTCCTTAGACGCCTAACGTAACGTACACAGCCCCAAGATCTAATACGTAGATAAGTCAGGTATACACAGACTCCGAGACGCCTCGGCCCTCAAGATGGCTGCTCGTTATGCTGTTTCAACAACGCTCGAAGCTCCGGCGTTAAGGCTCGCGCGACCCGACTCAGGGCAGCACCGGCAGCTGCCGCTCTTGCTTCTAGCAAACATGCCAATAGGTCTTGTCAAAAAGACGTTCCTTGCACCTGCCACCTAATTCCCGCTGGGGATAATTAGAATTCTATACAGGAATTACGTGCGATCCCTTTTCAGCCTGGAGACCGAAAGCTCAGCTGCTTTCTTCAGGATGCTTTTCACCGAGACCGTCCGAGAGTAGAAGGTAGCGAATTAGGGATAAAATAACAGTAAAGAAGGTCCGGTCCTGCTGCTCCTCTTAACCGGAGTCGATAAATCAATGCCGATTAATCCAATAGTTGTCCAAGTTGGCTACGTGGGAACGTGGGTACGTGGCTTCCGGCGGCGGCCCTGCTAAGCGGATGTGGATTCTCGCTTTCCGATAATCGCGAGAAAGTATTGTCTTGAGTGGCACGGTGCGGACCAGGGTGGATGGGGAAAAAATTCGTTCTCGCTACCCAACTTTTAAGAGATTTACGAGACCATCTCGATGGGGCCGGAACGTTTCTGCGCTTCCTTGACAACTTTATTCTATCGACGACCTGACCCTAGCTACCCTAGCTCTTTGCTCCTTCTGCCCCAGCATCCTTCCGTACTGCCACAGCTCCTTTCGCGCTGGACCAACTTCCACTCTTTCTAATACTCCAATCCCCATTCTCCCTCTTTCTCCTCCTCATCTTCGATCTTTAATCTCTCAGGCAGCAGCAGTTTTCGACCCCGCGCACCAATTTCTCTCCGGCTCTCAGGGCCATCTTCTTCCTGCGACCTTCTCCCTCTGGCTCCATGCCTGATCTTCGGGGACTGACTGTCATACTTGTCTTGCGTCTCTGTCTCGCTCGCGCGCCTTCCTTGCCAAGAATCGGAAAGGGACAGAGCCACCAGTACGATCCCTTTCAGGGAATATATCTCGCGGCGTCGGGAAGTTCCTACGGCGGCCAGAGGACATTCGTTACATACGTGTACTTTTGCTGGGAGCCGAATAAGGTCGGACTCTTCGAGCGACAGGAAGTTACGATATTTGCGAACAATTTTACTCGCGTTCGCTTTCCGGTTGTTCCTTCGCAGTTCTACGTCTTGGCCACATCGATTCTACCCAGTCGATATCCGCTTCGACGTTAATTTAATTTCGCTTCGGTAGAACGAGGCAAAAAAATTGTAGCCAATCAGCGCTGATTTACGGTTGCACCACGTTGGGCTCAATGCAAGTTCCACCCTGGAATTCGGCTGATAAGCGTAAATATTGTCGCAAATCCTTAAGGCCAACCAATCGATTAGGATGGCAGATGCTCCTTGAGTTCTCGTGTGGTCCATGAGACGGACCCGTCTGAAAGTTGCAATTATACTTTTGACATGCAATTTATCGCAGGCAGTGCTTTTGCGCCTTTAAACTTTTTCATCTTTGAGCTTTTGCGAATAACGGGCGACAAACTTTTCTTATATTCGCTCCTCAACACTTTTCACTGAAATTCTTCTCAATTTCCATACAGTCTGTTAACGAACTACGATACGGGAGACTAGATACATTTATTCCGATAATCTGCCGAAAGATTAATTTTTCGATTATATAACAATTTTAAATCGTACAGCCTACACGTGCTCAATATCTGAAATTGACTTCTAGTTCGCGCGAATCATAATGAAATAACGAATCGCTGGCGGAATGTGCAATAGGCTCGTGTGTTTGTTTAGGCGTTCGTAAAACGCCGAACGGTGATCGGTGAACTTTGAACTACCGTAACGCGCTTCACATACCTCCGGTGCTTTGCGGTTCGCGCTTTCCTGACGCAGCTCGATTCGGCACGCACGATTCAACTGGGCAATCCGTATTTACATCGATTTTACTGATTTTACCAACTACTCGCAGAGGCAACAATCGAGCATCTGTCACTTTGAATTTTAAAGGCATTTAAAGTACGAGCGATCGATCTATGTAAAAATAAATATTTAAAACTGCACGATGTACACGAGATAAACGGTAAGAGCTGTAGGCATCCAATTATGATAATCGATTACTCAATTTTGCTTAATTACCCAGAAAGTCATTGAAAACACGTAGCCGGCATTCAGCCAGTCTCGAAATTTAATCATTATGCGAATTCATTGGCCCACGTGACAGCTCCTGAATTTCCTTACTAATTGATCTTCCATATCCAAGTGGGTTCCGTGAAGGCGAAACTCGAAACGCGACACTGCGTCCTGCCCGTGCAGCAGTGGGTAATGTTATTAACGATGCTTCTGCACGAGTCTCTTAAAGATCGGAAAGGACTCGAATGGCCTTACAGGGAGGCAGAAAGGACACCCTTGCGGGACCTGGTAGCTACGTGCTCGTAAGTTATCAGGTTATCGGCGGTACACCATGGAATTTCTCCCAGAGGGCACTTTAATCCTTGGATAGAACAGGACGGCATCTGGAATCTAGCTTAAGGATATATTCTTAGGTGGGGTCGGGTGGGACACGACCGCACGAAACTCTGCGTGGCTGACATTTCGGTTTCGATCGGACTCCGGAGTATCTAGCTGGACCAGCAGCTTCCGACGTGATCCTTTTATCTGAAGATCTCCTCGAGGATCGGTTTAGGTTAGTCAACGAGGTTGCGTCTTGCCGCAAGGAGTCCTTGCAGCATCCCGCGCGGTCCACGGACAGGATTTCAGAACCGCAGCGAAGACACGCGTTACCGGAGACCCATCAAACTCCCAGAACCTGCTGGTCCCTGCTGGAGAAGTTGTTGGAACAGTTTGTCGAGGTGTCGAGTTGTCAGGAAGTTTCGGCAGGACTCGAACCCACCGGTGACGACAGCACCTAAAGGCGAATTTGCATGGAAGAATCGCTGGGGACTTTGTGGAAGATCGATACAAAAAATTTCGATCGGCGTCTCTCAAGGACCCATCGCGATACCGGAACCACGTGTTACCATATATTTTTCTAGGCACGAGTGGTTGCAGGGACGAAGGCACAGGGTGGCGAAGGGGGTCGTCTCGTAGGAAACGTCGTACGGGATGCGCAGAGACGTAGAGACACGAGAGAGATCAGCTGAGATCAGGTGAGAGAGCGGCTGAATATGCGAGTGGAAATAAGGATAAAATGTCCGTGGGAAAGTACGGGGATGCGGCAATGCTCGAATTTGTTGCAATAAAAGTACAGTAGCGTGTCCTGCAGCAGGGATAAAGAATGGAAGCGACAAAAAAATATACCCGTGTAGCCACTAGGTGGGTATGTGAGAATTACACGTGTAGGTAAAATCCTACCGCTGAAACATCTCTCGCTCCGTCCCTCTCTCGCTCGGCAAAAGAAAGTGAAACGAAAGGAGAGAGAAGACAAAATATACATTAAACCGTGTAATGTGTCCAAACCGATGAAAATTACCCAGGCGTATGCAGCGAATTCGTGCTGGAATTTCCTAATTTTTTTTTTTTTTTCTTTTCCTGGAAGACTGCAGATCCAAAACTGCAGGGACGTTGGTATCTCCCGTAGCGGAGAGGCTCATCTTGTCAGGTATTCGGTGCGAAGGCTTTGAGTATACAGAGGAAGGAGAAGCAGCCGTTCGCAACGCTGCTACGCCTAGTCATTATCGTAATCCGGTTATCGTCTATACGCCGGATTAGTTATGAATCAAGATTCCCGAGCTTAGTCCTTCCCGCGTAACGTTAATCAATTATTCATCAATTCTTCGGCTCCGTAACAGCCGTTTCCTCCATTAAGATAATTTCTATGAAACGCGTATCCAAGAACCGACAAGCATCGATCATGTCAACTCGATTAAAACCGTTCTAACAGCGCTCCTACTTAATCACGAAATTATCGGGTAAATTGATCTTAATCAGCTCTCAATATTGAATATATCAAGTTTACAGTCGATTATCAACAATCCCCAGTATACCCTGTGGTCCTCAAACACATTTTTCATCTTGCAAATATCCCGTCTCCCACGCCTGTTCCGTTTGACATAGGTGTAAGATATCAGATCGTATTTTCGACTTCGCCAAGAAGCAGCAGGGAATTTCAGTGAATAAGGGGGTTGGGGGGGGGGGGGAGTATGTGAAGTTAAGAGGGAAAGGGGTGTTGCTCTCAGGGACTGGAGTGGAGTTCGATTCCCCCCCTGGTTGAGGTTTTGTTCCGCCATTGTGATAACTCAAACAATACAGCCCTGACTGGCACTATACACGAAGGGGTGTATACGGGCTGTATACCGGGTGTGCGCGTATAGAAAGCGACGTAGGGCCGAGTTTCTCTAGTGGTCCTCCTCTTTACTCTTTCTCTCTCACTCTCTCTCTCCATCTCTCCACACCTCGATTCCTCCACTTGGGCTTCGACATAAACCCAAGCCCACACACACACGTTCTTTGGGACTCGTCCTCTCACAGCCCCTGCGTGCACGTCACGAAAACGTACATGCTCTACGCAGCCCGAGGGTTGCCTTTAGCAGTCTCGTATGAATATGCATGTAAGGGTTCGCGATGTGCGTCCGTCAGTCGCTACGGGAAATATGGGTGGGCGAGAGGGAGTCTGAAAAGCCTCATTATGAATACGATTCCGGGGAACAAATAGGATTTTCACTTGGCCCGTGAACAGCTAGGGAAATACAATTCCTCCACTGTGGAATGCATTTGCGTGACCGAGCCAAAAGGAGAGGAGCGAATGTCGGGAAGAATATTGGGTAGGAGGAAAGTTAATTTTTTTTTTATTTTGACCTTCGAAGAATTGACGGAGCCAAGGAGTTGGTTTATACACGGTGGAGCCGAGTCGTCTTGGGTGTAGGAAATCTCGATCAGCCACGAGCGTCTATCTCGAGGCTACCTTGACCCTCCTGCTCTGTCATTATCTCTTTGATTCCCTCGCCTATATTTAGCCTTCATCCCTCGTGCCACGTCGAGGATCCCGCGAACGCTTATCCGCCGCGTCGCCACCTTTATCGTGACTTTACACTTTGCGAATGTTACGTCGCTTCTATCGTGCTTGTTTTGTCAGCACAAACATTCTAAACCGACCGGATCCGGGCGTGTTACTCCCTACACCCCTTCTGGCCCTCCCTGCTCCCTTCCGACCCTTCTTCACTTTTGGCCGTCTATTACACGACACCTGGTACTGCTATCTCTCTCTCTCTCTCTCTCTCTTCGCGTATATCAAACTCTCACGACGACTCTTGCTATTTCCCTGTATTCCGTGCGAGGGCCTCGCTGCTGTAATGAAAGAACGGAGGAAGCAGGAAGTTTTGATTTCGGGAATAATTTCTCGAATCGAAGTGCTGATTCGACGAGCCACCAGAGATTCGAGAGGGTTGCGATAGATTGGAAACGCGAACGATTTATCATATCCCCGCGTGATAGAGGGATGGTTGCTAGGGTAGATGATGCTGGTGACGCAGGGGGTAGCAGTGGTGCTATACCGCTGCTGGCGATGGTGGTGGTACTGGTACTGATCCTCTCATGGAAACTTTCACAGCTCCTCTCAACATTTTTCTTCTCTACCTTCTCTTCCTATTTTCTGTTATTCTTTTCTCTATCTTCTTTTCTGTATTTTTACGAGCAGCGACTCAGTTGTTATACTCGAAACCGATCGAAAGTGCCACTTTCACGTTTCCGATTTGCCATTCGCTCCGAGAAACGTTTTACGTGAAACAATTTTTTTTTACCCGGAAAAGAAATTCAATCGGAATCCCATCGAGGCACTAAGGTTTGGTCCTCGAGTTCGGACGCGGTGCCGAAACCTTGGCAAAAGGGGAATCGGGTTGGTCATCCCCTTAGTGGACAGCTATGGCCTTAGAGGGCAACCCCTATAAATTCGAGGACGTCCCGACGCTGTCCTATTTTGTGTATCGCCACGAGCTTCCTCCGAAACTCCATTTAAATATTTGGCATAGCCATACATAGTTCGCGGCTTAACTGTTGGCTGCACCGGCGTGCTTAGCGTGACTACGCATGGCGACGATATTGCCCCGCTTCGCTGTCCTACATCACGCGATCCCCACAGGAAGTGCCCCGGCGGGGGAAGAGCAGCTTTATTTTTCACTTGCAGTCATGTTCGAAAAGTGTCTATCTCTATGCAGATATGGCAGAGCATGTCGTGGAGTGCGAAAGGGGGAAAGGAGCGAAGGGATGGAAAAGAGGAAGGCATGAATGGGAGTGAGAGGTGGTTTCATCCCCCTAAGGCAATCTAGCTGACACGTTCGGTGCGAAGCAGGTGTGCTTTGAAAAATTCATTCGTCATGAAAAAGTTGAAGAAAAAAGTAAGTAAAAACGTGAAAATGGAATGGACACAAAAGAAACGAAGCACGATTGTTGCGAATTCGGCCAAATCGAAAATGAGAAATTTCATGGGAAACGTTAAAAATTTGGAAAAATTTCGGAATATTAAAATTCCCTGATGTGCCTCCGTCTACTGGGTGTCCAGCGATTCGCGAGACGAAGGAATAAAGAGACCAGCTGGCAACGTATATTATCAATATTAAGGGCCGTACACATTGGCGAGAGCACCCATTGGTAATCGGAGCTGAATAGGTAGACTCGGTATTCAGGCAGCATGATGAATTGGCCTAATTTCGCGGACGGAAGGTCACGTAGCCCCAGTAAATCTTGGACATAGCGTTAGCGTCGTGTGCGAATCGCGTGGACAAAACATTCGCGAATAGGAGAAGCCGGTATATGGCGCGTAGGGCCACGGCTGCGATGCCGTCGCGACGTCGACGCCGGCAAGCGATTCTAAATCATATCAACGCGCGGAAACACATGCATTCCCAAAACTGTTCGCAGCATCCTCCCCACGACCCTCCGTCGCTGCTGCTCCGCTATGGACCATCCTGCCAACCCTTTAAACCTGTTCGACCCCCCCGCGATCCCCTTTACATCCCCTTGAACCCGCCTGGAATATTCCAGCGTTAAAACGCTCTCGTCCCCCTACCTACGGTAGCAGGCATCCCGTACCACCCCCTTTCATAATCACCTTGTACCACCCTGTCGATGAGATTAATGCCTCTCCGGGGAAATGCCTGGCACTAATTTTTTAATTTTATCCAACGTTTTCAGCCTTGATGTTGCCCGATGGTCGCTCGCCTACAGTGTGTTTCCCTTTGTGTACAACGTACACGAGATTCCTCTTAACGGACTCGACGCGAGCGTTGATCCTCGCGTCATTTTTGACTTTAGATCTGTGCGAGTTGAAATATGGTTTACAGATGAAATGAATATTTAATTCGTATACGTGGATTTGATTATACATATTATGACGTGATTTTTTGATTCACGATCACAAGGGGACTCCAGCTACCGATTCAGATAACATTCTCGCACTTTGGTCCCTTCTCGGGTTAATTCGTGCAGTTCCGCCAATGCGCCCGGAAAGATTTGTTATTGTTGAGATCGAGGCGCTCGAAACCAATCAGAACGATCAGTTCCCAAATTAGACTATTGCCAAAGCAGTCTGTCTCGGGACACCGAACGGGGTGTCACGAACTGCCTCGCGCTCCCGGGCTGTTTGTTTATACTTTTTCTAGCTGCGTTTCCTATACGGTACGGAAATTCTCGCCCGCGTAGTTCCCGCGTTGCTGTCGCTATATCCAGAAAATCCTAACGATTTTTTCCGTGTTTTTCGTAGATGCAGTGTTGTGCTTCAGTGCAGTGCCCAAACGAGTGTCCCCTCAATGCAGATCTCGGCCATCACGGATTAGCTGAACCAGCTCCGGTGAGTAGTCACGATTTATTAATTGGTGGAGGGATTTCGATTTTATTGCTCCGTTCTGCTGCGTTTTCGATCAATTGCTGTTCGTTTTTACTTGGGTGGATCCAGCTAGTACAGAAACCTCAGAGTCCTTTAGGGATGCACCATGTGAATCCGCATCGAGCGTGTTCGAAAATTGGCCGTGTGTTTGGCTCTCGTGAAAAGTGTCGAGGATGCTGAACGTGACGCAACCCAATGTGACGTCACGACGTCCACCCTTGCCCGATATGTGAAAATTGGCCAAGTACGTGAGAATCTAATTCCGTGCTTGCATTAGCCAGTCCTCTGTACGTGGCCATGGAAGTCTCGAATAACGGCGTCTGGCAGGGGATGGTTACTAAGGACCTTAAAGTATGCAAAGCTGAAGCAAGTAACTAAAGCCGTGAGCTAGTATCCGGGGACTAGTTAAAGCGAGCGAAGGTATAACGGAGAAGATCGGAAGGAGTTCAGGTCGGCTTTTTGGGAATATTTTTGCAAAGTATACAGATCGGGTAGTGGGAGGATTATTTCGATGGACCTTCATGGAGTAATTATCGACCTGAGTTCCACGTTAATGTATGAATATATTCGTGAAAAAAGGATGCCAACTTTGAAACGTAAAATTTTAAACAGACAAGAGGGGTACTGGAGTCCCGAAGGGACTGTTAAAAATTACGTGATTTCCTTGATCGATCCTTGTTTCAACCGACGAATGATTAATTAGCCTGCCCGACATTAATTAAACGGGCAATTTCAATCGGTAAACGAGTTGCATGAAAAGACTCTCTTCCTGCCAAACCATTTGTATCCCTTTTCCATTGCTCTTTTCCTTCTTTGACCTACATAATATTCATCAGCCGTCCCGAGGAAAGCAATACCGTTTGAAAATGTCGACCAAGAATGGCCGCGCCTTGAGGTCGCTGCGTCGCTAGCCGTTCGCGTACATTCGAACCCGCCTTTCCGACCCAGCGGGAGCCGTGACGAATTTCAAATTTGCAGCTCAAAAAGTAATCAGAGAAAAGATTGGACAGCGGGGCGAGAACCGAGCTTTGCTAGACTCACCCTGTAAGTGACATACGTTTATTTGGTCGTGACGGAGAGAAACAGTTCAGGGAACAAAAGTTTGCCAGTATTTCGTAATGATATCCCGTGGCCTTGATCGACCGAGTTTGATATCCTCGAACTTGGCTGATTTGACCTTCGCCGTGGACTATACGACATGAACTTGAAGAACTTGAATAAAGTATTCATTACGACCAGTACCTCCACGTTCGCGAGTAATCGGGTAATCGATACCCTTTCCTCTTTCGTCCAAAAAAGGCTCATGCATTTTTAAGTGAATTAGAATAATGTCCGATACGGGAAACGTTGTATACCCCGAGTAAAACAAAAATTCCAATTTGTCAAGTCATGTCAGAATAACACGTCGAGGTCGTTCGACCATTGGAAATTACACGCGTATCAGTCATTTCGCAAAGTGAAAAAAAAAGATTGCGAGTAGAAGCAATAAAAGTTAAAGACAGAGATCCTGTTAGAGGAGTCTCGGCGGCCCGTAAAGTAAGAAAGGAGAAAAGTTCGAAGTCGCCTTAGTGGACCATTAAAAAAGTAGAGTCCCAGCAGCTGTTTCGAGGTACGTCGATACGTAACAAGTGCGCTCTGTCACAGACCCGTGCTGAGCGATGCACGGCTACTGGTTTCACTGATGCTGAAAAATTGGAGCAGCGAGCGATTCAGGCTGAAGTTTCGCCCTTTCGAAAACAGTCGAGCGAATTCGGCGTCCGGTGAGACGTGCAAAGTAGCCAACCCCCCGTTTGGCAACCCGTGCGACGTGTAAGGGTGAATGTGTCAGAGGGGTAGGTTGTACCGGAGGGTAGATGTGGGTAGTGACGGTGGAGCAGCAGGTCGGTCTAGCCGGAGGCGTAAGAGAGGAGCCCTCGCAGTACGTTATAGGTAAGCACGATATTGCGAGCTTAAAAAGTTAGTTTTAGCCGTTATCAGCGATTAACTTGTGAGGGTGGCCAAGGGGGTTGAGTTGCGAGCGAGCAGCGCCGACTAGCGGGAATCTCGCGAAACATGCTTTTATTAAGCTTCTCGTAAAGCGAGTTTCGAGTTTGCTAACCTCTGCCTGCGCAACCAATAACTATTGGTTCGCTATCCCGTACCCAGCCGCTTAATTTTCGACTGTCTGGTCTCTCTGGAGATTCGATTGTTATCGCTCTACCTTCGGATTGGCTATCTGCCGGAGGCAGAGGAATAGGCCCTTCTGGCTGGCGATCGCGAGAAGCCGTCTGGGGCTTCTTGGTGGACGTGGGAAAAGTCCCTTTGAACGTCCCGTGGAGGGAGCTTCCCGTGGGAGATAGTCGGGGAAGGGCAATTTATCGAGTCCGCGTCATCCGATTCGATGAATCCGTCTCGTGTTACCCGAACAATTTTATTTGAAGCCGTCTTGAAGTCTCGGCCAGGACTTGGGCACCTGGGCGATCAGCTTAGACTGGGAGACGAGCTAGAGACGCGGCTGCAGACGCCGCCTTATGAAAGGTAAACGAGCCGAGGCGAAGGTTGTCTTCAAGGATGGGGGGGATGAAGGGGGACGAAGGGGGAGGATCTTTTTAAAATTGCGTTCCTCCCTCCTTCAAACCGTTTGACACTCTTGTTTTCCTTCGGCTCCACTTTTTATTCTCTTTCAACTTCCTCTTCCTTCCCCAATTCCTTTTCGAGTCTGTCGCTCTGCATTCTCTCCTCTGGCCTTTCATCTTTGAGCTGTCTTGTTTTGAAATAGGATACGTCACGTGGCCCAACCTACTCCTCGTCTGACAATTGCCGTTGACAAGTTTATTATTTTCTGTAAAAATGGTCGATTTAATTCACGTAAAATATCCTTGTGGATTCTCTTGACTTAACTCGAGGGATTCGAATGTGGCTTCCGAGTGTATTCGCGTTACACGTTGGGGATATAGTTAACTAATTGGACTTTAGGGTCCAAAGCTGGGATCCCATAGGTCAGCCAGCGTACTCGCGCGAGCTTAGACCTTTCTGCGAAGCGAAGCGAGCCGCTAGGAAGAGAATGGAGGAGATAACGAGTAAAGAGTAAAATCCCAGGAGAGAGGCCATTCCATGAAAAATTAACGAACTTAAGTGCGACAATTAAGTCCCGCCGTGAGAGAGAAATAAGGCCACGAGAGCGTACAGGATTTTTTAGTTTAATTAGAGAGACGGCCGATTTAAATGTCGCCACTCGTGCGCGCGGTCCACTCATAATTAATTTAATACGCGGTTCTCATAGTCGTCGCCGTTTAAAAGCCCGATAAACGTTCTCTACCTTCGTCACTCGCCAAGAATTCCTTCACGAAAGTACTAACCCATAAATCCACTAACACACATAGGAGTCAGTCACTCGGTCTAATTTTCATAAGAATTTTCAAGGAATAATGCCGCGTCCTTGAAAATCGCTCGGGCGTAAAATGCATGAAAAATAAAGTTTCCTCAAACGCAACGGAGATTACAATACAATGCATTCCTCTAGATCCTACGAAATAAATATTGCAGAGGCAAATTGAATGCCCGACTTACCGATCTCTCGGCGACGGCGTAAGATCCTTACAAGATCCGATGAAATCACCACATGTTTTATTTTTCCTATGATTCCTCGCTACCTCCTTTCCCTCCTCTTGGACTTTTCCCCGAGGAATTTCCTTTCTCGAGACACCACCACCACGACACGGCTTTCACTACGTTTACCGAGGATATCGAGAACCGTCAGATATACGGATACCCGGTACGTAAGTCGAGAAGACACGGAACAACCAATTCCCACGATACCGATATTACGGAGGATCCGTATATTTTTTTTCTTTTTTATTACGTAATTCCTTTTATTTTTTCTCCCACGCTCGCCCACTTCGTTCTTCCACCCTTCTTCCTACGTCTCCTTTTTTTTCCTCTTCCTTGCCCTCAGGACCCAGAACTTGCTCGTTGCTCCTCGTTCCCTCGGATCTCGTTATCGACACTTTAATTCGTGTCACCGGAGGACACTAATGAGCAGGGGGCGAAGTTCGTGACCCACCCGAGCTTTCAGAAACTGATATGTACCTTCTTTTGATATATTGTGTCTACCGTGAGGATATATATATATATATATTATATGTATAGGTTTGGCCGAAAATCGACTAAATAAATTATTAACTCGCATACACCTCCTTTTGACCACTTTTGATAAAATTAATGAAGAATTCAGTAGCACGTATGTAAGGTACGTCTGCAAGCAGTACGCAGCTTCCGTTGGAGGGTCAATCACGAAACACGTTGTCGCTGAAGGTTAGAAACGCGACCTACCCCTTCGCCGACGGGGCTTTAACTGAATCCAAAGCAACCCCCGAGCGTTGATGCGCGCGCTTGCGCCCGCTACGTGTTCCCTTCCGCACCCCCCCCCCCCCCCCCCCCCCCGATAGCTATAGGGGTGGCCGCGTGTATCTTTCGGTGCGAGTGATACAGAGCGAGTCGAAAGGCGAAGGGAGAAGGGAGGCGACTGGCGAGTCTAGGGGGTTTTCTGAATCGCCTATCTTAACGGTGCGATTTCGCGTCGCGCCAATTAGATCGGAGTTAATTAAAATGATTCACTTTGTCGACCTACTCCGATTAATTGGGACACATTCCCGCGTATATGCCAGTTGACACGAAACAAGGGACAATAGACGTTCCACTGAATTTCATGTATTTCCCGTGAACCAACCGCGAACTCCTAAGGTATTGCGTCATAATTAAATTAATTAGTTCATCGAGCTTAAAAATTTTGCACGCAGATCGACGACCTGGGAAATTCGGATGGTACGGACTGGGTGGTCCACGTGGCAAAGGAGGCCATTACTTCCGGAGAGCAAGGGGGGTGGTTCCCGTTACTATCAGATAGGGTGGGTAGTTGCGCAATCGGGAACCGCGACGATACGTCTACGTTTTCCAATATTTAGGTTAAAACGACTGCGGGTGACGTATTTTCGATGAAGGTCGGTGGGCGACTGGATCTTGGGGACTCGGGGTGGTCTGCCTCAGAGCGGCGTCATCTCCTGCCTGGTTCTCTCTTTGCTGTGCTACCCCCATCTGGCCGGCTCCGATAGGTCGGAAGGAGCCTGAACCCGAGAAGTCGAACCCTCGAGGAAATTCGTCGTTATTGCAGGCAATATCGATCCTGCCCTCTACGGTGGAAAAACATCGAAACGAAAACCCGATTTGTGGAACAATTTGCCTCTGGGAGCTTTGCCGAATTAAAACGATCCGACGCGCGGCTATTAAAAAGGTAGCTTTTCCGGCGCAACCGGATTACCAGCCAGTCGAAATCGCGTGCAAGCTCTAGCCTCCCTGATCCCCTCTTGCCGACCCCCCTGCACCCCCCCCCCCCCCTTATAGTTCCACCGCCATTTACTATGGACACACGCCACTATCTATAAATACGTACATAACATGGGTGCACGCGCGCCACTGCTCGACCCTCCTGGTATGCTAGGATGGTACATCGGGGCCATCATCCCTGTATGCGGTAGAGGCTGCAATTTCAACGGTGACGTCACTGGCCTCTCCGCGTCGTCATTGGTCGACGACAGAGAAGAGACGCCAGACTCTTGCATCGTGTGAAACTAAAGATTTTGAACTGCCTCCTTTGCTTCTTTGATGCTTGAAAAATTCGGCCACGAGGCTTTTCGATTCGCATGCCGGGAAAAGAAAAGTTTGACCGCCTGCCGTTATTTCCCTTAATCGTTGCCGCGACGTTCGCATTTATTTTTTTCGATTATCGCAGCCGGCCTGGCGTCGTTTAAAGTCACGTTACAAATAATCCTATCGATTTTACGACGTTTCCACCCTGCCCGGACTTTTCTCTCGTACTCTCTCTCTACTAACACGTCCTATTTTTACGAGTCTTGTAGACTCGCCCTGGGGCTCTGGAATTTTTATACTTTTTTTTTATATCCAGTTTTTTCGTCTAATCGCTGTTTTCGCTTGCGATTTCATTGGCTTTTCGTAATACTAATACTTTTCGTAATACAGATTCGCGAATCGCCCAGTCGTTCGACTGACCTTCGGACGCGCTGGCGAAAGGAAAGTAAAGCGTAACTGCTTTAGAAACGTGAAAATGCATTGAAGTGTGCTTGAAAAAAAGAGGCAGTCGCCAGCCACTACCGGATGCCGCGGTAAAAGGTTGCAGCCTGTGAAGAGGGCTTCAGTCTGACTCGAGGGTTCAAAACTTCATCTTTTGTTTAACCACCCTGTCGACTTTTGTCCCGAGAAGGGCCATGTAATATGTATTAATCCGGTGCACCAATCAGGTGGCCAGCTTTCTTACCCTCTCAGCATCCCCCTCCGCTCTTAGTCCTGTTGCTGCACCCCTGTGACTCTGGCTTCCACGGCTTTCCCCTGCCACCCTCTTCTCGTGTGTTACCTGCACTCTTGAACATTTTAAAATCGCACGTTAAACATTTTTAGGGCTACAGGGTTCGCCCTTGTCCTTGGAAACTCAACCCTCCTGCGAATCGATTAGCCATGCTTCCCACGGATTCGGACTGATTACACATTGGTCATTTCCTAAGCTTTCCCCATTTTCAACTTTACGTTCTCGCAACTTTCTTCTTGGGCTTCTAGAGTTCCTTATTCCCATCAGTTCCCAGTCCCCCAAGTCTCAATCGACCAGAAAACCACGGGGGAGAAATAGACGCTGGCAACTGTAGGCGTGACAAACGCAGGAAATGTAGTAAACGTTGTAAGTATATCTATATAATTCAGAACATGCGAGCCCACTCCTGCTATGGCGTAATTCTTAACCAGGGCGGTACAAGAATTGACCGAAAACTAAAAACCAAAAAGCGTTAAGCCGTTTTTCGCAAGCTTCACAATCGTCTGGATTATATTTTGCGAACTACGTCTGCAGCAGATTTTTTTTTTTTTAAACCCCGATCTGGAAACATTGGTCCGATTTCAGAATGAAGTAGATATATCGTGCAAATTGTTAGACGCTGCTAATCATCCGCAAGCTCAATTCGGTCTCCTTCGTTTCAGTGAAATAGCAAATTTCGTTAGTTCTCTTTTATAATTTTTTAAAAAATATTTCAAAATTTTTTAATTTTTCAATTTCATTCGAGGCATGCGACCTACGAGAGTCTCGATCACACTTACTTTCGGGTAGTCGAGTGCGCGACGTGCCGCGTTAGTAATGGAACGAATGAGAAGACTGCTGCCCTTAGTAGAGGGCTAAGGAAGGCGTCGCGACGCCCAGCGCCAACTCGCGTCAGTCTCTATGGCAACGCAGTTAAGCTCACTAAGTATTTCAGTCTTGGGGACATTTGTACACGTGACGGAAGAAGTATAGACCTGGTCCCTCGTTTTGCCCCAATGCACATCCTCCCACCCTTCAACAACCCCTAGTCGCGCTGGTCCACGCGACTTTTAAACTGCCAGCGTCGTTCCAGCGAATTTAACTTTTGAATAGATTTCTCGGTAAGCACACGTAAAATGGGCGACGCCCAGTAGGACCCTTTAACTTTTTTTTTTTTTTTTTGAAAAATCTACAGTCATTCCGTTTGAAAGAATAAATTTTGTGGGATGCATCCATCGGCGTAGAAAGTAAAATTAAGACGAAATGGATACCTGACTCGTGTTTTTTTCATATCTTAAAAATATGTATAAACACATATATTCGTATGGGCCATAAGATTTTTTTATACGTCTCACGCAAAATTTCCAAAGTTTTTTATCACTGGAACACGTGTTTTTTTTTACTCTTTCTTTCGTCCCTTTCCTTGGTTTCACTTTAACTTTCCTTCTTTCAGATATTTCTCAAGACTCTTTTCAGGAGGGGAAATCTTCTTGCCCCCTCTTCTTCGCTTCTTCTCTCGAAGCCTTTTACGATTCCCAGAGATCGTCCGTCAGCGAGGTTCTTTCGAGAGAAAAAAAAAAAAAAAAAAAAAAAGTACAAGGGTAGGGAATCGTCTCGCGACGTCTTTCGCCGTCTGGACAGCCTCCCTCGAAGTCCCAGAGAAACCTCGACCTGACCACCCCGATCCGAAATTTCAAAGAAATATATTTTCACTTTTTCACGACTTTGTTTCTGTACATTTTTACTCTTATTTCTTTTATCTTTCACCTTCTGTACTTTCGCGCGAGAAAGGTTACGTCCTTTGCGCAATAACAAACGGGACTTTTGCCAGTCGCCTCGGACCGATTTTTCCTTCCAATCACGTAGCCCGCGTCAATGAAGTTTTCCTATGAAAAGTTATGCTTATCCATCATCAATTTCCTCCCCCGGTAGACGCCCGTGTTATAATCTTATAATCGTTAAAAAGTCTCTGAAGGCGGTTCGCTACAAGCAAGTGTATTCGAAAAGTAGAGGTTAAAGAGAAAAGAGAATTTTAGAAGCCCAAATCGCACGAGGTTGTCTTGTACGTTCGCATTGGGGTCGGTGGGCGAATTTGAACGCAAGGGCAGAGACGTGTGCTTGGACTGTGGCGAAACGCTCTCCAAGATTAATAATCTCAACGTCAGCGTCGGGTTCGGCGTCGGCTCGGTAATTCTCGGGCTGGATGAAGAATGTAGGTCCACTTGAATTATTCCGTCAGATTGGCAGCGAGCGGCCTTTTTTAATCACGGCGAAATAACGCAATTTATCAAAAGCAGCCCTCCCTCCCCATCCGTGCCCATTGTGCGCCGCGTCGGGAAAATCAATACGCGTTAACAAGGCGGCGAAACACGACCTGATAAGAACGATATTTATTACTGCCGTTAATTTACGTTCTTGCGAGAATAAAAATTTTCTAATGATCTGCCCCGAACTTCAGCCCACTATTTACGCGCGTCGCGACGCCGTGTGGCGCCTCTGGCACCGGGGGGCGTCGTCCTCTCTTACCCCGGCACGTAAACGAGTAGTAAACGTCCTCCCTGACAAATGGAAAGCTCTCGAATGATCCGTCGGCTCCCAACACGTTTCCGTGGGTTAACCCCTTCGGCCAGTAACCACCCTTAAGACTCAAAAGCTTTCCAAATCGATCTTCCTACTTTTCAAAATACTCCACTGCAAAATAAAAAAAAATTATATTCCCACAAATAAGGATGGGTGTTAAACATCTAATCACGGCCTGGCTGACTCCTCCAAAGCGTGAAAAGCTCAGGTGTACAATTTTACAGGCACTTTGAAAGTTCCGTACGCGAACTGGATGGCTGTGCTGACTGAACCTTACTTTTAGTAGGTACCTGCAGGGTTAATCTGTATGAGCCGGGTAGGGGGTGGCTGTACTAGACACAGGGAGCTTCCGGAAGTGGTGCGAAGCTGGTAGGGAAATTTGCCTCGTTCCGCGGATTACAATTATTACTTAAGGGGCACGTATGGGCCGTAGCAACCCCAGAGGAGTAAGTCTGAACTCCCACCGTTCTGTGATCGGCTACCCCTCGTGGCTGCTTCCGCAGGAAGTGGGAACGCGTCTCCTGCCGTTTATGGATTCTAAACCCCTAACGAAGCAGAAAACGATCTCGGCGGCACGATCTCTTTTAATTAAAAAATATTTTTAATAACTCATCGACCGCGCGGTTATCCGGACCGACGTCTATCCTATTGAATTTCTATCACGAACTATACCAACCTGACCCACCCAACCGCGGGACCATCCAGCATCCCCTTCACCCACCCTTCGAACTCACGATAAATATGCCCGCTCGACACCATAAATTCAGCGTAATTGAATTCTGAACATCTATAACTGGTTGCGCGAGGTCAGGAAATGGAAGGATGTATCTTGGCCAGTAACTCTGCTCCTCTGCCAACGTCATCCCAGGATCCATTCATCCCTCCTCTTTTTCGATCTATCCGCTGGACCGTTCGTTACCAGCCCATTCTTCCTCTGCATCGTAATTCTTGTTTAGTGAACATTTTGGTGAAATTTTTGAATTTCTATAAGAATTTATAGTTTTTTTCACAAAACAAAATAGTACGACCCTCGCGGGGCTGCGAAATCGAAATTCCTTTTGCCGCGAAGAGATCACCTTTAATTCGCCAACTTCTCTCGTTTTCTCCTTCCTTTTCACCCTTATTCTTCCGCACACACAAATGGGCACGGGCGGCCATTGATGGAAACTCTTTGACGCGGATATCTAATCAGGATTTTTCGCGGGTAGATTCAGCGCCGTGGAAATTTCGTTGTTAGTAAATCGAATACAGGCCGGGACGAAATCGGTGGAATATCAGCGGAAGCCGGAAATGGCGTACCGATTATTGGAACGTCCCTTGGAAACGTCATCGACAATCGGATAATCTGAGGATCTGCCACGGGAATTTTCTAGGTTGAAAGAACCAAGAAGTCTTTCACCAACTTTCTATCAGCTTTAGGGAAATTACCAGTTTGTCAAAAGATAATCGAAAAGTTGGATGACTTTATGCTTTGGATCCGAAGAATTATTTTTCTTTTTTTTTTTTTCCAATTACACTTTCTAGTTCGATTCGGCAACAATGCGATAGTTGCAATCGAACAATAACAGCTACCAGGAATTGGACGAACAATGGACACGGTGCGCGGGATGGCGATACAGCGCAGCCACAGGGCTGTGCATTCGCGACGGACGGGGATTTCGCGGACCCGTGACGTCAGAGATTATGATAAGCCCTCCGAGCGGCGAGAAACAAATGACGTACTAACTGCATATTAAGCACACTGCCGGCCTATCTATTGACCCGAGTTCATGACCTCAACCCCCGGCATCGCAGCCCCAACCGAGCCCGACGTAACTCTCGGGGATGACGACGACAAGACTTTCCCCGCAATTTCCAACGTGTAATCGCGTTGTCTTCCTTGATAGATTAGGACGCTCGCATGATGGAAACAATTATATTTCAAAGGTAAACCTGCCTTTGGCATTTCGAATCTCCCGCTACTCGGAGAAAAATATAAAACCGGCAGCCTCGTTTCCAAGCGAAGAAATATTCTCGGGCTGATGACGTGCCTCGCACCGTGCGGACGGTTTTTTCTGGAACGCGGCAATTCGCAAAGTCCCCGACGACTTCCGTGGGCCGTGGAGGAATTTGCGAAGCGGGAAAAATCGGGAGGTGACGTCACGCCGGTGAAATCTGCCCGTACATAAGGCAGCTGCCTCTTAACTCTCGACTCTGAACTTTCGACTGTTGGAAACTCCTTCCTCCCCTTTGACCCTTTACCGCCCTTCCCTTCTCCCCTTGCCTCCCGCTGATTTTTCCTTCCACGTATATTTCCCACATTTTTTCATGCCTTCGTTCTCTCTGTATACCTATTCTGCCCACAATTTTTCTTACTCCGCTGTTTGTATATCTCTTTTTTTTTTCCTTTTTTGTAGTTCTCTTTTTTTTTATTTTCATCGAGCGACGTTGGAAAACTCGAGATCGGCCGTTTCTTCTCGTTCCCGGAACAGCCGGTTGCGCAGGAGACGCGCGCGCACACGCGGAAAACTCCCTGTGCTTCCGTTATTCATTGTTTTTCTTTGGCGACTTCGTTTCGCGGGGACAATTTGTAAGAAAAATACAGGCGGGGAAATTAAATTAAATATTTCGAAAGAGAAGAAGGGAGGACGGATCAGAGTGGGAGCCCAGGGGAATGGAGGCAGTCGGTGGTGCGAGCCTTTTGGGGAAGCAGAAAGCGTTGGCGTCTACGGCACCGTCTCAGGAATCTCCAGCATCTTCGCCGAACGAAGCCAATTGTATTCTCCCGGCTACTCATCCAGTTGCGTTCCTGTTCCCCGACTGATATGCCGACTTGTTTGTTGGAACGTCAACGGACGTAATGACAGCACTTGGCAGGATTCCTACGCATTCCGAATACGATTCCGACGAATATCTACTCGCCCCGTGTATATACGTACTGTACGTGCGACTCCGTGACGTCGCCGCCGATACATAATGCGACTGCATGAAATTGTCTCGACTCGTGGAATTGATGGAATTCCCCTGGCAAGTGACCGTGACGATAGACGTAGGGTAATTAGTCGGTGATTACTCAGTTATTCTGATAACGATTAGTCAATTACGTGGACTCGCGCTCGAATCGGCTAATTACCCGCCTACGACAATACATCGTAGCTCGATACTTGGACCGTGAAATATTTTATTGCTCGTCAGTCGATGAGACTCGTTCAGCCTTTGACTTTTCGCAAGAATTAATTGCAGGCCTCCGACTTCTTCGGGTGACTGCGCATTTTTGGTTTCCACGTAAATTTCGTATTTGCGCACACTTCGGAAAGGTATAACGACGTGGGAATTTATAAAAAGGAATCGGCTGGGTACTGTGGGTGCGAATCTTCGAAGGCTGTTTTGTGATGTTACTGTGAAATGTATATTTTTTTTTTCTTTAAAAATAAAAGGGTATCTCCAAAGATTCGCTTGCAGTTGACTAACGATAAGATTAATTTGACAACCTTCTAGAAGCTTTTACATTATTTGTTCGCGACGTTTCTAATTTCCTCTCTGTTCCCACGTTTCTCGTTCTTATTCTTTGTCTTCGGCTCGAAAAAAGAACTTGGGACGCTTCTAAGCGATTCGTTCATTTATTAATCGTAGTCTCGTGCCGAATCGACGAAGCGCGAGACGGCTGCCCTTCGATTGTCGGAGAGAAGTCATTGGGAAACTCTCATTACTTAAGTCTGCTTGATCGATCCCACTTGTATTTCAATAATTCAATAATATATATTATCCAAAGGGTGGCTCGTTTTTCTTGAAATTTTTATGTCGTTCAACGTAATTTTTAAGCCAAGAAATTCTGAAGGGTCGGGAATGGGAAAAATTTTTCTCGTAGAGATTTTGCAGGGTGAAATAATCGAGATGGTTTTTCTTATTTTCTCCGGCGTAGTAATTCGCAAGTGTGATTTTGTAGAAAAAAAAAGTTCCAATATATCAAATGCAGTGACAGCCGACCTGGTCGGCCATTTGACATGCGATGAAAGATACGGGGCGGATTGAACTCTGCCTGATGAGAGAAGAAGGACAGCGGCGAGGAAGGAAAAAGTGTCTTTAGAAATGAAGGCTGGAGATCGATGTTAATTGAAAATTGCGAATGATAAAGTACTCGTAGTTCTCCCGATCGATCGCTCCGTCACTCAGTTCCGTTCGAACTTTTAGAAATTCTCTTGATACTTCGAGGACTGTTTAAAAACATTTTACGATTTATACCAAGAAATTCCGAGTGTCATGCACCTACCCGAAACCTCCTGAAGATTCTACGAGAAGCATCTGCAGCTTCGGAATTACCTGCAGTAGCTATCGTTTCAGAGGGTTGACCTTTCTTGACGTTTGGCAGCACTTGTCAAGACTACCCTGTGCTTCGTTCTGTTTTTTAGCACGGACACGAACCAACAATTATGGTACAGAATCGACAATCGCTGACTGACTGACGTTCCCACTTGGAGAAGTTACCGACAGAGTTTTTACTCTAAAAATTTTCGGTCGATAATCTGAGTACTAGGTAAGGGAAATAGGCAGCACAGGGTATGAAATAATTAATATAAAAATTGCTTTAAAATTTGCCTTTAATTAAATTTATACAAGGGGACCAGTCGTTCGCAGCGTGGATTAATATCATGCGATCAAAAATTCATATTCCGTAAATCAATTTCCAGTTAGTCCTTATTAAATTTGCCGAGGAGGAGATTATATCCGTTTTTAGAATTATCAGGAAGGATCGATCCCGTACTGAGTGGTGGTTGCAGTGCGAGAGCAATCATCCCCATAAGTTGACGCATCAATGAAATCTTCCAATTTGATGATCAGCGACGACAAAATTTCAGTTTAGGCTTCGTCTGTCTTGAGATTCTCGGTCATCGCGGATGTTGTGTCAACCGCTGGCGCCGGCTCGTGGATTCCCATCCACTGGCACCGCTTCTGCAGCTCCTGGCGATATCTCGGATGATTTATGGCATAGATCCAGGGATCGATGCAGGACACCGTCTTGGCGAAGAGTGCTGGTATCATCGTGGAGAACGGCGTCAAGGAATCCCTGCATACGGAAACGTATAGGATTTGTAAAAAAAAAAGTCAAAATCGAATTTCTCAAAATTGACTAACCGATTTCCAAAAGCCCCAGTCATCGCCACTACCGCGTAGGGAGTCCAGGAGCAGACGAACAGGAAGAAAATCGTGAAGGCGACTTTGGCAATTTTCATTTCCACGCTTCTCTCCTTGTCCTGATTCGAAACCAGAGACTTGACGTTCATCTTCTTGGCCTGGTCGCGCAGCATCTTCTCGTGCCTGCGGACCGACTTCAGGAGCTGGGAGTAAAAGTAGATGATGAGGGACATGGGAATGGCATAGGCCCACGTGAAGATAGCGCCCACGAAGACCTTCGTGTCTTGATCCTCGGTTAAGAAGTCGAAGCTGCAGGTCGTGAGGAAACCCTCTGAAATGAGTTAACTAATTTTCAAAAATATTCTACCGCCCATAAAAAGCAGACGAGCCTGACATAAGAAATCGACGACCTGTGACGTATCGTCCCCAAATTCGAGTGATGGGGAGGATAGTGAATGGCATGGACCAGAACCAAGTGAAAGCCACGATGACGGCAGCCTGCTTCCCATTCAGTCTGCCATCTATGGGACAGGAGATAGTCCTGAAGGACAAAGAGGATCATTTGATCATACGTCTTATCCAACAAATCAAATAACGTATTCCATCTACAATAATAATTTTCTCAATCCTAATCGCACCTGTAGCGATCGTAAGCAATGGCTGCGTTATTGATGGCCGAGCCAATTCCGGAGACGCTTCCCAGCGCAGCGTAAATGTCACATCCCATTTCCCAGCCGATCATACGTTCCAGGAAGCTGCTTATAATGAACATCGGCATCTCCGCCATCATGACCAGGTCGAAAATTGCCAGGTTTATTACGAATATATTGGAGGGTGTCCTCAGGGACTTTGACCTTGCAGATTAATAAGCACGTCATTACGTAGAGTTACACAAGCTCGGATCTACGTGATCCGAGGGACGAGGGTTGCGGCAAGGAGTACGGGGATCAGTTCAGAGATGGCGCGGAGGTTGGTATTGCGCAATCACTCTTTAAGACTCACGTGGTGAATATCCAGATGACGCACCCGTTCCCTACGGTGGACAAGACCATCAGCATAAAGTAGATGAGGGCTAAACCGATGTGCCAGTACTTTCCCGGAGCGAGGAATCCCCGCCAATGGGGATGGACCAGATCGGAGTGTTCGGGCGGCACGTTCCATCCTAGGAGACGCTCCTGCATGTGTTGAACTTGGCTGCTCGTATCCCCGCGGCGAGCAAGTAACAATGACAAAGTAGGGACAACAGTTGAAATAAAGTTCGATCTTACTGTCTTTGCTTTGAAGACTAGCCAAAGGTTTCTAAGGGATTCCCACAGTATCCATGTCTTTTGTTATTAGGAGGGATGTACCGCGTTATCGCTGAGAACGGATCTTGAATCGAGTGGGTGGGTCAAAAGGGGTGCCAGGGTGAAACGCTCGGGTACCAGATAGATCCGCTTATAAATTCTCGGGCCATTGCGTGCGAGACCTTAATCGCGCAAAAGTCGATGGAACGAACTCGTGTACGGGGGCATTGTTAATAATCGCGATGAAGGGGAAGGCAGAGGGGAGGTTCGACCTGGCCACCTTGGAAAGTATAACGTGGCGGATAGAGGAGGCCGAGGGGCAGAAAGTTGGCTCTAAGGGACGAAGCAAGATCAGCGTATTCTACGTCTATCCTGGATTAAAGCGTATCCAGGATCCCCGGAACGCTCGGCGCACAATGTGGAACTATGGGGGGGTGGCCGAGGGGGGACGTGGAAGTTGGTACGGAGTGCGGAGGCTCCCGAGCCAAGAGAGACTTGAGGGAGGTATTGCGGTTGATGTTGCCAGTGCTGGTGGTTTTCGAGAGCGGGTTCGCCGGAGAATCCACGGCTCCTGCAGTCGGAATTGCGCGTTCACTCTCGGCCCCAGGGACGCGGAGACACGACAATGCCCAGTCATTATCAAAGCAATGATCGAAGAGGACCTACCCGACTTCACCGACTACGCCGACAAAAGCCATCGGACCGGCTACGACGCTCTCGTTGAAGAACATCCCGGGTCTCAATCTCTTCTTCTTGCTCGAGCCTCGAAAAGACACAGACTCCTCTCCGTAGCTTTCAGGGGAAACTGATCGAGTCGACTTTCCTTGGGAAATCTCGAGAAGCGATCTGGCTACTTCGGAACCAAACTGATTTAAAGCGCGAAGTGCGCCGCACCGGTCTTACGGGACTGATTTCGAGTGTTTACTTCCTTTGGGTGTCTATTGTCTAATCTCTATTGTCCTCGGCGCGAAAGGAATAAGAAACGGTTTGAAGTGAGGCGCGGTGCGATGGCTGGGGATACGTTCCGCAACTCACTTGCCTCCGAATCACGGACCAGTCCCTTTTATACGTACCAGAAGATGACCGATGGCGTGTCTCTTGAGAATTTAATTCAATTTGCAAATGGGGAAACCTTTTGTTTGGCTGAGGCCAGCCGGTCACGCGATTTTATATCAAATACATCCCACAAATCACACCCAAGACCCCGACCGTCCAACCTTACTCATTGCATTCACGAACCACGGAATCGCCTTTGGTCAGCTATCACGTTCCTCTTCGTATCCTTCCTTCTTATTCTTACAGCATCCGTTCTCGAGACGGTCCATTACCCTTATCGTTAGTACCGTGCTATAAAATTTACGAGGATCAGCCTGCAACGCGTTGACGTTGACTGTCCCTTGAATAATTGAAGGAAATCGTACAGGGTCAGTTATTTTTTCTTGTTGATTACATTTTTTTTTATCACCACCTTAATCACTTTTACAACCCTTTATTGCTTTTTTTTTTCGTCGAAAAATCAAAAATTGGCCAATTACCTCTTCCGGATCTCGAGGGTCAGTCCGGTGGGAGTTCCCATCGAAATACTTTGAATTTCACTGAATACTCAAAATTAATATTTGATCGGTACTATCGATTGCTAATTAAATTACGCGGAACAAGCGAATTGTTTGCGAATCCATAAAAAATTTTTTTTCATATTGCACCAATGACTTTTCGCACGGTCGTGGCTTCCGCGCATCCCACTGCATCAAGTCACAAAATTGTACAGCCAGATGAACAAATTCCGCTGATTTACGAGATGTAGCTATCTGGCTAAGCCTGAAAGGGTTGGAGAGCGAGGGTTGGCAGGATGCTTTTTTACAACGTGCTCAAACCCCTCGCTACCCTTCGCAACTATGTCTCACCCTCTCGGCTAACCCTTTCCAGTCGTTGGAAAAAGCAAAAACATTTTTCACAATTCAACAGATATTTACGAGCTCTTTTTTCGCAGCTGACTGCAAGTTGCACAACAGGCTCGGGACATTGTTCGGGTATCACGAGTCAGGGCTCTGCGAGCCATGAAAAGTCTCCCGTGAAAATTCAATGACAAACAATGCTACCAGGCAATTACTATGACAATGCACTTGGAACGGCGCCACTCTTCCTTTCTCATAAATTTACACTTAGTAATTCCATGACTTTACCACGCGGAGAATAGTGCTTCCCGAGAAACCCGATCGGCGAAATTAGCACAGTTTCTGCCAAAACCAAAAGAGTGCACCACCCCCGGTCCACAAAATTACGAATGCTCCTTTTTGCAGGCTATTACATTTTTTTTTTTTTCAAATTTAATCTCTGTAACTAAGATTCAAATTACTGCAAAAAAAATATGTCAATTATGAAGAGCAACCCAGAGAAAAGAAAAGCACGAATCTCCCACCCGGTACGAACTATACGAGCTGGTACAAGGCGGTAATCTGTGGCAGAGGTTGAGGGGCCCACGCCAGGGACAAAGGAATAAAGATTAGAGGGAAAAGCGAACGAGGATTAACGCTAATTGGGTGGGTAAGGGCGGAAGTAGGAGCACCCTGGCGTATACGATTTCTCGTTAGAGTGGTGGGGAGAGAGAGAGAGAGAGGGGGGACTCTCGACGATCCTCGAAGGTATTTTTTTTTCTTTTTTTTCACAAGTCAAGAGCCATCGGGATTATTTAAATGTTCTCGTTTGAATGCGACTACAAATTGAGAAGCGACTGTACCGACTCGGGTAGCAAAATGGATTCACCACTTCGAAATGTATTAATCCAGTTCCCGATACTTTCTGGTTCTGAAAACACTCGATGCTTTACCCCATGATATCATCATTGGCACAATAACGTCTGTAGGTCTTGAAATAAACGACATCGGGACAAGAAGTATGTAAGCCGACGGCTCCCGGATCTTCGCTTCGCCCCTAAATTGTAATGTGACGTTATATTTATGCATGATATTACGAAGCCTCCCAAAGGATCCTTCAGGATGCGTGACGCTGGATTCTTAGGTTTATTTACTCAGATCGTTTAATAACGAGAAAAGCGTCTCTGCGTGACGCGAGAGATATGATTTTCAGTGAAGACTAGAATGGTAAATTTTCATGAACTTCATATTTGAGCTGCGGTGATAATTGGTCCGCCGCCATTCAGCAGTCAGTGCGGTCTGCTTTGCATTGGCGCAGAGACTCTTTTTATTTGAAATGCCAATAGAAACCTTGGGCCAGACCGAATAGCTTCCAGGTTGTATTCAATGGAAGATAATCGTCATTGAAACTCAGCAAACAAGGGTAGCGGAAATACAGGCGTAGCCATTGGCAGCGCGTAGTTCGCCCATTCTCCGTGATGCTTTCACTATTGCCACGCCGTGTGAGTGATTGCGGATGGATTGGATGGCTCGAGAATCATTAGTAACAATTAGGGGCGAGCGCCATTAAGAAAATAGTTGGGTCGATGGTATAAAAATGTCTAGGGTGACTCGAAAGGTCTGACCTTTTTCTTGGAGTTTGGGGCTTCGTTAGCCTTCACGACTTGTCGGCGCCGTAAAGCGCCCGCTAACAACTTCGGCAGCGAGGCGAGTCTTCCTTGTACGAGAAATGAAAAAAAAAAAAAAAAAAAAAAAAAAAAAAGTGGTTTCCCTGGTTCAGTCAAAGTTCTGCGGGGCGTGGGGTGAGTCGGGAAGTAGGATGCACCGGTGATAGGGTTGAAGGGAGAAGGGCTGAGATGGAGCGACGGGGGCGGCAGGAATAGTCAGAGGAAGGAAGGATCGAAGACGCGCCACGAGCCGATGGGACGGAAGATCAGAAATATCCAGCAACCCCTTGGAGAGGACCAAGTAACCTCTCATTTGTTCCAGCCATCCCTTATCTACTCCTGAAACCTTTTCTGGCTACACGAAGAGCAGCCAACCAGCTAACTAGCCGAATCTACCTGGCAAACCAGACAGGGAGCAGGACGCAGCCGTAGAGTTCGATTCCGTGAAATTCTTCGGAAAAATCTCCATAATTTCGAGAATTGCCTTTTGATGTGCCGAGATGAAAGGCTGCTGCGAGAGGCTGTATCAAGGCTCCGAGTGGCGTCTAGATCGGGTTGAAAGTAACTAGTATTTCTTTCTATGCATCGTTCAGAGAGGGAGGAAGGGAGGAAGACGGCTGGGAAAAATATAGGAAGGAGGAAGAAGAAGAAAGAGAAGAAAGCAAGGGAGGAAACTGGTAGAAAAGAAAATTCGCAAAGTTCCAGGATCCCGTCTCTTCCAATAACATAATAGAATAAAGTTGCTCTGCAAAGCGAGGATCTCTTCCACGTGTGCGTATTCATCCGGTCTGGTATCCCGTTCGATATCTACCTGCGCTGTATCGTTCAAGTAGATGCATTCCGTGTTCAGTCAGACCAGACTAGGTGGTAGCAGATCCAAATTCTGAGGATCGTCGATGGATCAGCGAACCAAGGTTCAGTGAATAATCTTATAACGTAAAGACAGTGCAAAGTCTGAAAGCGAGGCTGCACGAGGGTGCCATTTAAATTCGCAATGAAGGAAAGTAACAAAGGAGCGGAGCGACACAATGAAGCAGCGTGCACGTAATGCGGGGCCGCGTAATGCGTATGCAGGGCGTGTGTGCAGGAACCAGGATGAATAAACGCCGAGCGGCTTAATTTAGCCGCGACTCGACGCATCGCCTGGTTATTCGAACGCCGGCGGCTGCCTCGTACGGGACAGTTGAATCGCCTCTGGGAGCCGCCATCTTTTGTCTTAGGACAATGCCGGGAACGGTACAAAAGTGACTAAGTGCCTGTGATACTTGGCATTATACGCGTGCCAGGATGCTGCGTGTGTTACCCTATGGGAAATACATGAAAATTGGTCTGCACTATCATATTGGCTACTGTGAATATTTTCTTTATTTAAAAATTTTTTTTTTTTTTTTTTCGTCTTGACCTCATTTTTACTCGACTTCCTTATATCTCGATTCCATTCGCTGTTGGTATTGCAGTCGTTACGTGCTAAGGCACTGATATTTATCTTCGAGGGAGAAGTAGGATTTTTTGGGACGAGTCCACAGGTTGCCGATTTCGCGAAGCGATAGTGTTTTCATGCGGAAAGTGTCTTTTCCGCGGGGTGCAATGACGAATTGGCACGGGGCCGGTATTGCCGTCGTTATTAATGGGTCACCATTTTTCGTAAACACGCAGCCCATGGTTAGTTAGCACCCTTGATGGCAATTTGTAAGGGCGCCTGGCGAGTGTGCGTTGGTCGATTTCGGCTGTTATCCTGGGCTACGTGTTGATGTTGGTGTTGGGACGATTGATATAGCTAGGCTGGCCATTGTTGAAGTGACTGTGACGTATAGCCGACACCTGGAGGCTTCCCAATTCGCCGCAGGGAACACAATGGCCCTCGGGAAATTAAAAATCTTTTTAAATCGATATTTAATCAGAGCTTAGCCCCGCGAGAAACGATGAATCGGACGACCCTAAAGAGGAGGAGGAAAGCAAGCGAAAAAGAGAAATTGCCAAAGGAAAGTCTACTCGTTGCCGATCTTGCTCCGTATCGTGTTTCGTCGAAGTTGCGTAATTTCTTATTCCTGTATCCTACAGCGATCGAAGAAGTTACGTCGGGTTAATCGATATTCCCTTGAAATATGATTTTTCCCACTTTTTTCAATTTTTACCTATTTCAACTTCTCTCGTGGGAAAACGATTTTCTTCGCGATTCTTTGACAAGAAATTTCTCAAGGTGGAAGTCGATGGCGGTGCGACTGCCAGTCGGGAAACATTGATTGAATTTTTCGAGACGTCAGAATTTTCAGAGCCGCCAGGGCGAAACTTTTACGTGATTATTAGTTGGCCACGTGACGCGACGTACTGCCAGAGAACTTTCGCTAATTCCTCGTATAAATAACGTATTAGCCACGGTTCGCGAATATATCGGCTCGGGAAGTAGTACCGGTGGAAAATCGTTGACGATATTTCAGAAGCTGTCGAGACGCTGCGTTCGCCAAGAATCTTGAAACTTTTTCCCATAACCAGACCGTGATAACTCTTCGGAAATCGTAAGCGAAGCGGTAAGACCATTTGAAAAATCCAAAAGCACAGCGATGTCCCCATTACTCTACGTCGGTAACAGGATCAATCCTAATTATAATGCTGACAACCTATAATCTACACACGGTATCCGATATAGGAACGTGAATAGGTAAATTCTTTGAAATTTGTACCTTTGATATTCCAAACAGAAATCATGACGATTCCAAAGTATCGGATCTACCGGTATCGATCAGCAGCCTGAATATGTCTGATTTGCTTCTCCACTATTTCATATCTATTACCTGTACTTATAGTCCCTTCGTCCACAATGGCCTAGCAGTCAGCTTTCTTCGCTTTATTATTCATCTTCCTTTTGCACCTATCGTCCTGATAATGTCTTTACGCACGAGAACCCCGGGACAGCTATAAGGGTGCACGCTCTAATATCATATCCCATAAAACCCCCGTCGTTTCGCTGACGCTGAATTATTAACAGGACCTTTAATTTTCGCAGTTTAAAAATTCCCCGAGTCCACGTCCTGCGTGCTGACATCCTCCGCCCTCCATCCTCAGTATCTTTGTGGCCAGCATAAACCTCAAATAATATCTCGAACACTCTCTCTCCCTCTCTCCTCTCCTCCTACGCACCAGATCCGTCGCAACCCTCATCGCTCTCCTTGACGGTCGCCTCAGTTTCCTCGCTCACGCGATTTTCCAGAGTCTCCTTATTCCACGACCCCTTGCAGATTCACCGACAGTCAAAGCCGTCCCGCTTCTGTCTGCGTCTGCTATTCTTCTTCTTTTAACGAGCTCCAACGAATTATTGAAATATATTCGTGACTACGCGCATCAAAGTACAGTTGGTAAGAAAAAATATTCCTGAATCACCCATGAAATTTTTCGACCCCCTTTTTCATATTCTTTTTCCAATTTCAAATCAACGTCCATCCGAATCGTTCTTCCAGGAACAAAAATACTCGTGCCTCCAACAGCCACTGGGTTTCCTGTCCTATCACTTAACTTCCGGGTCTGCGGGCCTTAAACTTGAAGAACGGTATAGACGTAAGCCAATGCCTACGTTCGTCCCTGTCTACGAAAAGCCTCTTTACGTATTAGACATACGTACTTCTCTAGTGCTATCGTATTGCAGTGACATTGGAAGTATTCCTTTTAGATTTGGAGGCGCAGGACGCGTGACGCAATGGATCGAGATGACAATGCGTCAGAGAATACGTAATCGAGGTTCGTAGGTGGATAACCGAGAGGGTCGGTGGGATTAAAGCTGGAGAAAGGTAGACGAGTCCTCCTCGATGGGGTAGTTGATTGGCCAATGTTGTAGAATGGGAAATCGCGAAGAAAGCCCCATTCGGAATATAGGGGTTGAGGGGTGAAATATCGATTTCTCATCTTCGCCAGCCCGCCGTCATCTTGTTTATATGAAACGAGACGAGGGACTCTGAAATATTCACTCGCCACACAATTGTGCCACCCTTCTCCCCCCCCCCACCTCACCAGCACCCCTCCGAGGCCACCCTGGCCACCCTCCAAATATTTGCCATGGTGGACTCCCAATTAAAAGAGCCCGTTATATCGCTGACAGTCGATTCGTTTAATCGAGCGAACTCGTTATCTAATTTATTTCTATTTGACGTTCCTCTTCTTTTTTTTTTTTTATATTTTTTTGTGTGAATTTCTTAAGTTTTGATAGAACGCTAACTTATGGGCACAATGATGTATACCGGAGTATAGAAAGTCAAAAAAGTTTTACGAACGTCGAAGATTTTCTCGTGGAAGGGTGTAACTTTGAAATTTGTACTAACAAGCAATATTCAGCAATACGTCGAGGTTCTCTTCGAAATCTTCTTATCTGGAGTTTACAGTAAAGATGCGCTACGCTTCTTTGGGGAGACTTTTTTTTTTTTCTTTGAAATACTTTGGGAAATTCCCTGTAGACATTATCGCGGAAAATACTCTGTGCATTTTTCCTGGTGTCATCGGGTTTTCACGAAAAATCTCTCTCTCTCTCTCTCTCTCTCTCTCTCTCTCGCTCCCTTTCATTTTGGCGGCGAGGGGAAACCGAACGCGATTAGCGCGCGTCCGACCGTTTCCATTTATCTTCGATCTGTCTCGCGGACTGCTCGATGAATTATGCATCATCCGACCGGACGCATTGATTTCTCGCCAAGACGTGGAAATATTATAGGAATAATTCAAACTAATGAGTCGCGCCAACGTCGCCACGAATCCACTCTCAGCCAGCAACTATAACGAAGAGTATCCCAATGTCTTCTGGGTTTCGTATTCGGAATATAGATAGGATTAATAATTACATTTTCAGCCAGACGAGTTCAACAGTCATGATAATAGTAACGAACACCAAGCCGAGTAATAGTCACGGATCGAATATCAGAGATCATGAATAATGGTTACTCTTAATATAATAAGTAGACCGTGCTCCATCTACTATATTTTATCCCGACGTTCCGCACCAGCTCCAAACAGTGTCTCCTTAAGGTTTTAAGAGACTGGCTGATCCCTCTTCACGTCCTTAAAAAGTTTTCTGGACAATCCTCGCGTCCCGGTCCTCGACGGAGAACCACGCTGGTCCAGGGGAGTGGGGAGGTCCGAAGAGTCTGGGAGGCTGGGAACTATAGTGCCGGCGGGTTGGATAAATTGAAAGACAAAGATGCGCGAGAGGTTACCAGGTACCCCGTATTTCGGATCCCGGGGTTCCTTGCGCCGTTCACGAAAGTTGAAAGCCTGAGAGCTTCCCCAAGATTAACCTAGAAGTTTGTTCTGATTGTGCAGCCGGACCGCGTAGGAATCTTTATATTGGGGGAATCCCGCTTCTCCGGACCGTACTGTTCCGCTTCGGTTAATAGGAGCAGCCTAGTCCGCGTCCGTTTTCATCTGGCACTCAGCATTCTCCGGCGAGAATGCCTCGGGATCATCCAAGACTGGAACGGGAGCCTTCGGCGGCAAGAGAGACAGCACGTTCTCTTTCGGGCACATGTTTTGTCGATCCGTTTCGTGTTCAATTTGTCCGAGAGGGTGGGAAGCGGGAACGGAGGGAGAAAGAAGGGAAGAGCCGAAGGAGAGAATAAGGGAGGCTGCACGGGGTTGGTTGACGATACGAGGAACTCTCGCGGGTACCAACGGACACCTTCTGAATCTCAAGTAAATTCTATTATGGGATGGGCCTCTCTCATCTCCCACTGTCGCGCATAGATAGCGCCTACGTCCCACCACCCACTGCTTCTTTATTTCCTTCCCTTTCTTACGTATGTCTTACTGCACGGCCGGCAACCAAACTACCCTTCCGGGCTACGCTCACGGTAGTACCTCACGTGCATGTGCTGATAGCAGGCGCAATCTGTTCAGGATAAATTGAGTCGCATGCGAAAAATCGATAGTCGGATAATCTAAAGCCGCACTTTCTTTTCGACCGTCTCCGGTTTCATCTCTTCTTGGCAATTCTGCCGCAGCACGATCTCTCGAGTACTTCTCAGAAATCGTTTCAGAGTCTAATCGCGAGGTGAAACAAAGGGAGTGGTCTGTGAATTTTTTTTTTTTTTTTTTTTTTTTGAAAAAATCTAAGCGCGAAGCACTAAAGCTCAACGCGTCACGGGATTATATACATCAGTAATCCTGTCCCACATCAGAGTCTCTTTCTTTCAATTTTTCTACTCCACCCCTCAATTTTTCTCTCACCCTCCTTCTATTCGTTGGCCGCTCCGGTTCGATACTTTCTCTTTTTTCTTTTCCTTTTAATAAATCTCGCCCGACCAGAGCCGTAATCTCGTATCCGAACTTTCGCGATGAGTATGCGAAATAACTCGTTAGAAAGAGGAGAGACAATGTCGCGCGTCCTAAACTACGTTATACACGATGTGTCGGTTATAACGGCGTCGGCGTCGGAAGACTAGAGGGGATTAGAGGAGGCGAAGCAAGAAGAGGACGTGGTTGGTGGTAGCGCGGGATGGCAGTCTCGCAATAAATAACAAACCCCTGACAAAAGGAAGGAAAACGAAGGCGCATAAAGCGGGTTAATTTGAAAGTTTTAATAAACAAGTGGGACGTGTAGGGGGTGGTTGTCAAGGGGTAGTGACCAAGCCCCACCCTTAGCCTGCAGGAGGCCTTCCACAGGACAGTCCGGCAAGAGGATGTCCTGGAATCCGGATCTGGCCCCGCAGTTCCTTTGGCCTTGGGCAACGAGGTCCAGTTAGTGACAGGACCCCGGTAGGAGGAAGAGAGGAAGGACGAGAGTGGAGACCGGTTGTCTGCAAATATTTTGCATAATTGATTAAAGACTCGTCCTACAAACTCTGTGTCCACAAAGACAACATACACGTCGTATATAAACCATTAGAAATGTGTTCAGGACTCAGGGTGTCATCAACTGGGACTATATATGTTCCAGCCATACGCATACTTTATCAACTACTGCGCTACGTTGGATCATGGATATGGCAAATCGATAAGAAATCTCTTATTCCAGTGAATCTTTTGTCCGCGAAGCTCGAGTTTCTCGAACCCATTAAGCAGGAAAGAGCTGCGGAATTTCGTTACGTGCTGCGACTTCTTACGAAAGATACTAATCGGACTGGCTTGATCTGTGAGGTTTAACCGCGAACCATATAGCGCCATTAGAAGGGCGGAATTTAAAAGCTGCCCCTCTCCGGATGGTTAGACGCTATCGGTTCTCCTGGACAGAAATTTCCATAAAGACCATCCCTTCTTTGCCCACGTTATCTCTTGGATAAATCGTTTATACGCTTCGCCGGAGTTCAAGGGTCGCGGCCAGAGACGCAAGATATGCAGATTCCGGTAGGAGATCGATCTGGGTACTGCGGGTGCGTCTTTCGTCTCAATTTCTATTCCCCGTCCCGGACAATTATTCAATATAAAAGCAGACGAGATCGATCGTGAGTGACGCGCGTGTTCTGTCGGGTTAGAATTTCCACGAGAATATTTTTTTTATTTCTCGCCAAGCAACCGTCGGTGTGAACAGCTCTTTACTTTGGAGTATCGTCAGCCTGTCTCCAAGTATCTAGACTGTGGTCGATGTGGAACGTGGATTTCTGGAGTGCATGTAGTTGGATGAACTTACTACTGCCTCCCTATCGTTCGAACTTTCAGTTTCTCTGTGCAGTTTGAGTTTGTGCGTCCGGTGGGAGGGCGAGGAGACTTTAGCAGTCACTCAAAGTCTCCTCGTATCTCGTTGTTTATGCCTCTGCCAGCTAAGTTGCCGGGGACAATGGAGCTGCGAAATTGTCAGATGTAATTGTCGGTTTGATCTTGAAGTGCAGATTACACATTGAGTCTACGTCACCATAAACCTGAAGCCGGAATTGTTCGAAACTCTTCGTGAGATGTTATAAAACATGTTTAACTAACACGGAAATTCCATTGCACACGTATACACGTATGATATTGGCATTTGAAACTTTCAGTAGGTCAGCCTGTTACGCGTGTAACTGTAACGACTGTAACCGTCTAAAATAAAATCCATGAGAACCAGCCGTTCTCAGAGTCGTCACGGCTCACCCTGGTCTCACCCTTTTCTTATTATTCAGTTTCATAATCAATGATCCCCGTCGACACGATAAGCATCGAACATCGCCGAGGGGATTATAGCTTTGCAAAAATTGTACCTATATATATATGTATTTCTTCGTATCCTCCTTTATTTCGTAGTATCTCGTGAGCAGTAACCTCTCATATCTTTCTTATACCTTCTTTGTGCTTCTATCGTGTACTCTCTCTGCTCTTGTAGTTTAAACCGCGCTCCTTTCGTTATTTATGAAAATGAGATTTATGGAATTGGAATGCCATGCCTTTTTTTTTCCCTCGAAACTCGTACTCCGGTATACGTAGCCATGTGCCCACTCTCACTCTCCCTCTCTGTCTCTCTTCCGAGTGGACTATCAGCCGCTCAGAGGATGAACGCAGAGCGAAGCGTCTCTTTGTAGAGGCCTCTGTCTCTCTCTCTCTCTCTTTGCGCCATGAGCGGTTTCATAAATCTGGCTTATTCCAGAGCGGACTCCCTGTGTACCAATATTACTTCATGTCGTGTAGAACGCACAGCCGAAGAGGATAACGCGCGGGAGGCGACTCAGAGGGGATGCTGGATATATTTGGAGGGAATAATGCGGAGCGTTCCTCGTGCGGAAATTTTTAGTGCGAGCTCAATGGAATTTAAAACAAAATACTCTGCTCTCTGGGAAAACCGTGGGAGGGAATCGGAGGGGTGGGGAGCACCCTGCGGCTCGCTAAAGGCTCCCTGAATCATTCATAACGGACCGGGAACTTCTTTGATCGCTTTCCGCCCCTAAATATTTTTATAGGGATTAACCGTGCGATTTTGATTTACCACCAGGGCTTTATTGAATCTGCTTGTTAGCCGCCGTCGCCGCAAATAACAACACCGATGCCAAAGCCAACACTATTGCGTTTCTGACAATCCAAAATATGCCGCGCAGTTCTATATGTACGGGACATATTCAAATATGACGTTGGGCTGTACGATATAATGGTAAGGGTGCTTAATCATAATTTCGATCGATTATTTGACAGGTTCTATATTTGGAATTTTTTTTAGCATTGACTGTACTCGATGATAGTAAGCATTAACCGGAACTGACGGTAGTAAGGCGACTAGGCTTGTTCTTTGTCATGGTGAATCGTGTATATTACTTATTTACAAATATATTTATTCAAAAGTTATACGCACGACAGCCTTTACTCTAATTATCCATACGTCAATCGACTAATAAGAAATTTATGAAGAAAGCACTCAAGCCTCGAGACATCGCGTTATGTTGTCATTTCCGGAAATTCGACTGAAACTTCGAAACATTTTATTTGCCCGAGTTCCTCGAATATCGACGTTTTATTTACTCCTCAAAGAAAAACGGGTTCTGTGCTTGCGTATACCTCGTGCTTGAACGTCCCCCTCGATTTTTGGGACGCATGAATATGCACCCGGCCGTGAACTTACGTCTTCGCACTAGCTTCCCGGCTGTCCTTTTCCGCCTGTTCACGGAAATATGTAAAATCTAAAGTGTACAGGTGAATATGCATAAGCGCCGAAAATTCACATATCTGCGCTACGAGTATTCCCAACTGATCTGCATGTTTGTGTTCAGTCCCAATTGAAGGACGCTGGCAGGTTTTTCCTATAAATCATCTAAGACTCGAAGAAATAATCCATCCATTGTGTCTTGAAAAAAATTGCGAATCCAAAACAAAAGTATAAAATAAAACTTCTCGATACAATCCGAAATACTTTAATACTCTGTGAACAAGAAATTTGATTATCCCAGAGTAAAAAAAATATACATATATAAAGAACCGATACGGGAATATCGAAAAAATAAAAAATTTAAAAGAAAATAAAAAGATAACCACTTGGTGCGATCCTCAGGAGGGTGTGACGAGGGTGAAGCTTCTCATATGGAAGCGACAGTAAATGGGAACGCAAGGGAAGTTCAGTGCGAGGGGTGGGTGTCGAGAGTAGATCGCTCGTTATCTCTCGTTCACTTTTTCCACTCGTCAGTATAGACACTCTCAAGGAAAGTATCCCTCTGGAAAACGGTATAGCTATAGGGGGTTGTCCCCTACTATCGGAGTATAGAGAAGTAAGTTCGACGTAGGTTCGCTTTAATCCCTAGAAAGCGAAAGGTCGTCGAGTGGCGTAGAAGCGTAGAGACGGTTTTGAACCCTGGAACGACGGCAGGGTGCAAGTATCAGACCTGAAATTTTGAAACGAGGGTTGGCAGCCACATGGGGGATCGACGATGACACCGGGTAGTGATATCAGCAACGGTAGTAGCAGAACCGCTACACGAATCCATAGTCAGACCGACGTCGAGTGGAGACAGACTGTAACGAGTCAGACTCCAGATACGGGATTCGACATCCTAGAGCAGAAAGTAGATGCAGCCAAGATAGGAGAAATCTAAAGGCTAAAATGCAGTAATGGCTGACCGTGGTAGCAGCGACTGGGAAGTTAGCCTAGACAAGCAAGGTGGTTCTAGTTGAGGTGAATTTCGATACTATCTCTCGTTTAGACAGAACGCTCCTATTTATTCAGGCAAAGTAGTACGAGTCTATAGGCAGTGCTGTGCGGAAGTCCCGAGTTTATTATCAGCATGGACTAGCAGCATTGGTATCGGTAGTGGTGCGCTGCTAATGCCACGGCTATAGTCTTAGAAAGTTGGCAGGCGAGATTGATTATATCTTTTCGTACGTATACCCGCCAAGGTACGTGTTATTATTACCATCGAGTGCTTAAGCGTCCTCCAGGACTCGGCGTGATCGGAGACACCGAGCTGTACGTCGACCCAACTGACACGGACAGGCGATTTACGACTTTTGCCATGGGAACGATCGACTCGTTGAAAAGTTATAAAATACAAAGTGAACGACGAACCAATGAAAATACGTCGCGTCCCTCTCGAAAGATTCGAAAATCGGCCTCACTCGTCAATACGAAATCTCGCGAACGAGTAAAACGTTACCAGCCGTTTACGGTAACGACGTCGAGCGCGAAAGAGCCTCAACGACAAGACCATAAACGAGATTGACATATGCTGTATACAGTATATGCTATATATGTATATACAAGATTTAGAGATATATATGTATACACGGATCCCCGACGACAATCTTGATAATCGTAATGCCCTGCGTGTCCGTAGGAATGAATATACACGTATTCACGTTTTATATTATTTGTGCTATGGCTTATCTGTTAGTATATTTATATTGTATACGTATATACGAAACTGTATAACGTACGCGTATAGTAATGCTATCTGTATGAAGTACCCGCACCCTCTTATCATCTGGCAAATTTAATAGAACGAGCGTCAATATTAATCCAAACGAACGTGAGACGATAATTCCGTTTCCTCTGCTAATTACCACTCCCTTATTAACTGTGCTGCTCTTGGTAAACGTAGCTCATCTATTCCCTCTAGTATTCCTGTTCCCATTTTGACTGGCCTTGTGTATTCGAGACACTAGACAGGAGGGTTGCCGTTTCCAACTTTATCATTAAGATCCTTCGGCCTCGACGCGAATAGGTAGCTGCTGCGTTTCGCTAGTCGGACGGCCGGGATATTTGCGAGGGACAGTGGAACCTTTTGGCTTTTCAGGGAAACAGCAGAGTGAGAGAGAGGGGAGGTGGAGCGTCCGTGTCCCTTCCGAAACATCGAATGAATTCTCTTGTGATTTTATTCTCGCGAGATTTCACCCGCGCAATGACATTTGACCCCATCGTCGGAAAATGGCCGGATTGTCCTTCGCACGATACTACACGGGACCATACGAAATAAAGACACTTACCGGAAAAGCCCAGATCGGACCCCGTCTCGCCCGTGTTATCCACCATTGGCTTTCTTCACCCCTCGGTCATTTTCGAGACCACCATCAACTCCGACGTCCCTCCGAACGAGCCTCCTACACGCTTTACTGCGACTACGTAGACTTATTCCAATGCCGAATAAAACGGAGCACGGTGCACTCGCTGAAGGTATGTATCTATACAGGACCATCTCCTCGGCATCCTATTCGTTCGTACTTTGTCATTTATCAGTTCTCCTTAGTTCTCTCACGGTATGTGCCGCCGACAACGGACGTGGCTCTAGGCGCCAGGGGCTTTTCGAATTCCTCGGGCTGCACTTCGAGGGTGCCTGGCGTCTACTTTGCAACGCGGAAAGGGTCTTCGCTTAAAGGGGGACTGTCTGGGTGAAGACGACTGCACCTATTCGAGGCTGGCTGGTGGACGTGTGCGCTTCGTTTATTTTATTCTCACGGCTGGCCGGACGGAGAAGAGGCAACCCCCTCGAGTTCTTGAGAAGGAGGACACACGCGGCCGGCACGGAGTCAAGAACGTGGGGGGGTCGAGGGGGGAGGGAAGAAGTAAAGTGGTCTAGAAAAATGGCACGATGGAGGTGTTAGCGAAAGATGAAGCCTTTGAGCCTCCTAGGAATGATGCCACTTCGTTTCCTGCGGACAGCCTCCTATTACCGGGGGAATTACCGTTATCGTAAACCCTCACTGATAACGTCGGCAATGATATCAATTCTCTTTGAAACAACTGCATCGGTAGATCCCTTTGCACGATTCTTTTGCTAACGTCGTAATTTCGACTTTTCTGCTTACGAACGTCTTATTTCGTTTATTGCTGCTCGTCCAATTCCTGTTTTTCTTTTTTTTTTTTTTTTTCTTCGGACGTCAAAATTGAGGACGTGCAGTCTGCACTAAAAATAAGGACTGTCTTCCGACACGCTTGCGCTTCCAGATCTACCTGCATTTATGCATTTATGCATTTATGCAGGTACACCTGCGCCGAAACATTCTGCGCCGGCGCTCAGGTGGACACTCGTAAAGCACCGCGACGCCAGGCGTCGTAGTCGGCATCGGCCGGTCGTATCGCGAACTTCGCTTCCGATTCCAGAAGCGCCTTTCACTCCCTCTCTGTGCTTTCGCTGAGCTTGCGCGTTCGCGTGTCCACCTGCTACGCACGAGAAAGTTCAAAACGGCACGCGACATCAGCGCGGAATTAAAGCGCTGGGATACTCGGACGCTTCGTACTTTGGCACGTCAAGGATATAGACGGAATTCAAAGTTCTCGTGAGTTTCGGACGGGTGGACTGTTGCATAAGTGAAGAACGAGCTTTTCGTTTTCTCTGGAAGATACTCGTGGGAAATCTTTGCTGTTTGCACAAGAAAATCCCGGAGAAGTGTTCGAGGCAATGTTGATATGCCATATTTACATATTAACGAATCTTCGGGCTTGATTATTTGAAAAATGAGGTCGTTCGTGGTGCTTAGAAAATTGTTGAGTTTTAGATGAATTTAATAGGGAATTACGCTCGAGAGAAATTTGTGGGAGGAAAATAATCTTGTGACCAGGGGAATAATTGTTGGATGGAAAGTAAAGATTAGCACCTGGCGAATCGATGCTGGGATTCTGGAGAATCTGCCAAAGGATACAGAAGGAGGGTAGGTGGATGCGAAATAATTATTACTAGAGCAATTTGGAGAATAACAAGAATTTTGTTAAATTTTACTATCGCGCTTATCGCACCAGAAAATATAAGAACTGTCGAGTCACTCGATTGGTTCTTATGTGTTCTTGAAACTATAGTTTTTCTTTCGTGGGACGTGCCTCAGTGCCTTTATAGTTTACTTCGTCAATTTTGCTAAAATTGTTTTGACTGTCGCTCGAGACTCGCTATTGTCCAAATACTAACCGGTGCTCTAGTAATGGCAACAATACATTTTTCTCCCTGTAAAGAAAGGGAAAGACAAAGCGAAAGAGGGTGGCTCGTTGGATGGCGGACGAAATAGGGCGGAAAGCAATGAACTCTGCTTTCGAGTAAATAGTCGAGTACATAAAAAAATAAATGAGCGCACGTGCGGCAACTGTTCCAATTCAAAAGGAAATAATGCGTAAATAGACATCGAATGGGAAGGTGTATATATATACACATATATTCAAATATAATAATTGGGCTGTTGCATAAAACAGACTGAAACAGTGTTGACAGTAATTTAGGAATAAACGGTTGAACGCATCATTGAATAACCATATTAACGATTAAATAAATATTTTTCAATGCCTCGCGAGTTCCATAATTTGAAAAAAATCTTCTTTTCCGTGTTATATCTTTCCCTAGAAATTCAAGAAATAATTCCATCTCGCGTAAATAAACAATAATGATCGTTCTATTTCTTCCTCTCCTTCTCCAGCCTTTCTCCGTGAATCTTATGTAGGTGTCGGGTATTCCACGAATTCGTAAAAAACTAAAAAAAAAAAAGTGAAATTCAGGCGTGGTATATGAAAAAGAAAATATTAAATATTCAAGATGATTCGTGTGATCTAAAATCACGTTTGAATTGTATGCCTTGCCGAGTGAGTGATCGCACGACAATCGCGTGGGATAAAGATACATAAAGATCCCAAACCCACTTCGACGTCAAGCGTCTCGTGTTCAGTTGGTTTTCCCAGACAGATTTTGCCGCTTGGCCCGAACAAACGTATCGCAGAATTTCATAACGCTTTTTTACAATGTAAAATCGGGCAGAGCGACAATGAACGCGAGAGGGAAAGTATTCCTAGAGTAAACGAGATCTATGCCAGTAACGTGAGAGGGCAGGAAACGCGAGAATAAATAAAAGGACGTAAAATGAGAATAAAAAAATATAAAAGTAACTCCGCATCGAAAATAGTGATCCATCACGGTGCGTGTGCTACGAGGTGGAAAACGTGGCTGGCATCTGTAGCTGTCTACCGTTTATCAGAGGCACGAACTTTCCTCGGTAAACCTCAAGAAAAGGCATGGATCCTCCATGCAGACCCTCCGCGTTGCATAAGCGTCTTCTTGATGCTGACAATAAGTTTTCTTGTTCCCCTGAACTTTTATCCACCCGGAGTAAAAGTCATCTTGAGAAAGACTCTGAAGCGCCTTTGAATAATACAGCCCTGGGAAAATGCATTGAATCATAATAGTCGCTCTATACGCGCACGTCAGAGCGCGACGGGATCGTTTCTTTATACTTGAGCTCGTCTTGGCAACAAGTTGCAATTTTAAGTTGAGGCATCGCGACGCTTACGGTTCAGTGAACTCGTGCGAATTAGACTGCTTGCCAGGGGTGGAGAGAGGGATGCTTTTTATATTCTTATACAATTTTTTTTTTCATCCCCTCTCCTTCCCCGCTAAGCATCCGGCCGCCGGATACTTTTTGGTCGACACACCTTCGGCTAAAATAACGTTGCTGAGTGGAGGCTGGCTAAGTGAAAAGTTTATTATCGTCATTCCTTTCTTAGTCTTCCGCATGACATAACATATATGAAGAATGTGCTGATAAACTCGTGATAATTTTTGGGCTTTTAATTGACTGAAAAAAAAAGTTAAATAATTGTGACGTGAAGTGAAAATGAAAATTATTTGTAGAAAGGAGGGAGAAACGTAACCCGTCAAGTGTTAGGGGTGGTGGTAATTGGGAACACTAACATTAGAAAGCAGGTCAGGAATCATTAAATTTAATTGACAGTAGAATAACAGGTCGTTGAATTAATTCAAGCAACAAGCCTAATACCGTTATAGCCTCGGTGTGTTATTTGATGTGCTGTAACACTCAAAGTAGTTAGAGACTGGAAGCGTCGCGACGACCCTTAACAATCGAATCTATAGGAAGGATCTGTCGAATAAGAAAAATAAAAAAAATTCATAAGTGCGTCCTGCGCCATTTTTATCAGAAATATAATTCCAGTTGATTAGTGAGAAATTTGTTTAATTTTCATTAGCACGTGGCCGACGGTGATACCTGGTGAAGAAAAAGGGTGCAAACCTAAAACAACGAATTGCCCATCGGGATGCCCGGAGGGTGCACACCCCCTGCGATGGATTTGGTGTTTCTCCTAGTCCTGGCATTACTACGTCAAGATGGTGAGTTATGGCTAAATTTTTTTTCTTATCGGTTATCACCGTATCATCTCGTAGAAAATACCACTCTACTATTTATTGACAAATTTCGAATTTCTAAATTCACTTCCAATGAGCCTAGAATGAACCTGACGCTTAAATGCGGATTAGGTGTAAAGTATGATAACCGCAAAAAAAAAACAGTTTGATACAGTACGCGATAGTAAAACACTGGAGAATATAAGGTATACATATATGGTAATGCAGTATGGGGTGGCATCAGTGTCATAGAAAAGGAAAAGAGAGAAGGGTTGTGGTGGTCGATGGGTAAGTGCATCACGCCATACATATCAATACGGAGAGCAACGATGGGTCCGATATGAAATTTTAAGATGGCAAAACTTGCCGATGAGTTTAGCATAGATAAATAAAAGATGAGAGACTCGCTGAAAGCTTTTTGGCAAAAGCGAAATTTCGCCAGTCTCCTTCGCTGTTTTACGAAGCCTCAAACGTCCAGTAAGAGCAGCTGGCGAGAGCCAGGACTCTTCGATTGGTTTATCCTTGCTTGCCCTTTACTTATGTTTTCGGTATTATTTATATTTAAAAGAATATTCTATATCGGACGAAGGAAGCGTGCCTCTCGTCAATGGGTGTATCTTTCGTCTATAGATACACGTAACAGGCATATTCCATTGAATTGGCGTCTCTCTGTCGTAGCATAGGCACCTGATATACCTTTGGGAAATATCGGGTATAGTCACCCTGAAACTCCCTGTACAGAAGCCCCCGAGCACCTACCTACCCCCTTCTTAACCGGAATGGACTTTCGAATTGAAAGGGAAGACGGGGAATTTCGAAAATGGGGCCGCATGGAAATTTTATTGGTTCCTAGCGCGACGCCGCTTGCCTTCCTGATGAGGAGGCGTCGGCCGAGGAAGGTACGTGGACGATTTTGAATAAAAAGGAACCACGAACTTTCGTCAGGTGGGTAATAAACCTTTTCGACGGGAGCCAATCAAAGCGCGCCTTTCAGCGAATCCCGACAATCCGGAAAGGTGTCGGTCGATCTGTGGAAGCCGGCGAAAAGGAGCAGGGAAATAGGATTCGAACTTGAGATTAGAAAGAGATAAAGTTATTGGCAATTTCATGAAACGAACGAGGCACAAGGCAATAAGGCATATGCTGATCCATAGGGACTCCGGGAATAGATATTTTTTTTAATAATAGACAATGGGAGTAACGACCGTCTTTTCTCTCGATTGCAAACTGCTCCGTTTCTCATTCGAAGGACTCGTCTAACGTTCGTTAATCGTCAGGCTGCATATTTAAAGTTCAAACCTTCGGAAGGGCACTCGAAAAAGTGCGATTTAAGCTCTTCCAATTCTCTTCTGGCAACCCTCTCGAAACCTCCAGCTACCCTCCTGCTTTCCACTTTTTGCCGCCTCTTTTTTTTTTACTTTCCTACTTTTTCGCCATTTTCACCACCTAGACCCTCCTGCGTCCTCGGGCGTACCTTGCTCTCCTCGTTCTCTCTTCAGTCTCTCTTCAACTGATCTCATCACATGCTTATCTCTGAAACGTGTGTATCGATGGTTCAGTCACTGGTGAACAGAATCTTTCGGGCCTCTAAGGGTATTTCAACGAGGCTTTTCCATGTCTACGATGCCTACCTGATGGCTAAAAGAGAGATCTGGTCCAGAGTGCCGAAGAGAACTGGCTCACGGTTTCTTTTCGTTCCACTCGTGAGCAACTATGACGGCTAACTTTGATTATACATGCTACACACCCCTACAGTTGTCTAATTGGTGACCTAGGGGTACGCAGAGGGGTGGGTCCGCACCCCCAAAGTCACTCTGTGTACACAGTTCGTTGTCCAATGAAAGTTTCACGGATAGGTGAGCTACGGTTGATTAAATTGAGTCGCGGGACGCTTCCGTAAATGAAGTTACAGTCTGCCCGGCTGGTTTTGCCGTTTTCGTACACATATGGTCGATGCTGCATATGGAGGAGAGAACGGGAGGCGTCGAACAGAAAACACTGGAAAATAATTGACTGCGAATAAGCCCGTGCGGCCATCCCGCTAATCCATTATAAATTGATAGGAGGTACGGCGGAGGAACAATTGCGTGCTGGTCGCCTTTTGTCATCAATTACGAATTACTCCTCTGAAAATTGGAAGAGGGTTGTTTTTAATATACGTAGCAAGGTAGATACGTGTCGAAGGTCACTGGGACCATCTGGTTACTCAGGTCGAGGGAAATAAGTTAATAGTCATAATCCCTCTTCTGGAGAGACAGGCGGAAAATTCGTCTCCGTAGTTTTTCCGATTTTCCCGGTTCCCCTCCCTGGTCCACCCTTCTCCTAGTTCAGCCAAGATACCAGATCTAGCCATCCACCCTCTACGATACTCCCCAGCTCGCCTTAAGATCTCTCCATCGTGTCATCCCGGAATGGCCATGTTGAAGATGGGCCACCTGGCCCTGGTCCAGAACAATTCCGCATGCTACTTGTGATGTCAGCAGGAGAGAAAAAGAGACTGAGGAAGCTTAAAGGAACCAACGAAGTCATTTTTTCTTTGTCTATTTTTGTTCCGCTTCTCCTTCCTTCCAATTTTTTACCTTCGACTCTTCACCTTCCCTCGAGCCATCTTCTCCAGATTGAGGATTGGTCCGTTCGCCTCGCTCTGCAATTCGTACAATCCTGTCGTCCTATTTGCTTGTTCCTCGGTCGATGTGGAATTCTCTATTTTTAACGACTAACGAAATCTACCCCCTCGTGTCCACCCCCTGTCGTTTCAGTGAATCGAACGAGTCGCTATCGAACTTTTCTGTCGATGAGTTCAACTTGAATTTTAAACGCGTTTGCAGCCAGCTAGAAAAACCTGTCAAACCTTCCCGTGTATGGATCGTATATAAAGCGTATATCGACTTAAACTATATAAACTCGTAAATGATTCATTTGATCAATATACGGTTTCGTCTCGGACCGTTTCCCTATACGTATATTTAACCACAAATTGGCGTTTTCATTATAGGTGAATACAGTCTTTTCCTAAATTTCTATATTCGTCATTTACTGTTCCGTCGTGTCTCGCATTGCCTAAATTCCAACAAAAACAGTTGTCTAATAGCGAAGCGCACCACCGCCTAATACATACATATGTAGTTACGTATATCACAATCCCAGAGACGACGCAACTAGTGGTTCCAAGTGTCTGAGCGCGCAGTAGTATCTCACCACGAGTTTCTTCCTTTTCTGCAGAGGAGATACATCACATCCGGGCCGTTACATCGCACAACGCGTTAAAGCCGAGACCGGTCTGGCTCGCGATGTAAATATTTAACTACCAGAATGGTCAGCAGGACCCAGGGCTAATCCGACCTACCCTTAGATTTCACTACGTACCCGTAGGCACTACTCACCCAGCGCAGGGGTTGTAACTGACTGGAGTAGAAGAAGCTAGAAGAATGGCAACTTCCGGTAAAAGAAATTTTGGACACTTCCTTCATTTCTGATTCTTCATTCCTGTTTTCTGCGAATAACAAGAATTCCCCGGACGCGTCTGAGTCACCAGTCCCGGTGACGGTCGTCAAGGAGACTGCTGGGTTCAAGAGTTCAGAGAGGAACGTGCTTCCTGTTTCCGGTTAATTTTTGATGAAACTAAAAAATATTTGCAGGCTTCGGCGCACCTGTCTGGCCAGGTAGAGTATAGCTAGTAGCTTGAATTCACCGATGGACTTTAGTATCTTCGTTCACGTGTACTTGCCTTTTTAACCAGGTGAGCCAGGTGTAGCCAGGCTACGCGAGGTTAAAGGTGGAAGGGCATAACCTGTGAGACTTGCAATTTATCTTTGCACTGCTGGTTTGTACACTCGTTACGCAGTGAAACAACAAACATTGTTTACCTGCTCTCGATAGCTACACAGCTATTACCGTATCATAGCAAATGGAAGTTTACCATCTATGGAGCCATAGTGTATATAGATATATTAGTTGTACCTATGGGACTTGAAACCGTGCGAATGGCCTAGGCTGGCGTGGGGTGGCATGGGGTGGCATAGGGTGAAACGAGCCCTTCTATTTTCCCCGGCACGACCATCACCGGGGAGTTAGCTATAAATACACGAATGAATCATTTCATTTGTATTATTACCGTGAGATTTTCAGTTCATTACTTTCCAAGTACAATGGAGCACGATTAGTCGTACAGTCCCTGTCTTGAAGTTTTTCTCATACTCGAGAGTTTCTCTTTAGTCTTTCTGGCTTCTGGAGAATCCTCGCTAAAAAGAAGTGGCCGGAGAACAAGGCGAAGACTCGACTTCAGTTTCTCTTCCCGCGCTCCATTTCTTCTTTTACATTTTGCACTGTACCTTGCCTCCATACTTTCTCTCTAATTAAGCGGCAACTTTTGAATCTTACGAAATACCTCGGCATGACAACACGGAAGTTCCATCGAGCACGTGACTTCCTGAGCTGGGTACACGTTGCGTGCTATAGGCAGGCAGATACTTATAAGATATTTCAAAGTGCATTGACTTCATACAATTTTTCTACAGTAACGCTCGGCCCAACAAAACTGAGCTTGCCAACTTGGTTAAGTTGCGCCACACGCGAATTTAATTGTCGACCGGAATCGATAATCTGTGACGAATTCAAAATATGGAGACCGGAATGATTTTTCGCAGTGGCAGAAAGTTATATGCAATTTTTTTTTTCCCCCATCAATTTATTTACCCGCATCGGACTTGCAGAACGAACACCAAATTGTTTCGTTCGACCATTCGTAACGGTGTCGGAAATTTTCAGTCGCACAATAAATTCTACGAATCGTTGAATTTTACGTTTGACGAAACCGAGCGCGATCCTCCGTGTAGCGGAAGGGGCGTCGTGCAAAGCACGTTCCGGCGACGCGCTCCTGACGGATTTTAGGAAACTCCATTTCCGCCAATCCATTATGCTCTTATTTTATTAAACTCCGAGCAGTCCCCCGCAACCACAACTGTACCCACTGACTTCTGGCCATTTCGTATAAAGCCATCCCCGAATGATCCACGATCTACTTGATTTCAATCTACGTCAATGGATCATCCGATACCTGCTTGTCTTACCACATTCGCATCGACACCCCCCCTCGATTCTTCCTGCTTTCACTGGTTCATGTCAATTTCGTATACAAAGATCATTTCGAAGGATCAACCGGAATCACCTGGCCCATTGGCAACCCTCGTGAAAACTCTTGAACGAAAACGATTAACGTTGCTCCCCGTAATTTATTACGCAAACCGAGCAAACAAGCGGAGCTTCCTTCCGAAATTCGATCCCAATTTGGTAAGATTACTCCGATCGATGGATCGAGTACGTTCCGTATACCTGCCTGTACGTGCGTCGAGTACAATACGCGTTTCCGAAAAAAAATAAACAATAGACCGAGAAATCGAAAGCTAAAAAAAAATTTCGTAATTCGAGTACGAAGAATAAGCAGGAAATCTAGGGAATGAAAAGAATCGCTGGAATCTAATTCGCGAACAGAGAAGCAAAATCCTTATTCGCGTCCGAGCAGTAACTAGCGTCGTTCTGTATTTCTCCAGATTATATAACTGCTTCATGTTTGACAAAGAATTGGATGTTACTCGTTTTGTAATAAAAAGCAGAGAGCCCAGCGAGTCCAATTTGCTTTGAAACCGCCGAATGCACGCTGCATCGTAATTAATATTAATGTCCCATTGTTCCCTCTTTTACGAATGCACGCGTGCAGCCAGACGGAGGTTTGCGTCCGCGTTGACTGCGGGTGTAGAATGTGTAGCAGTCGCAGGTGATGGTGCTCAGAAGGTGTTAGTCCCTCTCTCTCTCTGCCCGGTAGACGATGGTGCTGCTGGTCGAAGGTAGTAGAATAGGGGTGGCATGAGTCAGATAACGCGAAGGGTGGTCGGCGGCCACAGGCCATGGCCGACACTACAGCCGCTACTACTACTGGACGCGTCGAGAAATCGATAGTCGTAAAACACGTGAAAAACGAGCGGTAAAACTCAGCCGATGCCACTACGCACCGGGGTCAGAATGGTCAATGGCATTAGGGCTGCTGGTAGCAGGGTTGGCCCGTCCGGTGCAGTCACGCTAGCAACCGGAAGTAACCCCTTCTCCGAACTATCGGCCCTGCGAGGGCAATAAAGACAAAAATCGGAGTCTTTATCACCGGGAAAATTTATTGTAATAACTGCGAGTCGGGGACAGCGCTGTTACCGTCGAGCCACGCGATAAACGGGGAGCAGAGAGTAACGGTGGCCAAAGGTACGAAGAGTCGCGACGCAGGGTGAGACCGGCGGTGGAGGCAGTTCCCTATGATCTTTCTTGTCACGAGAGACCTCTTACTGTTCTTTGAGAAATTAGAAAAGAACTTCTGGGCTGATTAGACCCTTCGAGCGTGTCGCCGATCCTCTTCGTTCTTTTCGCCTTTAGTTCGAAAGACTCCATTCTTTCTTACTGTCTTCCCTTCCTCGCCCTCCGGGCCACCATATTTCTTTCCAGACAGGCCGGTTCCTATTATTTTTTTTATAGTCCTTTACTCGTACCTCGCCGGCAGTTTCTTTGAAGAAACGTGACTGGCCACTTGAAAGCACATATCGTGCCTCTCCCGGTTACACGGTGTGTCGACGATTCGGCCGACCAGCCGTAGTCTCCTGGGTTAGATGGAAACGTTAATGTCGAGCGACGTTCGTACAATCGCATGAACCCATCTTCGTGCGATAATGTGAACCGAGCATTAGCTTTCTATGTCTCCGAGACGGCTTTCCGTTTAATTCGAATGAACTCCCGGCCAAGCTGCCTTGGCGTGACCAGATACGAGTCTGTCCGGGTCTGGACAGCTGCTTAAAGGATAAGATTAGTCTTGTCAGATACTTCTCTTTATTGCTATAGAATCCTGTACGAATAATCAGACAATTATCCTGCAAGAAATAACTGTGAGATCGATATAAATTCTCCACTTGGAATCCTTGTCCCGTCTCGTCACGCTGTCGGAGTTTCTCCAATTTTCCTTTGTCATAGAACTCAAAAAGAGAAATGCTGCTGACGTCCCTTGTCCTTCCTGCCAAAAATTGACAATGGCCCGAATTCGGCCCACGGAGAACGTACCTGTAACTCGCTGAAGAAACGTGGGAAAACGATTATTCATTGTCCTCCCGATAAGAGGCCATTATCACTGTCAATTGCGGTGCCGAATGAGAGTTAAAAGTAATTTTTTATATTCGGCTCTTTCATTTTTATCCCTCGCTATTGTGAATTATTCGCGAGCCCTAAAGATCCTAACGGAACGTGTTTCAATGGTTGGGCTATTATGCTTCGAGCCCTTCGCACACAAAATAACGTAACGACGTAAGACTCGAGCGTAAGGAAACCAACCAATCGGAATCCAGTACTGCCCCCCTCCAAGAGGACAGTACTAGAGTCTGATTGGTCGCTTTTCTTACGCTTACGTCTTACGTCGTTACGTTATTTTGTGTGCGAAGGGCTTTTAGACTTTGAGGCTTCTCGAACAACTGAGCTCTGTCTTATAACTGATGTTTCATTGTTATTTGTTTCAAGTGACACGTGACGAAAATTTCCATTCTCACACGAGTACACGCTTAACCACTTTTCCACCCTCCGTAGCGAATCATCCAGCTCGTTACCACTCGTAGGATTTATGTAGTGAATAAAATAGTTTGACAAAGTCTCGAGATTCGTCTGAGCTACGTTTCAAATCATTCTATTCTAAGTGATAAATTTATTCCTATTTGGTAACCTTTTAGCTTTATGCATCGACCAAATAATTCCGATAATCCGATAGGTCGCGCACAGAAATAGCCAGTCCGAAGGTAATCCGGCTGTTGGACCGATAATGTGTAAACCTCGATGTTTCCTCGAACGAGCAGAGTACGAGTAAAGAATTTAAGGTCAGCCGTCCAAATGGACGTATTCGTGGTACAATTCGCGTCAGAAGAATGTCTCGAAGTATTAAAAATGTAAGAAGCGTCTCGTTTCGAAAATGAATTTTGATAAAACTTCGTTCGAGGGCGCTTCCACGGCCGAAATTTTCCGTTATTTCATTCTCTTTAAAATTTCATACCACTCTACTTTGACTACATCTCATTTAACAGTCTTCCAGGAACTTCTCGATTTCGGCTTTTCTTTTTCCTTTTTCAGTGAAAACAGACTGTTTCCTTTATACCTTATAACGCTTTTGGTTGTGTATTCAGAAACTTGAGTTATGCCTCGTCTCTGGCGAGTAATAACCGAACGTCCCGGTAGAACTGAAAAAGTCCTGGGTGGAGGGTAGGGGGGAGTGAACGGGAGGCGCATCTTCTTCACGCAGCATCCACGCTGACACCCAGTCAATTACGTGCGTGCCGCGAGGCACGGTGTTAATTAAAACGCGACGAGGAAGTTTTACAGTGGTAGCGAGTTCGAAGATAAAGGGCCATGTAGAATAGGGGGGTGGCAGTAGCCGACACGCAGCTGGGGGGTGAAGTGGCTGTCGAAATGACGGGGGGGATGGCGAGTTATTAATGAAAATGAAACATGCCTGCTTATAATTTCGCTTGGTATACACTCTGACCGGTTGGCTGGCTGGCTTGGGTGGCTGGCTGGTTTGGATGGCTGGCTGGCTGCTACCGCGAGGGTAAGGGAGTCAGCTCTGGTATCCAGTGTGTCCGTGTCCCCACGTTTAACACAACACCGCCGTATAAATTAAATATATTTCAGTACCGTTATTCTCTATGCATGAAGTTTTAACGGTTACAGTGTTTTAACCACGAATTTATGCTACCCCTTAGATAAGTTAAAATTAAAACGTAACCCCCCTGGACCAGCATCCTGCAGACCCTAACTTAGCGCGTTACGCAGCTCTCACCCTTGCTGAATGTTTTCGCGATTCACACGGTGCACCCTTTAATATACAATTGCACCCGACGTCGTCTGACGCATTCAGAGACATTAGCACATGCTTTTCCAAATTTCTCAAGCCTTATCGGCTGTATCGCCAGTATCCTCGTAGAAACTACTTTGGCGAGTCGTGCAGAAAATTTTCTTGAAACTACACTGCAGCTAGTATTCGCGTAAAGCTCTTTAAAAACGATTGAATTTTTCGCAGGAAATTTCTAAAAGATCACCCGCTTGTTCGTAAAAAGATAACCCCCTGTTTTGTAGATTCCAGGAGAAATGTCTCGCTTGCAGGAATTTCGAAGGGTGTCCATTAAAAATTTAATCGCGCGAATCGCGATGGGATCAAGCTGGTCCATAAGTGTTATTCAATCGAGAAATCAGACTACCTACCCTCCTCGACCCACTCGATTGGCCTGGGGCTACCGGACGTCACGAGAGGGTGGCTAGTGTCGAGTAGCCCTATTATACCTCTCATACACCATAAGGGCTGTTATTATAAACCCATTAGACGTGACATTCGTCCACTATAGGCTGTCACGACGAGAATTCGGCCCGAAAATTAATATAAGTAAATGACAAAGCCGGGACCCTACGATTCGAAGTTGTCTGAATGAATTTTTAGAGAGAAAAGGGTCGAAGGAAAAAAAATCTACATACACCTTACACCCACGCACGTGAACGTAAAGGGTGCTAAGGGGTTCAGCTTGGGTCAATTATTGATATTAAAAACAGTTGCGTGCTGGACGTTGAAAAATATTACGAAGGGTGGGTATAACGCTTTGTAACTTCCTTACTCGTTCACTTTTCGTCCAGGCCACACACTATAGCCTCCTAGAGCACCAAGCTGTTATCTAAGGGTTTAGTTCGAAAGCGCGTTAGGACGGCCATTCAAAGTCAAACTGCCATGCAATTAATTTGAAAGTCGAGCCAAAGCGGGAGCCTCAATGGAGACGCTATGCAAGACAAGGACTCGGTCCTCGACTGAAAATGCTTATCTTAGACACAAATATCAGAATGGGGACGCAACTTTACATAACCGAAACCCAATTGTATTCCAGGCAGGTTTACGTCTCAATTTTACTTAAGACATGCCGAAAATCACCTACCGATATCCAACTTACGAGTATGGCGTTTCCATCCGGACGTGAAAAAATACTCGTCGTCAGATCAAAATACTAATGGTCTTAACCATGCTCGTATTTCTCAGGTATCCATTCGCGCGTTGGAGACACGCCGGCAGTAGAGACAACGAAGCAAATGCATATTTCATTCTTGCAGAGGGTCCTGAAATCGTTGTACTATTTTTTAGCAGTTTTTCAGTCGCGTTCATGGAATTTCAGGGCAATGGACTTAGGGGTGGAAAATGAAAAAAAAAAAGATCGCTGACTGTCCTCACGACTACTGACTGCCAGCATGAAGTTTAAGAGATGTAACGTTGCTATGTGATCAAGGGTGATGCTGGTGCAGGAAAAGGGGGTGGATCAAGGTGGATGTAGAGAGATTCGTACTGAGAAAGTTAAATACGTTGAATAATTTAACTGATAGAGGATTCCGGAGTGACGGGATGGCAGGGCCGACTTTATTTATTCATGCTGATATAAAGGCTCTTCCTCTCTATCCGACGTATGTGCTCGTACGTGTACATCGCGACTCGACGTCTTGAGAAACTATTGACTCTCTGACCTCGAGTCTTGCATACGTCTTGAGGGACAACGATAAACGAGCCCTGGAAAATCTTCTTACAGCTCTCCTCTTACCGACGCCGGATCGCCATTAACCTTTAAAGCGGCGTCTATGCGTATATTTTTCACTCCCGTACATTACCAGTCGCTGCCAGGATCGCTGTTATCAATACTATCAGCTGGTATAAATGTCAAGATACACGTGTTGTAACATCGCCTGTTGTCGAGAAACATTGAACATCATATACAGCTTATATACCTAAGGCATTTGTTTCTAGAGAAAATCGTGAGAAAGTTTATATTTCCCATTTTTCTCGTCTCTGAAAATATTCGATATATCCTTTCGCTTTAAATTTTTCACATTCCTTGCTCGTGGGAATAAAAGTATTACGTCGACAGAGATTCACTTGGCTGTGTAGTTGCTCTTTGATACGAAGGTTCAAATATTTCTTAAGTTATCTTATATTCCCAAAAAGTTACGTTGATATTTATTTAAAAACACAGCATCCCATTCCTAAGATGACAATCTATATTAAGAATCGTTTGACAGATTTTTAAAAATTTATTTTTGCATAAACATATTTGCAAAATCAATATTCCAAGCAAATAGCTAATACTCATTCGAATCTTTGAAAAATATTCTCATGCATATTTTGGGAATTTTTCTGTTCCAGTCGTCGCTCTACAGCTACTTCATGTGAACGTTCCGCCATATGCCATTAAGGGAGATAGCGCGCCTCTACTATGCAGGTAAGTGTATGTACTCTAATTGTAAGTGTATGCACAGACTCGAGAGAGAGAGAGAGAGAGAGAGAGAGAGAGAGAGAGAGAGAGAGAGAGAGAGAGAGAGAGACAACGAACAGTAGACACAGAACAGTAAGATCGTGATATATATCAGCAAGCGCAAGCAGGAGAAAAGGTCGGTTCCTTCGGCTAGCGTGAGTTCTATCGGTCCTTTAGAACAGCTCATAAAAAGCCGAAAGAAATGGGCGAAATTTTTAAAGTCGAAACACAGCGATCGAAGCATGAAATCTAGATGACTGCATGTACGGCGAGGGAGGTATACACACGTGGTCGTACTTGACCATGGGTAAATGGTATATACGTGTACGGATATAAAAAATGAGAAAACGATGAGAGTCAAGAGATTCAGGCGTGTGATATCCCTTGAAAAATCCATTCTGACTAAGAGACCCGTCGACCCATTTGTTTAACGATTGCCTCGCATGTAACTAACACGCCCGAGAAACTTACTCGGCTGAGCATTTTAATTGGAGCGCCCTAAACGAGAACGAGCGCACCCCGATGCCTGCTGCCCTCCGCGTCGGCGTTGGCGTCCGTACACACTCCTTACGAGAAATTAACGGCGTCCGGTTAGGGTCCGCCCGATGTTTGCCTTCACGCACCAAAATCCACGGGGCTCAAGTTAATTGCGTTAATTTTGCAAATTTCATTTACCAAACGCCTCCCTCTTTCGTTATGACCTTAGGCACCCATATCCCTTTTCCCTTTTGCTTTGTTTCTGACACCAGCCATTTTTACATGTTCCTTCGTTACGTTGCGCTTGTACATTGATCCCGTTCAGAATCCTCATCCAGTTCGTGTAGTTTGAGTTATCACTGATACGTATAAAGGATGCAGCCACAAGTAGTCAGATGAGCTAGTAGTCAGATGGATTGCCCAGACATATAGTCACTCAGAGTCAGTCAGGCTAGTGCAGTGTCGTGGACTACTCTCGGCGCACCCGGAAACCGGAAATGGAAATTGGACGTAGAACCATTGCACTTTGTTAGAATGGAATGAACGGGTGATACTAGACGGATCATATAACAGGTAACGTAACCCAGCATAAGGGTAAAGTAGTGAGACGTATTTTTCTCGCATCGAGACTTTTATACCCTCTATGAATTTTAAGACATAAATCCAGCCGAGTAACGCACGCTTGATTTTACCTCAAATCGTAAAGAACTTCCGATTAGGTGGTGCTGAGAAATAAAAGCGTAAAACGGCAAGAGTGAAAGGGTAGAACTTCTGGGCTACTGATTACGTAAGTCAAAAGTTGCAACGTAGCGTTCTCTCGGCGTCTTGAGAGGTCCCTCCAAAGTGGAAGCAAGACGAGAACTGGATGGCAGGATGAAGCAGTAGGTTTCCGCGTAGTCTGGCTATTTTAGATTTTATTTCTTCGAAGAGATTCTCGCTGAGATTCAGGAGGTCTCGAGGTCCTGGAGACTGGCTGGGTACGATCAAAACCTCCTGGTAGCTTTTAGCGGAACAGATGAAGGGGAAAGAAAGAAGAAAAAAAGGAGTCATGAACGTTAGTCAGCAAAAGTCTTCTTAGCCAAGTTCGTTATTTCCGGTTACTCTCTTAGAAGGCTTACCTGATTCGATGGATGGTTCTAGGACGTTCTGCTCCGTTCCACTGTTTCTTCGGCTATCTGCCTTTCTTCGTGGATTTCGCCAGTAGCCGGATACAGGAAGAAATGCTGGTTCGACTTTCACGTCAAGCGACGTGTTTTACGAATTCTGCCAACGTCTCGAGCTATGGCTAATGGAGTTACTCCAGACCGCAGAGGATAGCTATAGTCTTGCAGAAGTAACGGGCTGATGGTGTTCTCTACTGCGGTTCCTACCCCTATGCCTTAAAGAAGGGTGGCTGCCCGACGTTTCCGTAACCAGGAACACGTCTCCCCTTACGGGATACGGGAACGTCTCTTCGTATGCCGAAGACAACCTTCGAAATTATGACTCGGTTATCCCGGATTTCGTCTGCGAGATGTTTGCCCATGGTAACCCGAACTTCTGACCGAGTTGCCTGGTAATTGGGCTTGGTAATCAGTTTCCGGAACTTTTACTTCTATTGGTAACATGATGCGAGAATAGACGATGGAGTCGATTAGAGGGAAGAGATCGGTACGAGGTGGGAAATAAATGCAGAATTAGGAACGAAAGAGATATTGATATTATTAAGTTCAATTATAAGTATAAATACTTACGATCGATTACAATTATTCCGTGTTTGGCCACAGTTTATTTCGGCTTGGGGCTATGTTTGGCGGATCTCAAATTTGATTTGTTCACCGCGCTTGGATTCTTGTGTGTAATGCTAATTGGCCGGCAGTATCAACGAACAGGTCGTCAAAATTATCCGAAACGTTAATTCTTCCACGACTCCGATGTCCTGGTTTAAATGACGAAGTTTACACAAAAACATAAAATTTGCCGCAGCGCGTTCATGGGTGAAAAGGGGTCGGAGAACTTGAACGAGTCGAATCTCTCGATCGAGACGGATTCATGAGGCTTAATTGGACAATTCGCAGAGTCTGGCGGCGGTCATAATTAGGTTTCCAACACATTAATCCTTCTACAACAGACAGTCCCTGGTTGACTCCTGGAACAGTCTGAATGAATAAAGGATTCATAGTCCTCCTGCATCCTCCTGAATTTGCTACTCCCATTTCCTGGCAGATTCTCTCAGCCTCGGTCGGTCCTTCCTTGAGACTCTTCCAAAAAAAAATGTAAATCTTAATTCAGTATCCTAGGAGTCTGACTCGGGCGGACTGGCTGGGGTGGGTGCAGCCTGGAAAATGATGTGTACCGTGACGTCAGCAATGGGAGAGACAGTCCTCCCCCGTGGCACGGCGTTCCCCGGGGCGCTCACGAGGGCCGTGTCTTCCTATATCTGAAATCTAAGCGACGTCAGCAGTTCTTCGCTGAAAAGTCCACGCGAGAGCGTCGGGACGCCAGAGCTTTTCCACGGTTCCAGAAATAAGGAGGCCTTTGGGCGCTGAACTACTCCTTGTCTCGTCAAGGGAGCATTCCCTCTCAATTTTCCAGGACACATACCGATCGATCTTAGGCATGATCCCGTGTCGCAGGGCGACGCCAGCGACGTCCCACTCCTGGCGCCTGCAGTCGCGACGCTACTATTTATTCCCTTCCTATAGTTCACGCGTCCTTCTCGATTTTACTCCTTTTGTCAAGCAGCCCAGACGGTCCTCGACCCTGTACGCCCGTTTTGCGGGATATAGGAGCGGATGAGGATTTCGCTAGCGGGAACCTCGACTGCCGTAACTAGATCCAAATAGATTTATTAATCAGTCGAACGTCGGGCTGTGACGAGGAACGAGGAGACAGGAAAGGGCGGCGCTGCTGCCTCGGCAGTATTGCAGTTCATCAAGTTAATAATTAAATCGTACCGGGAGCGTACACGTCAGCCGCAGTGAAATTATGACTTTACACGACATTTTCTAATATTAGCGAGACTGTACCCAGTCTCTCCCTTCCTCTCCTTCTCTCTCTCCTCCCGCTCTCTCTACTAAGGGAGCCTCCTCCGAGGGATCAGTTGGCACGCGTCTATGAGTTTCCCCCTATGCCCACCTTTCTCCATCTCCCACCACCCACGTCCTCTCTCGTATAAATTGCAAATTAGTTTGCCGTCCGGGGAACGTAGTTGGTTTACTGTCCTAGGGGCGAGTGCGACGCCTCGGCAGCTCAGGGGTGTGAAAATGTACCAGCCAGCCGAATGCAGTGGTGCATCGTTTGTAACCTTCTCCGCACTGTCCGCAGACTATTTCGTCTTATCAAAGGACTCGTAGCGCGATTTCCTCTATGGGAATGAACGAGGGATCGAATTTGATAGCCCCTAACGAACCTAACGAGCGCGATGCTTTTGCTCCTTATTAAATTTTTTCAGTTCAGGTTCCATTCCGCACGTATCTTCTTTATTCTTTTCCGCAGCCAGACAGATGACGCACGTCTGAGGTTCCCAGGTCATCCCATCCATCTCGTTTAATGTATTTCTTTTGATAACTCATCGTTCGACGCGAACCCGATGGCCTGGCTAAACCACGTACTGCCATTAGTAATGGCCCATTACTTTTACAGTTATCGTCGCTACTTCCAGTACCAATGGCTACTAGCGCGTTACTGCAACTGCTGCTATAACTGATATTATTGCTAGTAACGTGAAGGTGAAATTTTGTATCGCTGGTAAGTCGATGGTTCGCATGGGTGGACCAGAAAGGGGCTAATAGGGAATAGGGGTAACTTGGTAGGAGCTGCGGAGTACATATCGAGTCGAGGAGTCTTACTCGAAGTGGAGAAACGTATTGTGTATGGGCGCCGTAGTGTTTCCACGTTTCTGCGTACGTCAATACTCAGAATAGGCAGCCGAGGTAAACAGAGGGCGAGAGAGGGTCCGGGATGGGAAAATCAGAAGAAACTGAAAATACGAAGAGAAATAGAAGGTGGTCGGAAGGTATACTGAAGGTGAATAACGGGGGTAGAGACTGGAGCCTCCTGTTCCCACAGGACACGACCCAGCAAATGAGCCAGAGGATGCAAATCAATCCCACGACGCAACGCTCCAAATTGTGCACCTACGCTTGACTGCTGCAATCCCTTTTCCAGCGGGCCGAATGCCACCCCTGGGTACGTCACTACTCGCTACATCCCACCAACCGGTTTTACCACTGCGCCATACTATTGCACTAGAATGCATTAACGTAGAGAAGCACGGAGGCAGATTCGAGTGGCTACGGTATACGGTTCCTGCATGTACAGAGAATCTGGAACCGATTATTATCTCCGAGTATCCACGAAAATCGTGTACACTCACGGTGATCGAGCCTCGATTATTTCACATGATCAAACCTCCATTCGCTGGTCACTACCGACGGTCCCTCCGATAGGGCGCTGCTGTTGCACTTTCTGAAGAAACTTGCATTCTGATAAAGCTTCAATTAAGAAGATGGCTCGCACAGCGAAAGTTCCGAGGGAGTTGCACTTTCTGAAAGGATTTCTGAGATTGTACTTCTAGATTCTCTCTATTGATCTCGAACTCCTTCAGCTTCCTTAGGTCTTTCTCGAAATTCCTAATCTCGGCTCCTTTCATTTCTCTGCACAAATATTGGCATTAATCGGGAGGTGCCATTTATTTATACACGTATGTAATTAAATACCTTAATATCCTACCAAACGTTATATCTCGTCGTTCTGATTAGTTTGTTATTCATGCAGCGGGCGAAGTGGGGGCTCCGAGCAGGGACTCCGGACATGTTGAATACGCTCCGGATGCTGGATACATTGGGTAGGGACCCTCCCGGGATATCTGGCTCGTTCGCTCCTACTAATATTCGGCCACCGACTAGAGAATAGTGAGTAGCGAGTGTCGAGTGTCTAGAAGTCGCAAATGCATGAAACTGCGTCTGAGATGGTTGGGCATTATGTATGAGGGAACCTGGTGCCTGGTTGGTTACCGCGCGTTTACCTGTCTTCGCGCAACTCAACCTCACAGGAGACTCCAGCATTGAGCACTGAGACCATTAGAGTCTCGAGTTTCGTGAGTGTGTGAGATATTAATTAATTAAATACCGTCGACTCTCGAGAATCCTGACGGTTCCTCCACTTCCTATTTCCCAAATCCATTTCTGTTCCTCTATCCGATTCTGCCTCCTCGCCAACTGCTCTCCTCGATCTCCACGTCTACCTGCACATCGACTTCTGCCGTCATTATTGTACTTACTCTGCAGTCCGCATATTGATATCTGGAAAACACTTTGTTTTCGGCGATTCGCATCGGATCACACGAAAAAATTTCAAGGGGATGATGATACCGAACGAATAATCGGGAAAGGACTCCCTGGGTGAAAAATGGAAAAATGTGTAAAGAAGAATTAAAGACGCGTGAGTGGTAATTTCAAGGACGATTATCACCCGTATTCAGGATACCATTTGGAGCGATTGAAGAAAAGTTTTCACACTTTTCAATGAAGTCGATTCGCCGACGACGGACCACCTTGTAAATTCCTTCGGAACGAAGTCGTTTCTTCGCGTGCCACTCGAAATGGCAAAGTGAAAGGATACCCAAGAATGCTCCCGTTAATCGTCACTCTTTAACCAACGATTAAGGGACCCTTTCGTTTTTATCGGCGACTAAAGTGTCCAATGGCCAAGGGAGGCTTTCGCGTGCATGCCGAGGGTTGCGTGGCAGCCATTATTATGGCGAAGAGGGTGTAGATAGGTATTAGCAAACAGTCGCACAAAAGAACTCCAGCTCACAGTGAGCTGTCGCTGTATCGTACAGATGGCCGAGGACTGTCGCGCTATAGAAATAAGAAAACATTTTTCATCGTCCCTCGAAGTCGCCGCTGTGTCATTCTGCCAGGCACCGCGTAAAAAAAGTTTAGTTGATAAAATCTTACCAGCGATTCGATAAGAAATAATAATTTTCAATAATCGATATTATTCTCATTTATTTCAGCTACGATCTTGGGACCGACAAACTTTACTCCGTGACCTGGTACAAGGATCACGAGGAATTCTACAGATACGTGCCCAAAGCCACGCCCAGTCAACACAGCTATCGCGTGGAAGGTGTAGAAGTTGATGTGAGTATCAATTCCAAAGGACGGTTGTTACTTTTTTTTTTTTTTTCTGAAAACGATCCACCCATAGTCCTCGAATGAGATTTTTTTTTTCTATAAGCATGAAAGCGAACATGTACCCACGTTCCCTTGGTGTAGTCATCATTTTTTATTTCCTGACACCACTGAACTTTGGAAGAGCGTAACATCCAATAGGGTAGCAGTCGGCCAGATTCCAAACTTTGAAATTCCGTCTTCTATATTTTCCCTGTCACGGATTGCCCGGCTCGTATTTCATTCTCAAAGTGGCTCTAGAAAAATCTAAGAGAATCTGCACGGGCGACTGGAAAAAGTCTTGGCCGAGCGTTACGAGACAAATCTGTGCTCGAAGTAAAGTCGATCGTTTTCTAGCCAAGGGCGATTCACGATGCATTATAAATGACGATCAAGAGGATCCAGGCATGGAAGAAGGGGCGAAGGGTAGGAAGGTCGGAAGGTTGGCTGGTCCAGTGGTAGTGGCAGCATCAGCAGCACCAGTAGCTGTAGTAGTGGTAGTACTGGTAGGAGTATCGGTGGTAGGTGGTTTAGGGTCGACAAAGTGGGACTCTCTCTGGTCTTGATCTGCGCTCTCCATCTTCGAGAAAAATCTGTTCGCCAATACGAGGCTGTCCGTTTATTCATGGACCATAGGGAACCAAGTGTCATTCCACTTGTCTACCCTGTGAGGGGCACGTCAGGGTGACGTTGGGTCAGGTTAGTTCGTCCTACATTTTGTTAAGCCTCACGAGATAATGCGAGGGTCCAGAGTGAAAGGCGGCGGGAAAGAAATTGGGGAGAGAGGATAGATTCAAGAATCGAGATAGGAGTGGCACCCTTCATGAAGATGTAGTTAGGAGCAGTGAGATGGAAGTGAGTTTTCGGGCTGCGGAAAGAAAAGGGCGGATTAGCTCGGAAACTGATAAGAGGTCGTTGACCCAGCTTGATCCTAATGGGTACAAGGTTGACCTAAGAAAACTAACAGGGCCGAGCAGAGAAAGCCGCGATCACGTCGATCGAGTATCGTTCGCAACTATCGATCGACTTTAGCGGCTGAACTGTATAACGGAGTCATGCAGCCAGTCAAGGTAAAAGATAGACCGAGTCACTGCCAGGCGAATCTGGGTTAAGATGATCGAGCTCAAAGTTAGTACGGAGCAAAGAGAATCCGCCGCTGAATGGAGGCATTAATGTAAAATCGATTCTTAAAAGTGGATACGAGACATTTTTACGTCCGCGAAGAAGTCTCTACGTGGATCCGAGTAAATCGGTCGGTAAACGAGTTTTTCCCTGAAATTGGTCGTTCGATTGGATCAAGCTGTTGTTCGTGTGTATCGAAAGCGGAACTCGCAGGACCATTCTCGTCCTCGTCCCGTTTCCTTCGGTCTCCCCTTCCGACGGTGTATCCCCTGGTAACTCTTGCCGGGACCATAAGCATTCTGCATAAAATATTTCAATTTATTCCGAAGGGTATGTAGCCGTAGCTGCGTATAATAAAGCCGCATATTCAAAACGGCGATAAAAATAAACCCCAGCTTGGACGACGTAGTCGGTGAACGAGGGGCGCGGGAGGAAATAGGGTTTTAAAGTACCCGCGTCGATGTCGACTGTGGCGTCGGTACGTTACTGCATCTTTGCGAGAAGCAAAATGGAAATGGCTCGTGAGGAAAGAAAAACAAGTGGTGCAATCTTAGCGCAATATGCACCAGCACTCGTTTGCATAATTGCCGGAAGGATAGGCACTTGCTGGTGTATTCCCGATACCTTCGAAAGAACCTAGACATAATAGAAGGGAGTCAACCGCCTCATCCTCGATTTTACTCGTTTAACTCTTTTCGAGGATTCCCGCAGGAAATATTGGTTCGGCGCGTCGTTAGCACCCGGGAAAATCGGACAGCCGCGGAATCGGTTCTCGTTAATACCCGGGGAAACATAATGAGGATTACGTGTCGCGAGTGCCGGGCCTTCGTTTCCCATTTTATCGGAACTATTAATCCGAGCACTCGTACATTATCGCGATTAGCCCAGAATTTCCATGATAATGAAAACATTTCGATTCCCGTAGCCCGAGGCACAGAATATTTTTTACAAATTGGGAAAACCATCCATTCTCCCTCCTGGCAGCATTCATGTATTGCTGCGACGACCCAAAACCTCCTCCTCCTTCATTTTCATCTCCCACATGGAAATACCGCGATCTGTATAACCCTGCATTCCGCCCTCTGTAACAGTCAGCGTGGTCCAAGCGCCAACCAAGTCCAACCAATTCCAATTTCTACAGCCACTAAAAGCCTCGCTGCATTGTATTCGTACCCAGTTCTCCGGTGAAATTTCAAGCGAATCAACGTCGATCGTCGCCTCACATATTTTTCTCAAATCCGCCACTGGTACGCGACACACTGTTTTGTACCTTGCCTGTTTTTCGTCTCCACTCGTATATTTCATGCATAATGCTTTGACGGGACAAGTAAGAGCGTAGAAAGATTTTTACCTCGTGGTAAAGCGCGCTATGAAAATTACAAAAAAATCTTTGAAGTTGAAAAGGCCAGTTTGACATTTTGAGAAATTAAAACAAAGAAAAAAAAGTCCAAAAATATACGTTTTTTCCTTCTACGTGTATTTTGAGTTTCGTACAGAATGATGCGAAGTGAAATTACGATATCCGTTATAAAGGAAAAGCATAAAGCATCAGGTTTCTTCGGAAGAACGGGCCCACTGGGGTGCAACCTCATAAACTTTTTCATCCGTTTGAGGTTCGCTCAAGTGAGCGGGTAACTTCCATAAAACAATGCCGGTAAACAATCTCCACGCTCTCGAACTAGTTCTCGCTCTTTCCCGATCCTCCCTGTTACCCCACTTCCCTCCCTCAATGGCAACCTCTCTATTTCACTTCTTCTTCCCACACCTTGTCCTTTGTCCTTAGCGTCTCTTACCTCTTCACCGTCCCTCCTGTCCATCCTCTGGTACTTTCCATTGTTTCAGTAGCATCGGTCTTTTATTCCTTTTCCATCAAAACCTCCAAACAAACTTCCATCGGGTCTCCACTCCTTAAAAGGCACCATCGGACTAAAGAATCTCCTCTGGTTTTTGTATCTTCTTTTTCTCCTTGCTTTATCCTCACAGGCAAGCATCTCCTCAAACCCTTAGAACTGGCATCAAACTTCGACAGCCGGGTTGCCCGCCGTTCCAGCTGGTACGATTCACCCGAGTCAGTTCACTTCATCCCTTAGGAGCAGCATCGCTGGTACCCTTACGATAAATAGATTTTATGATAAATACATTCTCTACCCTTGGCTCTTTCTTAAAGGGTCTGGGGGCGCTCTCTCCGAAATTCACCAAGAATTTTGTCCCTCGGAGAGACGAAATATTCTCGGTAGGCACGTCAGCTAAAGCTAAATGGATTGTAGCTCTTCTTAGGCCCATTTTCTGTAAATGCCGAGTGTATTGTAGATAGGCACGATGCACGTACGACGAAACCGGTAAATGCGTGAACGCGAAGTGGAAACCGCGAAAGCGGTTATAAGGAAGCGTTAGGGTCAGGAAAATATAATAAAGGAAGAATATAGGGGGGAGAGAGAGAAAGAGAATTTTCAATAGATAAACTCCTGGGACTTTGTCTTTTTCTCTTTCCCTCGAGTTATTTTCGTAGCGGCGTAATGTCGAGGACCCATACTGTTAAATCAATATGGCCTTACGTGCGCAGCCCTTTTCGAACGGTCTTACATTGGCCTCGCAGTCTCCTCGCTTCGACTTAGCATCGACCCATTAAAATCCAAAGTGCAGTTGCCGCTCCGGTAGTTTTTAGAGGCTGCGCCTAAATATCAGTCAAATATGCAATAGGGAGGAGGTACGAGTTGAATAAATTAGATAATCATGAAAATCGTATAAAGGAACTTTACTGAATTCTATGTATGCTCTAATCTTTCAGACTCACTTTTCGAATGACCAAAAAGTGACGCTTCACAACGTCGGATTGAAAACCGGTGGTCTCTACAAGTGCGAGGTCATCACTGAGGCCCCTGGATTCTCATCTGTCTATAACGAGAGTTACATGGAGGTCATATGTGAGTACACACATGCCCTGGCATCCGATAATTAATCCTTTGACAAGAGTCTACTCTTTGGTGTTCGGTGCACTGTTGAATCTCGACTTACAAAGGGGTCTACCACAACCCTGGACCTTTCGATAGAGCTTCGATGGTTAATATTCTTTTTTTTTGTTTCGGAGTACGTCAATATTACTTTTTTCAATAGATTTGTGAAAAGTATCTGCGTCGAATTGAAGCTTCGTTAATTCGCTTGTCTCGTTGAAAAAAAAGGCAGTATTATAGGTCGGTGATAACGATTGTTGAAGTCAAGACGAAATGGGGACTATCACTTAAGCAGATCTCTATCGTGGAGTTTGACGACTCTCTTTACAAGGGTGGAACGTCGAAGTAGAATTTTCATTTTCAACGTGCGTTCGGCGACGATGCTAGGATATCCCATTCTGAAGTTTAAAGGCGTATAAAAATGTCGAAGGGCGATAAATATTAGCGAGCTGGTAGCGCAGAAAGGCTATACCGATGGCAAAGGTAGAGAACGATGAAGGTGCAGAACCATGGCATATAGGTATGCCAAAGCCGTAAACCTTAACGGGACTGTAGAGCCGAATGAGGAGGGGCGTCGCGAGGCGTCGGAAGACGTCGGACCAGACGCTTCGAGCGATAAAAGCGGTCCGAGGCCTGTAAACTTCCGTCCTCGCATGGTCCAAGGTGGGTCTTCCTACTTTTAGGGGGAATTTATCGCAGTGCAGCGTGCCGGCAGCCACCAAACCAGCCACCGCGTCCCTGGCTTCCTCCCTCGTTGTCCCACGCAGGAGATGCAATTTCATTCCGCCAGGACAGTTTCCTGACTCGAATAATTACTCTTTAGAGATGGCATTTCTCTTTTTTCCCCTCGCTCTCCCTTTCTCTTTCTTCCATCCTCCCGCACTATCCTTTGCCACCCCTGGACCCTTCCTCAGCCTTGTTTATCGGATGGGAAGGTTTACGCCCTGCAGCCGTCATTACGTAATAGGCTCTAAACTTTGAGGGCATTAAGCTTCCCTAGTCGTGTTTCCGGCTATTCCTTTATGACTCCAATTGTAGATTAAAGTTCCTCCCACAAAGGTCACGCGTACGCATTCGGTATGAACGTGCCAGATCTCAATTGCGCACCAACGAATTATTGCTCCTGTTGAATCTGGATGATCCGTATCACTTATCGATTTTTACATCAGACAGAAGCAACGTGGTCCCGTGTCCTGGTACGGGTGGATGCTCGGGTTCCCGGGAATTGCAGTAGTTAGTGGCGAAGGAAAATGTAAAAAGGGTTGCAGTAGCTAAAGGGGAAAAAATTGAGGACTTCTCGGGAAATTGACGAAGTATGTGAGAAACAAGCGTCGAGTCTGGCGCAAACGTGCGTGCGGACGTGGGGCGAAGCAGGTGTCGCGGTGGCGAACGCGCAAAGGTAGCAATTATGAACGTCGATTAAAAATAGCCTTGGGGTTTGAGCGTAATTAAGGAAATGGTCTGAATAACGAGTAGCAGCGACCTGAGCGTGAGTAAAGTCACGGGGGTTTGTCGTGTGCGGTGAGGAAACAGTGTATTAATATATATAGAGACGTATATCTATATAGGGAATTCAGAATAGCGGGAGAAATAAAGAGCAGTAAAATCATATTCGGTATTTCAGTAGCAGGAAGTAAATTTGAGATACGTATATTCGCCTATATCACTCCGTCTAACTCCTAGAGAGCATCTCCAGCGGTGGATGGAGATAAATCCCAGTAGATCTTCCTTTCCAATTGAAAACTCGTAAAATCCTCGGTAACCGCTTCCAAACCATCACGATTTTTCCCTTAACGCCGGAAAATCCTCTCCTTTCTCGCTGTTACGTCACGAGGACTTTTCAAATCGTAAAATCTCGCTGACGAATGCGCGTCTACGTTTTTACGTTTGGTTCGCTGTTGCAGCGCCCCCTGACCATGATCCTGAAATCACAGGCAAGGAGAAGATCTACGCCAGCGGCGACATCGTGGACTTGAATTGTACCAGTGGAAAATCCTACCCGCCAGCCAAACTCGAGTGGTATATCAATGGGGAGAAGGTGAGTTTTTTCATTTCAGTCCAATTATCCTGACTGCAGCGCCATTAGCAGGACAGAGGTTAAAGCGATCCCGTGAAACCTCTAATGCGAGGAGACATTGTTAGAAGGTTCAGAGGCTTTGGCATTAACGAAGCTCGTTTTTATTTTCATTTGGAAAATCGTTATCGCGTCTATCCGTTCTTTCTTTTTATTGTGAATCTTGAGAAGATACGCAATTTAATATTATTTTACGTAGAGGCACGGTAAATACGTCAGGCACCAATCGTTAGGGCTAATCGAAAGTTGAATTGACTTCACGAACGATTACGCCGACGAAATTCCTTTCGGCTAATTTCGCGAGTTCGGATCACCAGGTCGGATAGGATCTCTGAGTTTGAACCGTGCTGCGAAATTTTCACGATAAATTTCGACCCCGGCCTGCCGATTATCCCGCTTGCACCTTTATTTTAAAACTTTCCCGTTATCTTTCGCGGCTTCTCACACCGCGATACCCTGGGACACAGCTACTCTGCTGTCTTTCTTTTTCTTTGCCTTTCTTCTTTTTTTTTTACAATTTTCTTTCCTTTCATATCTTTCCTTTTGGAAGACTTTGAAAACCACTCGTGTCGAAATTCCTTTGAAATTTATAAACCGAATTACTCGTCGTCATTACTGACAATCGCATTGTACGCGACCAGTGACGTGTTGCGCGATATAATAGAAAAGTCAGAATTTCACAAAGAATTCTGCCATATCGAACCACGTGACAACCGATAAACAATATTTTTCAATATCCTTTGAGGTCCATATCGAAACGCGATATCTTATTTTCACAAATTTACACAAGATCTTGCACCTTCTTGATATTCCTTCCATCTTAATATTTCTTTCATCGCAAAACCGTCAGAATTGAACTAAATATAAAATGTGGATAAAACACTTATCCACTAACAATCCTCGACCTCATTTGCTACTTGCTATCCTTATCTTATTCGTGTTTACGTAAGGGTCGTTCAGACAGCCCTTATTATCTTGTTATCCGTCACACTATTGTTCTAGAAATAACATAGACGGAAATAGTGCATGGTTACTCAGGGGTTGACAAATGCACAGTCTGAGTCTAATTTCTATTTATTATTCGCTGAAGCACTTCTCAGCTTGGTTATTCGAGTCTCAATAATATCTGCTGGAAAATGGTTAAAGCCGTTGGGGTAGATACAATCAGGAATAGCTTAAGTAGATACCAGGGTAAGACCGTGAGTGATGGCGAAGACCAGAAAAGGAAGATCAAGAGTTTGAGACTTTTCGAGGACTTGAAAATGATTTAATCTCAGGACTCATTTATCTCCTTAGCTCCCCTTTCGGGCGCGAGTCAGAAAGCCGCCAAAGCTCCGTTTATCGGCTGGCAAAAGACATGCTCGAACGATGCTCACCCATTTGGGCAAAGAACATTGTACCCTTTCAGCCTCTCAGTTCCCGTCTCTCCTCCTTACTTCACTGACCTGGTCTGCCTGTACGCTGATCGAATCAATTTTAAATGCAGCTTCTCCACGATTATCTTAATATATAAAAATCCAGTGTCCGTGTGTATGTTCCGAAATAACTCAAAAACGGGTCAACTGATATTCATGAAAGTTGGCATATATATGTAATTTGGTCCAACTTAAATAATAGGATAGTTATTATTCAAATTAATGGTCTCAATAATTAATTATTAATAAAAAACTGATCATCAATGTTGATTGTTGTTATTAATCGTAGGTTCCATAAGTCTGGAACAGATGGCGCCTTAAGAGAATTTTTTTATAGAGAACTGTAAAACATTGTCCTTTGCATCTCATAGATGGCGCTACACCTTAATGTGATATAGTTTCTTAGACTACACACTATACATGTCTTATTTTGCCTATACCACTTAACGTGGCTTCTTTCAAATCATTCTTCATTTTGTCTTCGTTGCGTACATTACTTCGAATATTTTTTTTACTTCTAATTTACAGTTATATAAATACAGCCAAATATATAGTCTACAAAATCAGAGAACAGCGAATTTCATTTACATTAAAAATTCAATCACTATTTTTAGTAAAATGCGACCCAAAAAATCTAACCTTACTGCCCGTAGCAAAAAGACTCGATATGCACGTGTTGAAAGAGCTCATGAATCAGTCGAACAGAGAGCAGAAAGAAATGCAGCTCAAAGAATTCGCACAGCTAAAATTCGTGCACGAGAATCACGAGAACAAATAAAATATTTAAAGTATTTATTAAATAAATGTTATAAAGATGTTATGTTAATTTCTGTTAATATTTGTCTTTCAAATCCTGCTTAAATCACTCAGCCACAGCAACGCGTGGCCGGGTCTGCTAGTCGATATATAAAAATAATAAACCGGAAGTAGTTATATTTTTCATCCCCCCGATGCACTCGTAACGATCCCTTCGATCAATGATTTTTTTTTCCAGATCGTTGCAGATTCGGAAATGACGATCGAGCAGCACGACCTGTTTACGTCGATATCGACCTTACGCCTTGAAATTGGTCCGGATCATCTGGTGGATGGAAAAATAAACGTAAGGTAATGTATTGGATACGTGATTGTTCCTTTACGATGTTTCTAATAAGTTACGTATTAAAGATGCGACGCCATAGTGGAATTGAATCGACGGAAGCATAAAGCACTGGTCGACGTGCGTGGGACCCAGTTTTCCGGTAAGTCCTTAAACTTTTAATCCATTACGTTTCCCGAATGCAGTTTAATTGAATGACCCGAAGGTGGCGGATACTATTTGTTCGCATTAGGAAAATGAAGTGGGACCGAGAGCCGCCGTAGAGAGTTTAAGTGAGAAAAAATAGCGGAAGGCGTCGGCCTAATTATTCGTCCGTGCGTTAAGCCCTGTTTAGATTAAATTAGCGATCGTTGACGATAAATCCAATTTTGTCGACGTTTACAACCCCGAAGCGATAATGGGATTATCAATTAACCGTACGGGAGGAAGTCGTTATAATTTATTCGTACCGATTCGCAGCTTGCAATAATAAAGTGCTACTCCCGCGGGATATGCGAAAATAAAAGTATAATGGCAGCGGGAAAGTGCGAAGGGGATAAAATAAAATCAAAAATGGTGTAAGTGCGAAATGATGAGCACAGGCGCGTGTTACACGTTCGCTCAAATTCAAAACTAATGACCCAGGGGTGGCGAGAGGTTGGCATAAAAAAATAGCAATGCCAAAATTTTTAACGGTTTGAAGCAGGAGGGCGGCAGCGGAAGGGAGGGAAGCGAATAGGAGAAGTGGCTAGGGAAGGTCTAACCGATGTTTGCCTTGAATACGGATCTACCAAGATAGCTGGTAGCGGCTGCAGCTGGATGAAAATTCAGATAAAAGCTTTTCCTGTGGAACGTAAAGGACTCTTTGAAAAATTTACGAGTCGATTGATTGGAGGGATGGGATTATTCATTTATCTTAAAATGGGTCTGCTGTGATCGATATAATTCCTGATTGTGAAAATGGAGGGTCGGGGAGCGTGATTAAAAACTGAGAAAAAATTAAGTGAAAAAGTAAAATGTGGGTCAGCCCGTTGATTGGAATTGAGAAGCGTTGGTGGGCTGTTTGTTGTTATAAATGGTGTGACCCTTGGGTAATTCTAGCTGACTAAGAAAGGGTAATCGGGGTCGAGCGATCGACTAGTCAATTACGTATTGGTAGAAATTGACAGTCAGCCATTATCAGTGTTAATTATTTTATTCAGTTTACGATGTGTACTAGTTTGTTTAGTCTATCTATATCGTGCAGTCTGGGGCACTTTTTTTTTATTGAGTCTATTATATTTTTAGGTTTCGTCAAATACAAATGTACTATATGTGTTTATTATATAGCTCTTAGCTATTGCCTATAGCCACCTTATTTGCAAGTCCATTTTTTTACTCGTTCTCTCTCTCACTCTCTCTCTCTCTCTCACTCTCTTCCTTCAACAAGAATTCTAGAAATTAAAACAATAATTTACAGTGGCTTCGGCCTCCCCTGCTCACTCCTTTGGCCTCCGTTAGTTACCGACTAATTGCGACTGAAATTAGCTCGCCTCACGGGAGGCGTTTCTCGCAGCACATAAACAATGTCAGACGATAAGGATATTCTAAAGAATTTTAGAAAAATAGCCCTTCGATCGACCCTTCGATTCACCCTTCTCGCGCATCCCCAAGCACAGCCTTGATAAAATATAACAGAAAACTGGAATTAAATTAGAGTAAATATTTAGAAAACAAAAAAAAAGAAAAACTAGGGCATGTATCGAGTATAAAAGAAAAATTGTAAAAGGCCAGGCTCGAGAAGGTGAAGGAAAGAGGCTAATAGGATCGAGAAAAAGAGAAATTTAAACCGGAAGAGGCTGCGGAACGACTCGTAGAAATTGCTCTTAACGATCTTCGATTTTCTCGTTAATCGATTCGCCGAAGAGACCGTCCCGTTACGGCCGCTTCTCGCATTAGCTACCACGTTCCTTCCTTTCTCCTTTTTCTTCTTCTTCTTCATTTCCCTTCCCCTTGCTACTCCTTCCTCGTCCTCACTTCCGTCTACCCATTTCTTCTCTTTAAAACGATTTTGCTTCTCTTAACTCTCGCTCAGCATCGTCATTCAAGGATCGAACATCCAACATCACGTAACCAAGAATTACTGGATAATCGTTTTCAGGAGGGGTCAGAGGTCGAAGAAAGTCCCCCCCCCTCCCCACCTCTCCCCATCCTCATTCAACCCTCTGAGAATTCACCTTACTCATTTCTCAATCCTCATCTCCCATTTCACAATTTCTGAAATTTAACCTAACCTACCCCTTTATCAATAATAACCACGGTATACTGTACTAATAATCCCATCGCGATCGTTACTCCCACGTGGTACACGTAGCCACGCAGCCATTCGCGCAGGCACGTATTACGCGCACACAATCGAAAAGGGGAGATGATTGAAGTCCTGATGCTTTCGGTTGATTAACAAAGTGGCCACGATCTTTAGGGAGATATTTAGTAGACGGTGCGTTTTAATCCCCCAGGCAGGAGGTAGCTAGTACTAAATATACGTGTAGGTGCAGGGGTGGTTGGCAGAGGCAGGGGCCGGCTCATGGAGAACCCTCCCAAAGAAAATACGTAAACTTTGTCCCTATAAAAATACAAAACTCCACCGACTCCCATAGCCCTCCACTTGCCCCGCTGACTCATTTTATTTCGGTCTTACGCAACATTCTCATGAAACCTCCGTGCACAAAACTAAGGCAGAAGCGGTAAACCGCAGCTTTTACGAGACTCACTTTCACTTTTTGCTTTCAGTTCAAGGTCTCGCGAGTCTTTCCGGCCCTTCTCTACTGACAATACTGGCGAATCTCCTTCTACGGCGATTACTCGTCGTAGCTTAGAATTAGGAGGATTCTCTCGTCGATGGGGGATGGACTCACCCTCCGAGACGGGGCAGCCTGGGAGAGCCTCGACGACGCTCGACCGATGGGACGTATACTGGAGGAGAGACGAAGATAGAAGATGGAAGACGTTTCGTGACAAAAGACAATCATGGCTTGGCAGTATCGAGCGGAGCTAATAAACAATAGAAAAGCAAAAATGAAATCGCTGATAAGGAATCAAAGACAGTCGGTTTATAACAATTGTTATTGTACAGAAGAAGTATGTGTGTGCTTGAATGATTTTTGTTATTGTCGATAGCGTAATCGATCGGTTACGCGATCGTGTTTCCGATATACGTTAACGAATATTGATTGGTAATATCGAATAATCGACTCGTCGTGCGCTAAAGGCTAGAAGGTTACACGTAGATAGTCAATTGTGCAAGAAACCCTTTAGGCGGTCACAGGGGATGTAAAAGTGAGAATGCGCCACGTGTCTTCTTGTCTCCTGTGATAATTTCCGCTTGTGGAACCACGGTGGTAAAGAGCGATAGACTTAAGAGAAAAAAGGAGTTGGAGCTATGACGTTGTATAAAAGAGTGAGAAAGAGAGAGCGAAAGTAAGAAAGCGACAGAAGAATCGTTAATCATAAATAATCGAATGACGATCGCCGGAAGAACGATCCCCTCGACGCTAAAGGGGATAAGACAGCTTCCGTTCTAATTATAAGTTATAATTAGTACGTGTGATTAATAAGAACCCGCAAAACTTAGCAGTCTCTTTAATGGCAATTGACATATCTCGTAAAGTGGATCCCCTTTTGCACAGCATCCCTTAATTCCTGGCCGGCCTATCGATGTAACAGATTCATCAGCCTGGCAGCTATCGGCGTTAATAAATCCCCTGCAACCCTTCGATCCTCGCACCTACAGTTATCGTTATCGACTTCCTTCGTGTTGCCGTAGGACAAGTCCTATATCTGCTATGATCCCCTCCTCGTACGGTCCTTCCCGTTGCGCCAGCACTCCTCCGTGGCATTAATCGAAAAGAAAAAAAGCAGCAACTATCGCTTAAACCTATAAAAGTTTCTTCGGGATGGCAAATCAGGTCGTTTTAGGGAATAAAGTTTGACTGGGATTACGCGAAATTCGCAAAGCGCCCGTTCTTGCGTTCTTGAGGACGTAAGCGAGAAAATTGCAACGTTTTGGAATTATCATGCAAATGATACCTGTGGCTGCGGGAAACCGGTTGGCTGCTCGAGTCAAACCAGGGGTGGTGTGCAGGGGGGCGGAATGGCGGAAACAGGAAGTCTCCTTAATGTAGGTAATTAAAGTCAGCGCACACGTGCGGACGACCTGACAAAAGGAATATAATCGCACTCGCGTACCTGGATAGTGCCGTGAGAATAGCGTGGGGTTGCTTCGTAAAGCCACCCCGTCGAGCGAGGGTGGCGACGCCGATGCTCCGTCGAGTCTCTGCTCTTTCCGCTCTCTCGAATGCTTTCGTAGAAGAAGAAAGAGACGGGCGCTGAAAGGGAAAGAGAATAAAAAATAGAGAAAATAAAAAGTGTGAAACTCGCCACGTTCTCCCGTCAACCTTATCGGTGCTTGTTCAAACGCAATTCAGAGAAGCGAGAGAATTTCTCTATTCGACAGGGGGGGATGGAAATTGTCGTTTCTGCGAATTACAGGGGTTGTTTCAATTCGACGCTCGAGACACACAGTGACTTTCGATTGGCACTGTGGGGCTGCGGATCGAGACACGTTGAAATCTGTTGGGGTCGTTTATGGACTGGGGGATGATTAGGTAAATACGAAGAGCGGACATCTGGAATGTTGCATAACGGTTCGGTGATATCGAGTGATTACGTTACGCAATTGACATACACATGGATAAGGAGGAGGAGCGGAAGTACAGTCGACGATAAAACCATAATATAACAAAGATACTCAGTCATCGGTCATCAGTGTTAACCCTCAGTTGTATCGAGCTTCTAATTCATGTAAATATATCTATATATAATCATAGGCGTTCGTGAATATATATAGGTATATCCGGAAATAAATAAAGTATATATGTATTATATATACACACCTATCCCAATGTTTCGGGACGCCACGAGTCACTGGGGCAAATTTCTTAGGGGCGCTCGGGAGGGTTCGAAGACATCGAAAGGGGTTAGTCGAAGATTCACCAGGGGTTCGTATAGACGAGGAATTTGAAATCCTCGTAAGCCGAGCGATAAAATTTACCCCCGTGCGTCAACGGATCCTCGCATACCTATTGTCTATCAATGAATGATTATGTACTTATATATGTGTATGGCCTAATGTATATATTTCGCAAATTTAGTAATAAAATCATATTTCATTAAAGAGACGAATTTTTTTTTTCTTTCTTGCGAAAGAACAAAATTGCAGATTTAATGCCTGATCGAGACTTTCTTCATCCCTCTCACGTTTTCACGTGTACAGCTGATGACAAACGAGGGCGTCGAGATAACCGGAAGTGACAGAATGGACGTTACTCGGACCACGTAAGTCCCATGTGAGTATCCTGGACATACGTGTACTTCCGCAGTCGGGTTCCCGTATGAAATTGGCAGAGAATTTTTGTTTTGAGATAAATTTTCTTTTTCGTTTACTGCAGTGTGGATGAACCAGAGATTTTAACCACAGCCGAGCGAAGGGGATGAAATTATTTGACGGTATGTATATGAATTTCAAGTAATGGCATAACGACGTTCAGGGAAATCTCGGTAATTCCATTGCAGTAAAATTGCGAGGGTTGTTGGCTGGGGGTAGTAGCCCGCGAATCCAATACAATACGGATTCAGTAGGTAGTCAATCCTCCAGCCGGAAGGCGATTAATGCTAATGGTCGACGGAAAACGCGGAGCCACCCCTTTGAATATGTATCGAGGCATATTTTAGTGTTGAGAATGTTATCATAAATGTTAGCTCGCTACTTGCTAACTGGTTACTGATATAACCATTGGGATCCTATTAGGCCAGTAGTACCCGTACCCAATAGCGAGCTGAGTTCAGTTACGCAGCTTACTTATACGTGCAGTAAACATCATGGGTACGTAATATCAGTAGTAAGGGTAATAGGAGTTCAGACATGGGTTATGGTTGCAGAAGAAAAATGTGGAGTCCGAAGGATAGAGTTGTGAATGGGATATCGCATCGCTCAGAACCAGGACGTAAAATGCATTTTACGATGCAGTGTAGCTTGATGCAATTGTTCTGACATTACGCCGATATACGGCGCATTGCCTCGCTGCTGCTTTCCAACCCTCTCGGTCGCCTGCAATCCCATTTTTGTCCAAGGAAAATAGATATCAGAGAATATTCCACGAGGCTTCGGCTCTGGAACCGAAGACCAGCTGGATACTTCCAGGCGCGGAATTTTCAAGATCCTAACCTCACGATTCGATCGGACACTTTGCTGTAGCCAAGCATTTTATTTAGTCGAAATTCTGACTCTGGCTTCTGGTGCTTATCAAAGCAGACATTTTACATGTATCAGAAGAAGATATACCAACAGTCGGGAGTAACCGGAAACGAGGGGTGATGGACAGGCTAAAGGAAATTACCGAATGAGTATGGAGTGGACAGCTGTTATACAGGATCGATATTGGGGCTGATGGAGGACCTGTATTATGATCCAGTATGCTGTCGTTAAATTTGATAATTTAAGTAAATTTGCTTAAAAGTAAGCGCGTCAAATAGTATTCCCAGCCTATCAATTTTGCAGGATCCATTTTCTGAAAGGGTTGAGAATTTTCGAAAATCCCCGCCCGTCGATACGTGCCGCCAGCTTGTCAAACGTCCTCTCACAATAGTGCGGTTGGGTGTGGGTGGGTGACCACCCACCCACGTACGGGATGCACGAGAGCGACACTTGGCCACTCGCAGATCATCCTGCTGGATCGCATTTTGTCCCGGTCCTACTGGTCGGCTCTACGTCATTCCTAGTGGACTGTCATCCTCCCTTGCTGTCCCTCAAAACTACCCCTGGCGTCCGACGCTCCGAGAGCAAATGCGGTCACATAATCAGCACTATTGACGCCATTACGCCGGCGGTTCTCTCCTAAATGCATCTCGTCACTCCCGTCCGTTCCATTCCGTATATCCGTCGACGTAAACCCGGGCACGTATCACCTATGCACATGTTTTCACATATGTATAACGCACGTATAGAACTCCAAAATCTCCCTGTAATTACCAAAAAGGTATCAAATTTCTGGGGATGTTAAATCTGATTGAATTTTAAGATGAGGTGACAAATAATCACACGTAAAAGGGTCAAAGGGCATTTTGGTGAAAGTATTGACCTTTCTTGTAAACTTTCTTTTCATACCGTACTGTAAAGTTCTTCTCTCCTCCTTTCCCACTCGTGCCGATATACTTTTTCGTTCGCTTCCAAAATTACTTCCCCACCATTTTTGAGTCCCTCGCCTGAGTCCTTTTTGGACCGTATATTATTTCTTAGTCCTTTTCCAAGTGCAGTCGGGTAGGTTATGACTCACGGATGCAGTAAAAGTTATGAGGGTTAACGTGAAGTGCGTCAGGGTGAAGCAGCCAAGAGCTAGTGCAAATATTGATTTTCAATTAGGACATTCGTGACTTCGCGCAATGTCCCATCCCTAAGCTTCCTTATTGTTGCTCCGTTCTGACCCTTCGCCACGCGACTTCCGGCAGCCTTGGCATAAAATAAAATACAATCTCAAGGTTCATCTCGATGCAACACGGACTATTATCGATTTTGGTGACTATTACAATAGCCTCTCGACCTTAGCTCCTTCAAGCAACCTCAAGGAGCCCAGCTTCTTTTCCAGATGACTGACTAGCGAAGATGCAAAAAACGTTATCGTAGCCGCCGATAAGAACTTCAAAGATTACGCGTCCGACTGTGTACTTGCATCGAGGAAGATGAGCCCTTCGCTCTTGAAATCCCTTCTTATGGGATTTTTACCATAGCGATGGCTGCTCTTCACTTTGGATAGGTGTCCAATGAATTTCCTGAAGCTCGAAGGGTGGAAGGATGTGGATTACACGTTAATAACTTTCCTGGTAAATTTGCATTGGGGAACGTCGAGAGTCACGATCAGCGGATAGCATGCGATAGATCGATACCGTGAGCCCCACGTATAGAAATCTATCGATACTCGTCGATGGCTTCAGCATTGACCAGGGATATTCCAGGGATTTCTAGTTCTAAAAAAAAAAAAAAATTCCCTACCATGAAAGCTGGTAGGAATTGAGCAAAAGGGCGACGTAAGAACAGAGCACGAAAACTGCAAGTGCTGCAGCTGCAGTTGCTCATCTACACGACAGAACCAATATCCATGCTGCAAGCACAATTGTATCAGACACCTAACTGCCTTTGATAATCTCTCACCTGATATTTTTTTTTACAATGCCAAAATAATACCCATGCCTTTATCAAAGTGAAATGACAAGGTGACAATTTACATATGAACCTGGAAGTATGATTGATTCAGCCATGAATTAATGGAGTGTTCGTTTCCCTTTCGAAAAATACCAAGGGGTGTAAATGACGTTCGACAAGATCTTTATTGATTGGATGAACTCTCAAGAGAATGAGACGCGCCTTCTATAAGTACTCTTGTATACATAAATTTACCTACCTGTCTGCATATTTACTTCGGATGCCCTTAATGATTTAACGATATATCATAACGTGCCCGATACAAACTTTCTGTTCGTTCAAATGACACGTGTTATTTATACAGAACACGTATACAGCTAATGGTCAGAAACTATGAAAACAGAAATAAAAATCGGACTGCCCATAGTAGCCTGAGTATAATTTGTCGGTTAGCATCAGCGATTAAATCGCGACTCTAATTTTTCTTTGATATACTCAAGACACACGACAGTCCCCCCAGGGAGAGTCCTGTGTAATTAAAAGATTGAGATCGGAAACCATAATAATTATCCATCTAGCGATTGTCATTGGCTAAGGGTTGGATGACACTGTGCACCCTCTCTCTCGCACAGGCACCCTTCCTGGATACCATGCGTGCCTAATAGGAAAATTGCATGACTACAGCCATAGCAGTTTCGCATTGAACCGGCTACTATATTCGCTATCCACTGTGGAGTCACAGAAGCAGGAGCAGTCGGTATCGATGGTATCGATGGTATCGACGTCGTGTCATCCGTTTCACGAAAAAGGATACATTCATTGTTTTATCCATACTTCCAAAAGAATAATATCAGAAACGCATTAAAAACTAAGTAGCTTCCTCGGATCCAACACAAATCCGACGTCTCTTTGGCCTGGTAATAATTACAAGAAAATGCAGGATGATTATGCTTATAGGGAATAAAGGGGGAACAGAGGAAAAAAAAATGTGTAACATGAACTACGGTTGGGATGAATGAATGAGGGGGGATAGAATGAAAAAGTAAAAAAAGAAAGCAGGAGAATGCTCTCTGCTCTCCCTTCATTGTGTCTCGATATATTCCGTCAGGACGTAGACTACAGAAGTATTTCAATCCCGCTAAAGGGACACGACGTCACTATTGAAACGCGGTGAACGCGCATTGGAGGGAGGGGTGGGGGGGAGGGGGTTGGAGACGACGATCGAGATGTGTTACGCAAGAAACGAATGGGGGTTGGCGGGAGGGGGGAGAGGGGGGAGGAACTCAAAAAGGGGTTAATCCAGAAGCCTCGAGTTTCGCACAAGCATCAGGAAGCGCCACTTCCTTCCTTAACTTCTACCCTTGCCAGTAAGAGATTCTCCTCGGTCTTTCCTTCTTCCTTGTAATCCTGCGAATATCAGCCTCGAGTCGAGGAGGGAGATTCCGACGCTTAACAATCTAGTAACGCAGCAAAAGATCGATCCTTCGAAATCTCCCTGCACCCACGATATAAAAGCCACGTGGATTCGTATGGATCGAAATAAGATCGGGAGGGAGAAACAGCTTTCAGGAACTTGTCGGATGCTGTGTTGATCCTCCAAATGTCGCCTTCGTGTAACATGGGATACGTTTCGGCTGATAGCTTCACTGGTTACGTTATCGTGATGTATGATAATTCTGTGGGTGAAGTTCGAGTCCGGCGATAATCAATTGTTAAAAAATTTGAAAATATCTGAAAGTGTTTATGTTAGTTGAAAAAGTTTTTTCTTTTTTTTTTCTTTCGTTTGCTAGTCAAGACTCTCTTGTTCCAGTATATTTGAAGCTCCACAGTGGAGTGCTCGAGAGTACAAAGGTCCTTGAGGAAGTCAAGGACTGGAAAGCTACTGCTGCTGGTGCTTCTTATCCCTGACACGTGGTTCTCACTCCCCTTTATCCCGAAAAACCTTTGCCCATGAATATTCTTTTGAAAATTATTAAGGACTCTGTCGGAATGTCCTTCTTTTGTAGCTCGAGAAGCTTCCTCTTACGATGGAGTCCAGAGGGCCAACAACACGTTCAACGGCAGAGAGGAAACTGGATTGGAATTCGTATGTGGACCGGGTAAATTTATTTCAGCTGGATTCAAATTCTATTTTTTGCTTTCTTTTCAGTTCCAATGAAATAAATTTGAAAAATCGTGGAAACAGCAGCAGCCAATCATTTTTACTATAGAAAATCCTCGTTCTATTCCTTCAATAGCAGTCATTGATCCTAACGAAAATCTCCTACTGATAACATTGCTTCCAATAATTATGGCATGTTTCTTATTTGTATTTGGGATTTGGAGTATTCCTATAGTTTCAACCGTAATATCCTTAGCAGCCTTATGAAATTTGTTTATTATCTCTAGTACATAGTTACGATTTGCTCTTAGCATGTAATTTGTAAGAATCAACTAATAGAAATAAACATAAACAAATTTTGTACAAGCATCCATCTCATTATTCAGTATAATACTTTATTAGATTTCTAGAAAGAGCTAGAAAGAGATATGCTATCACACCTCGGAACCCTGAAACTAAAGGAGTTGACGCTAGGCCAACTTAGAAGGTGGGTAAGGATTGACTGCTTTTAGCAATGGGCCAGATAAGGACATAGGAGCGACAAATAAACGTTTCCTCCTTTTTCCATATATTCACCGGGAATTTCTCGCGTGCTTCATCTCCTGTTTATCCTCCTGCACTTCTGCTCACACGTTTTCCTCCACATTTTCCTGGACCTGGAAGGAATTCCTCGCCGTGATATTTGAACCAGAAATTTCCCATGGTTCCGTGGTTGGCGGTTTCTGTCCAGTCCAAAAGTGACAGCGCAGTCAGAAATAAGTAGGGAGATGCACAACGCTACGGTTTTAGGCGATAATAAAATCATGGTGCTACTGAAATACATGAGAACAACCAAAAAGCCTATTGTTGAAACATTTTAAGGACAATTTTAAGAAAGTGCGGTGCCAACTGGATACCTGTGTAGCATCTCAATTTTGAGTAAATATTATTGGATTTTGATTTATTTTCAAAATTTATTCAAAACATACAATCGGGCCTAAACCAAAATCTCGCAGGATACACGGTGTAGATAAAAATTGAATTGAAATTGTAGAATATCGAAAATAAATTACGTTCAGATAGAAACATGAATAAATTAGGTGTTTCGAACATTAAAGTAATTAATTAAATCAATAAAGTAAAACATTAACATTTAGAAATCGGAAATTCTTGCCAAGAATATTTAGAAGTACTGGAAGTTGCCCAAAATTGAGTGCGCGCAAATTCGTCGCACAGGACTCGGTGAGCGGCAGCAGGCGGATGGTGGGGGGAGCACTTAAGGCAGTGCGCGGACTCGGAGCGCTCATTCTTCCTCGAGCCGGTCTCCTATACTGGTCTCTTGGAAATACCCCTCATATTCATTTCCAACCTTCTTTTATTTCTATATTTATTTCTTCTTTATTTCCTTATCTCTTTTTATTTCATTCTTCACTTTCTTACTTATCGCTTTCCTTGTTTCTTCTCTACTTTTATAACTTTATTCCTTATTTTTCTACTTCTTCACTTCGTTATTTCTATATTCATTTCCAATCTTCTTCTATTTCTATATTTATATCTTCTTTACTTCGTTATTTATTTCTATTTAATTCTTCACTTTCTTATTTATCTTATTCCTCATTTCTTCTCCATTTTTATAATTCTATTCCTTTTTTCTACCTTTTCACTACTTTATTTCTATCTTCCCTTTTGTCTTCTCGTTTGCTTATTCTTCCTCGAGCCGGTCTCCTATACTGGTCTCTTGGAAATACCCCTCATATTCATTTCCAACCTTCTTCTATTTCTATATTTATTTCTTCTTTATTTCCTTATCTCTCTCTATTTCATTCTTCAATTTCTTACTTATCGCTTTCCTTGTTTCTTCTCTACTTTTATAACTTTATTCCTTATTTTTCTACTTCTTCACTTCGTTATTTCTATATTCATTTCCAATCTTCTTCTATTTCTATATTTATATCTTCTTTACTTCGTTATTTATTTCTATTTAATTCTTCACTTTCTTATTTATCTTATTCCTCATTTCTTCTCCATTTTTATAATTCTATTCCTTTTTTCTACCTTTTCACTATTTTATTTCTACCTTCCCTTTTGTCTTCTCGTTTGCTTATTCTTCCTCGAGCCGGTCTCCTATATTGGTATCTTGGAAATACCCCTCATATTCATTTCCAATCTTCTTCTATTTCTATATTTATTTCTTCTTTACTTCGTTATTTCTTTATATTTTATTCTTCACTTTCTTAATTATCTTATTCCTCATTTCTTCTCTATTTTTATAATTCTATTCCTTTTTTCTACCTTTTCACTATTTTATTTCTATCTTCCCTTTTGTCTTCTCGTTTGCTTATTCTTCCTCGAGCCGGTCTCCTATACTGGTCTCTTGGAAATACCCCTCATATTCATTTCCAACCTTCTTCTATTTCTATATTTATTTCTTCTTTATTTCCTTATCTCTTTTTATTTCATTCTTCACTTTCTTACTTATCGCTTTCCTTGTTTCTTCTCTACTTTTATAACTTTATTCCTTATTTTTCTACTTCTTCACTTCGTTATTTCTATATTCATTTCCAATCTTCTTCTATTTCTATATTTATATCTTCTTTACTTCGTTATTTATTTCTATTTAATTCTTCACTTTCTTATTTATCTTATTCCTCATTTCTTCTCCATTTTTATAATTCTATTCCTTTTTTCTACCTTTTCACTATTTTATTTCTACCTTCCCTTTTGTCTTCTCGTTTGCTTATTCTTCCTCGAGCCGGTCTCCTATACTGGTCTCTTGGAAATACCCCTCATATTCATTTCCAACCTTCTTCTATTTCTATATTTATTTCTTCTTTATTTCCTTATCTCTTTTTATTTCATTCTTCACTTTCTTACTTATCGCTTTCCTTGTTTCTTCTCTACTTTTATAACTTTATTCCTTATTTTTCTACTTCTTCACTTCGTTATTTCTATATTCATTTCCAATCTTCTTCTATTTCTATATTTATATCTTCTTTACTTCGTTATTTCTTTCTATTTTATTCTTCACTTTCTTATTTATCTTATTCCTCATTTCTTCTCTATTTTTATAATTCTATTCCTTTTTTCTACCTTTTCACTATTTTATTTCTATCTTCCCTTTTGTCTTCTCGTTTGCTTATTCTTCCTCGAGCCGGTCTCCTATACTGGTCTCTTGGAAATACCCCTCATATTCTTTTCCAACCTTCTTCTATTTCTATATTTATTTCTTCTTTATTTCCTTATCTCTTTTTATTTCATTCTTCACTTTCTTACTTATCGCTTTCCTTGTTTCTTCTCTACTTTTATAACTTTATTCCTTATTTTTCTACTTCTTCACTTCGTTATTTCTATATTCATTTCCAATCTTCTTCTATTTCTATATTTATATCTTCTTTACTTCGTTATTTCTTTCTATTTTATTCTTCACTTTCTTATTTATCTTATTCCTCATTTCTTCTCCATTTTTATAATTCTATTCCTTTTTTCTACCTTTTCACTACTTTATTTCTATCTTCCCTTTTGTCTTCTCGTTTGCTTATTCTTCCTCGAGCCGGTCTCCTATATTGGTATCTTGGAAATACCCCTCATATTCATTTCCAATCTTCTTCTATTTCTATATTTATTTCTTCTTTACTTCGTTATTTCTTTATATTTTATTCTTCGCTTTCTTATTTATCTTATTCCTCATTTCTTCTCCATTTTTATAATACTATTCCTTATTTTTCTACTTTTTGACTTCTTTATTTCTATCTTCCTTTCTGCTTTCTCGTTTCATTCTGTTCCCTCTCACTTTCTATTGTGCTTGTTTTACACTTCCTATTCCTTTGGTCGGGTCGAGCATATTAATTCAAGTAGTGATATAAGAGTAGTCACCCTGCTAGTGCAGCTAGACTTAAGACCATGGTGTCGGGGGTTGCCCTTCCGCCTCATCCGCTGAGCTTGCTCAGTGGGTCGGGCCCAAGTTGTGGCCGCAACAGGACCTTATGGGTCTCCCGACGGGGGCCTTGAGCCCCCTTAGGGTATCTACGGCCATGGTCTTTCGTTTAGTGAATCTAGCCAGGTGTCTAGCTCTCGCGTATTTAGTATAATTTGTTCGCTTTGCTAAAAACACTCCAATATGTCGTTGACCCCTGGGCACTTGTGTGGGTAGTGACGATCCTATGTGTCGGTGGGGAGGTCGGTGTGGTAGTCCGTTGGCTCTGGGTAAAGTCCTATTTGTGCTTGTGCTTGGGGGTCTTCTTCACTTGGGGTAGGTGCGGGTGCTATTGAGCACCTGCTAGTATAAAGTCACCCTCTGTCGGAGACATTTTGCGCGGGGATCGATGGCTAACGGGGCCCGCCGCCGGCGGCGGGCGTGGTTCCTTACGTCTAACCCACTGAGCTTGCTCGGTGGGAAGGGACGGAGGTTGTAGCGTTAAATATCGTCCTTCGGGATGTCCTGGCGGTGCTCGCAAGAGCCACTGCTGGGTGCTACGCCCGCGGTCTTTCGTTGCGGTGAATCTTGACAAGGGGTAGACCGCGTTTAACTTGTCCCTTTTGCGTTTAACTTATCTTAGCTTCTTCGCGTTTAACTTCACCTTACCCCCTTGTGCGTTTTTCTTGTCCCTCGACCCGACTTCCTTTCCTTCCTGAGGTTTTTCCCCCCTAGTCCTGTGCGCGAAAGCCGCAGGACTCGGGGGTTTTCCTCAAAAAAAAGAAAAAAAAACACGGTCCCCTATGGGGCCTCGGAGGGGTCGTAGCTCCCTTCAGGAGAGGCAGGACCTCACGGAAATGGGCGTGGTGGGGCCCATTTCGCTCCCTTAAACTTCTTACTTTTCCTACTTTTTTGAGTTTTCTCATTTGTCGTTCCTCCCGAATAATCTGGTCTTCGTGCATACGCTTTACGCATTTTCTTCTCTCCATGTTCCCTCAGTCCTTACCATCTCTCTTCTTCACTCTTTCTTTTAATCATTTTAAATCATTTAAATGCGTTAAGAAAGCTTTAAGTATTAAATTTAAACAATGTTAGCTTTAAGCATCAATTTGTAAAATTGTTTGGCTATGGTCCTCAAGGATCCAAGATCCAGCATCAAATAAATCCTATTCTATTCATTCTAACAATCTTCCTCTTTTTCCCTTCAACAACATCTTCCCTGTCTGCTGCCGCGAAACGTTTCTACTCAATTTTCGAATCTCCTATTCCTTACTATGTCTCCATCACTCTCTTCCTAGTATATCCTTAAAAACTAAGTTTTTAAAATGTCCTTTAGAAAAAGGAAAAATTAAAGTCGTAGTAGATATATAAAATACAACACGTGTATTATATTGCAGTGATGTATGTAATATATCTTTAATATGTAATATATCTTTAAATAAATCTTATTACAAATCTTTCGCAGCTGTATGTGTATGTCTGTATGTATGGTTGCGCATTGTATACTATGTACTTTGTATGCCTGTATGTATGTCTGCACTTTGTATAATGTATCATTATTACGTTTGTCGAATAAATCATTTTGTAACACTTATATACGTCGATATTCTTTTGCCCAATGCGAATATCCCACAGTAAGAATGAGTTCTGTCTCTCTCTTACACTCCTCCGTCCTAACAGTATCCTGCTCCTTGTCCTCCAATCTTATGCTGCTACACCTCTTCTCGGCTATGCTGCATTTTCTCTGCCATTACTTTTATTACATCTGGATGTTGCGAAAAGCGAAGGGATTTTTTGAAAGTGCCCAATCGCAGTTTTATCTGTACCAGCGTGATACAGCTGATTTTCGATTTACTTTCGGAATTATTTTATTGGAGAAAGTTCACTAATTCTCTCAGAGATGGCGCCACATATCATGTCCAGGAGGTGCTGCCCTCTTATCGGCGAAAATTCGAACTAATACAAATTCTTTAATAAGATTTATCCATTGAAATTTCGACGATGAGATTTTTAAATTGATTTCGGAATTATTCTATCGGAGAAAGTTCATTCTTTCTCTCAGAGATGGCGCCACATATCATGCCCAGGAGGTGCTGCCCTCTTATCGGCGAAAATTCGAACTAATGCGAATTCTTTAATAAGATTTACTCATTGAAATTTCGAAGATGGGATTTTTAAATTGATTTCGGAATTATTCTATCGGAGAAAGTTCATTATTTCTCTCAGAGATGGCGCCACATATCATGCCCAGGAGGTGCTGCCCTCTTATCGGCGAAAATTCGAACTAATGCGAATTCTTTAATAAGATTTATCCATTGAAATTTCGGCGATGGGATTTTTAAATTGATTTCGGAATTATTCTATCGGAGAAAGTTCATTATTTCTCTCAGAGATGGCGCCACATATCATGCCCAGGAGGTGCTGCCCTCTTATCGGCGAAAATTCGAACTAATGCGAATTCTTTAATAAGATTTATCCATTGAAATTTCGAAGATGGGATTTTTAAATTGAATTCGGAATTACTTTAACCGAGAAAGTTCACTCGTTCTCTCAGAGATGGCGCCACATATCATGCCCAGGAGGTGCTGCCCTCTTATCGGCGAAAATTCGAACTAATGCGAATTCTTTAATAAGATTTATCCATTGAAATTTCGAAGATGGGATTTTTAAATTGAATTCGGAATTACTTTAACCGAGAAAGTTCACTCGTTCTCTCAGAGATGGCGCCACATATCATGCCCAGGAGGTGCTGCCCTCTTATAGGCGAAAATTCGAACTACTGCGAATTCTTTAATAAGATTTACTCATTGAAATTTCGAAGATGGGATTTTTAAATTGATTTCGGAATTATTCTATCGGAGGAAGTTCATTCTTTCTCTCAGAGATGGCGCCACATATCATGCCCAGGAGGTGCTGCCCTCTTATCGGCGAAAATTCGAACTAATGCGAATTCTTTAATAAGATTTATCCATTGAAATTTCGACGATGCGATTTTCAAATTACATTTGAAATAATTTTATCATAGAATGTAGTATTGATGAAGAAAAGCGAAGTTAAGATATGGATAATATGGCAGAGATGGAATGGGAATTGGAGCACAGGTAAAAAGGGGTTTCGCAGCATAAGGAAGGAGAAGGATGCTGTTAGGACGGAGGAGTGTAAGAGAGAGACAGAACTCATTCTTACTGTGGGATATTCGCATTGGGCAAAAGAATATCAATGTATATAAGTGTTACAAAATGATTTATTCGACAAACGTAATAATGATACAGTATACAAAGCGCAGACATACATACAGGCATACAAAGTACATAGTATACAATGCGCAACCATACATACAGACATACACATACAGCCGCGAAAGATTTGTAATAAGATTTATTTAAAGATATATTACATATTAAAGATATATTACATATATCACAGCAATGTAATACACGTGTTGTATTTTATATATCTACTACGACATTAATTTTTCCTTTTTCTAAAGGACATTTTAAAAACTTAGTTTTTAAGGATATACTAGGAAGAGAGTGATGGAGACATAGTAAGGAATAGGAGGTGCATTTTCGAGTATTTTCAAAATACAAAAAAAAAAGTCTGCCAGTACTAAAAAGTAAAGGAATTTTTTGAAAGTTGCCCTATCGCAATGTAACCTGTACCACCCTCTTCTATGGACTATTCTATCTTTCTGCATTAAGAGATCTTTCAAAATTTCATGGAAAAAGCCGTAGCTCCAACCGTTTTCGAGATACAGCCTCCCGAAGGTGGATTTTCGAGTATTTTCAAAATTCAAAAAAAAGTCTGAGAGTACCAAAATGTAGAAGAATTTTTTGAAAGTGGCCCTATCGCAATGTAACCTGTACCACCCTCTTCTATGGACTATTCTATCTTTCTGCATTAAGAGATCTTTCAAAATTTCATGGAAAAAGCCGTAGCTCCAACCGTTTTCGAGATACAGCCTCCCGAAGGTGGATTTTCGAGTATTTTCAAAATTCAAAAAAAAGTCTGCGAGTACCAAAATGTAGAAGAATTTTTTGAAAGTGGCCCTATTGCAATGTAACCTGTACCACCCTCTTCTATGGACTATTCTATCTTTCTGCGTTAAGAGATCTTTCAAAATTTCATGGAAAAAGCCGTAGCTCCAACCGTTTTCGAGATACAGCCTCCCAAAGGTGCAATTTCGAGTATTTAACAAAATTTAAGAATAGACTGAAGCCTATGCAACCGAATGCTTTTCAAGATAACAAATATTAAGGCAGGATGCACAGACTAAATAAGAATATCGGGTAACATTGAGCTAACCAAATGACTAAGAGAATTTTTTTTTTAGAAGGTTGTATCGATAAAGGAAAAGCGAAGTCAGAATACGGATAATATGGCAAAGATGGAATGGAAATAATGATAGAGAAAATGGACTATAGCAGGAAAGGGGTGTCGAAGGTTAAGGCAGCAGGAGGAGGAAACGGATGGAAAAGGATGCTTATGATGGAGGAGAGTAAGAGAGAGAGAGATAGAACTCATTCGTACTTTGGGATATTCGCAGAGGGCAAAAGAAAATAAAAGTGTACAAGTGTTACAAGATGATTTATTCGACAAATGCAATAATGATACACTATACAAAGTACAGATGTACATATACAGCCCGCGAAAGATTAGTAATATAAATGCCAATAAGAGATATATTACAATATATCACTGCAATATAATACACATGTATAGTATGTTACATGCTTTTCTTTTCCCAAAAGACATTTTAAAAACTTAGTTTTTAAGGATATACTAGGAAGAGAGTGATGGAGACATAGTAAGGAATAGGAGATTCGAAAATTGAGTAGAAACGTTTCGCGGCAGCAGACAGGGAAGATGTTGTTGAAGGGAAAAAGAGGAAGATTGTTAGAATGAATAGAATAGGATTTATTTGATGCTGGATCTTGGATCCTTGAGGACCATAGCCAAACAATTTTACAAATTGATGCTTAAAGCTAACATTGTTTAAATTTAATACTTAAAGCTTTCTTAACGCATTTAAATGATTTAAAATGATTAAAAGAAAGAGTGAAGAAGAGAGATGGTAAGGACTGAGGGAACATGGAGAGAAGAAAATGCGTAAAGCGTATGCACGAAGACCAGATTATTCGGGAGGAACGACAAATGAGAAAACTCAAAAAAGTAGGAAAAGTAAGAAGTTTAAGGGAGCGAAATGGGCCCCACCACGCCCATTTCCGTGAGGTCCTGCCTCTCCTGAAGGGAGCTACGACCCCTCCGAGGCCCCATAGGGGACCGTGTTTTTTTTTCTTTTTTTTGAGGAAAACCCCCGAGTCCTGCGGCTTTCGCGCACAGGACTAGGGGGGAAAAACCTCAGGAAGGAAAGGAAGTCGGGTCGAGGGACAAGAAAAACGCACAAGGGGGTAAGGTGAAGTTAAACGCGAAGAAGCTAAGATAAGTTAAACGCAAAAGGGACAAGTTAAACGCGGTCTACCCCTTGTCAAGATTCACCGCAACGAAAGACCGCGGGCGTAGCACCCAGCAGTGGCTCTTGCGAGCACCGCCAGGACATCCCGAAGGACGATATTTAACGCTACAACCTCCGTCCCTTCCCACCGAGCAAGCTCAGTGGGTTAGACGTAAGGAACCACGCCCGCCGCCGGCGGCGGGCCCCGTTAGCCATCGATCCCCGCGCAAAATGTCTCCGACAGAGGGTGACTTTATACTAGCAGGTGCTCAATAGCACCCGCACCTACCCCAAGTGAAGAAGACCCCCAAGCACAAGCACAAATAGGACTTTACCCAGAGCCAACGGACTACCACACCGACCTCCCCACCGACACATAGGATCGTCACTACCCACACGAGTGCCCAGGGGTCAACGACATATTGGAGTGTTTTTAGCAAAGCGAACAAATTATACTAAATACGCGAGAGCTAGACACCTGGCTAGATTCACTAAACGAAAGACCATGGCCGTAGATACCCTAAGGGGGCTCAAGGCCCCCGTCGGGAGACCCATAAGGTCCTGTTGCGGCCACAACTTGGGCCCGACCCACTGAGCAAGCTCAGCGGATGAGGCGGAAGGGCAACCCCCGACACCATGGTCTTAAGTCTAGCTGCACTAACAGGGTGACTACTCTTATATCACTACTTGAATTAATATGCTCGACCCGACCAAAGGAATAGGAAGTGTAAAACAAGCACAATAGAAAGTGAGAGGGAACAGAATGAAACGAGAAAGCAGAAAGGAAGATAGAAATAAAGAAGTCAAAAAGTAGAAAAATAAGGAATAGTATTATAAAAATGGAGAAGAAATGAGGAATAAGATAAATAAGAAAGCGAAGAATAAAATATAAAGAAATAACGAAGTAAAGAAGAAATAAATATAGAAATAGAAGAAGATTGGAAATGAATATGAGGGGTATTTCCAAGATACCAATATAGGAGACCGGCTCGAGGAAGAATAAGCAAACGAGAAGACAAAAGGGAAGATAGAAATAAAATAGTGAAAAGGTAGAAAAAAGGAATAGAATTATAAAAATGGAGAAGAAATGAGGAATAAGATAAATAAGAAAGTGAAGAATTAAATAGAAATAAATAACGAAGTAAAGAAGATATAAATATAGAAATAGAAGAAGATTGGAAATGAATATAGAAATAACGAAGTGAAGAAGTAGAAAAATAAGGAATAAAGTTATAAAAGTAGAGAAGAAACAAGGAAAGCGATAAGTAAGAAAGTGAAGAATAAAATAGAGAGAGATAAGGAAATAAAGAAGAAATAAATATAGAAATAGAAGAAGGTTGGAAATGAATATGAGGGGTATTTCCAAGAGACCAGTATAGGAGACCGGCTCGAGGAAGAATGAGCGCTCCGAGTCCGCGCACTGCCTTAAGTGCTCCCCCCACCATCTGCCTGCTGCCGCTCACCGAGTCCTGTGCGACGAATTTGTGCGCACTCAATTTTGGGCAACTTCCAGTACTTCTAAATATTCTTGGCAAGAATTTCCGATTTCTAAGTGTTAATATTTTGCTTTATTGATTTAATTAATTATTTTAATGTTATGAACTTGTTTTCGATATTCTACAACTTCAATTCAATTTTTATCTATTCCTTATATCCTGCGAGATTTTGGTTTAGGCTCGATTGTATATTTTGAATAAATTTTGAAAGTAAATCAAAACCCAATAATATTTACTAAAAATTGAGATGCTACACGGTTGTCAAGTTGGAACCGCACTTTCTTAAAAATGTCTTAAAAATGTTTCAACGATACCTTTCTTCAGTAGTTGTTGAGAAGTTCCATAGTTCCCGGTCCCGTTCCAAGGGTTGCTTTGGGAACCAGCGATGACTAGCAGAGAACCTCTGCTCGCCAAGCTACGCGTTCGTGTTAACGTTTAGCTCGGCTACGACTGGATACGCGTTGTCGATGGAGGCGATGATCACAAAATTCAACTTCCAGACTTGCCGCTACTATTTAGCACCATGATTTTATTATCGCCTAAAACCGTAGCCTTGTGAATTTCCCTACTCATCCCTGGCGCAGTTGCCACTTCACTCACTGACAGTTAGCTTCTGTGAGCAAAGACGAACTACGTGAACGTAAGCACGGACTACGTGAGTCATGTAGCAAAATCGCAAATCCCCTATTACGAAATATAACTTTGAAATTCATTTTCTTAACAATAATACAATAAAACCTATTTATCGCCTAGACGTTTTCTTTTTTTTTTCGAAATATTTTTTTGTAGTGTAAAAACTATAATTTTTACATAAATACTAGTTATCCCGTCGAAGAGGACATGAAAAATCTTTCAAAAAGCGCACCTGAAACGATGCGATATTACTACGCAGAACCGTTTAAAAGCACTTGTCCACCTGTTCATTGGCACTGTGTATAGCTCTTGCATTTGTGGACACTCACATTTTGTAAATACACACACAATCCGCGTATTCGAAATAACCCAATTTGCAATCGAGCCTTTCCAGCCGTATCAGAATTCTCTATTACCGCCAAAACGTGCAGGTAACAATTAAAAGTAACGACAGAAATTATATCTGCTACAGTAACAACTGTGAGTTTGATGGCTGGGATAGCAACGTACGTATGGATGTAAAACATGTGTTGCACGTCTTCTTTCATGTTGAACTGACAAATCATATGGCTCGTGCGATTCGAACGATACGTGAAAGCTGTTTCTGTCGGCATATTCATTTTGCCCCACTATTCGTAATTTTCGTATACACAGAGAGCTGCACGCATCACCCTACAAAGTTTTTCTATAGTACCACCGAGTTTTATAGCAAAGGTAAATTTTTTCCTACGTTTCACGTAAATTGTCGAGTCTAAAACAATGAGAATTCTAGCAAGGCCTTAACCTAACGCGATAGAATTGGCGATGCTGTCAAGTTTCGCAGCAGCTGCGGAGAAAGAGATTCGCTATTCGCAAAAGTGATATTTTATTGTCTATGGAGAGCAATTACAATTTGGCCGGAAAATTGCGAGTTTCTGAACTGAAAGTTCTCGTAATTAGCACTTTTGAAATTGGCTGGCAACGAGCAGCCACTGTCCGTTCCGCTGTGGTAGCCACTGTTCTTTCCCAGGCTAATTAGTCGCGAGGTGTTTCGATACCCTACACTCTTCCTACCTATATGACTACCAAACCCACAGCCTTCTGACCTCCACACGGTTTACCAATAATTACCTGATGATCCATTACTTGAGACAAATTTTCCCTTTTTTTTCCTCTCTGCACCTGCGACGATTCTGCAAAATTATTTAATTTATTTTCAATAATTTCACCGATACTCCCAATTGCTATAAAGGAATATTGGAGATTACTCTATCTGGCAGTAATCAATATAAAAACTTGAAAAGCCACAACGAAGTCAATAGAATTAACCATTACTATTCGCTACTATGGATAAATAATGCAATCTATGTCAAACGACTTTATCATTAATAGAAAACTACTGTATTTCCCTATGTTATACCCGCTTCAGATTACAGTCCCTGGTGTCTTTGATATATCGATCAGTCTGTGGGACATACATCAAGTGTTATTTGTATACAACCTGCGATATTTTTTTCCCACTATACTGGGAAGAGTCGCGATTTCCAGTAAGCAGGGTGCCAGCCTAATGGTCAGTTTGAAAATTGGACTTTACTTAACGCAGGATTAAGTGACGTTCTTGGGAAACAATTTACAGAGGATTTCACTTATCGTCCTATTCTCACTCTAGTGTATAGCTCCACGAGACAAAGAATAAAAATAAGATAAAGAATATCATATGGAATCGTCACGTAATACGTCTCTGTCTTCATTTGAAACGACTCCCGCCACTCTAATACTCGCTTCTACCAATCTACTATCTCTTATCTGTGGCGTGACCACACATACTTTATTTCCGTGGCTATATTTTTTATGATTCTCCAACCATATTTCTCCCTCGGAGACAGCCAGCTCTCTGACGCCGTGTATAGGCTTCCTGCTTTCGCAATAATACTGGGTCGGTATAGCTGAGCCACGCGGAAAGACCCATTCACATTGGCACAATTTCGGTACGAGACTACGCGAGTCAGCTGAATTCATCGTTGGTAAAGAGCATGCTAGAGATCTTTAGTTTGCGAGGAGAGGTTAGTGCATCTTAAATAACCCCCTGGGAGTGAGATGGATCCGCAAGGGATACAATGGACCAATAAGGATGCTGAACGGAAGAAAATAGTTGGTTAGCTGTCGGACCCAAGAATTAAGTCATTAAATGCACAGGAAAGTTACAAGGTCGTGGTTGAGTAGACGAAGTGAAAATCGATATGAAACTCTGCAAATGAGATTCAGCCGTGTGGCTTTTACGGCGCATTCGCCATCTTCTGGGGATACAATTTAAAAGGTTCCCTTGCCCCAAACTCCATAACACACCGCGGGTCCATTATCCTACAACGACGGTCCTCTAATGGTGGGTCTTTGACCTTACGAACCCCTTAATGACTTTTTTAGGTATACACTCTTTAGTATATTAGACTGCCGAGAGAAAACCCGTCAGGCTTCAGGACGACAGGTCGGGGGTACCGAAAATTTTTGTTTATTGTTGCGAAAGCATTAAAGTCGTCTTGGCGAAGACACGGCTAATTATGGTTATCAGAGGGAATGTCCACGTGCCGGAAGTATATTCTGATGGCTGAGCAAAATGCCTGAACGTTACGAAGAAAATGTGCCGAGGGATAATGAAATTTAAAGCTTCTAATTTCCAAAGCTTTTCCAGGGATTATATCCTTAGATCTTAAGGAATTTCGTAGGAGTGCTTCACTCAAATATTGCGAGAAACGCCGTAAGCCAATAGTCAACAAGCACGTGCAATGTCAAAATTCAAAACTCAAAAATTTTTATTTTCCCTTAAAATCGCGCATGGCACGCATTTAGGCTGCTGGTAACTTATAACTTGGCAGATTTCAAGAGTCCTGAGTGAAATCACTTGGGAGTACACGGATAACTTTTATACAGACGTCGCGAAATAAAAAACATTTTTGCTTAAAGTAGAACAAACCGAAGATTCTCGTTGTCCATTGCAGTTTATTTTGATTATTTAGGGCTTGCAAGTCTGTTTAGAAATTCTTGGGAATAGTAGTCCGTAGTAGTCTATAGACCGAATTGCGGAAGGACGAAAGGGTCTGCGATTAAGGCAAAAGGACAAAACGGCGAAGGACCGAAGGATGAAGAACGAAATCCCAAAGGATGATACCCGGAGCGCGACAATAGTCGGATTTCTGAACAATCGAGACACCGCCATTCGAAACAAGCTGTTACGAGTGAATAGAATTGCATTAGAGTATAATAAACGCACTGCTCCCCTTGTAGCGTTACAACAGTATACCTATTACCTAAATTATTCAGAACGGCTGTTATTGTGGAATCGCAAGAACGCTCCTAATACGTTCAGTCCTCTGTTATCTGTTTAAAAACTATTTGACTCTCGCAGCCTCTTTTTACATTCCTATTTCTAATTGCTCATAAGTATCGTGAACGAAGGTAGGTCATTACCACGTGAGGGCGCTGCGGCGTCTCTTATACGGTGTCAGGCAAGGGAAACTCTTGGGTTGTGAATTTCCTCGATTTCACGGGTCGTATTTCGTTAATGAAATTACGAGGAAATGAAAAAGAAGCGAGGAGGATTTAGTGAGAAGTGAAGGAGTGGAAAGCAAGATAGTGGGAGGGCTGACGGGAGGAAATAGTAGAAATGGGATATAATTCGTGTCACGTTCACCCACAGCATTTCGCCTGGGCAAAAGCCAGTCTCGAATAGCGAGAGGAGTTCTCGCTCCTTTTCTTTAAACCTTGCTTCTTTTATTTCCTTTTATTTACTTTTTTTTCTAATTTTTTTATCTATCGTTACTTCACTTTTTGTTTCCCCCAGCAAAGCACCAGAAATAATCTCGTCTTGCACAGGACTATGGTACTAATTAAGCGAGTCCTGTAATTATCCTGTTATTGACAGTCAGGCTATCGGACTACAGCCCTTTGTACCGTTCAAACGTGGCCGGTGCTGCCACTGCGGGACTGTCAGGAACCCGAGGATAGGACAATCTATTCCTACTGGTATAAATGGCAGAAGGAACTCAATTTTTTTTCTTCTTTTCGGCGATAGCTAACGCTGTGATATAGTCCAATTTTACATTTATCTTTTTTGAGCCTTTCTATCTGATTTTTCTGTCTCTTTCAAAGAAGACTCTCCTGCCAGTTCCGATATCGGATATCCGTTGGATGGAACTTAATTACCCTTGCTACCAAAGTCCACTGGACTTGACCAGCTGCCTGAAATAATTTTAACTGGCCGTGAGTTAGATAATCGGAAACGACTGTTCCCACCAGGGGCCGTAGAAAGGGAGTTCACCATTCGCAGAAGCTGGTTCGACGCTCGTTCGAACCTGCCAAGAATATCAACCGATCTGGCCAGCAATAAAAGTAGGATGCCGGAAGGTGTGGGGAATTTGCATTCGCTGACGTCACGTCCTGTCTGCCGCAGGGCTCCTGCGGCTGTAGCGGGTTTCGGGTTCGGTAAAAAGGGACAAAAAAATGAACGTCCTGGCAAAAGTGGCGCAAGAGGCAGGATATAGTAAGAAGCGGATAGTACTGAAAAGTCGGGAAAAAAAAAGGAAAAAGAAAGTGCAAAGAAAAAATAAAGAAGGTGGAGAAGAAAAAGTTGCAGGTAAGACGGCACAGGTACACCAGTTCTAGGATTTTAGCAATTTACTTACGTAAGGTAGAGTTCTCCCTGTACACACTTACTTATTTCTACAAAGACCTACAGGTATATATCTTCCTTGCGATTTATATAGGATCGATACTCCCTGCCACGAGGCTGAATATCCGGTCGGAACTCAGCATTAACAGAAATTCTGGATTCGTGGTTGCTCATAGTAGATCCACTAGATTCTAGTAGTCACCATTGTGTAGAATCCATCGTAGAACTCACAAATCTTTTGAGAAAATGATGGCGTCCAAGTGCTCTAGAAGAAACCAGCCAAGCATGACAAAGGCTTCCGAAGAAGAACCTCATATTTATAAAGCGTTTATATCCGCTACGAAAATACCGATCTAGACGATTTCCCATACGTACCTCTGCAAGCGCATATGCGAATATCCTACCGGTTCAAGTACGACTAACGGAATCTCGAGATTTTCATGAAACTTTTTGCCTGTCGTTTCACTTGAGAAATAACGTAGAATTGGGCACTGCTATACCTATAGCCACATACTCCAGGTCCACATAGTTGAGGTTATGGGTGCTAGAGCGGAGAACAGCAGTTCATAGACTATTGAAGTAGAAGTAGCAATGCATGTCCGAGCGCCGTATATTCTCATAGTTAGATCCTCCTTCTACTCTCCGGTTGGGCTCTCTAGGGGCTAACAGGGGCGACAGGGGTGGCACGTGGGGTATACCAGCTACACGACCAGTCGGGGGATATTTATTTACATTCTGGCAATTAGCTGGCCATTAGTCGGGCCTCTAGGGTCAGCCACCCCTCCACGGAACGCGAACTACCCTTGCGAGTACCACCCCGACCACATCTCAGGCCAGACTGTGACAAAGATATGGATTTATTCAATTACGTCCGTGGCTGCTAGACTTGCATTTTACCCTGGAATTCGTTGCAGGAATTTGTGTACGTTTATTGCGTGTCTTAACGATCTTGAAAATGGATGCTGCTGTCGTTATCGATCGATCGGGTAAAAATCGAATTGTGTCCTTAGTCTAAGATAGATCGTAAAAAACGTAACGATCTCCATTAGCCTTCTGAATCATTGATTGGACCTGCCAAGCATTATGTGCTTCTGGAAATGCCGGTCGGTTATGTAGAAAAGGGATTAGCATGTCTGATAGACAATTTTCGATCGAATCAACCGACCGAGATAAACACTCTGAAGCTGAAGGATAAAGTGGCCAATGGATGATCCAAGAAAATTTATTAATTCAAAAGTGTCTGGTGTAACGAAAAAAAAAAATTAAAAACTTATCACAAAAGTATCTAATCTGTTCCACTGAGATTCGTATATATTCTTCGATTCTGTACCTCCACATGAATCATCTGGACCACAGCATCCCGATTCTTTTGTAGAAGGAAGGACGTAGAAGAGAGTGTGTGTGGCCGAGTAGAAGGCAACACGAAGCCAGTGTTCCTTTTTAAATGTCGCACGAAGGCGAAACCCATTACGGACAGATGCTTGATTAATGTCTGCCCTGGCGAGCGTCAACGCTTCGCGAAATTTTACTCACTCGAGTTCGAAGTCGCTGTTATCGGAGTGAGAGAGAGAGAGAGAGAAAGAGAGCAGGGCAAAAGAAAAGGAAATCTTTAAAAAAAAAAGCAAGAACTCCCAATTATTCTACGAGGTCGAAATTAGCCTCGGCTCGTTAACGAGGACGGATATTTTTTTCATCCCTCCCTCCCTACCACCCCCCGTCCCGTGCCATAGTGGCGGCACGTTAATGTCACGTGAACATGGGAGGAACGTATAGCGTACGTCGAGCGAAGGAAGGCCTGCTTCAGAACATGTATATAGGGCTCGTATAACTATAGGCACCTATAAAAAGAAAAGAAGAAAAAAAGAAAAATAGAAGAGGAAAAAATAAAAAATCGATCCCTGCTCTAATCTGATTAAGACTTCGTGTTGTCGGATACTCGTGGAGAGAGAGAGAGAGAGAGAGAGAGAGAAAGTGAGCAGGGTGTCAGGGTGTCAGGAGTGTGAGGTCAGCCAGGCCGCACCCTATCATAAATACCCTGGACATAAGATCCTCCTAAACGGAGAAAAGCGGGATTCTCGCCTTAACGAAGTGCAAGCGAGGAACCGATAGTTCAATACCAGAAGGACTCGTGTCCTCTAACAATTTGAGTAGCGCGAGTAATCGCACCCCACGTCACGAGAAGCGATCTTACCGAAGTAACGAGCGATAAAGGTGATACCTGTGTACTCACTGTGTCCTACATAGACTCTTACGTGTTACCGGTTGCACAATATTTTTCTATGCTTCATAAAACTCGAGCCACGTTTATTTAGTATACAGTCGCGATCGACGACTGATATAAGATCCATTATATGTGAAATATACATAGGACTGGACAGTGCAGTGACAGTGCGTTATGTGCATTCATTGGAGATGCTGTTGAATTCTGGAGTAGCTGTCTATGGAGAAATACATTATGCTACGTTCCAGCGGAGATACCGTAGTCGCGAAGTGCTTTGCGATTTATTCCCATTTATCGTTAAGGGGGATCGATAGGATATATGGTACGGATGGGACGTGGCCGAGTATACTGCCAGCTCCCAACTCCCAGTTGACGCATAGAGGAGAAGGGAAATAAAAGTTACGGCAAGGAAAACCTTAGTGGGAAGAAGAAAAAGGCCGTCGGAATGAAAAGTACGAAGTAACGATTATTGCGAATAGCGCCTGATGCGCTGATAGTTTTAAGGGAGTAAAAAAGGATTCGAATGGTAGATATCAGAAGTGGCAAGTATCCACTGTGTCATTGGGTTAGGGGTAGAGGCGGAAGTGGACGACACCCAGGAAACGGATGCTGATACACAGGATGGACGGACGTATCACGTATATATGTGTACGGCTAACAAATGGGGTCGAGCTGTACGTACGCATATAAAATATGCCGACCACGCTATCTCGTCGCCAATTGCCTGGAAAACTCACGCGAAAATATCGATCGTTACTTTCTCTCTCGCTCTCTCTCTACCTCTAATCAGATTAGGCAAGAGCGACGACTCGAGCGCCGTGCTAATGTAACTGGTGAATTTCTCGCTTCGAATAATTATACCAGTTGATCCATGGAGTCTTTAAGCGATGGAAGTGGCTGCGATCGATAGATCCTTTTTTTCTGGATCCTCAATGAAAATGGCGAAGGTTCCAGTGTCCCTGAATCGGCAAGTGGGCTAGAATCTGACTGAAGCGTCATCTGGAAGAGGATCGTCAATGTGGCTTGGTCACTTGTCACCTACAGGGCTGGCACACAATTTAATTTCCATTAAAGTTCTCAATAGGGGTTGGAGGGTGGATGGCAGAGTATGTTTGCCAAGTAGGTACATACTTCTAATTTGCATCTATAATTCGAGGATCCACTAATACAATGGCGGATCTACGAATTCATGTTTCTGCGAACTCCTACATATTTTTTATTCCTCTCGACTCGTTGTCTTCTCTCTCTCGTTCTCCTCCTCTTGTACCCATAAAACGCTCCTCGTCTGTCGCTTTCCTTATTTTGCCTTTTACTTCTCTCTCTTACGCGTACTCTCACTTATAACCTTATCCTTCTTCGTCATGCGCTTTTCATTCGTGTCGAACGAAAACTTTGCTCAACTTTTCACTCGGCCCGACGATTTCGCGACTTCGATATTCTTGGGACGCTGTTATAAATCTACAGGTTCCCTACTAGCAGAGCACTTTTTATTTTTTTATTTTCTTTTATTTATTTTATTTTTTTTTTTTAATCCTGGATCATATTTTCCGCTCGTATTATTACGTGGATTTTTGATAAATCCAAATTAACCAATCTTGCTATACGTGGGATGGAAATAATGGGGAACGTGGATAGGGATCGCTTGTGGTATGCAAAACAGAAGCCCCGACAGTATTCATAATAATCCGTCTCAATTATCGAGCCAAATAGCTTGTAAGCGTCTGGTTAAGTACACGTGTATAGCATATGTTATGTACTGCGCTTTGCCGAGAATCGACCAGCCGCTACTGATAAATGATAAAGCACAACGAGAATCCAGTGGCGTATATCGAAAAATCCTGTTCGTTAAAAGCCATTCGTATTAATATGATATGCGGGCAATGTCAATTTTTGTTTTTCGAATTCCAAAGCGCAATACGAGTGAAGTGAAAAAATTTCCAAGAATTCAAAAAAGTCATAGGCTTTGTTTAACGTCGAGTTTTCGATTTCTAAGAAGCATCAATTATTTCAGAATCGACCAAGGTCTTATTGACTTTTCAAGAAATTCGCCTTTATTCGATTCCAGGTCTATTCTCGCGAGTAAAAGTTGAAAAGTTTTTTTTTCTCTTTTGTTTCTATCGTACAAATTTATTTTTCCCCCGATATTCGCACGATACCTGGATCAAATTCGTCGCGATGCTCGAGTACGAAAAGCTGAAACACGTGTGGAAACTAAACTAATCCTCAATAACGAATCATTACGATGCTCAACCCGCCACCACGGAATATGACGCGAACCGTACGCGACTCTGGTTTAACGGCAGTTACATATTTCATAGAAATCCGGCCGAACTAAAGGATCGCTGGCATATAAATGCATCCAGGTGTGTACGAGGGAGATTATGTACGTGAATCGGACTCGAACGTCCCGGACCGGTTTGAATCGGTACGCCGAACAATCTCATTTAAAGTTTAACCATTAAATGAGGTAGGAACAGTCGACCAAGCGAAACCTTTGAAGATTCATGATGAAAATATCGAGAAATAAAATAGAAGAATCGCTTTGTTTTCCAACGTATAATTTCCTTGATTGATTTCCCTTAGGGGGCTGTGATATCAAACATACCTATGGTGCACAAGTGTGCTTTAACTGCTGTGCATATTTCATTGGACAGTCTAGAATACACGGCGTAGTATTGCGGATCAACGATAAGCACGATATATTAGAATTAACTAGAATTTACTAAAATTAACTAAAATTGACTGAAATTAGATTTGGCTATGCACGGAATGGAATAGAGAAAAGGTGAGGACAGTGGAAAATGAGTGACAGTAAATATTGGAAAATTTGTTGTGTTTCTCTTCAATTATGAACGTTATCGCCTTAAAATGCATCAAGTCGAGAATTAATGTAAACATGCACTCTATTGATACAAGGACTATACGTTCCGCCACTAAAAATACCATAAATGCCAGTAATTGAATTGAAAATGCAGCTCCATTTCTCAATTAAATTATTCCATCCAATCCTCTTACAGGTAAATAACATTAGCCACTGCGAAGATACGCGATCCCGTGTTTCTATTTGCTAGAAATTTCTCAGTTTCTCTTTCTCTTTATTCGTAAGAACCTTCCGTGCAAGCAAAGCGTCCTTTGCTGGATTTTCTTGAAGATACTCCAAAAGGTGGTTCGTGGAAAAATCCTCCTCCGACCTGATAAGTCACTGATACGAAAACGAAGATATCCACCGAGCCAACACGTAAAACGTAATTCGAGTAATATTTTAACGAGGCCAATGAGTCGAGAAAAATGTTATTTTCTACACTCATGACGGCAGTCTCAAGTAAATTCAGAGAAAATTCGCGCCATAGAAACGAAGCAGGGACGAGTCAGAAAAAAAAGAGAAAAAAAAATGGAGGATTCCATTAGCATAATCGATGTAGAAATACGAGACGTAATAACGAAGGCAGTCTTGCGCGATGCCTGCGGCATAATTTCTTTATTATTTTCTCCTCGTTAAGAAAGAATTTTAATTCGCATTTCATCGCAAATTAACCCTGCTAATACGTAAAAAACTGTAAAACCAAAATTTCATTGGGCGGCGGTCAATCGATACACGGTACATACAAACATCGTCCAATCCCTTATATTATATTTCATCTCGTATCCCTATTTCATTCTGCTCCGTTTTATCGACGTACTCATCGTTCTCGGTCCTGGCTAATTTCAGCCGGAGATTTGAGAAAACAATTTTCGTCCTAGCCTCACTCGTGGCTGAATTCAATTTGGATTATTGAAAATTCATGGAAGCACTTTGAGGCCTATGTCCGGCGAGGATGGGCCAGGGGGATGAAAAAACTCCGAGGACCGGCTGCTGGAGGCTTTTCGAGAAATATGTAAAAAATTTATAAAACGTTACCTTCATATTCTTCGCTGTAGTACGAATAGCAGCCAGACTCGGAGCTCCTTTCTTCTTTCTCCTACCCTCGCTTTCTTTCACTTTCTTCTCCACGGACGATCCCACCGCTACGACGATTCTATCCCTCGACTCTCCCTATCGCGGATCTTTAGCCCTCGTCCCCTCTCCCTGCCAATCCAACCACAAAATGAGGTAAAGCATCCAGGCCCATTTAAATGTCCCATACTTTTTGTTATCACGCGACCCCCCAGCCCTCCCATCGCATTTAACGTCGACTTTATAGCCATTGAATCTTGTGGGCGGATATTTCAAATGTCATAAATGGAGATGAAAAATGGTCCATCGAACGACCTTTTTCATAGGAACGCTAGGTCGATCAAAGTATCCAGCAAGAAGAATTATGTATTGGCTCATCTTGTGTCTCTTTATCGAGAGCCAGAAATGAGAGGAAATGAGGTGGAATAAAATTTGGCAAAGACCTCGAGATCTTCCTTTTGTTTTTTCCAGCGACTCCCGTAAGAGAAAGCGCATCCCGTCGCATCTTGGCAATATGCGCTGAAATCGAAATTTTATGTAAAACATATCTACGTGTGTCGCTAGGAGAGTTTCCCACGAGTGAGAAACTTTCCCATGGACTTCCGGCCGCGTCGCACCGGCAAAGATACACGGGTAAACACGAGGAGAAGCAAGCAAACATTCGAGCAAGGGGTTGGCAGAGTTGGAAATGGGAGCAGGAGCAACCGAGAGGCAGGAGATCGGGCTGGCGATGCAGGACGAAGGATCCCAGCATCCAGGAGTCAAGACGAAGACACACGGTGCGGGAGGCAAGTAGGTACAGGGGAGGTGGGAACGTGAGACCGAGAGCTTGGAAAATACAGTAACGTACGGAGATAAGTGTCGCAAGAGGGAATACATGGACGTTGGCACTGCCATAGAAAATACTACATTCTGTAGTTGAGCCATACGTAATCTATACCTGGAAGCATCGTCGCCATTTTTCTCACTCCCTCAACGCATCACATAAATTTTATCCTGAAAATCCCCCGACGTGCAATCTATTCGCCCTTATCTTCGATTCGAGCCTAAATCTTTAACAATGAGGATTCTTGATTAAATAGCCGTAAGTCCGTGTACGAGATAAAATAAAATACAAGGATCAAAGATAAAAATTTATCATAAAAGATTCATACCTACCACAGCTGAAACGATGATCCTGGTCCATACGGGAAGCAAGAGACTTCAGCATCTGTCCCACGGGAGGGACTGTGGGTTTCGTTACACGAAATGAAGAATAACCCTGAGAGGGTGGCACGCTGCTATTAAGACTGGCTTCTTCCGGGAGTTTTCGAATAAACAAAAGAGAAAGTAGAGAGAATTTGCTGTACGAATAAGATTCCTTTAAAATCTTCCCTTCTCGTACTCTCCCCTTTTTGCTTTCTCCCTCCCACGCCCCCTTCCCTACTTTCTCAGGATTCGACCTAAAGCTCGTCGAGCGCGACAAACACAAATAGCTTCACTTTCGCAGTGGTGGTTTCTTGCTGCGAAACCATCACCGAGGGAGAACCAACACGGTTGGCATCGCAAGAGGGACTACTTCTTCGACTTTGGTTACTAAGGGATGAAGAGGAAGAAGCAGGCTCCCCGTTACAGCTTCCTTCTAATTTGTAAATGTAGCGGGATACCGCTCGCTGTCCCTCGGGGGCCCCAGGCTACTTTTAATACTTGGACCCTTACGACCATCAGTACCAACAGCAACCGCCATATCTTTATGGTTAATTAAGTTCTACCACGCGTCTCGCCCGATAACAGTAGTGGGATAAGAGATGGGATGCTGCTTCGGATCAAGAGTATCGAACAAAGATCTTCGACCCTCGTTGAAAAACTATTTTATGCGTTTAGATTTATGAATTCGAGAAAACGACCCTCGGTACTTTCAGATTATAAATTTGAAAAAAGACAAAAAATTTAATTCCAGGATCCTTCCCAACTTCAAGGGGATTTAGGATTATACCTACGTGTACGGAGGGTTGGTCGTATATACTTTACGTTGATGTCGGCTGTGGTATCTTTTTACGAGGTTTTATTTCCCCGGAATTGTCCTGGATCGCCGCAAAAGTACCGCAATGTGACCAACCCTCCTCCCTTTTGTTCCCATCCAGTTTCGTACCGTTCACCCTTAACATTCTGCAAGCCGGTATATACGTACACAGTGCATTCGATCACAAGTTCGCCAAGTCACCGGAGCAGGTTTCTTTTGTATCCGCATAGAAGCCATACCGCGTTCCCTAACCCCATCAGTCCTTTCCTCAAGGGGTACGAGTCCAAATACATTCCAGACGCGGTTTTTAAATAGCCGATGTGAAAGATTTTACCGGGAGAATTCTTAGGAAGAAATTTTCCCGGCGACGGAATCGGAGTCTCTCATTTCCCTGAAGGTAGCGGCAGGTAGCGCAGTGTAGTATTTCGAAGATTAAAATGTTGAAGTAACGACGAAGGGGTTGAAAGGGGTGAGCCGGCTGAATGCAGACTAGGATTCAAGAGAAAACTAGTAAAGCAGCCATAGAAAGGATTGATATCCTGAATATGGAAGGGAAGGTTGAAGATTGACAAAGAAAGGTAAGCAGAGGGTAGATTCTCTAAGGATCTAGAATCGTCAGATCGATCCCATCCAGAATGTCTTTTTTTCAGGACTCTTCGATCTCGAGGGACAAGGAGAACTTTCTGGAAGCCGTCGAGGGGATGGCGAGATAAAAAATTGCCATACCATCGAATAGTAGTTGAGGAGCGAGAGAGTCAGGAAGTGCGCCAACCGGGAAACGTATTCCGACTTTAGCCGTAATTCAAAATCTGACATCCTGGACCGCCTATAGAAAGGAAGCGAAAGAGAGAGAGAAAGCGTAATACATAGTCCACCGAACCGAAGTCGATGTCACACTGGGAAACTTTCAGGTTCAAAGGACGAGTACGGTGGCAGCCAGGTACTGCAGTAACACTACCTACAGGACCAAGACGACGTCAATGATATCGTGGTACCGGAACGGTACTGCCGGACCGGAAGAGATGACTCGCGTATCTCGGCGTTGTCTCGGGAAATCTGAGATAAAAGAAGCGCCTTGTCATTTCTCAAGAAATTTTATCCGCACCCCTGCAGACCCCTTGCCGTCCTGCAGGATTCCTCCCGATCCTCGCGAAAACCCACTGCCCGTTCTCAACCCATTCTCCAGTCCCATTCCCACTCTGCATTTGTCTTCGCTTTCCGTTTCTCAAAAGGAGACTCGAATTCCGGGCAAAACCTCTCAAGGATCCGTTTTAGCTGGATTTCCCATGACCTGGCATACAGCTCTCGCCTTACGAGGGTCGTTACGATAATTCTTGACTTTCCGTGAAATTTACCTGTTTCCCCAAACTACGTGCACCAGCAAGAACTGGACTCTCCTCTTTGTCTCTCCTTTCAGTACCTACGGTGTCGAGAGCCGGATCCTTGGAGAAACTCGGGGTTCAACGTTACGGGCGTTCCTTTCGTGCGAAAAACAAATATGTCCTGGAGAGCCTCGTGCTTACCAGTCGTGGTCAATGAGGCCTAGGGTTTGCCCAGCCCTCGAGAAATACTGGGGCGCATTTCACCCTCGCGTAACGAAAAACAAATAGTGACCATCCGTCAAGACAAGGATGGCTCGTAGGATGGCTACCTGGCTGGGCACCTTCTTCACGGGCTACTCTTCCGCAGCGTAATAGGGTCTCCGAAGGGGTGGACAAAAAGGAATTCTCACCACGTGTTACGTGAGACACACGTGCCAGTCGCACGTGTGTACGTTCACCCGATTTAATGTTGACTGCTCGTCTCTTGATATTCTCCAGGAAATTTCAAATATCAACTCCCATCAACCGTACCTTTTTACACGGAAGGAACGAGGCAGGGAAGACTGGAGGGCGAAAGTATGGAGTCGATACTACAAAAGGCATTTCGACAGCATCGCACCAGGCTTCCTTTACACGTCGACGTTGGCAAACAATTCGAAGGGATGAAATTGAATAGGGCTGGAAGAGGCACGCTTTGAGCACGTTATATTAATATTTCATTCTCGTTCTGTCGTTGGTCAAGAAACTTGGAAGGAGAGTAAAGGAGGGAGAGAGAAAGAGAAGAAGTAGGAAAATCGAGCTGTGAGAAAGTACTCGTTGTCAGTTGGCTCACGCGCCCAAAACAATCGGTCTCTCCTTTAAAATTGTAATGTACCCGACTGGGTGCGGTTGGAGGGCCGAATTCCCAGGGGAATGAAAAAGCACCCAGACAGAGGACCCGGACGAAATCCTGTCAAATATTAACCGAGGTTAAGTTAGTCGGGTCGTAACTGCCAGCAGTACACGATATAGATATAGCAACACACGTGGTACATTACGAGGAGACTTTTGCACGCGTATTAGAAATGATAAGGTCGTCCCATGAGAACCACTAGTGGCAGAACGTATCCCGGTAACTCTTGCAGTCTGTGCTTGAATTCTGATTAGAGAACGTAAGATACACAGAGTCCTTGATACGAAAGCTCAAGGTTCCATCGAGAAGCTGAATAGTCAAAGCAAGGATAAGATTGGATAGTCAAAACAAGGACGAGTAAGACGGTTTCTTTGACTTTGAGAAGAAAAAAAAGTCTAAGGGATCCAGGTTAATTATACGAATGATCTTAAGGCTGCCACTGGATTTCTGGTAATTTTACAAAGTAACCTAACGTATCTACTCGCCCGGAGATAAACGTGTTTCTCTACTACGCTGGATGTTTTTGTGAACCAGACAGACTATTTCCTACTATGGCTTACTCATCTTATTTCGCCTAATGAGATTTTTTGAGTAATCATCGTGTTTTGACTCAAACGTCAGTCCTAAATAGTACGCTGATACAGACATAAAGTTGCAAGATGATCTGGATGACGTGAGAAGAATTTCAAGTGGGATAGACAGGGAAGGAAAAGGGCACTTGATATAGAATAATCTATTTCAATGCCAGATATTGGATTATGATCAGGAATTATTGTGAAATCTCGGACAATGATAATCGAGATCAAGAGTCTGGACGTAGAAAGGTCTTCTCCCCAATTCTCAAGAGTACAGAGGGGGTGTCTAGATTACCTGGTGGTTGTACCCAGCAGGCACACAGGACTCGAGACAGAGGAGCAAGACCAGCAATTCCAGAAGCAATTAGCTTCTGCAGATGTTTCCAGCGTATTGTTCAAGGTCGCGAAAAGACCCAAGTCTCAAAGGATCCACTACCGGAGATCCAAACGCTGTTCTGGTCCGAACTATGTACATAAGGAAATTGCATGGTAAATCGCCTGGCTGCCCATGATATTCCGGAGAATACAGGTGTGAGAATGAATATTTAAAATGAATTAATCGGTATGTCCATAGATGAAAGAGAGAGGGAGAGAAAATAGGCCAAAATATTCTATCAAACCAAACGTAAATATAATTTTTTATTAACGACCCACAACTAACGGATTGACAATTCCATTCGAACGAATGATTTGGTTTCGACGTGCAGTGCAGACATTCTGAAAGCTGAATAATGTAAAACCGAATCGGAGGGTATTAAACGATAACGTAAAGGTTTCATAAAAAAATTCACGATTGCATATTTGGATTGATACGTTCGGTCACTTCACAATCCAATCGGGAAGTTAGTCCATTCCCTATAGAAATCACATAATGTACGGTTTAGCTTCTCCGCTCTGCCCTGACTTCTGATCCGCTCGTCAAAAACGTCTCAGGCCCCGCGGGACTCCACAAATCAAAAATACCCTCAAAACGCAATAGAGATGCCGACCTCCTAGCCTAAAGGGCTTTCCTGACCCAACGACGTGCCTCTCCGAATATTGAGAACTCGACGGTATTAAACGACGTCTTTACCTCTACAAAATTCATTTGTACGTAAAAGCATATGTACGACACGATATTTTCAACTTGGCCGGCACCATTGAGTCTTCAATATTTAAACCAACATGAAATTTAACGTTCATTCAGACTGAAATCGTTGGCTTCATTTATAAAAAGCATCATCGAAGAGAAAAACTCTCTCTCTCTCTCTCTCTCTCTCTCTTTCTCTCTCACTGCTACTAATTCGATGGTCGGAAGCTCTTTCGCTGCTAGGGAGCTTTTTTCTTTTCTAAATCAGCCCGCACGCTTCGTTGCATGCACGAGGGCCGAGCTCGACATAATAAGCCACTCTTAATGCTATAGAATATATACTATAAGACCCGTAGGGTAATCGATATCGAAATGGTCCGTTTATAATAAAAGACCGACCCGTTTTCGCAAGACTTTTACACCCTTCGCTATTGAGAATCTGATCCTGCTCTATCCGGTTGCCCTTTCAAAGTCCCGTCGTCGTAAAAACGAGCGCTTAACGAACGCCCAATATTCTGTCCCTTGTCTCAAGAAGAACAAACAAATGCTTCAAAGGACAAGGATCAGACTTTTCGGATAGCATCCCAAGAGGCTGCGATTCGTCTTCAGAATTTGCAGTGTGTCAAGCGCTGTTTTGCCAGAGCAGGTCTTTAATTTACCGGAACCGAGGTTATGCGGTGAGTTCTGGGCGTAAGAGGGTTTCCTTCCTTTCTCTTCTCTCTCTCTCTCTCTCTTTCCTTCCCGTTCCTCCCTCTTTCTCACCCTGTCTACCTTTAGCGTGCGAGCTCTGCCTACTCATGGTAATTAAATGCCAGGCAATTTACAGGGCATGCATTTGCTGAAGGCTCGGTCTACGGGCTACCAGTACCTATTCAGCTAGCTTCTCAGTAACTCTCCTCTCTCTCTTTCCCTCCTGTGTACACGTACGCACACTCTCCCCCCATGTACCATGTGTCCTCCTGCACACGACCCAAGCATCTTACATGCTTCCACATGCAAGATGCGCACGACTCGCACCTCGTAACTCATCCATCCTTTATATTCCGGTTTTCCATATAAGGGTATTACGCTGTGACGCTGCAGTGTGCGAGCAACAGCAGTGCCCCGTATTGCGATTAATCTAACCCAATTTAGGGAAAATGCCAGACCGATGACCGCTGCCAGTCAGGCGCTGAGTATATAACGAGGCGAAGCACGCTAAACGCATATCGATGACTGCCTGCGCGACTATATGCGCGATATGTATACATAAGCTGCTTGTCAATATCAGATCCTATGCATAGATAGATCCGTTATCTGTTTCGAAAGCGCACACGTACGTGTGCTTCGAGCAAATCGAACTTTCGGGAAATTTCGAATTAACTCTAGTTTCCCTCGGTTCTCCCTTGTAAGACTTCCTCTTTCTCTCGTGCCACATGCATCTTTGCTGTACAGCTTCCCTCCTCTCTCTGTCTCATCTTCAGGCCCTTCCATTCAGCTTAACTTCGATGTGTATAAACACCCGAGACGATACACTACGTTATGTACAACTAAGTCTAGTTACACAGGAAACTGCTCGAAAGCTCTTAGCTTTCTGTATGTTTGCCAGCAAGGAACTTCTAGTCGAAGCAATAATTTCTAAAATTTGAAGATTTTATTATTGTGGCTGTCAAACGTATTCGTAATGGTAACAGTGGGAATGATAAATGAATGGTTGCATGGCGCGGGGCCACCCTGTTGATTTCTCCTGTTTCAGTGGGCTGATTCACTTGTTGATGCCACAGGATGAGCGTGTGGTGGTTGCAGCCGACCACGAAATGGGGTGAAGTGGCCGAAAAAAAAAGTAAATAGAAGGAAGCGTAGGGGTAGGTTAGTAGGGATGATGAAAAAAAAAAGGAAATAAACCGAGCGGAATCGATTTTTCTAGGCGTTCCTTTAATTTCGTGGAGTAAGGAAGGAGAGAGAGTGGAAGAGAGCGAAGGAGGGAACGAGCAAGGGAGACAAGAATATGAGCTTGCGGTTCGATAAAACGGACTTCTACCGTGGCATTACGTTGTGGCAACTCTGGTAAGTGTAGCGGGTGGGAACGCCTATCGTTGACGGATCATACGTGCAGGCTGGCCAACCCCCTTGGAACAGGCTGAATGGGTGAAAAAATTATTGTTGCGAACGAGCACTAAACTGTCACTCACGAGTGGTTGGAAAATAAAAAAGAAAAATAAGGGTCGTGATAACGTCTAGAATTTTAATCATGGAGACCCCTAGCAAGGAGAATATGTTTTTTGCTTCTGATCCCAAGAGAAGATTGGTACATGTTTGTATTCTGTGTATAACAATTGTACAATTGGTTCTAGGATTGTTAACGACCGATCTGTGGACTCGTGTACGTAGCGTAACCAACCGATACTGCAGCGATAGACGCAAATAGGCAGTATAGTTAGGTGTATATAGGTACGTAATAGAGAAAACAGTACAGAACGCAGGTGGCACGAGCTCGAGTCGGACGTATCGTGTGTAATGGACGTATCCGAGTTTCGAGACGTTTGTGTTTCCCTGGTGCGTTCCAATTTCGCCGGGAGCGGAAATGTACTTGGGAGCTGACCGGCAGAATTTCATGGGCGGGTATCTAATTAAAATCTGTCGGACCGAGGATGGTGCGACAGAGGAGACTGGAGAACAGGTGTACCAATAACACGAAGAAATGAAAAAGATGGAATTAAAAGATAAATGCAGCCAAGAGAACGAAGGAATTTGTTTTCCCTGGGTGATCTCAGGAGAGTAAATCATGTGATTTTCTATGGTCAATGAAAATAAAAATTTTATTCTACCCTAAGAAGGGGTTGGTAAGAGGAATTGAAATATGCGACGTATATACGTAGAGATGGGTACGAGGTGCCGTTGAATAAGAACTAATAAGAGGACGTCGAAGGACTCTATTTTTTTTCATTTTTCTCTTTTTCCCTCTTTACTCCCATCGGCACAGCCTCGGAAAGCCCCGAGGCAAGTTCACATCCCTCCGCACTCCAACTGAAAATATCGCCAGATTGGCCGAGGATGGCAAAAGGGCCTTGAGATACGCGTCACACTCGGTAATCCATACTCAACCCTTTCGCAGAGGATTTTCTCATGCGAGAGACTGTAGCTTATTATGTTCCATCCCCTAAAAATAGAAGGGGGTTCAGACGGGGTTCGAGGCCATTGCGAAATCCAGCACCATCGCTCCATCCCCTTGGCCGACGTACTCAAGAGCACCGTACTCCCGGCGGCACGAGCGTTACAGGGAACTAATCTTCGGAGCTTCCATTATTACGAAGATCTAAGGGTGGCGGCTTTTCATGACCCAAATAGCGCGACCTTTGTTATTGCCTTGCCATTCTTTACTTTAAATCGAGCCGCTACGCCACCTAGTGTACCTACCGGGGCACAAGGAAGGTTAGAGCACTGTACGTATAGCCAGCTAAGGAACCACCGACGGTACCCTGCCTGGAGGGAAATTACGAGACGACCTCGAGATTTCTACCCTTGGAAAAGAGCAGAAGCCGGAGGGAAATATATATACACAATATCAAATTAAAATCTCCCTGAATGGATAATTAATATAATTCTAAATGACAGCATGGTCGTTTTGCAGAATTCAGCAATTACGACGAGCATGGCTTCGTACTGTTATAACGGGGGATGAAATATTTCCTGAGTTTCATGAAAATGGCTGGTAACCCCCCCCCCCCCTCCCTCCACCAAGCGATTCCGATCACGTTCGTATCAATTCGATTCTTGCCCTATGACCCGATCGTCTCGGCATCCGGTTTCCTATGGACGCTTTTAAGAATGCTTTCAAGACAGATATAGGGACTGTGGCTGCTGTCACGTTTCTCTCTCGCGCCACAACATTTTACATTTGCTGACCGTAAAGGCCAAGTCGCACCCTGCTTAATGTAATTATCGCGTGATTGCACCGACTGCGACTCTCTCTTTCCCACGTCCCGCCAACCCCTTTCGCCATCTCACTTTTATTCTCTTTATTTTCAATATACTCTCAACCAGCCTATGCTTCTTTTTTTTGGTATTAATTAAATAATCGATGGAACGACCGTCTCGGCAGGTCGAGCAAGTTAAACGGGAACACTTCGCGGACACTTTGGTTACGACTAGGGGTCTTTTAAATGTGCCTCGCTTAAATTCCTAATTGGATAGCAGATCCTCGCGCAAATACTTCTTCCCTAATTTCTAAGAAGATCAGAAAGCAAGTCAGGGATCGTTGGTATATATCCTATATAAATACAGCCATTGTGTATATAGCTCGCTCGAGAGTGAAGAATAGCTTAAAAAAGTAAGAAAATAAAAATACGAAATTTCAATGGAGCCAATTCCAACCACTGAGCTTTTCTTCAGTTTTACAATTCACGTTGCTTCCTGAACGAGGAAACCGTAACAGAACCAAATACAAAACTTCCCCCGAGTCTGTCTTCAGGCAACCGAACAGTCCAAAGTTAAAAAAACGTAGTTTCACTGAACTCGATAAGCTTCACTTCGAAACGGGGAATAGGATGTCACGAAAAAAAAATCATATGAATTCACATGAAAATAAAAATCCTTGGAAACATTACAGCTTATCATAAGCGTCATCAGAACGTCGCTGTCGACCCGTGGACACACGCGCTGCTGGTACGTCGACTCATCATGGAGCGAACAGACAGGTAGATCCCACGCGATAACGACAAGGGTGTTGCTGAAGGGTTGAATACACTCTTGCGGCCAGTTCGGTATCCGGCAATAGGAAAGACACAGAATAAATGGAGAATTTCATGTGAAATTTCAAAAACACAGAAAAGTCGCCCAAAGTTTTTAAATGTCGGATATATTATTGCCCAAAGGATTGGCTGCTGGTGCGGAGGAGGAATTAATATTTCGATATTCAAATTAGTTTAATTAAGCTACCGTCTTGTAACCGAGTGCTCTGAAGTCAGTCACGAGAGACTTCGTCTTAGCTAATATCGAAGTGCCTATACATCTTCGTATGCATTACGTAGGCATAGCTATATATATACAGCCCTTTCGAACAGCAGTGCATCCGGCCGAGCTTCGGCCAAGCGTGTTTCTCCAGTTGCCCGCCTTCCCCTTCCGTGCTTGTTCGTTTCCCCGTGTACACCTACGTATCCACACGCCCCTACTAAGTGGAGGGTAGTGAGTGTTCATGCTGGAGTTTGCGAACGTGCAAGTCTGAGCTTTTGTTGTGCTTTATTGATTGGCGCGCGGGTCTGTTTTACTCGCGCTATGTCGACTGCATTTCGTCGAGCGTCGCGAGGGGCTTTAGGCCGGCTTCGGCTGTTCCTACGATACGACGACAACAACGTTGCCGGTTGACTTTGACAATACCGAGGGTGAGTCCTAGGGGGATGAAGCGGCTTGATAGCAGCTCGAAATGTCAAAGGAGATCCATAGATAACGCAGGTCTCGAGAACCGCCTTGATACGTTGAGACTTGGCTCGTAGGAGTGAAGCCTCTTCTTTATGCCTCTATCTTCGAAGCTTTCGACTATCTTTGAGCTTTCCTATATATCGTGGGAGGACTAGCTAAACTGAAGATTTCTACATTGACCGAGGTTCCATAGGCCTTACGTCGCTTTGATGTGAAGGGAAAGTGATGTTTTTCTTCGTCGGCTCTTTTTTCGGCTAAATGCGGCTTATCGAGAACGAGATGAGTACAAGGATCATTGGACGAGTATAAAAGAAAAGAACCTATCATCGATCATTTCCACGAGAGACGGAAATTGATCGAGCAGGCTGCTCCCGATATAGCCTCGCACCCCCTGATAATACTATCACCATTTTTCTCAACCCCAAATCGAAACCGCATAACGCGACCAGTAACAAGGAAAGTTCGATCCCTCGCAAACAAAGTAATTCTGGTACAGGAAACGTCCTAAGGTTGTACGAAAGGGAAATTTTTTTTATTCTGTAATAATTATCTGTCGTACGCTCTCATGTTATTTCCTGGCGATTTACGCATAGCCGATTGTATAGCGAACTGCAGTGGCCTGCCAAAATGACGCGAACGAAATCGCACATGCAAATTTAGTTTCAGAGTGAACGAGAGGTATATGTATAAGCACGGGAAGGCTGCCTCTGATGATTGTGGCAGCGGAGGAGGTAGAGAGGAGGATGAAAGGGAGGACGATGAGGATCAGGAAGACGAGGAGGACGAGGAACAGGCTCGTTTCGCGAAGCGTGACTCGCCTTTCTGTTTTCAGACGAATGCAGTTTCATTTGGAGCAGCGAGCACCGAGTTTAATATTCGGATGAGCCTGGGAAACGGGACGAAGGACACCGACGAAGCACGTGCTCGGTAGCTCCTTGTTTATTAGATTTTTTTGGTCCCACTCTACCCCGTCGACCCCTAATAATTATTAACCCCGAGTCTAGCAGCTAAACCCATACAGTACTGGTTTCATCCCTCGAGAGAGACAGAGTACCAGTGGCGGGTATACCGGTATATGAAAATGACAATGGAATGCAAAACTTTATTAAATTTTCCATCTTTGCAATTATATCCTGCATTCGAGAATTCTCTTATCATTAGCTAGCAAAGTTTCACAATTTATATATTTTTATCTGTATTTATCATAGATTTAAAAAAAATGGATATAAAATGAGCGAAAGCTTCGCAGTTACACGGAGATTAAATATTGCTCAAGTAAAAGCGTCATTGCGAACGGATCGAAAGAATGGGTCCAAGGAAGACTCCTCGTGTTACGGTAAGCTGGAGAGGAGATAGAGGAGTTCACCGTGGCTTCTGGCTGCGAGCTTATGGAGCTTTTTTATTAAAATAAAATACATTTTGCAAGTCTATGTGAATTAACTCGTTTTCGCGGCTCGCTCGTAGCCATCGCTATCTGAGAAAGATTGGCAGTGTGTTCTCTAGGTAAGGAGAATGGTTAGGGGATGGTATGCAGGGCCATTAGACCTGAGCTAAGCTAAGACGTTCTTGACCCCACACCTATGTTGACTGTTGCATAGTCTAGCAGCTGTGATAAACTGCGCGGAGGATGCTTGCAAAAGCTACTGTTGCTCAAGCAAACCCACCCTGACCCGATATTACAGCTATAGTACAGTGCATGCAGATACATGGAAAATAGGTAACAAAAAGTCCTAACTGAATCTGGAAAGGACCATGAAGTACGAGAACTAACATTGGCATATGAAAATTATCAAGAGAGACACAACGGAGTATGAAAATACTCGAAGGCAAAATTTCCTTTGACGGATCCCGCGGTCAAAGTGGAAAATCTTGCGTCGAGTGTTTCGCGTGGCTCCCATTAAAACGGGGATGATAACGAGAGAATACATGTACGTAGGGATAAAAATATGGGAAAAATGATAAAAGGTTATAAAACGCTACTCGTACTTTCCCTCTGTATACGTCGGAAGCTTTTCCCTAAATAAAGTATAAAGAGCACAAGCATCGTAGAAAAATAAAAAAAAATAAAGAGAAAGAGAGAGTCGATTAGCCGCGTAGTTCGCGGTGACTTCGCTTCTGTTCCAGAAAGACTGGATCAGGTGGCACGTAAACGGCAGGATTCCCAGCACGTATATCCTGGGCCTTCTATCATTTTTCTTTTTTATTTTACCGAGAAACGAACGGACGAAGAAGAGGAATAAACCTTTAACCACTAGCGAGATTTATCGGAAGCTTCGTCCCTTTTTTTTTAAATTCTCAATCTTCCAATATCCAGGTTACAGTCGGCGGTAGAACTGGTCGTCCAGATGTACCGAAGTAGGAAGAAAATTTTTCCCTGTTTCGGGACAAGGAGAAATAAATTTTATTAAAAAAAGAAATTAGGAAAAAAATGAAAATTTCGAAATCTCGTTACGAATACCCGTCAGATAACTTGTTATTACATCAGCGAGATTGATTGCAAACATCCAAGCATTAACCACGGCTTTCTCCGTAGGATTACACTCAATAAAGCACGTGTACCAGCATTATGCGGTATGGTACCTAATGTAATCACCGTAATGGTCGAACATCGCGGACATGGAGATACAACCCATAGATCCTACATCCCAGAAATTCCTGTATCGCTGTGTGATCCGGAGCCCAACGTAGAAGCGATGCTTCTCTTGATCATTTACACAATTACTCTGCATCAAGCTTTTGGACTAATGCGCTTCAGGTTCCAGAATTTCCCATCAATTACTCCAAACCATGAGGTGGTCAGCACCGGGATATCCCAATTGTAAAGTGCTTACACCTAAAATTGAATTTTTTGTTTCAGCCAACCTAAAAATCTATACATAACCCATACGTCGGACAAAAATTCTTAATTCCACGAAATACGATCCGTCTAGAAATCCAATGACGTCACAAGAGAAGAAAGAAAACAAATCGTTTCCAAGAGCATTTGTACGTGTCCCATTTTTTTTTGTCTTTCACGGTAAAAGAATAACCAACCACTCCCCTAACATATAGATACGTATACAAGGATTTCCCAGAAGCTATATAGTACAGTCCCCCGAGTAAGGAAGCAAGCGAGGCGTGAGAAAATGCGAGGAGTTGCAATGAAAGTATTGCGGAGGGCGAGCAAAGGGACGGGTGGGGAGGCTGAGAGAACTTTCATCCGATAATCGCTAAATATTAAGCTCCTGAGTCGGCGACACACAATTATTATCAGTTACCCCAGGGAGCCGACTGGTTGCGAACTCGCCTCGTGCGCGCCGCTTCGTAAGACTAATTATGATATATAAACACTGTTCATCACGTGGAACGTGAAACGTCGGGGCAAACGGGGGTGGGTTGGTTTTCGAGGAGTTTAGCACACGTGAGACTGAGCGACTATGAGTCACTGAGAATGGGGTGGTACACGTACGTATATGACTGCATATATGGTTATACCTGGTTAAAGGGGAAAGAGATTGTAACGGTGCAAGTAGTAAGAGCAGTAGTTGTAATGGGACTAGCAGTAGTGGCAGTGTTAACAGTGGTAGTAACAGAAACATATCCTACGGATTGTGCAGAACACACGTGGCAAGGGATGTTCCGGCGAAGGCGTGTGGATGGCAACAAATGAGCTAGTTTACCAAATTAACTCCAGGCTAAGCAGCAACTTTTATCAAATTGCCGAAAACCTCTGATTTTACAGTTATGCAATTTTACGTTACTTTTGCTTTGTCCTGTTACACTTTTTTTTTTCATTTCTTAAATACGCTTGACGAGCAGTTAATATTTCAATTGATAAAAGTTTCCATGGCTCAGGTACCTAATTCGAGTTGGATGTCCAGGAGCACGTAGGAACTTTTTATTTATGAAGTTTTCAAATGTTTCTGGAATGTTCGAAGGTCAAATTTATTCGACTTGGAAAATTTTAGTTAATCGCGTCCAGAGGGAGTTAACGCGGTCGTTCATAAATTTCTATATTTATCACATGCGCATCAGTGCTATGGGTTTGATTGTTGAAACGGAATGTTGAAAACACCACTTGTAAACTTGCCCTTTGGCGGGTAGTAGTCGTGGTGTTTTACTAGTCGGACCACTGCTACCTATAAGTGGAAGCAGCGTCTAACTAGCAGCTACCGTTACCACTGACCAAGTCGTTACGCTTGAACTGGTCAGTTTAATCGCGGAATTCTACCACCCTTCGACGTTAAACTTTGAAAGTGGTTAACCTCGCAAAGGAAGGTAGTGATGCGTTACGGGCGCAGCATCGTCTTACGACCTTACACCTTTGACTTAGCCGAACATAACCTGCGACAACTTGACTCCAGCTGGAATAGTATACCTCTTTGGTAGTACTTGAGAATTAGCGGGTACCGACTATAAGGTCATACCGTAGGGAACGAATAACTCCGAGGATCCACGTTTAAGTTGAATTAAAGGTGGCGATAATAATAAGAATAATAGAATGGGATTTTTGATTGGTTTCTAAAAAAATTCACAGTTATTCACGTAATCGTTAATCTAAGGATTTCGATGAGATTTTCAGTAACTGAAAGAATCGAGTCGAGGTACTCGGATTTTACCTAAGTGAATTTTCTCCAAACTCGATTAACGGGAATTCGAATCTCTTGGTTCTCCGTAATGGTTCTGTCATTGGACTTGGTCGATAATTTGCTCACTGATCGGATTACCTTCAGTGCATTTAAGGACGACGTCGGTTCTGAAATTCACGCAAGCGACTTCTCTGTTGTGTCATTCGGTACGTAATATTCTATTGACGAGTATGGCGCGAGTCTAGGGAGATACATAGATTAATAATGTCCCGTGCTTAAATAAAATATGATCGAACTTATTCAGGCATAATACTGGCACACGGCCCTCGTAACGCAGAATCAACTACGCATTACACAATCCTATTCATACCTTAGGATTTATTTAGGATTCAGAATTGTTTCAGAAGTGGCTTTGGCAGCGGCCGAAACTTTTCGAAGCACAAAGCTTGCATTGTGCAAGAGAAGTAGAAGAGAAAGACTCTACATGTGCGTACGAGACTCCTACGTTATTTTCCATAACTTTCTTTTCTCCAGGCTCAAGAAAAAAGTATAAAGAAAAAAAGAACCACACACTTCCCCCTTTCTCGACCTCTTTTTTTTTACCGCCTCGTAAAATTTCATTCAATCACATCGTCAAGAAGCCGTCAGCGTCTTCCGGTAGCTGTTGGACTATGGATGAAAATCATAAACTATACACGCTAACGATATGGAAGTTTAGTTTATTAGAGCTTAAGCCAGGCTTACGAGGCGGCTTAAGCTTACGGTTAATCAGTCGCGCGAGCTTGAAATTCGCAAGGTCGGTTTAAACTTTAAAACGTGCTTTCTTTCATAATTTATTAAATTGGTATGCTCAGGCGGGTTATAATTAAATAAGAAAATGACAAAGAAAAGAGTTCAAGTGATGCCAGAACGTAATACGAAGTGTCTACTCTCCTGCTCGATAACTCTTATCGATACTCTGATTAGTGTTATGTATTATGTTGGTTGTCTTTTAAATATTTACTAGTACTACTACAGACCCAGGGCGCTCGCCACGCTTTGCACACTGTACAATATTTTATTTTCAATCCAAAAGTCTCCACTCTGCTCCCCACAGAAAATCCTTACAATCTTAACCGTTCTCGAATAACCAGTCTACGTGTTCAGTGGTGTCGAGACACTGAAATTCTTCAAGTCCTACCGTAGGTAGGCAAGAACGCTCGAAATTTCGAAAAACGTAAGGACTACCTGGTTATCGACTAGCACAGCTTTACCGTCGGCCAATCTTCTGTCCCGTTATCCTGAATCCATTATGGTCGGCAATGTAGCTCACAGTCACCGGAGTACCCTCAGGGCTGGTGTAGCTGTAACTACCCTCCTTGGCGATCACGTATTCCCAGCCACCGTTGGTAGTGATCAGATGACCAGTTTCCTGCACCTGAGTACCATCCGGAGTCGAGAATCTAAGATAATAAAAATATTGATAATCTTACATAATAACGGGATTTATTAAAAATCATTAGATAATTATCAATAATGACTCACCCGTGAGAATACTGTCCACGATCATCTTCCAATTTGAGTTTGGTGCCAGGAGGGATGATAAGTGACCCAGGTGCTTTATCCTCAATGGATTCGACAGGGCCCGGGATGGCGTCACTCAGAAGTTCCTCACCCACCTGGA